>CM071840.1:25035629-26235629 GCA_036507285.1 Trichosanthes cucumerina | reverse complement strand
TTTTAAAAAATACAATATTAATAAAAAAAGCTCATTTGGGTTGGGTTCAGTTTTAATTATTTGAATTGTTTATTCAAAATTGTGTTAAACAGAGAAATAAAATTTTAAATCTTAAACATTTATTTGCCTATTTTCAAAAATTAAATCAAGATTAGTTATTTAATGTCAAATTATATTGGGAAAAACTACCTTCTATTGAAAACATTACACATGTAAATGCTCATTCCACATGTCACTTTAATACTCATGCCAAGTGGTGGCAAACCCTCCATAGCCAAAGTGTCCTCGATGTGTCCAATATTTACCAATGCTTAGTGTCCAAATGTACCAACTTATCCTTGACAAATTGCCTATAAATAGTGGCATTTGGTGGATCATGTAAGAGATACCATTGGTGAAAAACTCTCTAATTCACTTTCTTTTCTTCCACTTTCTCTTTTATTTATTTATTTAATTTTGCCAAGCAATTCCACTATCTTTTCTTTATATTATATATATACATATATACATATATATATATATCCATTTCCATTCTCTTATTATTATTATTATTATAAATATATTATATTAGTATTTAAATATTGGTAAAATTAAACCCGGTTTCCACCATATTTTTACAACACGTTATCAACATGAAACTCTTCCATTTTTCCACTGAACGTAAGTCTTAAAGGTAAGCCATTTTTTAATTATTCTACGCATTTGGTTTATGTTAAATTTCTAATGTGAATATATAATATTATTTTGAGAGTATTATTATGGCAAACCTTACAAAGCTAGAATTTGCGGCCCTAGATATTAATGGAAATAACTACTTGTCATGGGTCCTTGACGCTAAGATCCATTTAGATTCCATGAATCTTGAAGAAACAATTAAAGAAGGAAATGATGCATCAAATTAAGAAAAAACAAAAGCCCTGATCTTCCTTCGTCATCATCTTCACGAGAGATTAAAATGGAGTATCTTACAGCAAAAGATCCCAACATTCTATGGCAAGGGTTGAAAGAAAAATACGATCATCAAAAACAGTTATTCTTCAAAAAGCTCGTTCTGATTGGATGCACCTGAGGTTGTAGGACTTCAAATCAGTAAGTGAGTATAATTTCACACTATTCAGAATTAGTTCAAAATTAAAATTACGCAGAGAAAAGATTACTGATGTTGATATGTTGTGAAGACATTTTCTACTTTTCACGTCTCAAATATGCTCCTGCAGCAGCAATATCGAGAGAAAAGTTGGCACAAGAGGAATAGACTCTAGCAACTTTAGAGCAACAAATAACTCAAATGAACAATAAACAAGCTGAGAAATAAGCGATTAAAACGTTGAAATTTATGGAAATAAACTCCTAATTTCTGTTGTCTAATGTTGTAGCAATGCTACCACATTGCTGCCACACTGTTGTACTGTGTAGAAACGGGAAATTATGAAATAAATTCTGAAAATTATTTCTAACCTTTGAATTGTAGCCTAAAAACAGAGTCTTACATATGTCTATGAAAACCCAGCTTTCAAACATAAAATTAACTTGAATTTTCCTAAGTTTACAAGCGAAAAGTATATGTCTATACCTTTGGAACCTTTTCTTTTTCAAGACAAAGACCTACTTGCATTGCTTATACTTTTTCCATTCATTTTAACCTTTTCAGAGTTACAACAAACTAATATTCAATCTTAAGGTGGCCACTCTTAAGAAGAACATCAAACAACAAACACCCACAAGTAATATACACAAATATAGCAATTTCCCAACAAAAGAACTTCAAAAATTAGAGTTTCATTCCATATATTCCAACTTATAAAAGTTAGTTCATGGTTTCCACAGAGAAATCAAACACAAAGAGTCTAAAGATCAAAGACATTAAGAAAATAACACAAAAGCTACAAGAAAAACTAACTAGAAAAAAATAAAGTGCAAGAACTACAAGGAGGAGAAGAAGAAGAGAAAACAAAGAATAGAAGTGGTGGAGAAGACTCCCGTAGCAGCTTTCTCTACGATCAGCTCCTCCCTCTGTTGTTTTGCGATCAACCCTAGCTTCTTTCTCCTCCCTTTTTTTGATAAGATGATTCCCCCAATCAATTTCTACATCTTTTCCTAATTAGGGTAGGTCTTTTGTTTTCTTTCTTTTGCACCCAAGCCCCTAAACCTTCTTCTTTTCCATTAAAAACTAATCCTAATCTTTAAAATTAGATTTTTGGCCTCAAAATCGCGTCATTCCGAGAGGTGGGCCCCAGATTTGACTTTTCTGCCCGAATTCAATGCTGCAGCAATGCTGTGATATTACTGCCACATCGAGCCTTCTTCTTCTTTTTAAAACTACTATTGTAGTGGTGCTAAATCAAAAGTGCCACAACCTTCATCTTCTTCATACACACACACAAAAAAAAACTCAAAGCACAACCGACCACAAAATACGGTCACAAACAATAACTAAACACACAATACTCAACACACAACAAACATAAAGCAAGCAAACTCAACAAAACAAATAAGGCACAAAATACTAAAATTAACCTAACACAACCAAGAAAATAAACAACTAGACACTAAAATTACAACACTCCAAAACTCAACAAAAACACGCTAAGAAAACGACTAAAACACGCCCACCACTCAATTTTTAATAGAAATAAGAAATGGAAAGTGCCAAAAATAATCCCATTTCATGGGATTATCAATTGTAAATTTCAATAATCGTGGTCGAGGTCGTGGTCGTGATCGAGGTCGGGACTGCGTAGAGGAAGAAATACCTATTTTCGTGGTGGACATTGTAATTTTAAGAAACCCACACGAAGTGATGATCATAAAGGAAAGACTCCACAAGATAGAAGTTCGAAAGGTGATGAACATAAATGTTTCCGGTGTGGAATGATTGAGCACTGGTCACGTACCTATCGTACATCAAAACACCTTGTTGATCTCTATCAAGCTTTCCTGAAGGAAAAAAGAAAAGGGAAGAATGTGGAGGTAAATCTTGTCACTCAAGAAGATGATATGTTTGACCCCTCCAATATGATGCATCTTGATGTGGCTGATTATTTTGAATCTCCTAGAGAGAGAATTGATGCAATCAAACAAGTAGAAGATGGTTTGTATGAAGATATATAATTAAGTACTGCTTGTAATTCTAGTATGTTTTTGTTGTTTTTATATATATATTTAAGACTCTTTGTAATCGCTTTTCTTTTCTTATCAATGAAGAAATATGGACAATTTTAATATGTTGAGTAGCTCGAAAATGAGCAATGAGAATTTATGTCTGGCAGACTGCGCAACTACACACACGATACTCATAAGTAGAAAATATTTTACTAGATTGACAATGCTGGAAGCAAAAGTCAATATTATATCAGGTTCTGCAAATCTGATTGAAAGTTTTAGAAAACCAAGCTTTATTTTGCCTAGAGGAACAAGATTTACAATTAATAATACTTTGTTCTCTAGCAAATCAAAAAGAAACTTATTGAGATTTAAAGATATACGTGAAAATAATTATCATGTTGAAACTGGTTGTAAAAATAATATAGAGTGTCTCTATATAATATCTATTGTTTCACATGAAAAACGTATATTAGAAACTCTGTCTGCTTTTTCTTCTGGATTATATTATACTCATATTCGAGTAATCGAAATATATGCAACAATGAACCAGAAGTTCATAAATCCAGAGTTATTCAGTGTTTGACATGATCGACTAGGCCATCTAGGATCGATAATGATGAGGAAAATTATTGAGAATTCACATGAACATCCTTTAAAGAACCAGAAGATTCTTCAATCCAATGAGTTGTTATGTGATGCCTGCTCTCAAGAGAAATTAATTATTAGACCATCACCAACTAAAGTGGGGATTGAATCGCCTGCATTTTTAGAGCGAATTCAAGGTGATATTTGTGGACCTATTAACCCACCAAGTGGTCCATTTAGATATTTTATGGTGTTAATTGATGCATCTAACAGATGATCACATGTATGCTTATTATCAAGTCGAAATCTTGCATTTGCAAGATTACTTGCTCAAATAATTAAATTAAGAGCACAATTTCTTGATTATACAATTAAGACCATTCGACTTGATAATGATGGAGAATTTACATCCCAAACTTTTAATAATTATTAAATGTCAATTGGGATAAGTGTTGAACATCCTGTAGCTCATGTTCATACACAAAATGGTCTAGCAGAATCATTTATAAAACGCCTGCAACTAATTGCAAGATCATTGCTTATGAGAGCTAAGCTTCCTACATCGATCTGGGGTCATGCTATTTTGCACGTTGCATCATTATTACGTATTAGGCCAGCAACCCATAATAAATATTTCCCTATGCAATTAGCTTATGACCAACAACCAAATATATCTCATTTGAGAATTTTTGGATGTGCAGTATATGTTCCAATTGCTCTATTACAACGTACTAAGATGGGTCCTCAAAGGAGGTTAGAAATATATGTTGGATATGATTCTCCATCAATTATTAACTATCTTGAACCCCTGACGGGTGATGTATTTACTGCACGATTTGTTGATTGTCATTTTAATGAGACAAATTTTTCAACATTAAGGGAGGAATTAAGAAGTTGGAAAAAGAAATTACATAGAATGCATCGTTATTATCTTATTTAGATTCTCGTAGAGATCAATGAGAACTTGAAATTCAAAAGATAATTCATTTGCAAAATATAGAAAATCAATTACCAGATGGATTCACAGATGCTAAAAGAGTGACTAAATCTATATACCAACTGCAAATGCTCCATAAAAAATTGATATCCCAAAGGAACAAGTTGTCAAAAATGAGTCTAGAGCGCGCCAGAAGCGTGGTAAACTAATGAGTTCCAAAGATAAAAATCCTCGCACTACAACAAATTATAGATTTCTTGACACTTGCAAGTTTTAAATACTTGACGTTTTTATAAAAAAACGTCAAGTAAGATGAAGTTTTAAAAGAAAAACGTCAAGAAAAAATTAAAAAAACACGGAGGTTGACAAAAATTTTGGATTTTTCTCGCTTCCAGTTTCTTGACATTTCAAAAACGTCAAGTGTAGCAAAATGGAAAAGGCAACATTTTTTTTTTAAAAAGAACTAATTAAATGTTATACGATTCGCGGCCGTTCAGTACACGCGATAGAGAAAAATCCACGCACACAAACCCCTTCCATTCGCGATTATCCTTCAGCCACGCAGAAAAACCCATCGATTCGCCGCCGCTGCAACCTCACCCTTCGCTCTGACGACCTCTCTCCGAACTCGCAGCCGCCGACCGTCCAACGCCGATCGCCCCACGCCCTTCGCTCCATCGATCTCACGACCTATTTTCCCTTTTCCTCCATCGATCTCACGACCTCTCTCCCAACTAACGGCCGATCGCCTTTACGGCCGCCCGCTCGATCGAGTTTTTGCAGCACAAACTTCACGAACAAGTCCTTTTTTTTAAATCTCAAATTTTACTCGAGAGTTTCTGCAGCACAATCTGGTTCTTATTTTCACTGAGAGTTTATGTATGTTTACTTTGAGATTTTACTCGAGAGTTTCTGCAGCACGAAGAGAAGGCGACCTTCATATTGTTAAATGGAACTATCTGGTTGTTATTTTCACTGAGAAGCTCTAAATTTTCATTATACTGATTCGGTTTATTGCTTAGTTTCAAATTTTGCTTGATGTGTTTGATTATAAGAATGTTTGATGGTTAACTCAGAAATGACTGGGGAACGACCGAAGGGGACTTTGGTGGTATTATTTTGCTTTAGGTACTTGCGATTAGTTATTTTTAAATGATATTCATGTCCTGAGATCCGCTATTAAATATGTTTATGAAATCGTCTTATATTCTATAGGAAACTTTGATTTAAGAAACTTCGATTTAAGTATTTGAGCTTGGAGTATAAGTCTTATTCAATAGGAAACTTCGATTTAAGAAACTTGAGCTTGGAGTATAAGTTTAGAAAAATTGTTTGGAGTCTAAGTTTGAAAACAACACTGTCGCCTTTAATACACTTTTGTTGCAACGGAAGTTAGTTGTGTGATCACTTTATGCACGTTCTAAGTTTCAAAACAACACTTAAACTCATTTTAGCCATTGTTTTCACACTTTGTAGCTTCTATAATGGAAACTAGGAACTTTTACGTTGTTTTGGGTTAGTTTTTGGCCTCGAACAATATTTAAGCACCTTTAGGCACTTTCTAAGCTTGAAAACAACACTGTCGCCTTTAATACACTTTTGTTGCAACAGGGGTAAGTTGTGTGATCACTTTAGGCACTTTCTAAATTTCAAAACAACACTTAAACTCTTTTTAGCCATTGTTTTCATACTTTGTAGCTTCTATGATGGAAACTAGGAACTTTTAGGTTGTTTTGAGTTAGTTTTTGGCCTCGAAGAATACTTAAGCACCTTTAGGCACTTTCTAAGTTTGAAAACAACATTGTCTCCTTTAATACACTTTTGTTGCAACGGAAGAGTTGTGTGACCACTCTATGCACGTTCTAAGTTTCAAAACAACACTTAAACTCATTTTAGCCATTGTTTTCACACTTTGTAGCTTATATGATGGAAACTAGGAACTTTTAGGTTGTTTTGAGTTAGTTTTTGCCCTCGAACAATATTTAAGCACCTTTAGGCACTTTCTAAGTTTGAAAACAACACTGTCGCCTTTAATACACTTTTGTTGCAACGGGGGTTAGTTGTGTGATCACTTTAGGCACTTTCTAAGTTTCAAAACAATACTTCAACTCATTTTAACCATTGTTTTCACACTTTGTAGCTTCTATGATGGAAACTAGGAACTTTTAGGTTGTTTTGAGTTAGTTTTTTGCCTCGAAGAATACATAAGCACCTTTAGGCACTTTCTAATTTTGAAAACAACATTGTCTCCTTTAGTACACTTTTGTTGCAACGGAAGTTAGTTGTGTGATCACTTTATGCACGTTCTAAGTTTCAAAACAACACCTAAACTCATTTTAGCCATTGTTTTCACACTTTGTAGCTTCTATGATGGAAACTAGGAACTTTTAGGTTGTTTTGAGTTAGTTTTTGGCCTCGAACAATATTTAAGCACCTTTAGGCACTTTCTATGTTTGAAAACAACACTGTCGCCTTTAATACACTTTTGTTGCCACAGGGGTTAGTTGTGTGATCACTTTAGGCACTTTCTAAGTTTCAAAACAACACTCCAACTATTCTTAGCCATTGTTTTCACACTTTGTAGCTTCTATGATGGAAATTAGGATCTTTAAGGTTGTTTTGAGTTAGTTTTTGGCCTCGAAGAATACTTAAGCACCTTTAGGCACTTTCTAAGTTTGAAAACAACATTGTCTCCTTAAATACACTTTTGTTGCAACGGAAGTTCGTTGTTTGATCACTTTATGCACGTTCTAAGTTTCAAAACAACACTTAAACTCATTTTAGCCATTGTTTTCACACTTTGTTGCTTCAATGATGGAAACTAGGAACTTTTAGGTTGTTTTGAGTTAGTTTTTTTGCCTCGAAGAATACTTAAGCACCTTTAGGCACTTTCTAATTTTGAAAAAACATTCTCCTTTAATACACTTTTGCTGCAACGGAAGTTCGTTGTTTGATCACTTTATGCACGTTCTAAGTTTCAAAACAACACTTAAACTCATTTTAGCCATTGTTTTCACACTTTGTAGCTTCTATGATGGAAACTAGGAACTTTAATGTTATTTTGAGTTAGTTTTTGGCCTCGAACAATATTTAAGCACCTTTAGGCACTTTCTAAGTTTGAAAACAACACTGTCACCTTTAATACACTTTTGTTGCAACAGGGGTTAGTTGTGTGATCACTTTAGGCACTTTCTAAGTTTCAAAACAACACTTAAACTCTTTTTAGCAATTGTTTTCACACTTTGTAGTTTCTATGATGGAAACTAGGAACTTTTAGGTTATTTTGAGTTAGTTTTTGGCCTCGAAGAATACTTAAGCACCTTTAGGCACTTTCTAAGTTTGAAAACAACACTTTTAATACACTTTTGTTGCAACGGGGTTAGTTGTGTGATCACTTTAGGCACTTTCTAAGTTTCAAAACAATTCATTTTAACCATTGTTTTCACACTTTGTAGTTTCTATGATGGAAACTAGGAACTTTAGGTTATTTTGAGTTAGTTTTGTGTGATCCTCGTTTCAAAACAATACTTTTTAGCCATTGCACCTTTAGGCACTTTCTAAGTTTTGAAAACAACACTTTCTATGTCTCCTTTAATACACTTTTTGTTGCAAATAGTTGGATCACTTAGTTGTGTGATCACTTTATTGCACTTTTTAAGTTTCAAAACAACACTTTAAACTCATTTTAACCATTGTTTTCACACTTTGTAGCTTCTATGATGGAAACTAGGAACTTTTAGGTTGTTTTGAGTTAGTTTTTTTGCCTCGAAGAATACTTAAGCACCTTTAGGCACTTTCTAATTTTGAAAAAACATTGTCTCCTTTAATACACTTTTGCTGCAACGGAAGTTCGTTGTTTGATCACTTTATGCACGTTCTAAGTTTCAAAACAACACTTAAACTCATTTTAGCCATTGTTTTCACACTTTGTAGCTTCTATGATGGAAACTAGGAACTTTTACGCACCTTTAGGCACTTATTTTGAGTTAGTTTTTGGCCTCGAACAATATTTAAGCACCTTTAGGCACTTTCTAAGTTTGAAAAAACAACACTTTTGCTCTTCGTTGTTTGATCACTTTAATACACTTTTTTAGTTGCACACTTTGTAGGATGGAAACTTAGTTGTGTGATCACTTTAGGCACTTTCTAAGTTTCAAAAATACAACAGGCACTTTCTAAGTTTCAAAACAACACTTAAACTCTTTTTAGCAATTGTTTTCACACTTTGTAGTTTCTATGATGGAAACTAGGAACTTTTAGGTTATTTTGAGTTAGTTTTTGGCCTCGAAGAATACTTAAGCACCTTTAGGCACTTTCTAATTTTGAAAACAACATTGTCTCCTTTAATACACATTTGTTGCAATGGAAATAAGTTGTGTGATCACTTTATGCACGTTCTAGGTTTTAAAAAAAACACATAAACTCATTTTAGCCATTGTTTTCACACTTTGTAGCTTCAATGATGGAAACTAGGAACTTTTAGGTTGTTTTGAGTTAGTTTTTGGCCACGAAGAATACTTAAGCACCTTTAGGCACTTTCTAATTTTGAAAACAACATTGTCTCCTTTAGTACACTTGTTGCAACGGAAGTTAGTTGTGTGATCACTTTATGCACGTTCTAAGTTTCAAAACAACACCTAAACTCATTTTAGCCATTGTTTTCACACTTTGTAGCTTCTATGATGGAAACTAGGAACTTTTAGGTTGTTTTGAGTTAGTTTTTGCCCTCGAACAATATTTAAGCACCTTTAGACACTTTCTAAGTTTGAAAACAACACTGTCGCCTTTAATACACTTTTGTTGCAACGGGGGTAAGTTGTGTGATCACTTTAGGCACTTTCTAAGTTTCAAAACAACACTTAAACTCTTTTTAGCCATTGTTTTCACACTTTGTAGTTTCTATGATGGAAACTAGGAACTTTTAGGTTGTTTTGAGTTAGTTTTTTGCCTCGAAGAATACTTAAGCACCTTTAGGCACTTTCTAATTTTGAAAACAACATTGTCTCCTTTAGTACACTTTTGTTGCAACGGAAGTTAGTTGTGTGATCACTTTATGCACGTTCTAAGTTTCAAAACAACACCTAAACTCATTTTAGCCATTGTTTTCACACTTTGTAGCTTCTATGATGGAAACTAGGAACTTTTAGGTTGTTTTGAGTTAGTTTTTGGCCTCGAACAATATTTAAGCACCTTTAGGCACTTTCTATGTTTGAAAACAACACTGTCGCCTTTAATACACTTTTGTTGCCACAGGGGTTAGTTGTGTGATCACTTTAGGCACTTTCTAAGTTTCAAAACAACACTCCAACTATTCTTAGCCATTGTTTTCACACTTTGTAGCTTCTATGATGGAAACTAGGATCTTTAAGGTTGTTTTGAGTTAGTTTTGGCCTCGAAGAATACTTAAGCACCTTTAGGCACTTTCTAAGTTTGAAAACAACATTGTCTCCTTTAATACACTTTTGTTGCAACGGAAGTTCGTTGTTTGATCACTTTATGCACGTTCTAAGTTTCAAAACAACACTTAAACTCATTTTAGCCATTGTTTTCACACTTTGTAGCTTCAATGATGGAAACTAGGAACTTTTAGGTTGTTTTGAGTTAGTTTTTGGCCACGAAGAATACTTAAGCACCTTTAGGCACTTTCTAATTTTGAAAACAACATTGTCTCCTTTAGTACACTTGTTGCAACGGAAGTTAGTTGTGTGATCACTTTATGCACGTTCTAAGTTTCAAAACAACACTTAAACTCATTCTAGCCATTGTTTTCACACTTTGTAGCTTCTATGATGGAAACTAGGAACTTTTAGGTTGTTTTGAATTAGTTTTTGCCCTCGAACAATATTTAAGCACCTTTAGACACTTTCTAAGTTTGAAAACAACACTGTCGCCTTTAATACACTTTTGTTGCAACGGGGGTAAGTTGTGTGATCACTTTAGGCACTTTCTAAGTTTCAAAACAACACTTAAACTCTTTTTAGCCATTGTTTTCACACTTTGTAGCTTCTATGATGGAAACTAGGAACTTTTAGGTTGTTTTGAGTTAGTTTTTGGCCTCGAAGAATACTTAAGCACCTTTAGGCACTTTCTAAGTTTGGAAACAACATTGTCTCCTTTAATACACTTTTGTTGCAACAGAAGTTAGTTGTGTGATCACTTTATGCACGTTCTAAGTTTCAAAACAACACTTAAACTCATTTTAGCCATTGTTTTCACACTTTGTAGCTTCTATGATGGAAACTAGGAACTTTTAGGTTGTTTTGAGTTAGTTTTTGGCCTCGAACAATATTTAAGCACCTTTATGCACTTTCTAAGTTTGAAAACAACACTGTCGCCTTTAATACACTTTTGTTGCAACGGGGGTTAGTTTTGTGATCACTTTAGGCACTTTCTAAGTTTCAAAACAACACTTAAACTCTTTTTAGCCATTGTTTTCACACTTTGTAGCTTCTATGATGGAAACTAGGAACTTTTAGGTTGTTTTGAGTTAGTTTTTGGCCTCGAAGAATACTTAAGCACCTTAGGCACTTTCTAAGTTTGAAAACAACATTGTCTCCTTTAATACACTTTTGTTGCAACGAAAGTTAGTTGTGTGATCACTTTATGCACGTTCAAAGTTTCAAAACAACACTTAAACTCATTTTAGCCATTGTTTTCACACTTTGTAGCTTCAATGACGGAAACTAGGAACTTTTAGGTTGTTTTGAGTTAGTTTTTGGGCTCGAAGAATACTTAAGCACCTTTAGGCACTTTCTAATTTTGAAAACAACATTGTCTCCTTTAGTACACTTTTGTTGCAACGGAAGTTAGTTGTGTGATTACTTTATGCACGTTCTAAGTTTCAAAACAACACTTAAACTCATTTTAGCCATTGTTTTCACACTTTGTAGCTTCTATGATGGAAACTAGGAACTTTTAGGTTGTTTTGAGTTAGTTTTTGGCCTCGAACAATATTTAAGCACCTTTAGGCACTTTCTAAGTTTGAAAACAACACTGTCGCCTTTAATACACTTTTGTTGCAAAAGGGGTTAGTTGTGTGATCACTTTAGGCACTTTCTAAGTTTCAAAACAACACTTCAACTCTTTTTAGCCAATGTTTTCACACTTTGTAGCTTCTATGATGGAAAATAGGAACTTTAAGGTTGTTTTGAGTTAGTTTTTGGCCTCGAAAATTACTTAAGCACCTTTAGGCACTTTCTAAGTTTGAAAACAACATTGTCTCCTTTAATACACTTTTGTTGCAACGGAAGTTCGTTGTTTGATCACTTTATGCACGTTCTAAGTTTCAAAACAACACTTAAACTCATTTTAGCCATTGTTTTCACACTTTGTAGCTTCGCAGTCACAGATTCGGTATGTTATTTAGTTTGCATTCCAATTGTTAAACTTGACAAAACATTATTTATTATAATATTTCACTCTTAATGTTTGTAGATTGATACAAGAAAAGCATACTCGCAATCGGAGTTAGATGAAGTGCGAGTGGAGTGGGCTGAATTTTTGGGTGGATACATATGATAAAGTCTTGGATGAATACTACTTTGGATTGTTGATGTCAATTTTTTAGGTGGCTACATATGAAGGTGACAAATATTCTTTTTTTGTGTAAATGTGGTAGTCACATTTTTTGGGTGGATACTACTTTGGATTGATTGTCACATTTTTTGGATAACTACAAATTTTTTTGTGTGTAAATGTTGTTCAGGCTAGGACCCATAGATTGACTAGCTATGGTGGAGATGATTAGTGTTTGAACATATATTGTGGAGATAACTGTATAGTTTGACATTGTGAATGTATAACCATGATGGGAGTTACTAATGTTGGAGGTTGAACTTTCTTGTCATTTTAGAATTGTTCATATGGGAAAGAGGATTTGAATTTTTGTAGGTATTATTGATGGAGTTTTATTTCATACATCTTGAATATAATTTATTGGAATGCAATGCAGAAAATTCCAGATTTTAGGGAATAATTGATTGAAAAATAAAATCACTAACCAACAAGACATTTATAATGTGTCAAGATTTCATTCAAATTGTCACTTTTCAAAAGTAAAAAAAGAACATTACATTTGACACTTTACAATTGTCAAGGTTTACCTTCAATTTGACGTTTTAGGACTGTCAAGATAAACTTATATTTGACACATTTTAAGCGTCAAGTAACTTTTATTTGACATTTCTGCAATGTCAAGATAAATCTATTTTTGACACAGCGAAAACGTCAATTATTAACATAAACTTGACACTTTTTGAAAGTCAAGATAAAACTACATTTGACGAATAAAAAGTGTCGAGATTGTATGTTCAAAATGACACGTTATAAGCGTCAAAAAAGACTATACATAACACTTTATAAGTGTGAAGTATTGTGTATTATTCTTGACGGTGGATTCCTTGACGGTTTGAAAAACGTCAAGTAAAGCAAAATACGACATTTTATAAGCGTCAAGAAAACTAGTTTTTCTTGTAGTGTCGAAAAAGAAAAGTAGTTGAGAATCAAAATGATTCAATAAAAGGTATGGATGTTCTAGAAGAAATCCAGAATACAACTACTCAAAAGAGTATTGATGAAAATCAAACGCTTGAGGATAATAATGAAATTTCTATAAACTATGTTACAACAGGAAAGAGATGGAATCTAAATGATATCATTGTTGACAACATTTTTGCTTATAATGTTGCTCACGATATTATTCATGAAAAAGTGAACGATATACAACTACTTATATTTATTTGACATTTGATTTACTTTTGTATTTGTTTTGTTTAGGCAGCTATCCATCCCGAGCTCGTCGCTTCTGAGGACGAGGTTTGTTTCATCAATAGAAGGATTGAGTCCCCACGTGCACCACCAACAACACATGTTCCCTCTCATGTTGCCCCTTTGCCACTATCAACATTTGTTCCTCCTTCTTCTTCTACCTCTTTGCCTAAGTCATCACATGGTTGAAAGATGAGGGAAAGAAGGAAGAGACACTGGAAGAGAATAATGAGATTGAAGGAGAGAAGAAAGAGAGCGAAAAAGAGAAGATAGACGACGAGGAACTATGAAGGATGTAAAAAAAGTGGATGAGGGCATATTAGTTGAAAAGAAAAAGAAGAAAAAGACGAAGTGCAAATGCAGAAAGTGAATGAAGAGTATGGATGGTCACATGCATAACATAGAGTCTGAGCTCAAGGACATTAAGAGGTTGTTGCGTCGGCTTGTTAAGGTATTTTGACTTCCATAATCAATGCTTACCTTTGCATTGCAGGATCTCAAGAAAGTAATTCGTATTATGTGATGCAAGCGAAAGACATCGACTCATCGAAGCATCTTGGGCCACCGTCGAGAGGAACGATGATGTTGGTCCATCTGAAGGTGGCGAAGGGGACCAACCTAAAGAACATAAGGTTAATGATGTCTCCAACGAGTCGATGGAATTGGATGACAAGGATGACAGTAGAGAAAGGGACCATTATAACAAGGACTCTGAGCAGAAGGAAAGCGACCTGCAACCATTGCAGGGAGACGCGCATGATGACTCATATGAAGATCCTTACTCGGTAAGCTTTATGACTACTTTTTGTAGTTTAGGGTCCATTTACATGTCCATTTACAAGTCCATCTAAATGTTCGCATTCTTTTCATTCGTAGGGTGAGGTACATGTATTGTGCTCACTGTCGACGATGGATATGACAAGCGATGTTAAGATCTGAAGGGATTGAATCCCGCAGCGAAAGCGATTGTGAATCGCGTGTTCTTAATTTTGTTGTATGGATCTCATAAACAAGAACTAAATCTAAAATTAAGCATGCTTCTACAAGATGGACAACAATAAATTACCTTTGAAGAACTCTTTTCTTCAAGTGCTCCTTTTCCCACGATCACGATCTCAGCAACTCGAACCCGAACGATCACGGACACTACCACCGGATCTTCTCCGTTGTTCTCTAGGTGAGGGAGGAATGTGGGTTTCCTTAGGATAAGGTGTGGGGTTGTGAGAGAGGTTGTGAATGGAACTTTTCCAATAACACAACTATGTAATTCTTTAGGGTTTCTCAAAAAGCATCTCACAAAGTTGCATCTCATGCAACTATTTATAGGGAAATGGGATGGAAATTACCATCCTATCCCTCCTTCATTCTCTCATTAGTATATAGTTTATATGTGAATCTAATTCACATTAAAACCATATATTATATTAATTATATCACATATAACTGATATAACACCTCATATATGAAATTGAACACTTCAATTTTATTCCTAACTTTATACCCTCAATGTTACCATGTTGAGCCAACGGAGGGACCTAATGGACCTACAGTTCATGAGCTCCAATGATGTGAGATTAACTGATCAAACTCTTTGATTTAGTTAATCAATATTCATTAACTACAAGTCACTCCACTATAGACTTGTAGCTGCACTCTCCTCACTGTAGATTATATTGTGTCCATTGATATAATCATTACCCATGAGTCGATCCTTCACAAGTTGTTCGTAATCATGGCTAGATCAAATTACTGTTTTACCCCTGTGATTACCTCTTTGTTCCTTAAGCACTACTGATCCTCTAATGAACAACAAGTCTAAGGTCCTACCATAGACTCATACCCTCATAGAGGGCGGGGCCCTGTTGTTCAAGACCTGGAGTCAGTTCTTAAGGGAACAACCTATCTAATTCGTTAGAGTAGGAATGAGTGAATTCCATCTTGCATAGTTAAGTCCCTAGCTACCTACGAGGTTCTGTCCCTGAGAAGGTAGGCTTATTGAGTTGGATACAGGCCACTCTCACCCATACTAGTCTAAGGACAAACCGCTATAAGTAGGAGTTCTTAACTTGCTCAGGATCAGGTCGAGTCACTAATGACCATCCATAAATTATCAGTCTTATCCTGTTAACGACGTTATACTAGTTAGACTAATAATTTGCAGTCCGGTCTTGTATGAACTCTTCATACAGGATACCCCCACTCGCATGTCAACCACATGAATGAGTTGGATTACCTCATTTGTACTAATTACAAAGTGGGTCGCATCCATGGTGTTACCAGAATAGGGTTTCCAACCTTATTCTTATACCATAGACCCTTTTAGGCTATACTCTTGAACACAATCCAAATAGTGTCTACTACACTGATGTTCAAGATATATTATAGCCTTGGGGCTTAGTTTATTGGATTTATAGAGCAAGAATATAATTTCATCAACACAAATAACTCTTTATTTATTTGATTAAAATTACATAAGTTTAGGGCACAAATCCCAACAATCTCCCACTTGACCTAAAGCTTGTGGAGTATTAAAACATTACAATAATGTAAATACAATAAACTAGGGCATTTAAACCCTTTGTACAATATACTCGCACTTGCCCTAGTGAGGGAAGACTTGTAAACCTAGACCTTCTAGGTGGCTCTAAAAAACTTTAGCCGTGAGAGCCTTTGTAAAAGGATCAGCAACGTTGTGCTTTGAGGCTATCTTCGTGACGATCACGTCCCCTCGATGCACGATCTCCCGGATGAGATGATATTTTTGCTCTATATGCTTTCTCCTCTTGTGACTTCGAGGTTCCCTTGAATTTGCCACGACACCACTGTTATCACAATACAGCGTGATGGGCAAACTCATATTTGGAACAACTTCTAAATTTAGCATGAATTTCCTTAACCAAATGACCTCTTTTGCTGCTTCATAAGCTGCTACATATTCGGCCTCCATGGTGGAATCAACGATGCATCCTTGCTTGACGCTTCGCCATACTACAACTCCTTCTTTAAGAGTAAATACTGACCTTGATGTAGATTTCTAAGAATCTTTATCAGTCTGAAAGTCAGAATCCGTGTATCCTGTAAGGATCAAATCCTTAGCCTCATACACAAGCATGTAGTTCCTTGTTCTCCGTAGATACTTAAGGATTGTTTTTACCGTTGTCCATTGTTCAGGTCATGGATTGGATTGATACCTACTGACCATTCCAACTGCAAAATAGATTTCTGGCATAGTACACAACATGGCGTACATCAGACTCCCAACAGCTGATGCATAAGGAATCCGTCTCATATCCTCAACTCATTGAGGTGTCTTAGGACATTGTTCCTTAGACAAATGAACTCCATATCTGAAAGGCAATAAACCCTTTTTGGAGTCTTGCATCTTAAACCTCGACAACACTTTGTTTATGTAAGATGTTTGAGACAAGGCTAGTGTTTTATTCTTCACCCAAATCTTTCATTTGGAATTGCGTAGCTAAACAATTCTTAATGTCATTAAGATATCATACATCATTCCCAATGAGTAGGATATCATCCACATATAGAACTAGGAATGCGACAGAACTATTGATGATTTTCTTGTAGACACAAGGTTCATCATCATTCTGGTCAAAACCAAAAGATTTGATTGACTCATCAAATCTTATATTCCAGGACCTAGAGGCTTGTTTCAGTCAATAGATGGACCTTTTAAGCATGCAAACTTTTTGCTCTTGTCCTAGTTCAAATAATCGTTTGGGTTGGTCCATGTAGATGTTCTCGTCAATATTGTCATTTAAAAACGTTGTCTTGACATCCATTTGTCATACCTCATAGTCATAATATGCGGCAATGACAAGTAGGATACAGATAGACTTTACCATAGCAACAGGTGAAAAGGTTTCCTCATAGTCAACCCCTTCAACCTAGGTATAACCCTTTGCTACTAGTCTAACTTTAAAGGTTTGCACCTTCCCATCTACACCACGCTTTCTCTTGTAGATCCACTTACAACCTATAGGTTTTACCCCATCAGGTTTATCTACAAGATCTCAAACAGAATTGAAGTACATAGACTCCATTTCTTAGTTCATGGCTATGACCCATTTGTCTTTGTCTTTGTCAATCATCGTTTGATTATAAGTCGATGTATCCTCGCAGTCGTCATCTGGTATAACAACTTGGGTTTCAGATAAACCCATGTAACGGTCAGGTTGTGTTATAACCCTTCCACTACGTCGATGCATACTCAACTCTTTAGATGGACTCTCTTGACTAGACAAGCTAGTATCAACAACTTTTGTTGACGTACTAGTTTTATTAGCAACCTTTGCTATTGTTCCGTCTAACTCACTTAACACAATTTTACTTCTTGGTTTGTGGTCCCTTATGTGGTCCTCTTCTAAGAAAATGATATTTGTCAACACAAAAACCTTATCTTCCTTAGGATCATAGAATAAACCACCTCTTGTATCTTTTGGGTAACCTACGAATAGACACAATTTTGAACGTGAATCCAACTTCTTTGGATTTATCACAAGCACATGTGTTGGACAACCCCAAATTCTGAAATGACATGAAATACCTTTACGTCCTTTCTAGAGTTCAAAAAGTGTTTCAGAAACTCTTTTTTATGGCACATTTTTCAAAATGTATCCCGCAGTCTCTACTGCGTAACCCCAAAAAGAATTAGGGAGATGAGCATAACTCATCATTGATCGAACCATGTCCAACAGGGTTTTATTTCTCCTTTTCGATACACCGTTTTACTGTGTAGTACCGGGAGCTGAGAGTTGAGATGTAATTTCATGTTCTATCATATAGTTCTGAAATTTTAAATCCATGTACTCTCCACCTCGATCTGATTGAAGCGTTTTAATTGTTTTACCTAATTGATTTTCAACTTCAGTCTTGAATTCCTTGAACTTTTTAAGTGCTTCAAACTTATGTTGTATTAGGTAAATATGCTCAAATATAGAATAATCATCTATAAAGGAGATGAAATATTCATATCCTCCTCTAGCTTTAACACTCATCGGACCACATAGGTCTGAATGTATAAGTTGAATGAGTTTTTTGGCTCTATAACCTTTTCCAGTAAAAGGTCTTTTAGTCATTTTGCCTTCTAGGCAGGATTCACATACAGGTAAAGGATTTTCTTCTAACTCATTTAGAAGACCATTCTTTAACAGTCTCTCAATCATATTGAGGTTAATGTGACTCAATCTAAAATGCCAAAGATGAGCATTTTCTTTAGGAGAAATTTTACGTTTCTTAGTTTGTGTGTTTGCAGTTTTAAATAATTCAGCGTTTAAAACCATTTTAACTGAATTAGGCCTTAAACATACAACCCATTTTCTAATGAAACTGAACATATTTCCACACATTTCTTCAAAATAAACACTTTATTCAAAGAGAAAGAAATAGAAATACATTGTTCTATAAGGCAAGAAATTGAAATAAGGTTTCTAGTAAACCCTGGTATCACTAATATATTGTCTAACAACATATATTTCTTGGCAAAATAAAACTTCATCGTGTCTATTGCTACAACTGAGACGACTTCTCCATTTCCAACCCGGAGCGTTATCTCTCCTTTTTGTAGCTACTGCCTGGAATCAATTCCCTGAAAAGAAGAGCAAACATGATTAGTGGCGTCTGAATCAAGTATCCAAGCAGTTTTATCATTATCCACTAAACAAGCTTCTAAACAAAGTAAATCATATTTACCTTCCTTCTTCTTTTTTCTCGCAATGTACTTGAGACGATTCCCGTTTCAATGTCTTCTTCGTTGCGGTGGAAACACTTTCCTTTGTCTGCAACTTCTTTGACTTTCTTGCCCTTCCAGCGGCGCACTTTGTCACTTCGTTTCCCTTTACCAACCTTCTTCATGTTCTTCTTCTTCCCTTTTAGGTTAGAAGAAGATGAAGCCACTGTTTTTAATCCAGAGGTCGAACCTCTATGATAACTCCTACTGGAAACATTTGCCTCACCTTTCGATCCCTAAATTTTCATCAAAGATTGAAGGTATGGAGTTCATTCAGAAAGGAGGTAAGATTAAAAGTAAGCTTGTTCATAACAACATTACTTCTAAACTGTAGGAAACCATCTGGAAGGGTTTCCAGAATGAATCTGACCTGGCTCGATTCATCGATGGAAGCACCATTCGACTCCATGATGTTAAAGTGTACCCGAACAAATGTACCCTCTGGCATCCTCGAGTTGAATATATACTTGAGGGCATTGTGCCGAGCCTGTATAAACTGTTGTCCAAACATACCCTGCATTGAATCCATGATTTCCTTTGCGGTCATCTAGCCCTCGTGCTTCTTGGCTAATATGTCAGACATAATTGCCAACATGTAGACCTTGGCCTTATCATTGGCCTTGATCCATCGATCATATGCATCACGAACATTTCGTGAAGCATTCGAGCCTGGCACCTGAGGACACTCCTTAGTTAGCACAAACTTCAGATAATCCACTACCAATATAGTGTTGAGTTTGTTTTTTCACGTCATCATATTCTCTCCGGTTAACTTTTCCGCATCCAATAAGGAAATTATAGAGCTAGACATTTTTCTGAAAAATTTACAAAACAAAACTTGTATAAGTTTCTTGTTATAATTGTCTAATCCAATCATGTTTTAGCTAATTTCTAAATGATTCCTAAGTCATTTATAATTTGCAATGATACTCCAAAGGTTTAGAATGTACGACACCGAAGGGTAATAAAAAACACTCCTCCTTTGGATCAAGACACTCTTGACCAAAATCTAATGCCAGAATAACTCTTATTTCTATAGGCTTTAGTTACCATTATTCGGTCAGGATACATACACCTCTTATGTACCTTGTGAGTGTAACCCTCTGTTTTTAGACCCCAGAGTCCCCATCCAATAAAATCCGCCGAAGGGAGGACTAGATTGAAAAACAGACTAAGGAAATCTTTATCCCTTTTAGGTGTCTACTGTGTTCGATCCCCTATGATCAAGCCCTCCGAAGGGATTGTCTGGTACACGCCAAACAAGCAGGCTGACCATAGTGATTTTACGGTGTAAACCGACTGAAAAGACCATAGGTTTTGTTTTCACTAAACCTGCTCCCACTCACTATAAGTACCCTCTCCATTCACCTTGATATTGACTCATACAAACACCATCCAAAGGGGGACGCTCCCGTTTGCGCCACGAGGCCAAGTATGAGTCTCACGGTGTGAACTTCTCAGAGATACGTAGGTGAAAAAATATGTATCATATACATTTTTCCTCCCACTGGATAATTTAAATCTATAGAAAATTTACTTAGGCTAAACTCGGCTAATGGTTTTACCTAAACTTATCAATATAACTTTTATATTGATAATGAATATAACTCTTATATTGATTTTATCCTGAGTTCGCTAGTATAACTCTTTATATTAAGCCTAGGATTTCTAGTTTATTAACCCCTTAATAAACCCGCTGACGCTACCGTAATTTATAAACTCTCTGATTAAAATTCACTCCCAGGTCAGTTCCCAAGTAGGGGTGTTTCGTTTCCGTCAGCTTAAATACCCCAACCTAGACAAAACTTAGACAGAGTTCCTCTTTTAATCATTGTTTATAAATTACTTGGTTTCTAATTCTAATCTAGTTAGGAATAGATAACCTAAGGTCTATTAATTCCAGTTCTAAACATTTTAAAACTAATAATTAACCTTAGGTGACATGCATACTATGTTATAGTGTTTGATCATTCATCTCATGAATAATAAAACATACATAACATAATCATCTCATGAATTATAATGCATGTCAATGTTGTCCATAAATTAATATAACACTTTATATTAATTATTCATGCAAACTATATAATATAACACTTTATATTATAAATGATGCATGAAAATGTTTAACCTAAGGTGGGATATCTAAATTAAAAACATACATTATGCATGGCAATAATTATACAACAATTGCATAATTTAAATAGCAAAATTATACCAATTTTGGCACCCTAAAAATAATTTTAATTAATATAATATAATTATATTAATTAAAATTAAATATAATTAAATATAAAACATTTTTATATTTATTATATAAAATTAAAACTGGTTCTGTCCGTTGCTTCTTTATGTGAAACGCCTGTGGGGTTGCAACGCTGATACCAGCGTTGCAACGCTGCGATTTGTCCTCTTCTGCCCGATGAAACGCGCCTCAGCACCAGCGTTGCACAACGCCTCAGCATTGCAACGCTGAGGTCAACGTTGCAATGTTGTCGTCTTCTCAGCCGCGTGCCTGCCGCAGTGGCATTGCAACACTAAAGAACAGCGTTGCAACGCCATTCACAAAACAACAATACCATTTCAATTTCTTGCTCGTTTTTGCTTCGTCATTCTAAGCAACCACTTTGCCTCGATTGACACGGACTTACAGACTCAATTTACATAATAAAATGCCCAAAACAATAGGCCCTTACATTGAATAATTCAACGAAATTATGTAAATCTAAGTGTCAAAATTAAAACAATCTAATTTGCAAATCGTTCATTCATCACATGAAAAACAGTAAATCCCACCTTTGTTCTTGATAAATTAAGAACAAAATTAAGAACACAATTGGGCTTTGATACCAATTGAAGGGATCGAATCCCGAAGCGGAATCGATTGTGAATCACATGTTCTTAATTTTGTTTTATGGATCTCATAAACAAGAACTAGATCTAAAATTAAGCATGCTTCTACAAGATAGACAACAAGAAATTACCTTTGAAGAACTCTTTCTTCAAATGCTCCTTCTCCCACGATCACGATCTCAACAACTCGAACTCGAACGATCACGGACACTACCACTGGACTTCTCCGTTGTTCTCTAGGTGAGGGAGGAATGTGGGTTCCCTTAGGATAAGGTGTGGGGTTGTGAGAGAGGTTGTGTATGGAACTCTTCCAACAACACAACTATGTGATCCTCTAGGGTTTCTCAAAAAGCATCTCACAAAGTTGCATCTCATGCAACTATTTATAGGGAAATGGGATGGAAATTATCATCCTATCCCTCCTTCATTTTCTCATTAGTATATAGTTTATATATGAATCTAATTCACATTAAACCCATATATTATATCAATTATCCTCACTGTAGATTTAATTGTGTCCATTGATATAATCATTACCCATGAGTCGACCCTTCACAGGTTGTTCGTAATCACGACTGAGTAAAATTACCATTTTACCCCTGTGATTACCTTTTTGTTCCTTAAGCACTACTGATCCTCTAATGAACAACAAGTCTAAGGTCCTACCATAGACTCATACCCTCATAGAGGGCGGGGCCCCGTTGTTCAAGACCTGGAGTCAGTTCTTAAGGGAACAACCTATCTAATTCTTTAGTGTAGGAATGAGTGAATTCCATCTTTCATAGTTAAGTCCCCAGCTACCTACGAGGTTCTGTCCCTGAGAAGGTAGGCTTATTGAGTCGGCTATAGACCACTCTCAACTATACTAGTCTAAGGACAAACCCCTATAAGTAGGAGTTCTTAACTTGCTCAGGATTCAGGTCGAGTCAATAATGACCATCTATAAATTATCAGTCTTATCTTGTTAACTACGTTATACTGGTTAGACTAATAATTTGCAGTTCGGTCTTGTATGAACTCTTCATCCAGGATGCCCCCACTCGCATGTCAACCACATGAATGAGTTGGATTACCTCATTTGTACTAATTACAAAGTGGGTCGCATCCATGGTGTTACGAGAATAGGGTTTCCAACCTTATTCTTATACCATATATAGACCCTTTTAGGCTATACTCTTGAACACAATGCAAATAGTGTCTACTACACTGATATTCAAGATATATTATAGCCTTGGAGCTTAGTTTATTGGATTTATAGAGCAAGAATATAATTTCATCAACACAAATAACTATTTATTTATTTGATCAAATTTACATAAGTTTAGGGCGGGCACAAATCCCAACAAGATCATCGAGCCAAAACTCAAGGTAGTAAACATTTTCTCTTCTTCTGTAGCATGTCACCTATTATCTAATTCATTGCAATCTTGTGTAGCATACGGAAGCTGACTCGGAGGTCGTTGAGGTGGTAGCGAAGGTTAATGATGCTCAACCTCGCCGATCAAAGCACAAACGAAGAACTGGTTAAAAGTTGCGCTCCCCATGGGCGGACACTAGTACATGTAATGACCTCAATTTTTAGACTTTCTTTCTAAGGGTCATTATTAAACATTCATTCATCTGAGGCCATAAAACAATATCCACTAAGTGAAATCCATTCAAAATTTAAAACTACATAGGTTTTTGGGATCCCATAAAAAAATCATTTAAAATAATAAGATTTAAAGGTTAAGGTCTCTAGTTTAAAATAAATAATTTTTTGTGTCAACATTGACAAATGAGATTAACTTTAATATAATTTTTCTAAGCTACTGTAATAATTGTGGAAGACATGACTTTTCTATTCCCCATGGTCATAGTAGCTCGATTCCCCGTCATTTGCCTTGCATACCTTTGCCTTTACCTGAAAACATTTTTAAAAACAAAAGAAGGGATGAGTATTATGAAATAATACCCAGTAAGTGACCCCCACTACTAGGGTTGGGATATGCATTCACATACAATCATGACTTTAGACATACTTTAAATGAGACCTAATCTTCTCTTCAAAAATAGTAAACATGGGTTTTCTCTTCGGATGATGAATATTGAGGAATTTGTTGGTGGTAATTAAATGTGTTAGTTGAGTTAGTTAGAGGTATTTAATATAGTGGAGTTTGAAAATACAATAAGGACATTATAGTAATTATACGTCATGTATTTTCTCTTTCTTACATTATTTTCATCACCAAAGAGTCCAATATAACAAGTTTTTACAAGTGGGACCCTCAAATCCAAACAATAACTTCTAAGTGTCCATTTTTTACAATTTTCCAATTTTTGCAATTTTCCAATCCAAATACTTCCTTAAGAGAAATGAAAACCATAGTAGATAAATAGAAAAAAAAACAAACTTAATTTTTAAAAACTAAAAACTAGAAATGGTTATGGACTTAAAGTTTCATTTATTTATTCAATATAATTATTTCAAATCGGTTTTGAATAATTTGTTTTATTTGAATTTTCTTTTCTTATAAATGTTTGTTTACTTACATTATTATAATTATTATTTTGAAACACTTGTTTTACTTACATTATTCTAGCTTGATATTGTTTTATATTGACGGCTGATTCTTATTCAATCAAAGAGATTGATGGTTGATTGTTGATAAGTGAGAAGGATTAGTGTGTATCCTATCATCAGTAATACTGTTGTTTCTTGGATTAAATTATAAGTTTAATTTCTAAACTCAAATTTATGCAGTTTGGTCTTTGAATTTTAAAATGTGTCTAATAGGTTATTGAATTTTTAACTTTGTATCTAATAGGTCTCAAAGGTTTAAAAAATGTTTATCTTTTAAAATTTACAATCCTACTAGACACAAAATTAAAAGTTTAACGTTGCATATCTAATAAAACAATTGATTTTTTGTTTTTAAAATTTTAAATATGTATATGGACCTATTATTAAACATTTTTAAATTTTTTAGGAATGTATTTGGAACAAAATTGAAAATTCATATACCTATTAGACATTTCTGAAAGTTTAAAATCAAATAGAAGCAGACATGAAAATTCTGTAGCTAAACTTGTAATTTAATCTCTTGGAGATGGTACCTAAATGCTATTGAGTATCACATTATCTTTTTAATGAGAGGTTTGGGAATTTTATTGATATACTTTTAATACTAAAACGTCTATTTCATAAGGGGTCGTTTAGATTGAGTAGTTGGAGAGAGTGGAGTTAGGAGAAGTTAATAATACCCCCAACTCTTTGTTTGGCCTAAGGACTTATTAACTCCTGATTGTAGGTCCCACAAATTTATTAACTCATTTCCCAACTCATTCCTTTGGGTCCCACAAATTTATTAACTCATTTCCCAACTCATTCCTTTGGGTCCCACAAATTTATTAACTCATTCTCCAACTCCCCATAACTCCTTTTTCAACTCTCCATAATGGATCACACAACTTTTCCATCTTATTTTTTCTTCACTCCATCTCACTCTTACATCTCTCTATTATTCTCTCCTTTCTTTTTCTATTTTTTTTATTTCTTAATGAACAAAATTATTTATTTTGTATATATGTATTTTGTCATTATTACTAATTAATAATCATATATAAATATTTATTTTAAAAAAACTTTTTATTTTTATCTTATAGTTTTAATAATTTTTAACATAATTATATTTCTTTTTATTCCATACTTTTATTTTTGAAATATAAATTATATAAAAATATTTTAATTATGATATTATTATTTTCATTGAAATTCTTATTGTAAATTAGCATACTACGTAACATATTTTTTAATTGACAAAAATCTCTCTATCTCACTTCATTCACATGTATTTACGTTTTTTTTTTTACTTTAAACAAAAATTACTCATAACAAGTAGCAATTTGTTTTTTTTTTCTTGTTCTTTTATTAATAGATAAATATATATAATTTTATGATTTGAAGATAATAAAAACATATTTTAAACTAACTTCTATTACAATTTAAGAAATAACATTAAAAATTGTTAATGTATTAATAACAAATTGATATTCAAATTAACCGTGTTCAAAATAAAAGGCCAAACGATTTTTCATTTCATCCTTACTAAATAGAATTATACAATAAATAACATAAGTATATAGTAATCTAAAAAAATATATATATGATATTCATTTTGCATGGTGTTAAAAAAATATATTCATTTTGAACTTAGTCATTTTAAAATCACTATTTAAATTTTTTTACTTAGGTATTTAAAACATCAATAATATATTATTAAATAATTAATATGAGAGATATTGAAAAAATAATGTGGGGTAATTTTTATCATAAACACATGTATTATTTTTGTGTTAGAACAATGAAGTTGGTATGCCTTGTGCATTCACTACATGGTGGCAACATGAAAGTTGTCATTATTGTCTTTTTTTAAATTGAAATTCTTAAGATAAATTAGATTGATTAATTATCAAAGGTAAAGTAATCACTTACATTGAGTAATTAGAAATGTTAAATATTAAAATTTGCACAAAGAAAATATATTTTGCTAAGGTTGAATATCAAATCTTAAATTAAAGTTCTTAAATTGATGCATATATTTTATTAAACTTCAAAAAATAAATCCATTATATTAATGTGATATTAAAATAAGAGTGTGAGGTATTTTTTTCTTCAAAATTTTGTTTTCTTTTAAGTAAAATTTTAAAATAGAAATAAATTAATAGAAATAAAAAAATATAAATCTTAGCATTTATGGAAACAATTTTACAATAATGAAAATTTGAGAAATTATAGATAGAATTTGAGAATTTGACACCAAAACTCCAAGTTAATAAATATGCACCCAAACACAGTCTTCAGAACTCCTACTTCTTGCAACTCCTTGCCCCAAACACAGTTTCTCGTAACTCCTACTTCATGCAGCTCTTTGCTTCAAACACAGTTTCTCATAACTCCTACTTCCTACAACTTATTGCCCCAAACACAGACTTCAGAACTCCTCAGAATTCTTTACTCTCCAGACTTTTTTACTCCTACTCCATGCAACTCCTTGAGCCAAACAACTCCTAAGGATTTTGTTTAATGTGCTAGACCACAATCGTTGATTGCAAATAACTATTTTTGTTGGAAGATCATATGATAGCATTTATCAAAGTTATGAAAGAAAATATAAATATGGAAATCAAAGTTAATTTAATGGGCATCCTTAATTAACATCACCATTTCTTTTAACATCTTTTACAACAAAAGAAAGGGTGATGTTAAAAAATATTTTAACATCTTTTAAATCGAAGCTAACTATTGGGGTCAGTGGCGGATCCAAAATTTTTATCGAGTGAGGCTTAAATATGAAATTCAAAAAAAAATATTTAAAGTTGTACATACTAGAGTTTGAATTTGAGTTTTAGGGGGAGGGGGGTTGGAGACATACTAACCACTAAATCAGAAGGTTTTTTTGTGTTTTAATTGATTTTTCCTATACATATTATATAAAGTAAAAAATTTGAAGGGGGGCTCGAGCCCCCTGGACCTTAACTAGATCCGCCCCAATTGGGGTTGCACCCATTCGAAGGGGTCTCGATATATAAAAAGGAAAGTTCGCTATTCATAAAGGTAGTCGTATTAGAGAGACCAAAAACCTTAATTTTGATAAGTTGCTTTGTTTTGGAGCTTAGAGATTACTTTGGAGAGTTAAGGAGGAGACTCAAGGCTCTTGATTGCGAGTCATCACGTCGGGATTGAATGCTGGCACGCGTCGTTCAGTTTTTCTCTTTTCCTTTACTTTATTTTTTTGAATTTAGGATTTCTTAGACTGTATTTGAATGTATTTTGAGTATTTTAGACTCTTGAATGATTGTATTTGTCTAAGACTATGTTTGATTTGTGATTTGTATTATTGTAATGTCTTTTATGCATCTTGATTTAACTTTATAAGCTTTTAGCCCTAGTTTTGCATGTTAAGTTAAATTTAGCTTGAGAAAGTAAATTTAACTAAGAACTTAGATGCATGACTAGGATTAATCTATTGCATGAGAATGCATAAGTTAATATTAGATCAAGTCATTAAGAGAATTTCATAATGTCATGTTTAGTTGTAAAAGTTGACCGAGAGGTTGATTTTACTTCTTTGCATGAGTTCAATTGGGCTCAAGAGAGTTAATTGGATATTTTAATAATTATTGGCTTAGAGATGTTGCATGTTTTATGATTCTTTAATCAAATTCGTAGTTGTGTTTCATGGATTGCAATTTCCAATTATTTCTCTAATTTGGACTTCAACCCTTGTAAATAGTAATTTATGTTTTATTTAATTATTTTGAAAATCACTCTAAAATCATGTTTCTCTAAATAAAATTGGACAAAAGTAACTGTGGTACTTAATTAATCTAAAAACTACAATCCCTATCGATGACCCTGGCCACTATTATTGCAAAATATTTAAAGGTCCAGTTTTATAAATATAACTTTTGGTGGGCCTCGATAAGCCCTCGTATAAAAAACAAAGGGAAGAAAAAGGAGAAATGAGGTGAAAGAGAGAGAAAAAGAAGGGAAAAGAGAAGAAGAAAAAAGTGGCGAATGTCAGTCGTTGGTGTAAGGAGAAGGATGAGAGGAGGGGGATAGGAGGAAAAAAAAATATTTTAAAAAATATTTTATTTTTTATTTGAAAATATATATTTTATATTCAAAAATTTAAAATATATCTTTTTAATAACAAAAAATGTCATGTTAGCATTTAATTAATAATAATAATAATAAAAAAACTAATAGAAACTAAAATGGAACCCAATGCATCCTATGGGGTAAAATTGCAGGGTTTGAAAACTCAGGAACTCAAATCCAACCAAACTCAAACCTTAGGGAACAAAAATATATTTTTTCCTTTAAAAAAATATTTTAACTGAGTAAGGTTTAAAAATTATTAAATTGAATATAATAAAACTTGATTTAAAAATTGTACTAATAATTAATTTTTAAAAACAAAACAAGTTATTATTTGTTAAAATTGTTTATATCTTATGAAAATGAGCTTACCGAAGGAAATCGAATTCCCCTGAGCAGCGGAAACGTGGAATTGGAATGTAATTACTTGTTTTGTTTTGATTTACTCCAAAAACTCATACATTGGAAAACACAAAGATAAGCCTATCTAAAGCATGGATTGACATAAATTAGAACATGTTGTACATAAACTAAACTAAAGGGAATAACAAATTACCTTTATAGTCTCACTCAGCAACTCCTTTCTCCACAATCTACATAGTACAACACAGTAACCTCTTCTCAGCAAGACACCACCACAAACGAAAACCTCCTATATCTCTGAGTCTTAGACCAAGGTTTTGTGGGAAACCTCCAACAATTGGGAAGGAGAGGGAATTTGTTTGAGAGAGAGAGTTTTTGTCATTAGCAATTCACAATTGCAATCTCAAATCTACGATCAACTTGCTTCCTTCTCCCAATTGAGGAGATAAAAGCAACAAAGGGTAACTTCCCTCACTCCCTATCGATAAGGAGTTGGAGAGGAAATGGGAAACATGTCCTCTTGACACGTTCCTAATTTTATTTTATTATTATTATTTTTTATTTAATTAATAATTAATCTAATTAATTATTTAATTAATATTAAAATAAATATCATATATTGAATTAAGATTAAATCACATTTAATCATTTTTCCTCTAACCTATAGTTTTAATGCACATCTTATGTACATTAAATTTTAACCTATAGTTTCAAATATCAATCTCATTCACATTTAATTAATATTTGAACTTTTTCAAATATTTAATTCTCTCATATAATTTAATATGAATCATATTCAAATTAAATTTATAATATAAAGATCTAATACAGATGAAAACTTTATATTATAATGTATCTCTATACATCAATGTAATTCCCTAATTGAATTTGAACACTTCAAATTCAAATGATCTAAGAACCCTTTACGAGCTAGAAGGTGGACCTAATAGACCTACAGATCAGAAGCTCCAACGATACAAGATTATTCAGTTAATCTCATTAATCTCTTAATCAACATTCGTTAACTGCGGGAACATTCCACTAAAGTCCCGCAGTTGCACTCTTCTCACTGCAGATGTATTTCTGTGTCCACAGATATAGACCAATAACAACAAGTCAATCCTGTTGGGATTTATGCCCTAAACTTGTGTAATTTTGATCAATTAAATAAAGTGTTATTTGTTTTAATAAGATTACAGTCTTGCTTTTATAAATCCAATAAACTAAGCTCCAAGGTTATAACATTTATCTTGAAATCAGTGTAGTGGACACTATTTGGGTTGAGTTCAAGATTATAACCTAAATAGTCTATGGTATAAGAATAAGGTTGGAAACCTCATTCTGGTAATACCATGGATGCGCTCACTTTGTAATTAGTACAAATGAGGTAATCCAACTCATTCATGTAGTTGACATGCGAGTGGGAATCTGTATGAAGAGTTCATACAAGATCTGGATTGCAAATTATTAGTCTAACCAAAGATAACACCATTAACGTGGATAAAACTAGTAATTTATAGATGGTCATTAGTGACTCGACTCAATCTGAGCAAGTTAAGAACTCCTCGCTTATAGAGGTTTGTCCTTAGACTAGTATGGGTGAGAGTGGCTCAGGCGACTCAATAAGCTTACCTTCTCAAGGACAAAACCTCGTAGGTAGCTGAGAACTTAACTGTGCAAGATGGAATTCACTCATTCATCTACTGAGGAATTAGATAGGTTGTTCCCTTAAGAACTGACTCAGATCTTCAACAACGGGGCCCCGTCCTCTATGAGGGTATGAGTCTAAGGTAGGACCTTAGACTTGTTGTTCATTAGAGGATCGGTGGTGCTTAAGGAGCAAAGAGGTAATCACAGGGGTAAAACGGTAATTTGACCCAGTTGTGATTACGAACAACCTGTGAAGGATCGACTCATGGGTAATGACTATATCGGTGGACACAATAATATCTCTACTGATGAGAGAGAGTGCAACTACAAGTCTATAGTGGAGTGACTTGTAGTTAATGAATATTGATTAACTGGATCAAAGAGTTTGATCAGTTGATCTCACATCATTGGAGCTCATGATCTGTAGGTCCATTAGATCCCTCCGTTGACTCAATATGGGAATATTGAGGGTATGAAGTTAGGAGTGAAATTGAAGTGTTCAATTTCATACATGAGGAGTTATATCAATTATATATGATGTAATTGATATAATATATAGTTTTAATGTGAATTAGATTCATATATAAACTATATACTAAAGAGAGATTAAAGGAGGGGTAGGATGGTCATTTCCATCTCATTCCCCTATATATATGGTTGCATGAGATGCAACTAGGTTAAGAAATTTCTAAGACTTTCAAGTGTATCCTAGTCTTTTGTTGTTGGAAAGGTTCCAAGACAACAAAGACCTCTCTCACAAAAACACCTCATTATTCCTAGAGGGAACCCACCTTCCTCCCTCACCTAGAGAACAACGGAGAAGATCCGGTGGTGGTTCGGTGTTCGTATGAGTTCGTGTTGCGTTGATCTTGATCGTGAAGAAAGGAGGAGCACTTGAAGAAAGGTTCTTCAAAGGTAAATTCTTGCTGTCCATACTCTTATTTTATACTTAATCTTTGTTATATGTTCTTGAATTAATCGTTGTAACTAAATCAAGAGCGCGCGATTCGCAATCGCTTCCGCTGCGGAGACTTCGATTCCCTTCAATTGGTATCAGAGCCCAATTGCGTTCTTGATTTATGTTCTTGATTTTTCAAGAACAAGGTGGGATTTACTGTTTTTGCAAGAGATGTATGAACGGTTTTTGCAAAATTAGATGTTTTCAATTTTGGCACTTAGATTTACAATTTCCATTAAAATGTTCAATGTAAGGGCCCGGTGTTTTGGGCAAATTTAATTGTAAATCGAGTCTGTAAGTCTGTGTCGATCGAGGCAAAGCGGTTGCTGAGAAGATTGGAGCGAAAACGAGCAAGGAATGGTGATTCCATGTGTTGTTCTGTGAATGGCGTTGCAACGCTGCTCATCAATCACGTAACGCCATCGCGCAGCGCGCGCAGCGTAGAAGGCAGCAATGTTGCGCGCAACGCCGACGTAAGAAGACGACAAAGCAAATAAGTTATAACGTCGAGCCGTTTCACGCAAGGCGAAGAACAGCGTAAACGTTAATTTTATTATATATTAAATATAAAAATATTTTATATTTAATTAATTAATTTTAATTAATATAAATTGATTATATTATTTAAAATTAAAATTAGGGTGCCAAAATTGGTCTAATTATTGCTATTTTAATTATGCAATTGTTGTGTAATTATTGTCATGCATAAAGTATGCTTGTATTTTAGAAATCCCACCTTAGGTTAAACATTTTCATGCATCATTTATAATATAAGGAGTTATATTATATAGTTTGCATGATTAATTAATATAAGGTTGTTATATTAATTTTGGACAGCATTGACATGCATTATTTTTCATGAGATGAATATGCTATGAATGTCTTATTATTCATGTGATGAATGATCAAACACTATAACATAGTATGCATGTCACCTAAGGTTAATTATTAGTTTTAAAGTGTTTAGAACTTAGAAATAATAAACCTTAGGTTATCTAGTTCTAATTAGATTAGAATTAGGAACCAAGTAATTTATAAGTTATGATTAAAAGAGGAAAGTTCTATCTAGGCTGGGGTATTTAAGCTGACAGAAACAGAACACCCTTACCTGAGAACTTAGGATAAAATCAATATAAGAGTTATATTGATCATCAATATAAAGAGTTATGTTGATAGAATTAGGTAAAACCATTAGCCGGGTTTTAGCCTAAGAAAGATTCCTATAGACTTAAAGTATTCAGTGGGAGGAAAGTGTATGAGATACATATTTTTTCACCTACGCTATCTCCGAGAAGTTCACACCGTGAGACTCATACTTGGCCTCGTGGCGCAAACGGGAGCGCCCCCCTTCAGATGGTGTTTGTATGAGTCAATACCAAGGTGAATGGAGAGGGTACTTATAGTGAGTGGGAGCAGGTTTAGTGAAAACAAAACCTACGGTCTCTTTTTGTTTGGTTTACACCGTTAGACCACTATGGTCACCGCTAGTTTGGCTCGGACCGCATAATCCCTTCTGAGGGCTTGATCATGGGGATCTAACACGTGAGACACAACCGAAAGGGATAAAGATTTCCTTAGATTATTTTCCAATCTAGTCCTCCCTTTGGCGGATTTTATTGGATCGAGACTCTGGGATCTAAAGACAAAGGGTCACACTCACGGGGTACATAAGTTGTGTATGTATCCAGACCGAAAAATGGTAACTAAAACCTATAGGAATAAGAGTTATTCTGGTGTTAGGTTTTGGTCAAGAATGTCTTGATCCAGAGGATGAGTGTTTTTTATTATCCTTCGGTGTCATACATTCTAAACCTTTGGAGTATAATTGCAAATTATAAATGTCCTAGGAATCATTTGATTATTAGCTAAAACATGATTGGATTAGAGTTATAGCAAGAAACTCATACAAGTTTGTTTGTAATTTTTCAGCAAAAATGTTTAACTCTATAATTTCCTTATTAAAGTGTAAAAGTTAACCTGAGAGAATATGATGACATGGAAAAACAAACTCAACACTATTTTGGTAGTGGATGATCTGAAGTTTGTGCTAACTGAGGAATGTCCTCAGGTGCCAGGCTCGAATGCGTCACGAAATGTTCGTGATGCATATGATCGATGGATCAAGGCCAATGATAAGGCCAAGGTCTACATGCTGGGTAGTATGTCTGACATATTAGCCAAGAAGAATGAGGGCATGATTACCGCTAAGGAAATCATGGATTCTGTGCAGGGTATGTTTGGACAACAGTCCACACAAGCCCGACATAATGCCCTAAAGTACATATTCAACTCGAGGATGCCAGAGGGTACATCTATTCGGGATCATGTCGTAGATATGATGGTGCACTTTAACATCGCATAGTCGAATGGTGCTTCCATCGATGAGTCGAGTCAGGTCAGCTTCATTCTGGAAACCCTTCCAGATAGTTTCCTGCAGTTTAGAAGTAATGTTGTTATGAACAAGCTTATTTTTAATGTTACCTCCCTTCTGAATGAAATCCAGACCTTTCAGTCTTTTGATGAAAATTCGAGGATTGAAAGGTGAGGCAAATGTTGCGATGGAGTTATCACGGAGGTTCGACCTGCAGGACAAAAACAAGATGCTTCATCTTCTTCTAACCCGAGAGGTAAGAAGAAGAACATGAAGAAGGTTGGTAAAGGGAAACAGTGACAAAGCTGCCGCCCAGAAGGGCAAGAAAGCCAAAGACGTTGCTGACAAAGGAAAGTGTTTCCACCGCAACGAAGATGGGCATTGGAAACGAATCGTCCAAAGTACATTGCGAGAAAAAGAAGAAGGAAGGTAAATATGATTTACTTTACCTAGAAACTTGTTTAGTGGATAATGATAAAACAAATTTGGATACTTGATTCAGCGCCACTAATCATGTTTGCTCTTCTTTTCGTGGAATTGATTCTGGCGTGAGAGATACAACAAGGAGAGATAACGCTCCGGGTTGGAAATGGAGAAGTCGTCTCAGCTGTAGCAGTAGGCACAATGAAGCTTTATTTTGGCAAGAAATATGTATTGTTGGACAATATATTAGTGATACCAGGGTTTACTAGAAATCTCATTTCCATTTCTTGCCTTATTGAACAATGTATTTCTGTTTCCTTTTCTATGAATAAAGTGTTTATTTTAAAGAAACGTTTAGAAACATGTTCAGCTTCATTAGAAAATGGGTTGTATGTTTTAAGGCCTAATTCAGTCAAAATGGTTTTGAACACTGAATTATTTAAAACTGCAAACGCACAAACTAAGAAACGTAAAATTTCTCCTAAAGAAAATGCTCATCTTTGGTATCTAAGATTGAGTCACATTAATCTCAATAGGATTGAGAGATTGGTGAAGAACGGACTTCTAAACGAGTTAGAAGAAAATTCCTTGCCAGTATGTGAATCCTGCCTAGAAGGCAAGATGACTAAAAGACCTTTTAGTGGAAAAGGTTATAAAGCCAAAGATACTCTAGAGCTTATACATTCAGACCTTTGTGGTCCGATGAATGTTAAAGCTAGGGGAGGATATGAATATTTCATCTCTTTTATAGATGATTATTCCAGATATGGGCATATTTACCTAATGCACCACAAGTCGGAAGCACTTGAAAAGTTCAAGGAATTCAAGACTGAGGTTGAAAATCAATTAGGTAAAAGAGTTAAAACACTTCGATCGGATCGAGGTGGAGAGTACATAGATTTAAAATTTTAGAACTATATGATAGAACATTCAATTGCATCCCAACTCTCAGCTCCTGGCCCACCACAACAAAACGGTGTATCGGAAAGGAGAAATAGAACCTTGTTGGACATGGTTCGATCAATGATGAGTTATGCTCATCTCCCTAGTTCCTTTTGGGGTTATGCAGTAGAGACTGCAGTATACATTTTGAATAGTGTGCCCTCCAAAAGTGTTTCTGAAACACCTTTTGAACTCTGGAAAAGACGTAAAGGTAGTTTATGTCACTTCAGAATATGGGTCTGTCCAGCACATGTGCTTGTGACAAATCCAAAGAAGTTGGATTCACGTTCAAAGTTGTGTCTATTCGTAAGATACCCAAAAGAAACAAGATGTGGGTTATTCTATGATCCTAAGGAAGATAAGGTCTTTGTGTCGACAAATGTCACTTTCTTGGAGGAGGACCACATAAGGGACCACAAACCAAAAAGTAAGCTAGTGTTGAGTGAGTTAGACGGAACAATAGCAAAGGTTGCTAATAAGAACACTAGTACGTCAACAAGAGTTGTTGATACTAGTTTGTCTAGTCAAGAGGGTCCATCTCAAGAGTTGAGTATGTCTCGACGTAGTGGGAGAGTTGTGATACAGCCTGACCGTTACATGGGTTTAGCTGAAACCCAAGTTGTTATACTAGATGACAACTGCGAGGATCCATTGACTTATAATCAAGCAATGATTGACATTGACAAAAACAAATGGGTCATAGCCATGGACCAAGAAATGGAGTCTATGCACTTCAATTCTGTTTGGGATCTTGTAAATAAGCCTGATGGGGTAAAACCTATAGGTTGTAAGTGGATCTACAAGAGAAAACGTGGTGTAGATGGGAAGGTGCAAACCTTTAAAACTAGGCTAGTAGCAAAGGGTTATACCTGTGTCAGGGGTTGACTATGAGAGAGACCTTTTCACCTGTTGCTATGCTAAAGTCTATCCGTATCCTTCTTGTCATTGCCGCATATTATGACTATTAGGTATGGCAAATGGATGTCAAGACAACTTTTTGAATGACAATCTTGAAGAAACCATCTACATGGACCAACCCAAAGGGTTCATTAAACCAGACAAGAGCAAAAAAGGTTTGCAGAGCTTAAAAGGTCGATTTATGGATCAAACAAGTCTCTAGGTCCCGGAATATAAGATTTGATGAGGCTATCGATCTTATGGTTTTGACTGCAATGATGATGAACCTTGTGTATACAAGAAAATCATCAATAGTTCACATCACATTCCTAATTCTCTATGTGGATGATATCCTACTCGTTGGGAATGATGTAGGTTATCTTACTGACATCAAGGAATGGCTAGCTATGCAATTCCAAATGAAAGATTTGGGTGATGCACAGTTTGTTCTTGGGATCCAAATTGTCCGGAACCGCAAGATAAAACACTAGCCTTGTCTCAAGCATCATATATAGACAAAGTGTTGTCAAGATTTAAGATGCAAGATTCCAAAAAGGGTTTGTTGCCTTTTAGACATGGAATCCATTTGTCTAAGGAACAGTGTCCTAAGACACCTCAAGGAGTTGAGGATATGAGACGGATTCCTTACGCATCAGCTGTTGGGAGCATGATGTACGCTATGTTGTGTACTAGGCCTGACATCTGTTTTGTAGTTGGGATGGTCAGTAGGTATCAATCCAATCCAGGACTTGAACACAGGACAACGGTTAAAACGATCCTTAAGTATCTTCGAAGAACAAGGAACTACATGCTTGTGTATAGGGCTAAGGATTTGATGCTTACAGGATACACGGATTCTGACTTTTAGACTGATAAAGATTCTCGGAAATCTACATCGTGGTCGGGCCACTCTTAACAGAGGAGTCAGTAGTATGGCGAAGCGTCAAGCAAGGATGCATCGCTAATTCCACCATGGAGGTCGAATATGTAGCAGCTTGTGAAGCAACTAAGGAGGCCGTTTGGTTAAGGAAATTCATGCTAAATTTGGAAGTTGTTCCAAATATGACTTTGCCCATCACGTCAGACATGATAATAAGCAGGTGCGATGGCGAATTCGAGGAAACCCCAAGTCACAAGAGGGGAAAGCACATAGAGCGGAAGTATCATCTCGTCCGGGAGATCATGCATAGAGGAGACGTGATTGTCACGAAGATAGCCTCAGAGCACAACATTGCTGATCCTTTTACAAAGGCTCTCATGGCTAAAGTATTTGAGAGTCACCTAGAAGGTCTAGGTTTACTAGTCTTCCCCAACTAGGGCAAGTGGGCGTATTTTGTACAAAGGGGTTTAAATGCCCTAGTTTATTGTATTTACATTATTGTAATGTTTAGTACTCCACAAGGTTTAGGTCAAGTGGGAGATTGTTGGGATTTATGCCCTAAACTTGTGTAATTTTGATCAATTAAATAAAGTATTATTTGTTTTGATAAGATTACAGTCTTGCTTTTATAAATCCAATAAACTAAGCTCCAAGGTTATAACATTTATCTTGAAATCAGTGTAGTGGACACTATTTGGGTTGAGTTCAAGATTATAACCTAAATAGTCTATGGTATAAGAATAATGTTTGAAACCTCATTCTGGTAACACCATGGATGCGGCCCACTTTGTAATTAGTACAAATGAGGTAATCCAACTCATTCATGTAGTTGACATGCGAGTGGGGCATCCTGTATGAAGAGTTCATACAAGATCGATTGCAAATTATTAGTCTAACCAATATAACACCCATAATGTGATAAGACTAGTAATTTATAGATGGTCATTAGTGACTCGACCTGAATCCTGAGCAAGTTAAGAACTCTTGCTTATAGAGGTTTGTCCTTAGACTAGTATGGGTGAGAGTGGTCAGAGTCGACTCAATAAGCTTACCTTCTCAAGGGCGACGAACCTCGTGAGGTAGTGGGAACTTAACTGTGCAAGATGGAATTCACTCATTCCTCTACTTGAGGAATTAGATAGGTCGTTCCCTTAAGAATCGACTCTGTGTCTTGAACAATGGGGCCCGCCTCTATGAGGGGGTAGGGTTTAAGGGTGGGCCCTTAGATTTTTTGTTCATTAGGGGATGGGTGGTGTTAAGGGAGAAAAGGGGTAATCACGGGATAAAATAGTAATTTGACCCAACTGTGATTACGAACAACTGTGAAGGGGGTCGACTCATGGGTAATGACTATATCAAAGGGACACAATAATATCTACAGTGAGGAGAGTGCAACTACAAGTCTATAGTGGAGTGACTTGTAGTTAATGAATATTGATTAACTGGATCAAAGAGTTTGATCAGTTGATCACACATCATTGGAGCTCATGATCTGTAGGTCCATTAGATCCCTCCGTTGCCTCAATATGAGAATATTGAGGGTATAAAGTTAGGAGTGAAATTGAAGTGTTCAATTTCATACATGAGTTATATCAATTATATATGATGTAATTGATATAATATATAGTTTTAATGTGAATTAGATTCATATATAAACTATATACTAAAGAGAGATTAAAGGAGGGGTAGGATGGTCATTTCCATCTCATTCCCCTATATATATGGTTGCATGAGATGCAACTAGGTTAAGAAATTTCTAAGACATTTTAAGTGTATCCTAGTCTTTTGTTGTTGGAAAGGTTCCAAGACAACAAAGACCTCTCTCACAAAAACACCTCATTATTCCTAAAGGGAACCCACCTTCCTCCCTCACCTAGAGAACAACGGAGAAGATCCGGTGGTGGTGTCGGTGTTCATACGAGTTCGTGTTGCGTTGATCTTGATCGTGAAGAAAGGAGGAGCACTTGAAGAAAGGTTCTTCAAAGGTAAATTCTTGTTGTCCATACTCTTATTTTATGCTTAATCTTTGTTATATGTTCTTGAATTAATCGTTGTAACTAAATCAAGAGCGCGCGATTCGCAATCGCTTCTGCTGCGGGGACTTCGATTCCCTTCAAATCCTTCACAAATGTTCGTAACACCAGCTGGGTCAATTTACCGTTTTACCCCTAGGTTACATCTTTCTCCTTAAGTTCCAGTGCTCCTCTAATGAACAACCTGTTTGTGGTCCTACCAACAAACAGAAGTCCCTCTTGAGCCAATGAGAGGGTCGGGCCCTTTGTTCAAGTTCCGAAAATACTACTTAAGGGAACATTCATCTACTTACCCTAATAGGCGAGAAGGAGTGAATTCCTTCTTGCTAGGTTAAGACCCTAGATGTCTGCTCGGTCTTGTCTCCAAGACGGTAGGCTTATTTAGTTGGCGACTCGGGCCACTTTCACCCATACTAGTCAAAGGGCAATCCCTCGCAAACAGGAGTTAGTAACCTACTCGAGATTGAGATCAAGTTGCCTAAGTCATCCTATTGAAATAGAAACATAACTAGTCAACGGAGTTACACCTAGAGGTTACTATTTCGTGGTCCGGTCTAATGCAATCTCATCACATATGATATCCCCACTCACAAGTCATCTACACGAACACGTTAGGATCACTGTGTTTGTATCATATACAAAGTGGACCATATCCATAACCAGGGTAAGGTACCCAAGCCATATCCCTTTACTATAGACTCTTTAGGTTGTATCTCGAACTAAGATCCTTATATGTCTACTACATTCAGTTCAAGAGACATGTAACAACCTTGATGTTAGTTTATTGGATTTAGGGTTAACTTAAGGTAATATAGTAAATAATGATAAACATGAAGGGAATGGATTTCCTGCAGCGGAAGACGTTGTGAAACGTTGTTGATTCGTTGTGTTTCTATTTTCTTAAAATTGAACATATCAACATATATTCTAGGCTAAACATGTTGTAACGAGAAGGAAAACAATAAGTATAGGGAATACTAACATCTTGAAGAATTTTTCTTCGAAATCCTCCTCGATCGCGATCGCGATCTCGATCCTCGAACCGAACAGTAAGACACTTCCAAAGTATCTTCTCGGTTGTTCTCGGGAGGTAGAAGGAGAGTGGTGGGACTCCCTTTGGATTGAGTTTGGAGAGAAAGTATGGAATTGAGAGAGAGAGCTTGAGAGAGATTTTCTTTCTCTTTGGATGTGAATTCCAAAAAATGAGAAGAAGCTTGGTGGAATGTCTCACATTCTACCCTTTTATAATGCCATATGGTGGAGTTAAAATCTCCACCACGTACCAAATTACCACAATCATATGATATGCAAATCATATTTGCATATCACTTAATATAAAGTATCCCATATCTTATTATACAAATCTCATTTGTATAATTGTGGAATTTTAAATTGAATCATATTCAATTTAATTTCTCTCAATTCAATTTCTTCAAATTAGCACTAATGTATCAATTAGGTTATACTATAGTTTATTATGAATCTCATTCACATCAAACTATATATTATGTCCATTATATCACATATAAATGACATAAATACCCATTTAATGAATTTGAACACTTCAAATCCACTCCAAACTGTAAACCCTCATTTGTCCAATTTGAGCCAACCGAATGACCTAATAGACCTACAGATGACGAGCTCCAATGATACGAGATTAACTTGTCAAACTCTTTGACCCGGTTAATCAACATTCATTAGCTACGGTAACACTCCACTAAAGCTCGTAGTTGCACTCCCATCACTGTAGGACAAATTGTGTCCATCAATATAACCAATGCCCGTGAGTCGACCCTTAACAAGTTGTTCGTAGTCACAGTTGGGTCAAATTACCATTTTACCCCTATGTCTACCTCTAGTCTCACTGCTCCTCTAATGAACAACTATGTTGTATGGTCCAACCATAAACAACATCCCTCTCGTTCAAATGAGAAGGTGGGTGCCCGTTGTCCAAGTCCTGGAGACAACACTTAAGGGAACAACCCATCTAGTTTTCCTAGTTCGGGAAGGAGTGAATTTCATCTTGCATAGTTAAGTTCCCAACTCCCCACGAGGTCCTATCCCCAAGAAGGTAGGCATATTGGGCGTACTCTGGCTACCCTCACCCGTACTAGTCAAAGGACAAACCCTCGCAGACAGGAGTCCGTAAAACGCTCAGGATTAAGGACGAGTCACTAATGGTCATCTACGAAGTTATTAGTCCTATATTGTTAACGGTATTACATCAGTAGGTCTAACAATTCACAATCCTGTCTTGTACAATCTCATTGCACAGGATGCCCCCACTCGCATGTTAACCACATGAGCGAGTTGGATCACCTCGTTTGTATCTGATACAAAGCGGGTCGCATCCACAGTGTAACTAGGATGAGGTTTTCAACCCTATTCATATACTGTAGACCGTTCAGGTCATTAACTCGAACGCGATCTTCTCCGTGTGTCCAATACACACCGTTCAAGTTTTAGTTCTCTCAAAGGATATGACCCTAGAGCTTAGTTTATTGGATTAAGTTTATAAAAATGCGAGACACAAAGTTTGAATAATAAACAACCTTTATTTTTTAAAACAATGATTACAAACTTCACGAGATTAGCGCATACACCCCAACAAACTCCCACTTGAACTAAGCTAGTGGAGTACATAATACATTCTCCAAATGTACAACAATACATGAAAGTAATACAATAAACTAGGGCATTGAATACATCTTTACAAAACAATAACTCTTTTATTGATTTAATTTACAGACTACGAGTCTTAGGGCATACAACCCAACAAACTCCCACTTGAACTAAAACTCTAGTGGGGTATATAACAATCTACAATAGTGGTTACAGAGATAAAAATACAATAAACTAGGGCATCCATATACTCATTATTACATATCTCCCACTTGCCCTAGATTATCCTATGTACATGTCTCGTAGACCTAGGCTCTCCAGGTGACCCTCGGACACTTTAACCGTGAGATCATTTGTAAAAGGATTAGCAATGTTGTGCTCCGAATCGGTCTTCGTGACTATCACATCTCGTCGTTGCACTGTATACATGAGATAGTGCAAAGAGGAGATGTGACGGTCACGAAGATCGCCTTAGAGCACAACATAGTTGATCCGTTTACAAAGACTCTCACGGTTAAAGTGTTCGAGGGTCATCTGGAGAGTCTAGGTCTACGAGGCATGTACATAGGATAATCTAGGGCAAGTGAGAGATATGTAATGGGTAAATGGATACCCAAGTTGATTGCATTTTATATCTCTGTAACCACTGTTTTGGATTGTATTGTACCCCACTAGAGTTTTAGTTCAAGTGAGAGTTTGTTGGGTTTTATGCCCTAAAACTCATAGTTTGTAAATAATGTTCTAATTAAATCAATAAAGAGTTATTGCTCATTATTTACTAATTTTTCCTTTTATTAACCCTAAATCCAATAAACTAATATCCAAGGTTGTAATATGTCTCTTGATCTGAATGTAGTGTACATATAAGGATCTCAGTTCGAGATACAACCTAAAGGGTCTATAGTAAGGGGATAAGGCTTGGGTACCTTACCCTGGTAATACTATGGATATGGCCCACTTTGTATTTGATACAAACATAGTGATCCTAACGTGTTCGTGTAGACGACATGTGAGTGGTGATATCCTATGTAATTAGATTGCATAAGACTGGACTATGAAAAAGTAACCACTAGATATAACTCTGTTGACTAGTTAGGTTTCTATTTCAATAGGATGACCTAGGCAACTTGATCTCAATCCTGAGCAGGTTACGAACTCCTGTTTGTGAGCAATTTTCCTTTGACTAGTATGGGTGAGAGTGACCAGATTCACCAACTCAATAAGCCTACCTTTTGGGGACAAGATCGAGCAGACGGCTGGGGACTTAACTAGCAAGATGGAATTAACTCTATCCGGCCTATTGTTGGGATTTGTGCCCTAAACTTATGTAATTTTGATAAAATAAATAAAGAGTTATTTGTTTTGGTAAAATTATGTTCTTGCTTTATAAATCCAATAAACTAAGCTGCAAGGTTATAATGTATCTTGAACATCAGTGTAGTAGACACTATTTGGATAATGTTCAAGAGTATCACCTAAATGGTCTATGGTATAAGAATAAGGTTGGAAACCTTATTCCGGTAACACCATAGATGCGACCCACTTTGTAATTAGTACAAATGAGGTAATCCAACTCATTCATGTGGTTGACATGCGAGTGGGGCATCCTGTATGAAAAGTTCATACAAGACCAGACTGCAAATTATTAGTCTAACTAGTATAACGTCGTTAACAGGATAAGACTGATAATTTATAAATGGTCATTAGTGACTCGACCTGAATCCTAAGCAAGTTAAGAACTCCTGCTTATAGGGGTTTGTCCTTAGACTAGTATGGGTGAGAATGGCCTGTAGCCGATTCAATAAGCCTACCTTCTCAGGGACAGAACCTCGTAGGTAGCTGGGGACTTAATTATGCAAGATGAAATTCACTCATTCCTACACTAAGGAATTAGATAGGTTGTTCCCTCGAGAACTGAGTCCAGATCTTGACAACGGGACCCCACCCTCTAAACTAGCTTAAGAGGGTATGAGTTTATGGTAGGACCATAGACTTGTTGTTCTTAGAGGATCTGTGGTGCTTAAGGAATAAAGAGGTAAGCACAGGGGTAAAACAATAATTTGACCTAACTGTGATTACGAACAACTTATGAAGGGTCGACTCATGTGTAATGATTATATCAATGGGCACAATATAATCTATAGTGAGGAGAGTGCAGCTACAAGTGTATGGTGGAGTGACTTGTAGTTAATGAATATTGATTAACTAGATCAAAGAGTTTGATCAGTTAATCTCATATCATTGGAGCTCATGAACTGTAGGTCCAATAGGTCCCTTTGTTGGCTCAACATGGTAATATTGAGGGTATAAAGTTAGGAATGAAATTGAAGTGTTCAATTTCATATATGAGGTATAATATCAATTATATATGATATAATTGATATAATATATGGTTTTAATGTGAATTAGATTCACATATTAACTATATACTAATTAGAGGTGTACATAAGTCGGGTTGGGCCGGGTTATGCTAGTTTTTGGACCAACCCAAATTCTCGGTTTAGTCATTCTTCCAACCCAACCTAACATTTATATTTATATTAATTTCGGGTTGGGTTGGGTTGGGTCATCGAGTTAGCTTTTTTTTTCTTTTTTTTTAAATTTAAAATTTTAAAAATCTAAAATTAATATAAATATAAAAAAAATCAAGAATTAAAGAACTTCAAATATCTTTATACAACAACCATACAACTTAAATATTCTAATACAAATTTCCAATTATGCCAAGAAACTTCTAAATAAATCGCCATCATTTAAAACAAAGACTCTTTATTTTTCAAAGATTGAATTAAAATTAGCCACTTAGTTTCAATTTATATTAGGAAAAATTACACCCTAAAGACTTCAAAAATGTATTTTAAGAATGATTAAATAATAAATAATTATGAAATTAAATAAAAGCAAATTAAATACATGTATATGTAGTTGTATGGTAGGTAAAAATATAATTTTTAAAATTAATAATAAGTTCGGGTTGGTCGGGTCAACCCAAATTAATTTTAGGTGAACCCACGAACCAACTCAACCCATACATTTTAATTTATTTGAACCCAACCCAACCCAAATAAATTCATAACCCAACCCAACTCGTCGGGTTGGGTTGGGTTGGTCGGGTTTTTTGAACACCCATAATACTAATGAGAGAATGAAGGAGGGATAGGATGGTAATTTCCATCCTATTTCCCTATAAATAGTTGCATGAGATGCAACTTTCAGATGAATTTTTGGTAACCATAGAGTACTATATTATTGTGTTATTGGAAAAGTTTCAAACACAACTTCTCTCATAATCTCCACATCTCACCCGAAAGGAACCCACCTTCCTCCCTCACCTAGAGAACAACGAAGAAGATCTAGTGGTGAAATCTTCATACGATCGGGTTCGAGTTGCTGAGATCGTGATCGTGGGAGAAGGAGCTCAAGAAGAAAACGTTCTTCAAAGGTAATTTTCTTGTTTTCCTTGTTGTAAAGTATGCTTAATCTTAGATATATCGTTCTTGATTGAAATTTGTGTAATAAAATAAAAAACACGCGATTCACAATTGCTTCCGCTGCGGGATTCGAGACTTGAACAAAGGGCCCGACCCTCTCATTGGTCCGAGGGGACTTCTGTTTGCTGGTAGGACCACAAACAGGTTGTTCATTAGAGGAGCACTGGGACTTAAGGTAAAAGATGTAACCCAAGGGTAAAATGGTAATTTGACTCAGCTGGTGTTACGAACATTCGTGAAGGATTGACTTTTTGTTATTGGTCAATATCCGTGGACACAGAAATATATCTGCAGTGAGAAGAGCGCAACTGCGGGACTTTAGTGGAGTGTTCTCGCAGTTAACAAATGTTGATTAGGAGGTTAATGAGATTAACTGAATAATCTTATATCGTTGGAGCTTCTGATATGTAGGTCCATTAGGTCCACCTTCTAGCATGTAAAGAATTCTTAGATCATTTGAATTTGAAATGTTCAAATTCAATTAGGGAATAAGCATGATGTATATAGATACATTATAATATAAAGTTTTTATGTGCATTAAAACTTCATATTATAAATTTAATTTGAATATGATTCTTATTAAATTAATTGAGAGAATTAAATATTTGAAAGAGTTCAAATATTAATTAAAAGTGAATAAGATTCATATTTAAAACTATAGGTTAAATTTAATGTTAATAAGATGTACATTAAAACTATAGGTTAGAGGAAATATTGATTAAATGTGATTTAATCTTAATTAAATATATGATATTTAATCTTAATTTTAATTAAATATGATTTAATTAATTAGATTAATTATTAAATTATACAAATAAATAAAAATAAAAATAAAAAGGAAAAAGGGGAACGTGTGACACGTTCCCCACTTTCCTCCAACTCTATATCGATAGGGAGTGGGGGAAGGCTCCTTCTTCCTTCTTCTTCTTCCTCTGCTTTTGGTAGACAGATGATTGGATGATCAATCACTGGATTTGCAATTAAGGAATTGTTGTGAATCCTCTCTCAACACAAAAAATCTCTTCCCTCCCTAATTGTTGGCTCCTTCCCACCAATTAGAGGTCTAATAACTCAGAGATATAGAAGGTTAACTCTTGTGGTAGTGTCCTGTTGGAAGAACAGAGTTGTTGTGTAGAAGTTGTACATTTGGAGAAGAAAGGAGTTGTTGAGAAAGTGAAACTACAAAAGTAACTATTCATTTCCTTTTAGTTTAGAAAATTACAACATGCTTTATTATGTTTAATCCATGCGTAGATTAGAATTGTTTATCTTTGTATTTATAGTGCCAATGTGTAGGTTTTTGGAGTAAACCAAAACAATCAAACATATGACGTTCCAATTACACGTTTTCGCTGCTCATTGGGATTCAATTCCCTTCAATTGGTATCAGAGCAATGCTTGTTTTGTTTTGGTTGAAACAAAATTGCATTGGTTAGGTGGGAAATTGCATTTTGGTTGTTGTTGAACTGTTTAGGAAAATTTGGCCTTAGTTTTTTTTTTATTTGATCAAATTCATGTAAAGGCCCCTGTGTTTTTGGGCAATTAAGTGCAATATCGAGTCTGTATAAATGTCCATGACTCGTTCGTGAATAGTTTGAGGTGATTCAGATGAGATTTTGGTGCCAATTGGTGAGTTGAAGTTGTTGTTTTTCGAAAAAGAGGCTGTTGGCAGAAGCAACGCCCTTTACGGCGTTGCAACGCCTTTCATCAGGCGTTGCAACACAGATGATCCCTATCGATAAGGGATCTGAGGGCTAGCAGCGTTGCAACACTCGATGTTGGACGTGAGCGCGAGGGAGGTGGCATTGCAACACTGTCCTCGGCGTTGCAACGTCGTGCCATTGACAGTTTGAAGGTTGGGCAGTTCGGGTGGTTCGGGTGGTTTGGTTCATTTATGGTCCGGTTCGAGCGGTTTGGCTTCGGTTCAAGGTGTTTTGGACCGGCTTTGTAATAGAATTAGTGTAATTTCATTAGTTTTTGCACTTTAGGGGCCAAAATTTCCAGTTTAACAACTATTTTTCTTTATGAATGTCATTTAGAATTATTCCCACCTTAGGATAAGCATGTTCATGCATTTTATCTATATAAATGTTATATGAGAATGATGAAAATGCATGATTTATTTTTCATGAGTAATTAGTTATAATTGTTTTAATTCAATTATGTGAAAAATGAAAAGCATGGAGTATGAAATTACTTAGTTTAATATAAAATGTTATATTATTTAAGTAATTTGCATAATTCAAAGAGTTGAATGGCAATGCATTTTTCAATTAGAATTTGATTGTTGGAAATATCAAATAGTTCTTTGTCATAGGTTAATTATTAAAATTTATAATAGTTATAAATGAGTTTTAGAAACTCTAATCTATAACAAAGAAATGCATGCAAACATAAGAACTTGGGTAAAATGAAGTTAATTTTAAAATGTTTAAAATTAATTAGACCTAAGTTTAATTTCTAAGAGTATTAGAAATTAGTCTTACATAGTATTTTAAATAGTTTAAAATATAGTAGGACAATAGGACTTTGGTTATAAGAGAACTCTACCAGTGATGTTCTGTCTAAGGTTGGGGGTACTTAAGGTGACGGTTAACGGAACACCTCCTACCTGGGAACTGACCTGGAGCCTGAGTTGAACTAACCATAGTCCTGTTAGCATGTATTATATCTAGGTAATTAAAATATTTATTCACCTAGACATAAGCTTAAAAGACCTAGTTATAATAGTTATAATATGCATAGACTTAGATTCTATTAGCCAGAATCCGACCAAGTTAAAGATATACCCTAATTTTAGGAACTTCAGTGGGAGAAAACGAGATGTTCGCATCGAGTTTACTCTCACGTCCTCAAGAGTTCACAATGTGAGTTCCATGCTCGGCTATGAATGGATCGAATCCCGCAGCGGAAGCGATTGTGAATCGTGTGTTCATGATTTTGTTACACGAATCTAATACAAGAACTAGAACTAAGATTAAGCATGCAATTCTAAAGATAGGACAACAAGAAAATACCTTTGAAGAACACTTTCTTCACGAGTTCCTCCTCCAACAATCACGATCTCAGCAACAAACCCGAACCTTGTGAAGATCCACCACAAGATCTTCTTCGTTGTTCTCTAGGTGAGGGAGGAAGGTGGGTTCCTTTTAGGATGAGGTGAGGAGATCTTTTAGAAATGTGTTTGGAACTCTTTCCAACACAAAATGAGAGAACTCTAGGGTTATGTCAAAAGCCTTACTCAAAGTTGCATCTTATGCAACTATTTATAGGGAAATACGATGAAAATTACCATTTTATCCCTCTTTCATTCCCTCATTAGTATATAGTTAATTTGTGAATCTAATTCACATTAAAACTATATATTATATCAATTATATCACATATAATTGATATAACAACTCATATGTGAAATTGAACACTTCAATCTCATTCCTAACTTTATACCCTTAATATTACCTTGTTGAGGCAACAGAGGGACCTAATGGACCTACAGTTCATGAGCTCCAATGATGTGAGATTAACTGATCAAACTCTTTGATCTGCTTAATCAATATTCATTAACTACAAGTCACTCCACTATAGACTTGTAGTTGCACTCTCCTCACTGTAGATTATATTGTGTCCATTGATATAATCATTACCCATGAGTCGACCCTTCACAGGTTGTTCGTAATCACAGTTGGGTCAAATTACCATTTTACCCCTGTGATTACCTCTTTGTTCCTTAAGCACCACTGATCCTCTAAGAACAACAAATCTATGGTCCTACCATAAACTCATATCCTCTTAAGCTAGTTTAGAGGGTGGGGCCCCGTTGTTCAAGACCTGGACTCAGTTCTTAAGGGAACAACCTATCTAATTCCTTAGTTTAGGAATGAGTGAATTCCATCTTCCATAGTTAAGTCCCCAGCTACCTACGAGGTTTTGTCCTTGAGAAGGTAGGTTTATTGAGTCGGCTACAGGTCACTCTCACCTATACTAGTCTAAGGACAAACCCCTAAAAGCAGGAGTTCTTAACTTGCTCGGGATTTAGGTCGTGTCACTAATGACCATCTATAAATTATCAGTCTTATCCTATTAACGACGTTATACTGGTCAGCCTAATAATTTGCAGTCCTGTCTTGTATGAACTCTTCATAAAGGATGCCCCCACTCGCATGTCATCCACATGAATTAGTCGGATTACCTCATTTGTACTAACTACAAAGTGGGTCACATCCACTTATACCATAGACCATTTAGGTTATACTCTTGAACACAATCCAAATAGTGTCTACTACACTGATGTTCAAGATATATTATAACCTTGGAGCTTAGTTTATCAACCCGTTTTTCTTTACCAACCTTGTTCATGTTCTTCTTCTTTCCTTTTAGGTTAGAAGAAGATGAAGCCATTGATTTTGTTCCAGAGGTCGAACCTCTGTGATAACTCCTACTGGCAACATTTGTCTCACCTTTCGATCCCTGAATTTTCACCAAAGACCGAAAGGTCTGGAGTTCATTCAGAAGGGTGGTAAGATTAAAAGTAAGCTTGTTCATAACAACATTACTTCTAAATTGTAAGAAATTATCTGGAAGAGTTTCCAGAATGAAGATGACTTGGCTCGATTCATCAATAGAAGCATCATTCGACTCTGCGATGTTAAAGTGTACCATCATATCCAGGACATGATCCCGAACAGATGAACCCTCTGACATCCTCGAGTTGAATATATACTTGAGGACATTGTGTCGGACCTGTGTAGATTGTTGTCTAAACATACCCTGCATTGAATCCATGATTTCCTTTGCAGTCATCATGCCCTCGTGCTTCTTGGCTAATATATTAGACATACTTGTCAACATATAGACCTTGGCCTTATCATTGGCCTTGATCCACCGATCATATGCATCACGAACATTTCGTGTAGCATTCGAGCCTAACACCTGAGTACACTCCTCAATTAGCACAAACTTTAGATCATCCACTACCAAAATAGTGTTAAGTTTGTTTTTCCAAGTCATTATGTTCTCTCCGGTTAACTTTTTCGTACCCAATAAGGAAATCATAGAGCTAGACATTTTTACTGAAAAACACTTGTATAAGTTTCCTGCTATAACTATCTAATCCAATCATATTTTAGTTAATTATCTAATGATTCCTAAGTCATTAATAATTTGCAATGATACTCGAAAGGTTTAGAATGTATGACACCGAAAGGTAATCAAAATCACTCCTCCTCCAGATCAAGACATTCTTGACCAAAACTTAATGCTAGAATAACTCTTATTCCTATAGGCTTTAGTTACCATTATTTGGTCAGGATACATACACTTCTTATGTACCTTGTGAGTGTAGCCCTCTGTCTTTAGACCCCAGAGTCCCCATCCAACAAAATTCGTCGAAGGGAGGACTAGGTTGAAAAACAGACTAAGCAAATATTTATCCCTTTCGGGTGTCCACTATGTTCGATCCCCTATGATCAAGCCCTCCGAAGGGATTGTCTGGTCGAGGCCAAACTAGCAGGCTGACTATAGTGATCTTACGGTGTGAACCGACAGAAGAGACCATAGGTTTTTGTTTTCACTAAACCTGCTCCCACTCACTATAAGTATCCTCTCCATTCACCTTGATATTGACTCATACAAACACCATCCGAAGGGGGACGCTCCCGTTTGCACTGCGAGGCCAAGTATGAGTCTCACGGTGTGAACTTCCTGGAGAAACGTAGGTGGAAATATATGTATCATATACACTTTTCCTCCCACTGGATACTTTAACTCTATAGGAAAATGACTTAGGCTAAACCCGACTAATGGTTTTACCTAAACTATCAATATAACTCTTATATTTATTTTTATCCTAAGTTTGCTAATATAACTCTTTATATTAAACCCAGGATTTCTAGTTTATTAACCCCTTAATAAACCCATTGACGCTACTATAATTTATAAACCCTCTGATTAAAATTCACTCGCAGGTCAGTTCCTAGGTAGGGGTGTTCCGTTTCCATCAGCTTAAATACCTCAGCCTAGACATAACCTTCCTTAAATAGAGTTCCTCTTTTAATCATTATTTATAAACTACATGGTTCCTAATTCTAATCTAATTAGAACTAGATAACCTAAGATTTATTAATTTCATGTTCTAAACATTTTAAAACTAATGAATTTAACCTTAGGTGACATGCAATTCTATGTTATTGTGCTTGATCATTCATCACATGAATAATAAAACATACATAACACATTCATCTCATGAAAAATATGCATGTCAATACTGTCTAAAAACTAATATAACATCTTATATTAATTATTCATGCTAACTATATAATATAACACTTTATATTATAAATAATGCATGGAAATGCTTAACCTAAGGTGAGATATCTAAAATAATCGCATACATTATGCATGTAAATAATTATACAACAATTACATAAATAAATAGCAAAATTAGATCATTTTTGGCACCCCTAAAATTAATTTTAATTAAATATAATCTAATTATAATAATTAAAATTAATAATATTAAATATAAATTAAATATAAAACATTTTTATATTTAATATATAATAAAAAAATATGTTTTCCCGTCCGTTGGATCCCTCTTGACATGCCTATGGCATTGCAACGCTAATATTCGTCCGTTTCTGCCCGTTGGACCGCTTGGAAAAATGCTTATGCCTTCAGCGTTGAGACGCTCGTGATGGCGTTGCAACGCCAATGCCTCATTGTCCAAGCGTTGTGATGTTAGGAGGAGCGTTGCAACGCTGCATCTCCTTGCAGCCTGAAATCCGCCTAAACGGCGTTGCAACACTAATGAACAGCGTTGCAACTCTGCACACAGAACAGTAAGCTCCCTTTTTAATTTTTCTCGTTATTGCTCCGTTCTTCTCAGCAACCACTTTGCCTCGATCGACACGAACTTACAGACTCGATTTACATAATAAAATGTCAAAAACAATAGGCCCTTTACATTGAACAATTCAACATAAAATATGTAAATCTACGGTGCCAAAAACGAAAACATCTAACTTGCAAACCAATCATATATCTCATGAAATCAGTAAATATCACTTTTGTTCTTGATAAATCCAGAACAAAATCAAGAACACAATTGGCGCTCTGATACCAATTGAAGGGATCGAATCCCGCAGCAGAAGCGATTGTGAATCGCGTGTTCATGATTTTGTTACACGAATCTAATACAAGAACTAGAACTAAGATTAAGCATGCAATTCTAAAGATAGGACAACAAGAAGATACCTTTGAAGAACACTTTCTTCACGAGTTCCTCCTCCAATGATCACGATCTCAGCAACAAACCCGAACCTTGTGAAGATCCACCACTAGATCTTCTTCGTTGTTCTCTAGGTGAAGGAGAAAGGTGAGTTCCTTTTAGGAAGAGGTGAGAAGATATTTTAGAAATGTGTTTGGAACTCTTTCCAACACAAAATGAGAGAACTCTAGGGTTATGTCAAAAGCCTTACTCAAAGTTGCGTCTTATGCAACTATTTATAAGGAAATAGGATGGAAATTACCATCTTATCCCTTCTTCATTCTCTCATTAGTATATAGTTGATTTGTGAATCTAATTCACATTAAAACTATATATTATATCAATTATATCACATATAATTGATATAACACCTCATATATGAAATTGAACACTTCAATCTCATTCCTAACTTTATACCCTCAATATTACCATGTTGAGCCAACGGAGGGACCTAATGGACCTACAGTTCATGAGCTCCAATGATGTGAGATTAACTGATCAAACTCTTTGATCTGGTTAATCAATATTCATTAACTACAAGTCATTCTACTATAGACTTGTAGTTGCACTCTCCTCACTGTAGATTATATTGTGTCCATTGATATAATCATTACCCATGAGTCGACCCTTCACAAGTTGTTCGTAATCACAGTTGGGTCAAATTACCGTTTTACCCCTGTGATTACCTCTTTGTTCCTTAAGCACCACTGATCCTCTAATGAACAACAAGTCTATGGTCCTACCATAAACTCAAACTCTCTTAAACTAATTTAGAGGGCGAGGCCCCATTGTTCAAGACCTGGACTCAGTTCTTAAGGGAACAGCCTATCTAATTCCTTAGTTTAGGAATGAGTGAATTTCATCTTGTATAGTTAAGTCCCCAGCTACCTACGAGGTTCTGTCCCTGAGAAGGTAGGCTTATTGAGTCAGCTACAGGCCACTCTCATCCATACTAGTCTAAGGACAACCCCTTATAAGCAGGAGTTCTTAACATGCTCAGGATTCAGGTCGTGTCACTACTGACCATCTATAAATTATCAGTCTTATCCTATTAACGGTGTTATACTGGTCAGACTAATAATTTGCAGTCTGGTCTTGTATGAACTCTTCATACAGGATGCCCCCACTCGCATGTAATTCGCATGAATGAGTCGGATTACCTCATTTGTACTACCTACAAAGTGGGTCGCATCCATGGTGTTACCAGAATAAGGTTTCCAACCTTATTCTTATACCATACACCATTTAGGTTATACTCTTGAACACAATCCAAATAATGTCTACTAACCTGATGTTCAAGATATATTATAACCTTGGAGTTTAGTTTATTGGATATATGAAGCGATAATATAATTTTATCAAAACAAATAACTCTTTATTTATTTGACCAAAATTACATAAGTTTTAGGGTACATATCCTAACAGGCTACGCAGCGTCAATAGGGCACCCCCCCTACGGTAAGTGTTTGCATGGTTCAATACCAAGGTGAATGAAGGAAGTCTCCATAGTAAATGGGAGAAGGACACATGTCAACGTATCCTACGGTCTCCTATATTAGGTCGCACCGTGAGATTTCTATAGTCCGCCTGCAAGGTTGCCCTGAAGCAGCCAATCCCTACGGAGGGTCTGACTATAGGGATCAGAACACTACGAACTCCAGAAATGGATAAGGTCACTTAGGTAATTTACCAACAGTTGTCTTTCTTAATAGTAGCCTGTTGGCTCGGACCTATTGGATCTGAAAATGGCAGGGTCACATTTACGGGATAAGTTAAGCTAGTTAACAAGTCCTTGACCAAACAGACGATAGCTAAGAATCATTGGGACAAGAGATGTTCTGGTAGTGAGAATTAGCTGAGATAGTCTCAATTCAGGGGGGGATTGACTGACCACCTGGCGGTGGCTTTTATTCTAAACCCTTGAAGTATCGTTGCAAAATTAAAGGTTTAATTTAAATACTAGGGTTCTTAATAATTTTGCTAAATTTGATTGGTTTTATTAATGGGTTAAAAGGCATAACTAATTAGAACTATTTTGAAATTTCAGCATGTCATCCTCGATTATAGCCTTACTCAAAAGTGAACGTTAAACTGGGAAAAACTATACTACGTGGAAGTCCAACCTGAATACGATTCTAGTTGTTAACGACCTTCAGTTCATACTAATAGAGGAATGTCCTCAGTTCCCTGCTCGAAGCGCACCTCAATCTGTTAAGGATGTGTATGACCGCTGGATTAAGGCCAATGACAAGGTCAAGGTCTATATTTTAGCTGAAGGGAATAAAACTCCCGCAACGAAAAACGACTTTGAATCGTTGTGATTTTCGTTGTGAAAACAATTCTTAAAATCAAATCTATCCTATAGAATTTAGGCTAAACATATTGTAAAATGAAGGAAAAACAGTAAGAATAACTACTTACTTGTTGAAGAACCCTTCTTCTCGAATTTCTTCTCTGGTCACGAACTCTTCGTGCTCTCGATCTCTACGATCACAAACTCTCTAAACAACAAACGATCAGACACCTCCGAAAGATCTTCTCAGTTGTTCTCCTTCGGAAAGGGAGAGTGATGAGACTCTTTTGGTTTAGGGGTAGAGAGAAACTTTGAGAGAGTTTAGAGAATTTGAGAGAATCTTGGATGAAATCCAAAAAAATGACTTGTGAGATTACTAAAACCTTCTCACAAAGGCTTTAAATAATGGTGATAGGTGGAGTTGAACTCTCCACTTATTTACCACTTTACCACAACCTTAGGTTATACAAATCATATTTGCATAACCACATATAATAAGATATCTCATACCTTATTTTACAAATCACATTTGTATAATTGTGGATTTAAATTGAATCACATTCAATTTAATTTCTCAAAATTAGCACTAATTAAGCAATTAGGTTAACCTATAGTTTATTGTGAATCTCATTCACATTAAACTATATAATATGTCAATCATATCTCATATAAATGACATAAATACCCTTTTAATGAATTTGAACACTTCAAATCCACACCAAACTGTAAACCCTCTATGTATCCAGCTTTGAGCCAACCGAGGACCTAATGGACCTACAGGATGACGAGCTCCAATGATCAGAGACTAACTCACAAACTCTTTGACCCGGTTAATCAACATTCATTAGCTACGGTAACACTCTACTAAAGGCCGTAGTTGCACTCCCATCACTGTAAAACAAGTTGTGTCCATTGATATAACCAATGCCCGTGAGTCGACCATTCACAGGTTGTTCGTAGACATTCTTGAGTCAAATTACCGTTTTACCCCTGTGTCTACCTCTTGCTCCTTAAGTCCCCACTGCTTCTCTAATGAACAACAACGTTGTATGGTCCAACCATAAACAACACCCCTCTCGGGCCAGTGATAGGGTGGGTGTTAGCTCTTAGAATGAGAGCTAAAATTGAGCTTTTATTGTGATTATTTCTTGGTATTTTGAGCTTTTTTGACTATTTTAACCCCTTAATTAGGTACTTTTGTATGTTCATTGTCACAAGGTGATTCTAAAGTACCTTTAGGCCATCTAAGTACTTTTCATTGATGAATTTTATCATTTTGGCCATGTTTTCTGGAGTTTTGGGAAAATGGAGGTCATGAAGTGTTGAGAGTCTTCTGTGAGTTGATTGAGTTGTGCAAATTGCTGAAGGAAAAGGATTGCTGGAGCACAATTTGGATATCAGTTCGCAGAATATACACGTGGACAAAATTCATTAATTGAGCTGGACCAAAAACCGTCATATCAACTGCTGTGAGCCAATGGGAAGCCTTCAAACCATTACCTTTGTCTATTCAGCCCTCTTTTCGAGGTGAATATGATATAAATGGTTTCTTTAGCCATTTTTGGTAGAGGGGAAAAGGAGCAAGGGGAAAATAGGAGAAGTCGATTGGGAGAGGAAAAAGGAAGAAGAATTTCAACAGAAGCCAACCTTGGGAAGCATTCCTCTTCTGGAAAAAGTGTGGAAGTGGACCAAAGGAGGCTTGAAAACTTCGCTCACCTGCTTATTCTTTTGTTTTCTTACTCTTTACTCTTTACATTGTAACTAAGACCATTTTTAAGTATGTTTAACATTAGGTTTACTGTTTTATTGCTGTCTTTTCTTAAAATCATGAACTAACCACCCTTGGGATGAGGATTAGGGAATTTATGTGGATGCAACTTTAATGAATGAGTAATTTTCTACAATCTCACTCTTATGCCTTGTGAATTTACTGTTTAGCTAGAATTTGGTTGGCCATCTCATTTTAGCATTGTTTATTCCAACTTGGGAAAGAGAAGAGTAAACCGATTTCAAGGCATAACTCTAGTTCTGATTAAGAGAATTACTTCTCTCAGGTGATTGAGGAGTCTAGGGATAAACACTCACCTAGTGTTAACAGTTAAGAGCTCCAATTTAGGTGTTTAATGGGAATTGAGTGCCTAACTCACAAGGAAATCTGGGAAGATTCCGTGAATTAAACTGTTTTGGGTTCTGGTGCAGTTCTGAGCTCTAGCATTAAGATTGCTGAAGCATAAATTCACCCCTAATCCTATCCCCTTTCTACTGCATATTGGTTAAGCTCGTTGTTTTTGTTGTTGCCTTACTTTTGTTAATCCATTCTACATTGCTTTACTCTGTCAGTTGTTACTTTTAATTTCTAAAGTCATTACTCATTTCATTTATGTTGGTTACCCATTACTCATTAATTTCAACTCAACTTAGTGAAATTTCCACAATTAATCCCTGAGGAGACGATTAAATATACTTATCACTTGCTGCTTAGATTGTGTATACTTGCATAGTTTAGGAGTGTTTTATTGATAGATTCATACACCTCTTTTAAGAAAACAAGTTTTTGGCGCCGTTGCCGAGGATTAGTTTGATTTTTACTTTGTTTGAGTTGTTTTTAGTGATTTTTTAACTGAAACAAAGGTATAACTAAGGTGTTTATTTGTTTTTCAGGTGTTGTAATTGTGCATGAATGATTTCCCAAGTTTAGAATTTTTCTTAGATCCGAATCCTGAGAGAGCATTTCATAGAAGAAGGAGGATTCAAAAGAAAAAAATGGCAGATTTTCGTGGAGGTCCTGTAGATCCTAACAATCCTCAAAATAACCTTGGAAACTAGCCACAAGGTCAAAGAGCCTTTAGACCACCTTTAGTTGAACCCCAAGCTATGGTCCCTGCCAATGTTATTGTTTTAGCAGATGATAGGGAGAGAGCTATTAGAACTTATGCCAATCCCTTGGTTGAAGAGCTAAATCCAGGGATAATTAGGCCAGAAATCCAAGCCCCTACATTTGAGCTTAAACCTGTCATGTTTCAAATGCTTCAAACCATATGAAAGTTTCATGGACTATCATCTGAAGATCCTCATCTGCATTTGAAATCCTTCCTAGGGGTTAGTAATTCTTTTATACTCCCAGGAGCGCCTAAGGATGCCCTAAGGTTGAGTTTGTTCCCTTACTCCCTAAGAGATGCAACCAAGACATGGTTGAATACACTTCCTCTTGGGGCAGTTGATTCTTGGAACACACTTTCTGAAAAATTCCTCATTAAGTATTTCCCACCAACTAGGAATGTTAAGTTTAGAAATGAGATTGTGGCTTTTCAGCAGTTTGATGATGAATCCTTAAGTGAGGTCTGGGAGAGATTTAAGGACTTGTTTAGGAAGTGCCCTCATCATGGACTCCCTCATTGTATTCAAATGGAGATATTTTACAATGGGTTGAATACAACCACTAAACAAGTTGTAGATGCTTCTGCAAATGGGGCTCTTTTGTCAAAGACCTATAATGAAGCTTTTGAGATATTGGAAAGAATATCCTGAAACAACTGTCAGTGGGCTGATTCAAGGAGCTCCCAAGGCAAAAAGAACAAAGGAATGTTAGAGTTAGATGCCTTAACTACTATAAATCCCCAAATGGCATTCATGACCAACATGTTGAAGAATTTAACTGTTGGAAATGCAACCCAAACTTCCCCTGCCCAAAATGAAGCTATAGTGAAGCAAGTAGTAAGTACTGAGTCATGTGTTTATTGTGGTGAAGGGCACTCATTTGAATTTTGTCCTAGTAATCCAACCTCAGTTTACTATGTTGGGAACCAAGTTAATCAAAGGAACAATTCTTATTCTAATACCTATAACCCAGGCTGGAAAAATCACCCTAACTTTGCTTGGGGAGGTCAAGGAAGTAATTCTCAAGCTCCTCAAGTGCAGCAAAAGAGTTTCACCAAACTCTATAAGTACTTCCCGCTAAAATAGAGTTTCACCGTGTCGACTGCTGCAGCAGAGACAACCTCTTCGGATCCAACCCGTAGTGTTATCTCACCCTTTCGCAGCTGCTGCTAGGAACTAATTCCCTGAAAAGAAAAACAAACATGGTTAGTGGCGCCCGAATCCAATATCCAGGCAGAGTCATTACTCTCCACTAAACAGGTTTCTGTAACAAGTAAATCATGTTTACCTTCTTTCCTTCTGTTGGCAAGGAACTTGGGACATTTACACTTCCAGTGTCCGTCCCCATTGCAGTGGAAACACTTTCCTTTCTCTGCAACTTCCTTGACCTTCATGCCCTTTTGGGGGCAGCACAATCAACTTTACCCTTCTTCATTTTCTTTTTCTTCCCTTTTGGGCCTGAAGAGCCTACAGATTTTGTCCCAGAGGTCGAACCCCTGTAAAAGAACCTGAAGGCAACATTTGCCTCAGCTTTCAGTGTCCTGATCCCCATCAAGGACTTGAAGTTCTGTAGTTCATTAAGAAGGGTTGTCAGAGTGTAGCTAATTTTGTTCATAACATCATTGCTACGAAACTTAAGGAAACTCTTCGGAAGAGTCTCCAAGATAAAGCTGACCTAGCTCGACTCATCGATCGAAGCCTCGTTCATCTCAGCTAGATTAAAGTGGGTCATCATGTCCAGAACATGTTCACGGACAGACGTCCCTTCTTTCATCCGCACATTAAAGACGTGTTTGAGGGAATCGTGTTGGACCTGAAATGATTGTTGTCCAAACATTTCCTGCAAGGATTCCATGATCTCCTTGGCGGTGATCATCACCTTATGCTTCTTTGCCAAGACTTCAGACAAGCTGGCAATGATATAGACCTTGGCCTTTTCATTGGCCCTGATCTATCGATCGTACACATCACGAACACTTCGTGATGCGGTCGAGCCCGACACCTGAGGACACTCCTCAGTGAGCACGAACTTTAGGCCGCCAGTTACTAGAATTGTGTTGATATTATTTTTCCACGTTTGGAAATTACCTCCCACGTGTTTATCAAAAGATAATAGGGCGATGATTGAGCTAGACATTTTTGCTGAAAATAAGTAAAAACTTTGTATTAGTCTCGCAAAAACTTTGAAACTCCAATCAGGTTTTAGCAAAATTTTATCCTATGATCCCTAGGTCATTAAAATATTGCAATGATACCCCAGAGGTTTAGAATGACTGCAACCGAAGGCTGAACAAAAACATTCCTCCTCTGGGATGAGACTTTCTCGACCAGACCCTAATACCAGAATAACTCTTATTCCATTAGGCGTCCAGTTATCATTTTTCGGTCTAAATCCATTAACTCTTAATGAATTCCGTGGGTGTCTCCCTCAATCTTTAAATTTCCAAGTATCCATCCAAACAATAGCGACCGAAGGGTGAACCAAGAAGGAAAACCAACAAGGAAATTGTATCCCTTTCGGGAATTCACGGTATTCCGACTCCCATGATCAAGGCCCTCCGAAGGGATGTTTGGTCCAGACCAAACTAGCAGGCGGATCATAGGTGTCTCACGGTGTGAATCGAAAGAAGAGACCACGGGTCCCGTTTTCACAGGTCCCGCTCCCACTCACTATAAGTACTGTCTCTATTCACGTTGATATTGACCCATACAAATACCATCCGAAAGGGGACGCTCCCATTTGCGCCACGAGGCCGAGTATGGATCTCATGGTGTGAACTTTACGGAGATTTGTGGTCAGAAAATCAAATGTATCTCATACACTTTATTTCCTCCCACTCAGCACTTTATTAATCGGGATTGACCTAGATAAATCGGATAATATTTACCTAGGTCTACTAATATAACTCTTATATTGGATTAGCCTAAGTCTATAATCACAATAATCACATTATTAACTTTGGTCTATGTGAGTAAATTAATTAACTTTTAATTAACGACACTCACGATAATATAACCTATGAATCTCCGGACCAAATTCACTCACAGGTCGGTTCCCAGGTAAGGGTGTTCCGCAAAACGTCAGCTTAAATACCCCAGCCTTAGACAAAACCTTCCTTAGACAGAGTTACTAATTAGTCTTCATTCATAAGTCATATTTGATTTTCTAATTCTAATTTTATTAGAACTAGAAAACCTAAGTCTAATTATTCAAGTTCTAAACAATTTAAAACTAATAATTAACTTAGGTTACATGCATTTCTATGATATAGTGCTTGATCATTCATCACATGAATAATAAACTATATAACATACATTCATCACATGAATTAAATGCATGTGCATGCTTTTAATCTAAGAAATATAACACTTATATTAAATAAATTAAAACATGCAAACATTATATTATAACTCTTATAATATAATCCTATCATGCATACTATATATTATAACTCTTATAATATAAAATGATGCATGAAATATTTAACCTAAGGTGAGATTTTAATCTATATGACATACATTATGCACATACAATAAATAAATTTCATACATGTCATGCATACAATAAATTAAATAAAAAAAATGGACCGATTTTGGCACCCTAGGGGCATTAATTGAATTAATTAACAATAGTATAACTTTTATATTAATATTAATTAATAAAATTAATTAAAATTACATTTTACAAAATATAAAATAAATAAATAATTAAAAAATACTAATTAACGCCCCCACTAAGCACAAAACTGCCTCAGCATGCCACTACGCCCGAAATCTCCTCGCGAACTACCCACTACGCTCGCAGTGTTGCAACGTCGTGACTAACGTTGTCCTCAGCGCACCCAACACCTCGGCGTTGCAACGCTACACACAGCATTGCAACGCTGACCTGCAGCTCAGCCTCCATCCGTGCGGACAGCGTTGAGATGCCGAAGAACAACGTCTCAACGTCGTCGACAGAACAACAAAGTCCTTTGTTGTTCTTCGTCGTTTTTCGCTCGTTTCCGTTCCGATTTCTTCACAGCAACTCTCACCACGAACGACCCGGACTTAAGACTCGATTTACTTTCTAATTGCCCAGAAACATGGGCCTTTACATTGATCTCATCAACAACAAAGTAAATCTAAAAATAAGTGTCAAAACCGAAACAACCATTTTGCAAAAACCACAATTTATCTCATGAATTAAAGCACAACCCACCTAATTTTAAGAAAAATAATTTGCACAACGAAGAAGTCAACGTTTGGCTCTGATACCAATTAAATGGAATAAAACTCCCGCAACAGAAAACGACTTTGAATCATCGTGGTTTTTGTTGTTAAAAACAATTTTTAAAATCAAATCTATCATATAGAATTTAGGCCAAACATGTTGTAAAATGAAGGAAAAATAGTAAGAAGAACTACTTACTTGTTGAAGAACCCTTCTTCATGAATTTCTTCTCCGGTCACGAACTCTTTGTGCTCTCGATCTCTACGATCACGAACTCTCCAAACAAAGAACAACCGGACACCTCCGAAAGATCTTCTCGGTTTTTCTCCTTCGATAAAGGGAGATTGGTGGCACTCTTTTGGTTTAGGGGTAGAGAGAAACTTTGAGAATTTGAGAGAGAGATCTTGGATGAAATCCAAAAAAATGACTTATGAGATTACTCAAGCCTTCTCACAAAGGCTCTAAATAATGGTGATAGGTAGAGTTGAAATCTCCACCTATTTACCACTTTACCTCAACCTTAGGTTATGCAAATCATATTTGCATAACCACATATAATAAGATATCTCATACCTTATTCTACAAATCACATTTGTATAATTGTGGATTTAAATTGAATCACATTCAATTTAATTTCTCTCAATTCAATTTCTCAAAATTAGCTCTAATTAAGCAATTAGGCTAACCTATAGCTTATTATGAATCTCATTCACATTAAACTATATAATATGTCAATCATATCTCATATAAATGACATAAATACCCTTTTAATGAATTTGAGCACTTCAAATCTACACCAAACTATAAACCCTCTATGTATCCAGTTTGAGCCAACCGAGGGACCTAATGGACCTACAGATGACGAGCTCCAATGATCCGAGACTAACCTGTCAAACTCTTTGACCAGGTTAATCAACATTCATTAGCTACGACAACACTCCACTAAAGCCCGTAGTTGCACTCCCATCACTGTAAGACAAGTTGTGTCAATTGATATAACCAATGCCCGTGAGTCGACCCTTCACAGGTTGTTCGTAGACACTGTTGGATCAAATTACGGTTTTACCCCTGTGTCTACCTCTTGTTCCTTAAGTCCCCACTGCTCCTCTAATGAACAATAACGTTGTATGGTCCAACCATAAACAACACCCCTCTCGGGCTAGTGAGAGGGTGGGTGCCCGTTGTTCAAGTCCTGGAGATAGCACTTAAGGGAACAACCCCTCTAGTTTCCCTAAGTCGGGAACGAGTGATTTCATCTCGCGTTGTCAAGTTTCCAGCTCCCTACGTGGTCCTGTCCATGAGAAGATAGACATATTGGGCGAGTAACTGTGACCACCCTCACCGTACTAGTCAAAGGACAAACCCAGTGACACGGTCCGTGCTGCGCTCAAGATTAAGGTCGAGTCATTATTGGTCATCTGCGAAGTTATTAGTCCTATACAGTCAACGGTGTTACATCCGTAGGTCTAATAATTCACGGTCCGGTCTTGTACAATCTCATTGCACAGGATGCCCCCACTCGCATGTCAACCACATGAACTTGTTGGATCACCTCGTTTGTATCTAATACAAATCGGGTTACATCCACAGCGTATCCAGGATTAGGTCTCCAACCCTATCCATATATTGTAGACCGTTCAAGTCATTTACTCGAACGTGATCCTCCCTATGTGTCCACTACACACCGTTCAAGTTCTAGTTCTCTCATAATTCAATGATTCTAGAGCTTAGTTTATTAGACAAAGTTTGTAAATATGCGAGACACAAAGTGATGAAAAAATAACTCTCATTTTATTTCAATAGTGAATATTACAAACAAGTACGTGATTAGGACATACATCCCAACATTAGCTAGTGTTTTCTGAAGTTCTGGCTAAAAAACACGAGGGCATGGTCTCAGCTCGTGAGATCATGAGTTATTTTCAGAATTTGTCTGGACAACCGTCTGAACAAATTCGGCACGAATCCCTCTAATATGTTTATAACGCGTGCATGAAGGTGGGAACTTTAGTGAGAGAACATGTTCTCGATCTGATAGTTCACTTCAACGTGGGTGAAATGAACGGGGTGGTCTTGGACGAGCAAAGTTAGGTATTGTTTATCCTGGAATCTCTTCCGAAGAGCTTCCTGCAATTCCGCAGCAATGCGGTGATGAACAAAATAGAGTATAACCTGACATCCCTCCTAAATGAGCTACAGACTTACCAGTCACTTAATGAAAATAAGGGGTAGGTTGATGGAGAGGCAAATCTGATTGCCCATTCCAGAAGGTTCCATAAGGGTTCATCCTCTTGAACCAAGTCATGTGGTCCCTCTTCTGGGATTAAGAAGACTCAGAAAAAGAGGAAAGGGGAAGACTTCTGCTACTGCAGACAAAGAGCTCAAAGAGAAGAAAAGTAAATGTGATTTACTTGTTCTTGATACATGTTTAGTGGAAAGTGATGACTTCACCTGGATACTTGATTCAGGGGTCACTAACCACGTTTACTCTTCTTTACAGGAAACTAGTTCCTTCAAGGAGCTCGATGAGGGTGAGATGACGCTCAGGGTCAGAACGGGAGACGTCATCTCTGAAGGGATCGAATCCCGCAGCGGAAGCGATTGTGAATCGCGTGTTCGTGATTTTGTTACATAGATCTAAAACAAGAACTAAATAACTACGGTTAAGCATACTTATCTAGTTAGGACAACACAGAAACATACCTTTGAATAAGACTTTCTTCACGTACTTCTTCCCCAATGATCACGATCTCAGCAATCAGAAACTGAACCATGTGAAGATCCGACACTAGATCTTCTTCGTTGTTCTCTTGGTGAGGGAGGAAGGTGGGTTCCTTTTAGGATGAGATGTGGTGGTCTTTGAGAAGTGTGATTGGAACTCTTTCCAACATAAAATGAGAGAACTCTAGGGTTATATGTCATTGCCTTCCCAAAGTTGCATGTTATGCAACTATTTATAGGGAAATCGGATGGAAATTACCATCTTATCCCTCCTTCATTCTCTCATTAGTATATAGTTAATTTGTGAATCTAATTCACATTAAAACTATATATTATATCAATTATATCATATATAATTGATATAACACCTCATATATGAAATTTGAACACTTCAATTTTATTCCTAACTTTATACCCTCAATATTACCATGTTGAGCCAACGGAGGGACCTAATTGACCTACAGTTCATGAGCTCCAATGATGTGAGATTAACTGATTAAACTCTTTGATCCTGTTAACCAATATTCATTAACTACAAGTCACTCCACTATAGACTTGTAGTTGCACTCTCCTCATTGTAGATTATATTGTGTCCATTGATATAATCATTACCCATGAATCGACCCTTCACATGTTGTTTGTAATCACAGTTGGGTCAAATTACCGTTTTACCCCTGTGATTACCCCTTTGTTCCTTAAACACCATTGATCATCTAATAAACAACAAGTCTATGGTCCTACCATAAACTCAAACCCTCTTAAGCTAGTTTAGAGGGTGGGGCCCCGTTGTTCAAGACTTGGACTCAGTTCTTAAGGGAACAACCTATCTAATTTCTTACTCTAGGAATGAGTGAATTTCATCTTGCAAAGTTAAGTCCCCAGCTACCTACGAGGTTCTGTCTCTGAGAAGGTAGGCTTATTGAGTCGGCTACAGGCCACTCTCACCCATACTAGTCTAAGGACAAACCCCTATAAGCAGGAGTTCTTAACTTACTCAGGATTCAGGTTGAGTCACTAATTACTATCTATAAATTATCAGTCGTATCCTGTTAACGGCGTCATACTAGTTAGATTAATAATTTGCAGTCCGGTCTTGTATGAACTCTTCATACATAATGCCCCCACTCACATGTCATCCACATGAATGAGTTGGATTACCTCATTTGTAATAATTACAAAGTGGGTCGCATCCATGGTGTTACCAGAATAAGGTTTCCAACCTCATTCTTATGTCATAGACCATTTAGGTTATACTCTTGAACACAATTCAAATAGTGTCTACTACACTGATGTCCAAGATTCATTATAAGCTTGGAGCTTAGTTTATTGGATTTATAAGGCGAGAAGATAATTTTATCAAATCAAATAACTCTATATTCATTTGACTAAAATTACACAAGTTTAGGGCACATATCCCAATAATCTCCCACTTGACCTAAAGCTTGTGGAGTACATAATTAAACATTACAATAATGTAAAATACAATAAACTAGGGCACTGAAACCTTGTGTACAACATACTCCTACTTGCCCTAGTTGGGGAAGACTTGTAAACCTAGACCTTCTAGGTGACTCTCAAATACTTTAGTCGCGAGAGCCATTGTAAAAGGATCAACAATGTTGTGCTCGGAGGCTATCTTCGTGACGATCACGTCTCCTCGATGCACGATCTCCCAGATGAGATGATATTTTCGCTCAATATGCTTACCCCTTTTGTGACTTCGGGGTTCCCTTGAATTTGCCACAGCACCACTGTTATCACAATACAGTGTGATAGGCAAACTCATATTTAGAACAACTTCCAAATCTAACATGAATTTTCTTAACCAAACGACCTTTTTAGCTGCTACATATTTGCCCTCTATGGTGGAATCAGCGATCCATCCCTGCTTGACGTTTCACCATACTACAACTCTTCCGTTAAGAGGAAATACTGACTCTTATGTAGATTTACGAGACTCTTTATCAGTTTGAAATTCAAAATCCATGTATCCTGTAAGGATCAAATCCTTAGCCCCATACACAAGCATGTAGTTCCTTGTTCTTCGAAGATACTTAAGGATCGTTTTAACCGTTGTCCAGTGTTCAGGACCTGGATTGGATTGATATCTACTGACCATTCCAATTGCAAACAGATGTCTTGCCTAGTACACAACATGGCGTACATCAGGCTCCCAACAGGTGATGTATAAGGAATCTGTCTCATGTCCTCAACTCCTTGAGGTGTCTTAAGACACTGTTCCTTAGACAAATGAACTCCATATCTAAAAGGCAATAAACCTTTCTTGGAGTCTTGCATCTTAAAGCTCAACAATACTTTGTCGATGTAAGATGACTAAGGTAATGCTAGGATTTTATTCTTGTGGTTCCGGACAATCTGGATCCCAAGAACAAACAGCGCTTCTCCCAAATCTTTCATTTGAAATTGCGTAGCTAGCCAATTCTTAATGTCAGTAAGATAACCTACATCATTCCCAATGAGTAGGATATCATCCACATGTAGAACTAAGAATGCGACAGAACTATTGATGATCTTTTTGTAGACACAAGGTTCATCATCATTCTGGTCAAAAGCCAAAAGATTTGATTGTCTCATCAAACCTTATATTCTAGGACCTAGAGGCTTGTTTAAATAAAGTTTTGTTATTCTCATTTATCCTTATGATTGCGTATGAGAGTGAAAAAAATGATCCCAAAGGATGTTGTGATTTTTTAATGCCTCCAAACATTCTCACATGAGATCTTTCTTTTTTTCTTTTTTCTTTTTTTTTTTTTGCATGTTTCAGTTTCTTTTCATTTTCTTTGCCTTTTCTCTTCTCTTCCTCCTCTCTCCACATGTGTCCTTCTACATTTACTTCATACACATGTTTTTCCATTCCAATTTCTTATACAGTTTTAGAAATTTTATGATCCTAACGTTACTTAAATCTTTGTGAAAATTACAATTAACAAAAAAATCCTACTATACTAGATATTATACTGCAAGAGATTAAAACCTATAACAATTTTGTCGCTGATATATTAATTAAAGATCACCAAATGATGATAGAGAAGGAAACAAAATAAAAATGATGAGATATTAATTGAAAAACATCATTGCATAGAATGTGTAATTTCAAAATACTTTTACATTTGAACAAAGTTCTATATTAATTGATTAATCTTTAACGAAAAACTTTTGGGTTTTATCTTTAAATCTTCAATTTAAAATTAATATTTAACACTTATCAAGCTTCTAAATTATTGAATTTGAGACTTTGAAATAAGTTTTGTCCAATAACCCAAAAATTCATCTATCCCAATTCAATCACTTAATTCCAAAAACATTCCAAAAGAGGAAATTAGTCGGATATGAAAACCTGGGGCGTTACACAAGAAGTTTATTAGTGATAGCGATAGACTTCTATCATTGATAGACTTCAATAAACACAGATAAACAACAACAAACAAGAAGTGTATTAATGATAATGGTAGACTTTTATCATTGATAGACTTTAATCAATACTAATAAAATACACCAAGCAAGAAGTTTGTTAGTGATAACAGGAAGTCTATCAGTGTTAGTGATAGACTTCAATCAACACTAATTAACAACATCAAACAAGAAGTTTATTAGTTATAGTGATAGCCTTCTATCACCGATATGTTGGGTTTTATCTCCTAAAACTCGTGGGTTTGTAAACTTAACATATATTCTATTTTCCAATAAAGATATTATTGAGATTTATTCAGTAAAGGTGTTATTGAATAAAGTTAATTATGTATTGTGTAACCCTAATCCAATAAACAACCCTTGGCTATAGGATGAATACTTGAACTTTATGTGTGACATAAAAGTGGATCAAGTTCAAGTTATAGCCTTAACGGTCTATAGTATAATGATAGGGTTGGGTACCTTATCCTGGAGACACTATGGATGCAATCCACTTTGTAAAGTACAAACGATATGATCCTGAATCGATCATGTGGAGACATGCGAGTGGGGGCGTCTTATGCAATGAGTTTGCATAAGACTGGACCGAGAAATAGTCACTTAGACTTTATAACTCACATTTCTTGTCTTAATCGACTATATTCATACGATGACCTAGGTAACTCGATCTTAATCCTGAGCGTGCCATGAACTCCTGTTTATTTGGATTATCCTTAGATTTGCATGGGTGAGAGTGGCTCGAGATTGCCGACAAAATAAGCCTCCCATTTCAGGGATAAGACTAGGTAGATAGCTGTGAACATAGTTCTGCAAGATGAAATTCACTGCTACCTGCTTTAGGGATTAGTAGAGAGGTTATTCTCTTAAGTGTTGACTCCAGGTCTTGAACAAATGGTCCACTCCTCTCACTGGCCCGAGAGGGATTCGGTTTGCTAGTTGGACTACAAACCAATTGTTCATTTGAGGATCAGTGGGACTTAAGGAACAATAAGTAATTACAGGAGTAAAATGGTATATTTGACCCAGCTGTAATTATGAACGACCTGTGAAGGATCGACTTACTAATCATGGTTATATCGAGTAGACAGAAATATATCTAGAGTGAGAAGAGTGCAACCATTGGGCTTTAGTGGAGTGTCCCGGTGGTTAACGAATGTTGATTAGCTAGGCTAAAGAGTTTAACCGGTTAATCTCGTATCGTTGAAGCTCATGATCTGTAGGTCCATTAGGTCCCCCTTACTAGCTCGGACTAAGCCTTGTAACATTTGAGAGAAAAGAATTTGAATTGTTCAAATCCAGTTTTAGGAGAAAACATTAATTATATGTGATATACTTAACGTGCCATAGATTAATTATGAATTAAACTATGATAAAGAATAGGTGGACGCATTAAAATATGATTTAAATATTGGTTTGGTTTATATCATGAATAGGGATTCATGTTCGAACGGGCGATTTAAGAAATCGGGATTGGTCCAATTATTAAATTTTATATTTTATATTAAATTAAATAATTATTTAAAATTAGTTAATTAAATTATTTAATTAATAAATTTGTTTTAAATTTAAAATTAATTTTATATTAATTTTGAATTAAAATTAAAAAGAAATTCAAATTCATTTTTGAATTCAAAATGGACCAAGTGCATAAAAGGGTGAATAAACTCCTTTGCTTTTCAAATTCACACAAATTGCTCACCTCCTTCTACAATTAATCCTCATCATTCTTGTGTTGTCTTCTTCTCCAAGCTTAAGAAGCTTATGGTTTGGTTTAATTGAAGGAGAATCAAGAGGATTAAAGGAATGGGACAGAAAATTGGATTTTCTAGTTTTTTGAGACCTTTCTCTCTTCTCTCTTCAAATCATCTCAATCTCAGATCCCACAATCCGTTCCAAGGCCTGAGAATAGTAGGGAAGATACTAGAGGTGGTCCACAACTATTTTGTGCTCAAAGGTTGCTCACGTATTTGGAGAATTTTGAGTTAGAAAGGTATGTGTTCTTACTCTCTGTTTTTCCAGTTTTGAGCATGTTTTTTATTTGGTAAAATTGATCAACTTAGAGTGTTCAAGATCCGAAATTGCTTCCGCTTTCTTAATCTAACTCTTTTAATTGGTATCAGAAAAATTTTGAGCACTCAATTTGATCTATTTTGTTCTATGGTGGGTGTTTTTTGAAATACAATTTTTATGGGCGTCTAAATTGTTAATTTGGTTTTGGCATTTTAATTGAGCATCAATTCGTGCTTTATTTTTCAATTGCTCAAGTGTGTTTGAGCATTAATGTGTGAAGAAGTGTCTGTAAAAATTTCGAGTCGATTGGAGTTCGGGAAGACCTTCAATTTGAAGAGAGAAGCTCGAAAGCTCACAAAATCGAAGAACAAAAGCCTATTTTTTCCCAATTTTCACTTCTGCTACAGTATTTTTCACAGCAGACGCGCGAAATTTTTTTAAAAAGGGGAAGAAAGATGATGACCTCATGCTGATGTCAGGGGGGATAATTTTTGTTGACTTTGATTGGTTCACTCATTTTTGGACCGATTCAACTCGTTTTTGGTCTGGTTCGGATGGTTTTAGACCGGTTCTGATCAATTCGAGGTCGACTTTTTCGTTTTGGAGGCCCGATTCAGCCTTTTATAGTCCGGTTCAACCTTTTGAAGGTTCAGTTCACACATATGCAAACTGGTTTGACCCAAATTCGAAGTGGTTTGATGTTATTTCTAGATTATTATTGTAATAATTTAGTTGTTTGCTTGCATTAGATGCCAAAATCAATCCACTTTAGTGTGTTTAATTAATTATGCTTTAATTAAAATCTCTGATGGTATGTGCATAAAGTATGTCATAGATTTTAAAATCCCACTATAGGAAGCATGATCCATGCATTAAAAGTATGTTATAAGTGTTATAATATATAGTATGCATGAATTGGGGTTTCATAGAAATTAATATAAATGTTATATTAATTTGTGAAACAAATATTATATGTTTTGATTATAATTAATATAAGGGTTATATTAATTAAAAATTAAACATATAATTGTTTGCATTTATTCATGTGATGGATTTGTTATAAATGTATGTTTATTCATGTGATGAATGATCAAACAATTTATAACATAAAAATGCATGTAACTTAAGGTTAATTAATTAGTTTTAAAATAGTTTTAGAACTTGAATTAACTAAACCTTAGGTTATCTAGTTCTAATAATATTAGAATTAGACAACCAATAATTTATAAACTATGATTAAAGAGGGACTCTGTCTAAGGTTCTGGCTAGGTTGGGGTACTTAAGCTGACGGAAACGGAACACCCCTACTTGGGAACCGACCTAGGAGTGAATTTAATCCAGAGGTTTATAAATTATTTTTCGTGAGTGGCGTTTATTAAAAGTTGATAAATTGAACTCATACACCTAGGTTTATTAAATGTTTAATAGACTTAGGTAGTTACAGTGTAATAGTTATATTGGTAGACGTAAGTCATAATGTTTTAGTTGAAATATGCGTAAGTAAAAGTATACCCAAACTGTTTAAAATACTTAGTGGGAGTGAAAAGTTATATATGATATATCAATTTCCTCTTACGCCCTCCGCGAAGTTCACACCGTGAGATTTATGCTCAGCCTCGTGATGTCAATAGGGCATACCCATTCGGATGATATTTGCATAAATCAAGAGCAAGGTGAATGGAGAAAGTATTTATAGTAAGTGAGAGAAGGAAGTGTGTCAACACATCCTATGGTCTTCTCCATTAGGTTGGACCGTGAGATTCCCATGTTGCGTCTGCAGGTTGCCCGTAGTAGCATCATCCATTCGGAGGGATGTAACATGGGATTCAGAACAACTCAAACTCCAAAAATGGATAGGGTCTCTTAGGTCCATTCCCAGCTTTGACTTTCCAAATCGGTAGCATTGTTGGGGCCGACCTCTGAGGTCTGAAAAATGGCAGGTCATACTTACGAGAATTACTAAGTATTAGTGAATTCTTGACCAAAGTAGCGATAACTAGAATGCTATAGGAATAAGAGTTATTCTGGTATTAGCATTTAGTCAAGAATGTCTTGGTTCGGTGAAGGAGTGATTGACTGCCCCTCGGTAGCAGTTGCTCTGACTCACTGAAGTATCGTTGCAAAAACAATAATGAGATTATGGGTACATTATTACTTTTGCTAAATTCTTAATTGGATGCTTGTTATGGGTTAAAAGCAATTCACTAATAGGATATGTTCTATTTTCAGCATGTCAAGCTCTTTAATCCAATTACTCACCTCTGATAAATTAAACGACAATAACTACGTGACCTGGAAATTGAACTTGAATATGATTCTAGCCATCGATGATCTAAGGTTCGTCTTAACGGAGGAATGTCCTCCCTCTCCCGACTCGTCTGCAACCCGAATTGTTCAGGATGCATATGATAGATGGATTAGGGCTAATGATATGGCCTGAGTCTACATCTTAACCAACATATCTGATGTGCTAGGTAAGAAACATGAGGGGATGATCACCGCTAAGGAGATCATATGTTCATTACAGACGATGTTTGGGCAATCGTCCTCGTCGGTCCATCATGATGCCCTCGAGGGTGTTTATAACTCCCATATGATGGAGAGGAAAACTGAGAAGACACAACAAAGTAAATATGATTTACTCGTTGTTGAAACATGTTTAGTGGAACATGATGATTCCGCCTGGATATTAGATTCAGGAGCCACTAACCATGTGTGTTACGTTCTTCTTTTCAGGAAACTAGTTCCTGGAAGCAGCTTGCTCATGGTGAGATAACTCTCAAAGTTGGAACAGGAGAGGTTGTTTCAGCCAGAGCAGTGGGAGCAGTGAAGTTGTTATTTAGAGATAGATTCATTTTATTAGAAAATGTACTTTTGGTTCCTGGAATCAAAAGAAATCTTATATCTATCTCTTATTTGCTTGAACATATGTATAAAGTATATTTTGATCATAATGAAGCGTTCATTTGCAAAAGAGGTGTACGGATATGTTCTGCTAAACTAGAAAACAACTTATATGTGTTAAGACCAACAGAAGTAAAAGTTATTTTGAACACCGAGATGTTTAAAACAACTGATACTCAAAATAAAAGGCAGAACCTTTCTCCAAGTACCTATCTTTGGCACTTGAGACTAGGCCACATTAATCTCAATAGGATTGGGAGATTGGTTAAGAGTCTTCTAAGTTAGTTAGAGGACACAACTCTTTACCACCATGTGAGTCTTGTCTTGAGGGAAAATGATTAAACGACCTTTTCCTGAAAAAGGTTATAGGGCCAAAGAACCTTTGGAACTCGTACATTCGGATCTCTGTCGTCTAATGAATGTTAAGGCACGAGGAGGGTATGAATATTTCATCAGTTTCATTGATGATTTTTCTAGGTATGACTATTTTTACCTAATGCATCATAAGTCTGAAACCCTTGAAAAGTTCAAGGAGTATAAGGCAGAGGTTGAGAACTCGTTAGGTAAAATGATTAAAACACTTTGATCAGATTGATGTGGAGAGTATATGGATTTAAGATTCCAAGACTATATGATAGAACATGGAATCGTATCTAAATTCTCAGCGTCTGGTACACCTCAGCAGAACGGTGTATCTGAAAGGAGAAACAGAACCCTGTTAGACATGGTTCGATCCATGATGAGCTACGCTCAACTACCTAGTTCGTTTTGGGGTATGCGGTAGAAGGTGTTGCATATATTTTGAACATGGTTCCCTCTAAGAGTGTTTCAGAAACACCCTATGAGTTATGGAAAGGGCGTAAAGGTAGTTTACGTCACTTCAGGATTTGGGGATGCCCAACACATGTGCTGGTGTCCAGTCCAAAGAAACTGGAACATCGTTCAAAATTATGCCTATTTGTAGGATACTCCAAGGAAACGAAAGGTGGTATGTTTTATGATCCTCAAGAAGAAAAGATGCTTGTGTCGACAAATGCCACATTCTTAGAGGAAGACTCCATGAGAGATCATCGACCTCGTAGCAGAATTGTCTTGAGCGAAATTTCCAGAGAAACTACAGATAAATCAACAAAAGTTGTTGATCAAGTTGGTCATTCTCAAGAGTTGAGAATGCCTCGACGTAGTGGGAGGGATGTTAGACAACCCGACCGCTACATGGGTTTAACTGAAATCCAGGTCGTCATCTTCGACCTATAAACAGGCAATGAATGATATAGATAGGGACCAGTGGATTAAAGCCATGGACCTCGAAATGGAGTCAATGTACTTCAATTCAGTCTGGGAACTTGTAGATCAACCAGATGGTGAAAGACCTATCGGTTGCAAGTGGATCTATAAGAGAAAGCGAGATCGAGACGGTAAGGTGCAAACCTTTAAAGCTCGACTTGTGGCAAATGGTTATACCCAAAGGGAAGGGGTGAAATATGAAGAAAACTTCTCCCCTGTTGCCATGCTTAAATCCATTAGAATACTCTTGTCCATTGTCACGTTTTATGATTATAAAATTTGGCAAATGGATGTCAAGACAGCCTTTCTGAATGGCAATCTTGAAGAGAGTATCTATATGGATCAACCAGAGGGGTTCATAGTTCAGGGTCAAGAGTAAAAGGTTTGCAAGCTAAACGATCCATCTATGGATTGAAACAAGCATCTAGATCCTGGAATATAACATTTGATACTGCGATCAAATCTTATGGCTTTGAACAAAATATTGACGAGCCTTGTGTCTACAAGAAGATAGTCAATATCATTGTAGCTTTCTTAGTCTTATACGTAGACGATATCCTGCTCATTGGGAATGATGCAGGATTCCTGACTGGCGTTAAACAATGGCAAGCGACCCAATTCTAAATGAAAGATTTGGGAGAGGCTCAGTTTGTCCTTGGAATCCAAATTATTCGGAATCGCAAGAACAAAATGCTAGCGTTGTCTCAGGCATCTTATATTGACAAGATGTTGATTAGATATAAGATGCAAAATTTCGAGAAGAGTTTATTACCTTTCAGGCATGGAATTCATCTGTCGAAGGAACAGTGTCCTAAGACACCTCAAGAAGTTGAGGATATGAGACGCATTCCCTATGCATCAGTTGTCGGTAGTCTGATGTATGCCATGTTATGTACTCGACCCGACATATGTTATGCAGTGAGAATTGTCAGCAGGTATCAGTCCAATCCAGGATATGATCATTGGATTGTCGTTAAGAACATCTTCAAGTATCTTAGGGAACGAGGGACTAAATGCTTGTGTATGGCGCAAAGGATTTGATCCTGCGGATATACACCGACTCGATTTTGATGATGTAGATTCAAGGAAATCTACATCAGGATCAGTGTTCACTCTTAACGGATGAACTATTGTATGGAGGAGTATAAAGCAAGGTTGTATTGCTGACTCCACCGTGGAGGCTGAGTACGTCGCAGCTTGCGAAGCAACAAAGGAGGTTGTATGGCTTAGAAAATTCTTTACTAATTTGGAAGTTGTTCCAAATATGAATTTGTCTATCACCCTTTATTGTGATAATAGTAGTGCAGTGGCAAATTCTAAAGAACATAGAAGCCATAAGCACGAAAAGCATATTGGGCGCAAATATCATCTCATCAGGAAGATTGTGATCCGAGGAGACGTGATTGTCACGCATATCGCTTCGGAGCACAACATTGCTGATTTGTTTACAAAGCCCCTCACGACTAAAGTGTTTGAGGGACACCTAGAGAGTCTAGGACTACGGGTTGTACAATAGGACAGTTTTCTTGCTCAGCATGTTTGATTCCATTGACGTTTTAGTCCAAGTGGGAGTTTGTTGGGTTTTATGTCCTAAAACTCGTGGGTTTGTAAATTTAACATATATTCTATTTTTCAATAAAGATATTATTGACATTTATTCAGTAAATGTGTTATTGAATAAAGTGAATTATGTATTGTGTAACCCTAATCCAATAAAGAACCCTTAGCTATAGGATGAATACTTGAACTTTATGTGTGACATAAAAGTGGATCAAGTTCAAGTTATAGCCAGAACGGTCTATAATATGAGGATTGGGTTGGGTACCTTATCCTGGGAACACTATGGATGCGACCCACTTTGTAAAGTACAAACGATGTGATCCTAAATCGTTCATGTGGAGACATGCGAGTGGGGGCGCCCTATGCAATGAGTTTGCATAAGACTGAACCGAGAAATAGTCACTTAGACTTTATAATTTCGTTTACTGTCTTAACTAACTATATTCATACGATGACCTAGGTAACTCGATCTTAATCCTGAGCGTGCCATGAACTCCTGTTTATTTGGATTATCATTAGATTTGTATGAGTGAGAGTGGCCCGAGATTGCCGACTCAATAAGCCTCCCATTTCAGGGATAAGACCAGATAGATAGTTGGGAACATAGTTCTGCAAAATGAAATTCACTCCTACCCGCTTTAGGGATTAGTAGAGAGGTTGTTCCCTTAAGTGCTGACTCTAGGTCTTGAACAAAGGGCCCATCCCTGTCATTGGCCCAAGAGGGATTCGGTTTGCTGATTGGACCACAAACCAATTGTTCATTAGAGGATCAGTGGGACTTAAGAAACAACAAGTAATTACAGGGGTAAAACGATATATTTGACCCAACTGTAATTATGAACGACCTGTGAAGGATCGACTTACTAATCATGGTTATATCGAGTGGACATAAATATATCTACAGTGAGGAGAGTGCAACCATTGGGCTTTAGTGGAGTGCCCCGGTGGTTAACGAATGTTGATTAACTAGGCTAAATAGTTTAGCCGGTTAATCTCGTATCGTTAGAGCTCATGATCTGTAGGTCCATTAGGTCCCCCTTACTAGCTCGGACTAAGCCTTGTAACATTTGAGAGAAAAGAATTTGAATTGTTCAAATTCAATTTTAGGAGAAAACGTTAATTATATGTGATATACTTAACGTGTCATAGATTAATTATGAATTAAACTATGATAAAGAAGAGGTGGAGTATTTAAATATGATTTAAATATTGGTTCGGTTATAACATGAATAGGGATTCATGTTCGAACGGTCGATTTAAGAAATCGGGATTGGTCCAATTATTTAATTTGATTTTAATTTAAAATTAATTTTATATTAATTTTGAATTAAAATTAAAAAGAAATTCAAATTCATTTTTGAATTCAAAATGGACCAAGTGCATAAAAGGGTGAATATGCTCCTTTGCTTTTCAAATTCACACAAATTGCCCACCTCCTTCTACAATTAATCCTCATCACTCTTGTGATGTCTTCTTCTCCAAGCTTAAGAAGCTTGTGGTTTAGTTTAATTGAAGGAGAATCAAGAGGATTAAGGGAATGAGACATAAAATTAGATTTTCTAGTTTTTTTAGACCTTTCTCTCTTCTCTCTTCAAAATCTCTCTCCCACAATCCGTTCCAAGGCCTGAGGATAGTAGGGAAGACACTAGAGGTGGTCCACAACTAGTTTGTTCTCAAAGATTGCCCACAGATTTGGAGAATTTTGAGTTAGAAAGGTATGTGTTCTTACTCTCTGTTTTCCCAGTTTGAGCATATTTTTTATTTTGTAAAATTGATCAACTTAGAGTGTTCAAGATTCGAAATTGCTTCCGTTTTCTTAATCTAGACTCTTTCACGATAGACTTCAACCATCACAGATAAACAATACCAAACATGAAGTCTATCAGTGAAAGTGATAGTCTTCTATCACTGATAGACTTTAATAAACATAGATAAACAACAACAAACAATAAGTTTATCAATGATAGTGATAGTGAGATCCTTCTATCATTGTCAGACTTCAATCAGCACAGATAAGCAATAACAAACAAGAAGTTTATCAGTGATAGTGATGGGTTTCTATTACTGATAGACTCAACATTGAATATTAATAAACAACACCAAGTAAGAAATCTATCAATCACCAAGCAAGAAGTCTATTAGTGAGAGTGATTGACTTCTATCAACACTAATAAACAACACCAAACAATAAGTCTCTCAGTGATAGTGATAGCCTTCTATCACCGATAGACTTTAATAATAGTGATAAACTTCTATCACTGGTAAGATTTCAATCAACACAGATAAACAATACCAAACAAGAAGTTTACTAGCGATAGTGATAGGTGTTGAGGATCTCACATTGGAGAAGTGGAGAGAAACCTCACAATATATAAGATATATGAGTCACTTCTCTCATTGTCAATTGGTCTTGAGATGAAACCTCAAATCTAATATGGTATCATAGCCCATTAAACCCAAACGGGTATTCAACCCCAAAATTGAAATTGGGATCCAATCCAAGAATGGTGAACCCAAAGAGACACCATCTTGAAGGGTCACACTAATAGACTCCAATAAGAAGAGATAAACAACACAAATAGAAATCTATCGATGATAGTGATAGATTCCAATCAGAATAGATAAAACAACATATATAGAAGTCTATTGGTAATAGTGATAGACTTCTATCATTGATAGACTCTAATTAGAAGAGATAAACAACACAAATAGAAGTCTATCGGTGATGATGATAAACTTCAATCAGAACAGATAAAAAACCCCAAACAAGAAGTTTATCGGTCATAGTGTTAGACTTAAATCATTGATAAACATCAATCAAAATAGATAAACAATCCAACTAAGAAATCTATCACTGATCAACAACACTTCTAAGTTGTGGGTTGTGGTTTTTTTTTATAATTTAAATGGGTTGAACAACCAATTTTGCTATATTTGAAGTTGTGGGTTGTGGTTTTTTTTTATAATTTAAATGGGTTGAACAACCAATTTTGCTATATTTGTAATTTTTTTTTTACATTTTGCTATATATGCTATTTTTTACTCTCATTTCTCCATATACCCAATTGTCCCTATATTAGATTAATAAGATGTTACCACTGACATTAAGTATGACTTATGATTAAGAGGTAATGAGTTCGAATCCTACTACCCCTATTTGTTGATGTATTTCAAAAAAAAGTTAAAATATGAGAACTAAATGGAAACTTTTTAAATAATGAGGATAAAAAAACGTAAACACTCTAATAATATTATTGACTAAAAGTTAAAAACATATATTTAAGAAAAAAGGAAAAGTAAATAGAAAAGTGAAAAAAGAAAAAAGGAAGTCAAGAACAGAAGGAGCCCATTGTGTTGTAATGTTTGGTTTCTTCCAGCCATTCTTGGAAGAGCAAAAATGGTGTTTCCTCTGCTCTGAATTTGAAGTTTCAGAACCTTAGGGCGAAGTCTTCATCCTTCCTTAGGCCGTGGAGCTTCAAAAACAGTTGACGATGGCCGCCGCTGACATCGGTACTTCACGCCCTTTGACTCTGTTGCTCTTTGTAATCATCAACTTACTTTCCAACACCATCACCGGCGGAGGCGGCGTCGTCTATGCCGATAACGGCGTGTTCAGCGTCAAATACAAGTATGCCGGACGGGAGCGTTCTCTTAGCACCCTTAAGGCGCACGACATCAACCGTCAGCTTCGATTTCTCGCCGGCGTCGATATCCCCCTTGGTGGCTCTGGCCGGCCTGATGCCGTCGGGTTAGTGGTATCGCTTTTGAATTTTGTTCGGTATTGTATGTGGTAATTGTGCCGTGGTCTTAATTGAAGGGTCCACTTCGTTTCCAGGCTTTACTATGCTAAAATTGGAATTGGGACTCCTCCGAAGAACTATTATATGCAAGTTGATACGGGGAGTGACATTGTGTGGGTGAATTGTATTCAGTGTAGGGAGTGTCCGAGGAAAAGCTCTCTGGGGGTATTGCTTCAGTAAATGTTTTGTTATTTTTCAGCATGTTGTCTTTATTTTTGATTGATGTTGCGAAGGGGTTAATTGGAGTGTTTTTTCCTTTGGCATCAGATGGAGCTCACTCCGTATGATTTAGAGGAATCCACTACCGGGAAATTGGTTTCTTGTGACGAACAATTTTGCTTGGAGGTGAATGGGGGTCCGCTCTCTGGCTGCGCTGCTAATATGTCCTGTCCATATCTTCAGATATATGGTGATGGGAGCTCGACTGCTGGATACTTTATCAAGGACTATGTACAATATGATCGAGTTTCTGGAGACCTTGAGACTACAGCTGCTAATGGAAGTATCAAGTTTGGGTGAGTTGTTTTTAACCTGCTTTTCTGTACTCTGTAGTTGTAGCTCCAACACAGTTTAGGGAATGATGAATTAGGGAGGTGACTTATAATCTCGAAAGATGAAGAAGCTATAGAGAGATCGCTATGCATCAATCTCCTCTCAAACATTGTCCCTTGCAGAATAGGAGTAGTCTTTACGTAGAGGAAAAGAATTATGGAATAGCTGTCCAAGGAGAGTGCAAACTGTGCTTGTTCCTACAATTTGAGCTCTAAGCATGGTGTTCAAGTCATAGTTCTAGGCTCTGCCAGTCTGTGGGATGGCGAAAAAGCAATAGGCACAGCTGGAGATCTCCACAACCAAATAATAAGTGGAGCTTCCTTCCCCCCACCCCCACTACCTAAATTTAAGCCTCCTTAAGAGTTGTGCAGAGAAAGAATCTTCCTGAAGACTCTTATAATAGTTTATGTCTGAAAAGGAAATTTTCTTATAAAGGAGACTAGAGACAATTTTATTGAATCAGAATGATGAAGGTACCCATGAATTGTTGCTATGGTCATTTATGTACTGGAGGAGCTAAGAATGGAATGTACCCTCCATTAGTCACTTATCTAAATTGTCCTCTAGTGTATTCTTGTTCTGGAAGGAGCATGCCTAATGAAAGTGCTGAGCTGGAAGGTGGAGGGTTTGGATCTAGAGGAAGAGAGCCCTCTTTAGAGACTCGGTTATTCAAGAAAGTCTTGATTTGGTTATCCTTGAAGAAACAAAGTAGCACAATGTAGATTGTAGGTAGGTCAAATTGATTTGGAGTTTCCACATTGCTTGGATGTCCTTTGAGCATCGGAGCTTCAAGAGATACATGTTTTTGTGGGGTGCCCCTTCTTTGAATGTTCTTGTGGCTATGGATGGCTATTTTATCTATCAGCCTTGCTATTTTTTGGTTGGCTACTCTTTTGGGATTACAGGGGTACGGTCCTAACCATTTTTAGGAAGGTGTATTGAAGATGAAGAGAGATTGAGTACCTCTTTCATCTTCATTGGGATAGGATCTTCGATTGTCTGTGGAGATTTTTATGTGGCAAAAGAATGATGAAAAATCTCCTAGTTCTTCATGTATAAGGAGTATGTAGCTGACACATAATCTCTCTTATCTCTCAAGAGGAACTTCCTTATGCTTATGCTATCGGTGTCTTTATGTGGTCAAACCTGAGGGATGATTGTTCTTTTTATGCATCATTGATTAATTGATTTTCAAAGCTTGTGAGAGGAAATTTTGAAATGCTAGGGAAAGAAGATTGGAGAGAGTTACATTTGATCATTTTGGAAGTTAATTACTTTTTGGGGGGTTTTTGTTTTCTTTCAACTATGCGAATATATGGTTATCTTACCCTTGTTTCCTAATGTTAGAGACGGAGAGAGTTACATTTGATTATTTTGGAAGGTAATAGCTATCTTTTTGGGGTTTGGTCATTTTACCCCTGTTTCCTGATGTGTTTTCAAATCTAGTGGAAGTGATTGCTCATATGCATAGGGAGTCCTTTTTATGGGAAACATAGGACATATTATAACATCAAAAGAGAAGAAAACAGCTTAAAGGCCTTAGGGTCCCTAAGCCTAATTCGTAGGGGCAAAACGAAAGGGCCTCCAATCTAAATTGATGAAAAAACGTGATTTTTTACAAAAATAATTATGTAAAGCACTCCAAGTTGAGGCCCTTTTTGGGAATCTTGATGATGTTGATGGGGTGTCCCTAAGCCTAATTTCCTTGTTGGCAATCTTGATAATGTTCGTTTATTTGTGAGGATGTGGAGATTAACCTTTAGTTCTTTCATTTCTAAGCTCGTTATTTGGATATTAATGACTATGGAAAATGTGAGATCCGATGATCTGTGTACCACGACAAGCTCATCAATTTTAAATTCCTTGTTGCTTTCCTGTTTGGTGACATCTCACATTGCATGTTAGCCCACATAAAATGATCGACCACTTCACATATGTACCTTTTAGATATGATAAAAAATTGGTTAAACCTTAAGATTTAAATTTGTAAAACTAGGCAAATTTATTAGCTCAATAGTTACACGAGTGGATTTTAATGTATACCATCATAAAAGGTGTTTTCCTCATAGATCTGTTCTTCATATTATTAAATACAAATTCTGCTTGTGGGAGACACAAAACCTGTTTCCTAGAATTTTCATGTTAAAGCATCATATTGAATTCCATAATGTCTCATTAGTCACCTCTATTTGTGACCATCAGGTTGGGGGTGACAAGTTCTTTGTCTCAATGGCATGACAAAACTTTTCTCACAAGCCTTTTGATAAGAAAACCCTAGCGTATTGGAATTAGGAACCCTTTGGTTATGTGAACCCCTAATTCTCAAACACTAAAACCCCCAAATCGATTCGATTCAATCCCAAGGAAAAGGACTAGATGTGGATTACCTTATGATCGAAGACCAAGAGGTAAGGAAACTAGTTCCTCACTCAAGGATGAAACACTCCACAAGCAAGTTGATCAAACCTACCTGAATGTTCCTGGCTTGCAACCCTGTACTCAAGAATTGCAAAGGGGTGATGATGTGGCTCTGCAACAAATCACACGTAATTGATATTCATCTAAAAACTATCTTGTACAACCTAATGGCCAAGCTTTAAATAGCTTCCCAAAACCCTAAATGTCATATCATGACAAATGACAAAAATACCCCTACTTAAAATGTTATAAAATGGATAAAATTGGAAGAATGATAGATTATATAAAAACTAGAAACAAAGCTCTATTTGTTATTGTAACATCATCTGACAACACATATAGAGTTGTTGTTCCTTTTCCCTGCCTTGACCTTCATTAATTGAATTCTCCATTGCTTGTATGTGAGAGTTGAAAACAAATTGTAGTTGCTTGGCCCTTGCACGTGTGATTGGCCCTGGAGGCAAAACAAGTGCATCTTGGTTCATATCACCTTTCCTAAAATGACTTGAGAAGTTTTGTATCCAATCGCTTGTAATCAAATTCTGAATCTATCAAAATCAACAATTTTCTTACAGAACAGATCGGTTACATGTAGAAGGTCATTGGTTTTTCTGCAAGGAATGAATGTATTATTTTACTAAATTGATTTACAGTGACAAAATTGAAATCTATGAATTCTGATTGCAATTATCAATGTCTAAGAGAAGCCAATTGCCACATTGTAGCTTTTGTCAACATTGGCCTTCTGAGTTCATCCTCCTGTCCTGTTAATTGCATAATCATCTCACTCAGAGCCACTTCATTCAAACTATTTGGTTCTTCTAATTTTTAATTAATTAATTAATTAATTTCTGTTTGGTAGATGTGGTGCTAGACAATCTGGGGATCTAGGCTCGTCTGGTGAAGAAGCACTTGATGGGATACTTGGTTTTGGAAAATCAAATTCATCTATTATTTCACAACTAGCCTCCTCGAGAAAAGTGAAGAAGATGTTTGCTCATTGCCTAGATGGAGTAAATGGGGGTGGTATCTTTGCAATGGGACATGTTGTGCAGCCAAAAGTTAACATGACTCCGTTGGTACCAAATCAGTATGTAATTTGCTTTTTTAGCTCTCAATTGTTGCTTTTACTAATTGTTCGGTTTTCATCCTTTTACTATCTGTAGAATTTAGTTGGTTTCTCTGGTCCTTACATTAACTTGGTTTTAGTCCTGGGAGTTTTTAAAATCAAAATTTATGCAAAATGATATAATATTTTGTTCTAATGAAGTATAATAGCTATTAACTAATTTGGAAATGATATGACAAACCCAAAACTATTTTTTACAGTACAATTCTTTTGTTAATTTTTGTGAGTTTGTACAGGACACAGCCTCTAATTGGAGTAGCTTTGACAAGTTATTTGTAATTATTCCAATTTCTTCATCAACTTAGATTGGGTAGTTTTTATTTATCTTTCTTATGGGGAGCCCTTTGTCCACTAGGTTGTTTGTTTCACTTTTTGTGTATGAGATGGTTTCCATTTCTTATCCCCCCACACCCCCCAAAAAAATACAATATTTTGTACAGTCGATGATAAGGTATATTTGTATATTTTTTTCTTATTACTTTTTTTGGTTTTTGAGTGCTTTCCATTATTCCATTTTAAAATATATGAATATTCACTATTTATGATTTAGAACTATAACTCCTCTTTATTATGTATGTGCTTCTTTTATTAATATCCTGTAACTAAAATTTAGGCCACATTACAATGTCAATATGACGGGAGTACAAGTTGGTCGTTCCATGTTAAATATTTCTGCCGATGTATTTGAGGCGGGAGACAGAAAAGGGACAATCATTGATAGTGGTACAACATTGGCATATCTTCCAGAATTGATTTACGAGCCATTAGTGACCAGGGTACTTGATAATTCCAGAGCTCTATTCATTGCAGAACTTATATTACAAATGTGAAATGACCATATTTTATCCCGTTGATTTTGTTCTTGTAGATACTCTCACGGAAACACAATTTGGAAGTTCAAACCATTCATGGAGAGTATAAATGTTTTCAGTACTCAGAACGGTATGGAGCATTCTGAATTTGATTACTTAAAACTTCGAATGTTTCCTCTTTGTGGAAGATTAAAATCCCTAAAAAACTGTGTTTTGCCTGGCAAGTCTTACATAGTACTAGTAGAGTAAACTCCTAGGATCGTATCCAATGGCATTCTTGCTCACTTTTGTGTATGCAATGGTGTGTTCTTTGTAGATAGTTGGAGGAGGATCATGACCATCTCTTGTGGGGTTGCCAGTTTGCTTACTTCCTCTATAGTCGGCGTTTTAGGTTGTTTGAGTTTGCTGTGGTGCATAATAGGGTGGTTGGTCTTTGTTTGAGGTGATGAACTCGTTCCGTAATTGAGAGAAACAATAGAATTTTTATATGGGTTGAGATGTCTTTAGAAGAGGTTTAGGAGGGGGTGAGATATAAAGCCTCTTTGTGGGCGTCTATTTGTTGGAGTTTTTGTAATTATCAGCTTAGTATTATTTTTTTTGGATTGGAGCCCGTTCTTGTAAGGAGTTGAGGGCTTCTTTTGTGGGCTTGTTCTTTTTTGTATGCCCTTATATATTATTTCATTTCTCCCCATGAAAGTTCCGTTTCTTATAAAAAGAAAAAGGAGTGATGCTATCATTTGACCTAGAAACACAATTAGCAAGATAGATCTATACTTGTTTCACAGTGTATAATGTCCATCGTCCAAACATTGGTTACTACATGGATCAAACGAAATCATCGAATATTTAATGAGTGGGAAAGATCCTTTGATAGTTTTTTTGAACAAATTGTCTTCTTAACTCTGTCTTGTTGTAAATACATCTCCATTTTTTTAACTCTTATAGTTTCTCTTAGTCTTCACTTTTGTCCAATTGGAGAAATCTTTTGTAACTCCTTTGGCTTGGACTTTTGCCTCTCTTTTGTAAATTTCATATATCAATGAAATTTGTTTCTCATAAACAAAAAAATTGAGGTGAAGAATCAAGTAGGTGATCTTTTCCTGTGCAACTGTCTCGTGATATATCTGATTATTTTTACTGAAAAAGTTTGCCTGATAACATTTTTTTGCTTGTTCTTCAGTGTCAGAAAAGATGTTATATCCACATTCTTTCATCAAGATAGATATCAAATGATTCCGTTATGTATTGTATTTGACCTGTATATAGATGGTAGAGTATTGCTTTATTCAGTATATTTTACTTTGTTTGCAGTGTCGATGATGGATTTCCTCCAGTTATTTTCCATTTCGAGAATTCACTCTTGTTAAAGGTTTATCCTCATGAGTATCTATTCCAATATGTAAGTTCAATGGACTTGCGATTGTGTATGCACTAACACTTGAGCTTGCTGCAAGAATGGGTGGTTTTTTAAATTTCAATGTCTAAAATTAGGCTGCCCTTGTTAATTGCTTAAGTGCACGGGACTTCTGGATTCATAATGTATATTAACGTTTTTAGATCCAATCTGATGCTACTGTTTTTAGGCTGCTATCTTTCTTTATCTTAGGACATTTTGACACTGTTATTAGTCAATTTGTGGTCTTGTCCTCATCTCTAATAAGATTTAAATGATTTTTGTGAGCGTGAATCACCTAGTGAACTTCACTATTTTCCCTATCATTCATCCTACATTAAGTTTGACGATTAATATGTCCTACCATTCAAAATCAAATGAAACTACAAAACAATAATACTTATAGATAAAAATGTCTATCTGTTCTAAAAAGCTTCATGACATTGCGAGCAAAATAACCTTGCTGGCCCAGTTCTTTACAATCTAGCTTTCTAGATCAGATAGACATTTTTATCTTTAAGTATTATTGTTTTGTAGTTTGCTATTTTAGCTTCATTTAATGTAGTGAAGTGGGCTTGCTAAAGATGAATGCGTTGGGATGCTTCTTGGGTCGTCTAAGAACCTGCAATTAGCCTTTTGCCCTGAAACATATTGATGCATTTGAACCCAAATAATTTACTTTGTAGAGTTTATCATATGAACTGAAATTTGTTTTTTAATCGGGTTATTTCTCTACTTGGAGTAGATGAATGAGTTGGGTAACTAATATAGACTTCTACAGGAGGGCTTGTGGTGTATTGGTTGGCAAAACAGTGGGATGCAATCTAGGGATAGGAAGAACGTTACCCTCTTTGGAGGTAAACTCCTAACTTTTCCGTGTGAATATTAGTTCATGTCTTAAAATTCCAATTTGCCTGCTATTGGCAAGAAGGCTTGCTAACTTTTAGTGTATCCATAATCCCTCATCTTCCTGTCGATTGTACAAGTTGTTTATTCAGGCACTGTGCTATTGAGAGCTCTTGATTACTGAAAACTTTTATGGGTTAAAAACTTAAAAATCATGCCCTAACAAAAAAACTAAGTGCTGGTTCAATACTATTCTCTTTCTGGATGATATTGCTTAGCTTTTTCTGTTGCTATGATGATTGACAAGCAGATATTTCATATATTTTTAGAATATTACAATTAGATTAAACAAGGGGTGAGGATTTAAACCTACTATCTACCGGAAAAGTAATTTAATGCCTCGACTAATTGATTCTCAGGTCGGCCAAGTTAATATTTGATATGGGTTTTACCCAATCCTTCCTCTCCTTTGCTGGAGAAGCGCGAAACCATATTGAACTCCTCCCGGATGTTACGTATAATGGGATAAAATAATGAAGATTTGTAGTATTTCTCATTAATTCTCAACTATACAAGAATATGCATACTAATATAAATACAAGATACAATTCCTTTAAAAAAACGGAAAGGATATTCTATCCTAATCAAAACTTAAAATATCTAAAAGAAAAAGAAATAAATCTTAAAACAAAATTACAAGAATGCCCTAACTTTAACCATAATTTACAACACTCCCCTCAAGATGGGTTGTATATATTATACAAAACCAACTTACTATTCAAAGCTTCAAAGTCAGGTCTTAGTAAAGGTTTGGTAAGGATATTTGCTAACCATTGTTTGGTAGGCACTAGGCACATTGACATAGTTAAGTTGAATCACTTCATTATTGACTTTCTCTGAGATGAAGTGTTGACCAATTTCAACATGTTTTGTCCTATCATGATGAACTGTATTCTTGACAATGCTTATTGCCGCTTGATTATCACACACCATCTATATTGGTAATAGAAAGTCTTTTCCTAATTCCTTTAGGACTCTCTTGATCCATATGCCTTCACACATGCTATGAGCAAATGCTTTGAATTCAGCTTCAACACTACTTAAAACTACAAATTGCTTCTTGCTTCTCTATGTAACAAGATTACCCCATCCGAAGGAACAGTAGCCTGAGGTAGATCTTCTATCTTTAATATCACCTACCAATCCATCAGAATATATCTCAATATTTCTCATTAGTTTTTTTTTAAAAAAACAATCATTTTCCCGGAGTAATTTTTAGATATCTAAAGGTTCGATATACTGCTTTCATATGTTCTTGATTGCGACTATGCATAAACTGGCTAACCATATTGACAACAAATCTAATATTTGGACGTATATGGGAAAGATATATAAGGCACTTACAAGTCGTTGATATCTCTCCCTATCCATGGGTGTGCTCCCATGGTTGAGTCCAAGTTTCTTTTGAGAATCCATAGGAGACTTTGCTGGCTTACATTATAACATACTAGTCTCTTTGAAAAGGTCTAAAACATACTTCCTTTGGGATACAACTATATTGTTTTTCGATCGAGCAATCTCCACGTCTAGAAAATATTTGAGATTTCCTAGATCTTATTCTTGAGCCAAGTGCTTCTTCAATCTTTGCAATTCCAGTTCATTGTTTCCAAAAAAAAAAATGATATCATCAACACATACTATTAAAATGGCAAGTAAATTTTTAGACCTTTTAACAAATAGAGTAGGGTCTGATTGGCATTGTGGATTGTTAAATCACCAACAAATCTAGACTTACAGCAACAAATCTGGACTTCAGTCTCTGAATGCTCCCATCTGTCTATGTTTTAGTGTAAAGATCCACTTACATCTACCAGTTCGTTTTCCACTAGGTAGATCTGTCATTGTCCATGTGTCATTTTTCCTAAGAGCTTCAATCTCATCTTGTATAGCTTTTCTCCAACTTGTATAGCTTTTCTCCAACTAAGATGCTTTAGTGCTTATAATCTAGGGTTGTATCCCTCCTTTACTAGCTGCCAGAGCAGTTGGTGCTCCTTGTATTATGTAATTGATGATCTTTTGCAGTGCATCTATTTGTTTTTTGCTGAATGGAGTTGTCTCTGAAGTGACGGAGTTATCGGGAGCTACATTAGCCACCTAGGCCCTACCATCACAATGATTGCGATGCTTAGGTTTCCTATCAGCAGGTTTCCCGTGGATCTTCCAACACGTGTCTTTTATTATGACCTACCCTTTTGCAATGTTCGCACCCAAGGTCTCTCTCGTTTCTGCTTATTGTCACATGATATTGTTGGGTTAAAGCGGTGAGTAACAAGTGCGGAGACTTCTAAAACTGTAGGGATTGATTCTGATTTGCTCCTCATAAAACTTTTCTTACTTTCTGTTGCCTTACTTCATCAGTGGCTTGGTTCCCATGACTTGACCTCGAACTTCATCAAGATCATTATTAAGACTAAGGAGAAATTTGACTATCCTCTTTTGTTCAAGAATTTTTGTGTATTGAGTTGTATTGTTGGCACACTTCCATGTATGCACTTCAAATAAATCAAGTTGTTGCCAATGACGAGAGAGAGTATTAAAGTAATCAGTAACAAATTGGTCACCTTGGCGAAGGTCATGAAGGATTGATTCGATTCGAAACAATTCTTAAGTGTTCTCCTTACTAGAGTATGTTTCTTTAACAACTTTCCAAATCCGATGAGCTGTTCTGTACGGAAGAAAATTTTCACCTATCTCATTAGTCATGGAGTTAATTAGCCACGACATGACCATGCTATTTTTTACTTTCCACTTCCTTGATTCTGGATCACTTGCTTTAGGCGGCACATATTTTTTTGAGAGGTACTCATCCTTACCCTTACCATATATAGAACGTCTGTGACCATTGAACATAATTATGACGATTCAGTTTGTAACTCGTGATATAGATAGGTGATGATGAATCATATCCTACTTGAATATGGGAAATTGGTTCGATGGATTTGGAAGAATTAAAAACCTGAAACCAAAAAAAAGAATAAAAAATTAAGTAGTTATCGGTGAGTAGTCGACGTTGGAGAAGAGTTGGAGTAGCGTTAGAGGAGTTACACCGGAGGAGTTGTTTGAGTTGCTGCCACGATTTGAAGAAGTTGCGAAGTTGCAATTTGGGCTTTCACGATCTCGCGATTTGGACAGCGTCGGAGGAGAAGGCCGAAGGTGAGAGTATCGTTGGAGTTGATGACGGTGGACGCTTCGGCAAAGGGGAATAGGCGGCGATAGCTAGGTTAGGAAGGAATTAGGGTTTTCTTTTTCACAACTTTGATACCATGAAGATTTTTAGTACTTTTCATTAATTCTCAACTATACAAGAATACCAATATAAATATAAGATACAATCCCTTTAAAAAAAGGAAAGGATATTCTATCCTAATCAAAACTTCAAATATCTAAAAGGAAAAGAAATAAATCTTATAAAAAATTACAAGAATGCACTAACTTTAACCAGAATTTACAACAAATGGAATTATTAGTCTTTATAACATCGGACCTTAGAAGTTCGATATTGAGAAAGGATATAAAGCATAATCACCAACAGTTTATTAAGACTTTTTGTAATTGTTCTTTTGGATTCATTTTTCTTGATTGGAGTCCTTTTTGTTTTAGTTTAGGACCTTTTTGTAGACCATTGTATTCTTTCATTTATTCTCCGGGAAAGTTCGGTATTTAATCTGAAAAAAGGTATTGAGAAAGGATATAAAGCATAGTAACCCACCGTTTATTGTGAGATCAGAGATGAAAGAGACACATCTATAATAATGTAGGAAAGGTGCATAAGACTTAAGAGGGGAATTATTGATTATTAATCTCATTTTCTATCTTATATTTGATGCTGTTATAAGTATATTGTAAGCTTATTGATCTTGTAAAATGTGATCATCTATGACTTATCTTTAATTCTTTGTACTATATCTTACATCAAAGAGAATCGTTGTTTCAACTTTAGTCCCTACTGATTAGTGGATGGTTTCCCTTCCCTTCATGTACGTGTTAAATTTAGAAAAGGCGGATGACTTCTCTTATTTTCTTTGTTTTTCATTTTCCTATCTTCTAGGCCATCATTTATATTTTATATCTCTTTCGCTTGCAGATTTAGTGCTTTCAAATAAGCTAGTTTTATACGATCTTGAGAATCAGACAATCGGGTGGACCGAATACAACTGTGAGTACAAAGTTTTTGCTTCATTGTTGTTCGAAGTTATCTCTGGACGCCATTACTTGCTTTTCTGCCCTTTTTCCATTATTAGTTGTATTTTGTCTCAACTTCTGTGTTGGTATTTCGTTCTCCTTTTTTAACCCTAGCCTCATGATGGAAGATTCTGATAAAATCCAATCACAAATACGACACACGTATACATGGCAGTGTTCATACATCGATGCATATTTTACATCTTCACACGGGTCTCATATCTCAAGAATTATTTATTAATAACAGGTTTAAATTCTATTACGAAACCTGAACTTTTATATGATCCCTAAACTTTCAAATATTCTGTATTAGTTTCTAAATTTTCAAATGTTCTACTTCAGCTCTTAAACTAAATAAATAGCCATTTTAGTCTTTGTGGTTAACTTTTCATTAGTTGGAACCTAATACTTGTTCAACTAGATGCAGCTTAACAAATTTGTCCACTTAGGGACTGTTTCGGCCGCTGAGTGGATTATAATAACATGGGTTATAATAGTCGGTGGGTTATTATAGTCTGTGGAATTATATAATACTATTTAAAATGTAGAATTATTTAGTTTGGAGTTGTAATAGTATGTGTTTGGGGTGCAAAGCATTCCCCAGTTTATTATAACATAGGTTATTATAACTTGTGCCCCAAATAGGCTCTTAGACATGTGCTCACCAAATAAATGAACAAAAATGTGTTCTGACCAATTCTATTAAGTGATTTATTTAAAAAAGTTACTGGCACGAACTAAAATGATTTTCTTTTTGCAAAATTTAAAAACTAAAATTGAATCTTTTAAAGTTTTGAAGAGATCGAAATAAGATTTAAAGCTTGATAATATTTCTTATTTTGTTCACCAGTGAACAAACAATTCAACATTTAAAACAGGAAGAGTCTTGGGGCAAGCTTGTTGTTTGCTGTTTTGTGGGAAGTGCGATCCGAGAGGAATAGTATAATTTTTAGTGGGGTTGGAGAAGTCTTTTGAAGAGGTGTGGGAAGTTGTAAGGTTTAGTAGGGCCTTATGGCATCTGTGAATCGTTTTATCTATAATTATTTGTTTGGGGTTATTTTTTGGATTGGTGTCTGTTCCTGTAATTTGTTGAGAACTCCTTTGTGGGCTTGTATTTTTGTATGACCTTGTTTTCTTTTCATTTTTTCTCAATGAAAGTCCAATTTCTTACCACAAAAAAAAAAAAAAAAAATCAACATCTTAAAGTTGATATGTTCTTGAGATATCTTCATAGTCCACCGATTCAAATGGGTCAATCAATACCTCACATTTCTAGTAATTGATATTCAGGTTCTTCAAGCATCAAAGTGCAGGATGAACAGACTGGAACAGTTCATTTAGTTGGTTCACATTACATTTCTTCAGCCTACAGATTGAATACCAAATGGACTGTAATCTTGCTGTTCCTAATCTTGCTGATGCATTGGTCAGCTCATTTTAGATGCTTCAGCTAACACAAAATGCCAACCAGCCCTAGAGGTAATATTTTTAGATTGACAGAATCAAGTATAGAAGAAATCCTTGAAATTTAACCGTAGATGTTGAACTGATCACAGTTGTGTATAATGAAGAGAGAGAGAGAGGAAAAGAAAAGGAAAGAGAGAGAGTTTCTCTTTCAAATTGCTTCTTCTGGGAAATTTCTTCCCCCAATGAGAATCTGAAATATATCATCTCTGATTGGTTTGTGTTTAGCTTTGTAAATGAAAACCTCTTTTGGCAAAGTTGAGGAGGTTTAGTTTGCAAAAGATTTGCAGACCTTCAGCAGTATAGTTTCTGATAGTAAAAGATTTGGGGGGTAGTTAAATGTCAGAAACATTTATTATACTTGGAGGTATATTGTTGATAGTGCTCAAGTTTTGTTTTTGTTTAAAATGCAACTAATTTGTAGAGAAAATTGTTGCTGATGAGGATGGGTAATGATGGTCTAAATAATCTTAGAAATGGGAAGGGAGAGCTCAATTTTTGCTAGCTATGCTTGTGTTGGTAGTAAATGTGGAGTTTCCTATTTTTCTACCCAGTAGGAATATTTTAAACATAGGAATTGCAATTAATAGAATAGAATTCAAATCTACATTATATACCATGTTATGAGTTTAAGTTTAAGGTTACAAAAACACATTTTGTCTTTGAAATTTTATAGAAGTGATGATTTAATTCATGAACTTTCGTATAAAGTTTCATCCAAGTGAAATACATATAGTTTAAAAATGCTTCTTTTTAGGTCTATAGGTCTAAAAATGCATTTGTTCTATGAGCAATTTAAGTACTTTTATTATAAAAAAAAGAAAAGAGAAAAAAATTATCATGGTTCAACTGATTAAAATATATATTTCAACCAAAAGGTTAAATGTTCAATTTTTTACTTTTGTGTGTGGTTAAATTCGAAAGAAAAAAGAAAGACTATTAGGTGTCTTTTGGACGGAGAGAAATAAGGATGAAAATGAGTAACAGTTTTAGATTTTATTGTTTGGAATAAGGTATGCAACCTTAGGTATGCATTACTTTTTTTCTATGATGTATGAGTTTTCTATGCCTTTCAAGATGGGTAGATTTTTTTATACCCACCATCTCTCTCTTTCTCTCTTTTCTTTATTAACATTATATATATATATTCATTTCCATTAATTATAATTAATTATTTAATTAAAATATTTATAATAAACTAATTTAATTTTATGAGTTGAAATTAATTTTGATTAGTTCATAAAATAATGTACCAAAATAATATTTTTAGGGTTGTACAAAATAATATTTTTAGGATTAATTTCATAAAACAAGCCTAAACATCAATTATAAAATCCATTATGGAAATATTAAGTCATTAATTAATAATATATTTAATCAATTGATTACAAAAATTATTAATTTATGGTAAAGATAATCATAATTAATTATTCATGAGTTATTTGTGATCAATTAACTATTAATTATTATTTTTTTAAAAGAATAATATTCTCTTTTTATATTTGTTTTTATTATTTTATTAATAATAGATAATAATTATATAAGATTTACAAGATCAATCTCATAAAATAAATTTGCCCACGTTGCCTACCTAAGTATTTTTTGTGGTTGAAACATTTTTACCTCTCATGAAACAAACTTGCAAAATATTAACATAACATGTTTGTTGTCTACTTCATTTATTACTTATAGTTAATTGAATTATATTGCTTTTTAGTACAACACAAATGAGGGTATTAAGATCTTTGCAATTCTGACCTCAAGACAAGAAATGCATGTCAATTAAACTATATTGTTAGTACATTGATTGAATTGTATTTATTTATTAGAATATTAATTGATTATTTAATGTATCACAATAAGATTTATATATTAATCTTATCAAATAAATATAAATATCATTTGTTTATATAAAAATTTGATAATATTTTCATGTAAAATCAAACACAGTCAATTCTTGCACATTTATTATTCCTAAACATTTTATTTCCAGATATCTATTACTTATAGACTTTTAATAAAATCTTAAACCAAATGACCCTTAGGGGCCATTTGGATGGAGGGAAATGAAGATGAAAATGGGTAAAGGTTTTAGATCTCTTTGTTTGTAACATGAACATGGATATCACTTATTCTCATGCATCACTTTTTCTCCATGATGGACGAGTACCATTCAAGAATGATGAATTTTCTTTATACCCATCAATCTCATTAATTATTTAATTAAAAATATCTATAATAAATTAATTTATTTTTATTAGTTGAATTAATTTTGATTAGTTCATAAAGTATCAAAAGGATGTTCTTAGGATTAATTTCATGGTAAAATCCATTATGTAAATATTAAATCATTTTCATTTAATATTATGTTTAATTAATTACTTACAAATGTTATTAATTTAGGATTATTCTTGATTTATTTATGACCAATTAACCATCAATTATTACTTTTTTTTTTTAAAAAAAATTATATTCTTTTTAAAATTCTTTTTTATTGTTTTATTAATAATGGATAATAATTATATAAGATTTATAAGAACAATCTCATAAAATAAATTTGCACATTTTTTATAGATGGTAATTATATATTACATAAGATTTATATATTAATTTCATCAAACAAATATAAATATAATTTGTTTACATTAAAATTGATAACATTCTCATGTAGAACCAAATACAGTTATCTTATTCGCAGACATTTATGATTCTCAGACATCTATTACCTATAGGCATCTAATAAAACCTGAAACCAAATCCTTAATGGTTTCTTGTACATATATAAAACTCTTGAATGAATCAACTCACATACTAACAAAACAAACCTTTGATCCGATGTGGGTAAAAGGTGATGATATATATATAAGGAGCTCTACTATACTGCTTCAAAGAGCTACTTCTCTGATTTTGGCGCAACTATGGATGATAACGCCAATCTGAGTAACTTGGCTACCGATGTTAGAGGTGTTTATGGGTTGGATTGGATCGAGTTAAGACACCTTTTACACCCAACTCAATTGTTCGGTTTGTAAATTTCTTCCACCCAAACAACCTTTATTAAATAATGAACCCAACTCATACTAACCTTGAAATATTTAGGTTGAGTTGGTTCGGGTCATTTATTTAAAATTTTGGTTTTAAGAAAAAGTAAAATGTTAATATGTAAATCATTTATTTATTTTATTTTCAAACATTTAATAAAAATTAGCTATTTAGTTTCAATTTATATAATGAAAAATTACACCCTAAAAACTTTAAAAATGTAAGAGTTATTAAAGAATAAATAATTATGGAATTAAATAGAAATAAAATAAGTACATTTTTATATAATTGAGTAGGTAAAAAAATAATTCTTAAAATTAATAATAAATTCGAGTTGCTCGGGTCAACTAAAGCTAATTTTAGGTGAACCTATGAACCAATCAAACCCATAAGTTCTCATTTATTTGAGTCCAACCCAACTCAAATAAGTTTATAACGCAACCCAAAACGTATGGGTCGAGTTGAGTTGATTGAGTTGTTTAGGTCAGATTTTTTTGAACATCCCTAACCGATGACTTCGTCTTTGAATCTTATATTCTATCATTTGCTTGCTTGTCGCCCATACTACTTGGTCGTTGCCTGCCTGAATTTCTTTTAAGTCTACTGCTTTGTTGAATCTGTTGATCTGTTGTCTATTTGACAGCCCAACCATCAATTTCAATATAAAGTAGGTCGTCAAAATTTTACTTTGTCTATGACCCAAATAGTAGTATAGTAGTTTGGTCCCTATTCAACCTAATTTGATTGAACTTTGTTACAAAACAAAATGCTTGAACATTGATGGGTGTTGTAGAAATGCAGAAAAGCAAAGCGCAAGTGCACGTTGTCCAAACAAGTAATATATGGAAGTACTCTTAAGTATCAAACTCAAGGGAATGATTTAACAAAGTTCTCCAGTTAATAACACAATTACTTACAATTGCAACCGAATGTAACCAAGTAAATAAGATGTTTTGGGGGACTTTGTGCAAGAAAGGTAACAATAACTAAAAGAAAAGATAAGAAAACAAAGATATGAAGCATGTGATTCAAATCAGGTTCCAATCTTGAGGAAATGCGCTCCTTATGCGCCCGCAAACTTGCTTAACTAAGTCTGACTATTAAGAGATTCTGCCTCTTGCACCTACATATTAGCTCTTTTGAGTTTTGTGCGATTTAGACAAAATATTGTTGAAATGTGCTCACAACATACCTTAATCGACACTTAAACACCATAAATTGAGTTCAATACCTATTAACCTTTTTCTAAGTTCTTTTAGGAGTCTAAAAGTTAAACTCATATGTCTATGGCTAATTTTAACTTAGCTAATTAAAGAACACAACTCAATGATGCTAAAGGTTTTTGTCCTATGTTTAGGTACAAGAAGAAAAGTTATAGGAAAAATTACCTTTTTAGTCCCCGAGTTTTTAACATTAGGTGTATTTGGTCCCTAAGTTTTTAAAATAGATCTTTTTAGTCCTCGAGTTTTTAAGAATAGGTTTAAAAGGTCCCTATCACTAACATAAGTGTTAAATATAAACAAAAAGCTAATTGTAATTGTCCACGTGGTTGCTGATTAAATTTAAAAAATCCAACTGTATTATTTTTAAAACTATTTTTAAAAATAATATACGTTTAAAAGTTAAAAACCCTAAAAAATCTTTTAAACTTCCTGCTATAGCAAATCTCAAACTTAATTGTTGAATCCATCTTCCACTGGTAAATCTTCAGATGACAAATCTTCATTTTCTTGTTGTACACGTGTGAAAACAAAGAAACTGCACAAGAAGGTTGTCTAAGATCTTCGGGTAAAATTTTCTTTTTGAGGAGTATGGAATGATACAAACAATTATATGACATATATATAATTATTTGTGGAGTTTTTTAGTTCTTTTTTGTCTTGATTTGTGACATCAGTCACCCTCTTAGAGTTTCTTAGTTTACTGGAAAACTAAATTTCAACACAAACAAAAGCTCTATTTGGTGAAGATTGTTTCTAAAAATTAAGTTTGTTTATATTTCTTTTGTTTTTCAAACCTTTTGAAATCTTAGCTAACATATTTTTTAGCACTACTTTTATTTTTAAATTTTGACTTTGATTTTGAAAACAAATCATTTTAATTGTTTGAAACATAAAACTAAAAACTACATTGTTATCAAACTTTCATACTACAAGTCTACAAATCTTCAACTAGTAGATCAACATTCAAACATTACTTCGATCACGGGAGAAATATTCAAGACTAGCTCTCTTTGATTATCTTTGTGTTTTTTAAACATTAAAACCTTCATAGTTCACTTAGAGGTAAGCACAATTTTTTTTCCGAATTTATTTTTCTACTTTGGGTAAGTTTTTTTATGGATTGAACTTGATATTTCTTATGATTTTTCATTCCTACCTTGAAAGTACGTTGAGAAGCAACAACTTGGACAACAAGAAAATGAAGATTTGTCGTTTGAAGATTTACCGTGGAAGATGGGTTTAACGATTAACTTTGTTTTGGGATTGAGATTTGCGATAACAAGAAGTTTAAAAGATTTTTTTTAGAAATTTTAACTTTTAAACGTATAATTATTTTTTTAAAAATCCAATCAACAACCACATGGGCAATTTAAAAGTACAGTCAACTTTCTTTTTATATTTAACACTTTTGTTAGGTGATAGAATCTTTTAAACCTATTCTTAAAAACTCGGGGACTAAAAATGTCTATTTTAAAAATTCAGGGACCAAATGCACCTAATGCTGGAAACTCGAGGACTAAAAAGATTATTTTCCCAAAGTTCTATATCTAGACTCTTCTCCTAAATTACTTTTATAAAACACATGCTTAATCCAACCCTTTCAGTATTGAATCTCAAAGAAACTATGCTTACTCAAGCGATCAGTTTAAGCTAACAATGAAACTTAAACTCAATAAAAGCAAACGATGCTAAATGTAAAGTTGCTAGAATCACATGGTGGGACTTATCTTCTTTTTAGGGTATCCATTTCATTGAATCCTCTCCAAGGAGTTTAGCTACTCATTGAAAAGAAAACTAAAGTGCAGAAAATAAAAAGAACACAAGAATGAGAAAATATAAACTTCATTGAAATAAAGGACTAGAACTAAATTTAAAGTTTGAAATTGAAACGATAACAACTTGAAACAAAATTTGAACTACAACTTGAAGAATTGAAGTTCAATAAATAAAATAGAAACTTACAACTTAATTAAAAACGGAAAAACAACAACTAATTTGAAGAAAACAGGAAAAATTCAGATGAAAGCGATAAAGAACCCGAAGTTGTTCATTCTTTCTACTTTGTTCAACCTCTTTCGAGGAGAACAAGTCTTTACACTCCATTCTTTCGAAGTTTGTGTCCAAATTAAGTGTGAACAGAACTTGGGGGAGCCTTAGTATGATGGCTAAAAAGAAAAGAAAGCTGCAGAATTTAATGAAGTTGGAATCCAAACTCTCTTGAAAATTAAGCTTGAACCACCTTTTATAGACCTCAAGGCCTAGAGTTTGTTGCCAAGATCAATATGGAAGCTTGGGCAAATCTGGAAGAATTTGTCGAAAATGTCCAAATGTGGGCGCAATTGTATTGTTGTCGATATGACCTAAATGCGGTCGCATGGTTAGGCACATTTTGGGTTCTTCATGCAACAGTTGGAATTTGACTTCTGCTCTCAATTGTTGGTGTATCCTAGTCGCAAATCTCTTGGATCATCTTTCATTTGCCTCAATTGCAGCCAGAATGTGGGTGCATTTGAGTCTTTTTTTAACCTCTACACAAAACCAACAAAAATTAACATTTTCTTAACAGAATGACTCTAAATACACCTTAAAACTTATTTTGATGGGATTGAATCTCGGTGTGGAAGCGTGTGTGATCGCTTTTGTTTTGGAAAATTGTTAGAATTCTACACAAAACACTAAATTAAGTAAAACATGAAAAAGAGGAAGAAATTCTGCATACCTCTTGTAGAACGATCTTCCTTGTTCTTGGTTGATCTCCATAACGATCGGCTTAGAGATCTGCACCGAGACACCTCCAAAAAGTCTTCCCACTATTCTCTGGGCAAGAAACGACTTGTGGGAGCCTCCTTTTGAAAATGGGAGAAAATAGAATTTGAGAGAGATTGAGAGATGAAAGTTATGGAAATCAATGCTTTTTTTTTTTAAATGAGACATTAGACACAAAAATGCAACTTCTTGCATTTATTTAACTTCCTCCATCCACTTGCCCACTCATTCCACCATTCTTGTAAAATGCGAAAAAAAAATTACATTTTACATTTAATTAAGTATCATATGCTTAATTAAATCCATATTGAATAATATTCAAACGTACATCTCTCATATAACCTATATTTTAATTTGAATCTCATTAAAACCAATATTATCCTAAAGATTAAATATGAACTCAATTCATATTAATTAATATTTGAATCTAATTCAAATATATCATATAGTTCAATTTTGAATGTTATTCAGAATTAACTTTATATTATATCAATCATATCTCATATAATTGATATATATTCCCTTAATTAGTTTGAACTATTCAAATTACTTCCAAAACAAATGATCCTTCTTTAACCTGTGGTGAGCTAGCAGGGAGACCTAATGGACCTATAGATCAGGAGCTCCCAATGATCCAAGATTAATCAATTAAACTATTTAATTGAATTAATCAACATTCATTAACTATGGGTCATTTCACTAAAGTCCTATAGTTGCATTCTTCTCACTATAGGACAAGTTGTGTCCATCGATATAGCCATTACTCGTACGCCAATCCTTCCGTCGTTCACAATAACAATTGGGTCAAATGATCGTTTTACTCATGTAATTACCTCTTACTCCTTAAATACCACTAATCCTCTAATGAACAACTTGTTTATGGTCCAACCATAAACAAAGTTCCTCTCGGGCCAGTGAGAGGGTAGACCCCCGTTGTTCACGACTCGGAGTTAGCACTCAAGGGAACAACTCCTCTACTTTTCCTAAAGTTGGGAAGGAGTGAATTCCATTTTTTGAAACTATGTTCCCATCTCCCCACTCGATCTTGTTCCCAAAATGGTAGACATATTGAGTTGGCAAATCGGGTCACTCTCACCCATACATATCAAAGGACAATCCCTTACAGGCAGGAGTCCATAACCCACTCAAGATTGAGGTCCAGTTACTAATGGTCATTTAAGTGAAATAATGATCACTTCATTTAACGGTGTTACAAAGAGAGATTAGTTATTTTTCAGTTCGATCTTATACAAACTCATTGAATAGGATACCCCCACTTGTGTTTCTCTCTATATGAACGAATTGGATCAATTCATTTGTATCTAATAGAAAGTGGATTGTATCCATAGTGTCACTAGGATAAGACACCCAACATCATCCGTGTACTATAAACCCTTTAGGTTATTACTTGAACACGATCCACATGTATGCCCACTACATACTATTCAAGTTACATAAATAACTTTGGATGCTTGTTTATTGGATTTGAGTTTAAGTGAGTTTAGAAAACTGGTAAAATAACTCTTTATTTTATCGATTAAATAAATTCGATTTATAAATTCACGAGTTTAGGGCATAAAACACAAGAATTTTTACAAATCAATACTTCAAATACATGCAAAACTTATTTTTACTTAAATTTACTCTAAATGACAACACTCGCTTCTTAAACAAATAATTAGTTTTTAGAGATTAATAACACTTATAAATGGGTGTTATCAGATATTATATATGAAACTAAAAGAAAAACAGTTACACTCAAAGACAATTAACACCTTTTACTGGTAATAAAACTTCAAATGCTATCATTCCATGGATCAGGCATTTGCTTCCCATCTAAGTTGGTCAATTCATAAGTACCAAGTCGAACTATTTTAGTGATCTTATATGGTCCCTCCTAAGTAGGTCTTAGCGCTTGATGATGGTAATTTATATCGTGTTTATAAGGTTATTTTATTGCATTGTTAGAGACCTTATTGAATACTTTCATACAATTTAGTATTTAATATGCAAAGATCGAGCATTTTAGGATAAACAAGATAAATGAGAAGATTTGAGGATTGAAGGGTCATTTTGGAAGCATTAATTGTTAAGTGGGCATGAGAGGAATGAAGACAAGACCATTTGACCCGTGAGGGTGGCGTTGCAATGTCGCTTCGCAAACACACTAGATATGGAAGCAGGATAGCATTGCAACACTGTCCCTAGCGTTGCAACGCCGTCCATATAGCGTTGCAATGCTACTTCGTGGCTATAAAAAAGAAACTTCGTGAATGAATTAAGAAGCTGTTTTGGGATGTCATTAACCTTAAATCGATTGAAGTACTGTCTAAAGTTCTAGAGGAGGGTTTTGGAGAGTCAAGGAGAAGACTCAAGGCTCGAGATCGTGAACTACGTGTCGAAGACGGACGTTGGTAAGCAACCTAAGTTTTCCTCTACTTCATTTATCTTTTTCTAGATTTTAGGAGTTTTTGGTTGTTGGCTTTGCATTGTAAATTTGTGTTAGAGACCTGGTTCATGGTTGTTATATTTTTGTATATTGTATATTTATAATTAATTGAATATAACTGCTTTTATGCCTCTCGTGCTTGAATTTCTTAACTTTAGGCTGAGGTTTTGTATGTTTAACTAAACTTAGCTTGGGAGAGATTTTAGTTAGAGGACATTAGATGCATGACTAGGTTTGATTTATTGCATGAAAATAAATAAATTAATCCTAGAACCTTAAGTGAATAACTTAATGCCATGTTTAGCAATTAAAAATAGACTGAAAGGTTGATTTATTATTATGCATGAGTTCAATTGAGATTGAGAGAGTCAGTTGATATTTTAGTAATTCATGATTAAGTTGTTAATATTTAATTAAATTATGTATTAATTCAATTTGCATGTAATGTAAACAACCATGTTATTTCTCAAAATTGGACTCCACCTTGTAAATAGTTTAGGATTTTAATCACTCTTTTCTCTGAGTTGGGCTCTCTAAAAAAAATTGGGTATAAGTAATTGTGGTACTTGATTAATCTAATAAAACCAATCTCTGAGATCAATGTTGGCCACTTATACTGCAAATTTAAGAGGTTAGATAAAATAATAAATTTTTATTTGGTGGGGCCTTCGACAAGCCCTTCGCGTTGCACGTCTTCGATGTTACTTGTCGAATCTTTTAAGGCAGTTCGATACCACTCTCGAGATATCAATTGTTCCCTTTTTATCACTCCAACCACATTGGATGTAGAAAACTACCTCATTTGGTGATAGATAGATGGAATAACTTTCATTTAATGTAAAGTTGGTCGTCCTAAAATGGAATTGTAGATAGTGTCATCCATTACAAGAAATCTCTCCATTGCTTATTCAAAAAATATGTTATCTTATTATAACTTTTTTAAATATGCATTAAAAACTACAAAATATAATATATATTTTTTGTATCTTAGGCATGATGTATATTGCTCACTGATCAGGTGAACTTTGAGTGAAAAAAAAGTAAGAAATTACGTTCAACTCCAATACAAGTGCACACTGTCGATGCAAGTAATAAACACAGTAGTATTCCCGAGTATTGATCCCACAGAGAAGAGAGTAACAAAAATATTGCAAAAACAATTATGTAAGTAGAATTGCAATTTGGAATTAGAAATGCAAAAATAGACTTTTGGAGTGTTGGTGTGAAATAATAGAATAAGAATAAAAAAAATAGGTATGTGAAATTAGTTTAAAAAAACAAATGCAAAATCAAACATTGTGAAATTTAAAAAGGCAAAAGTAGTGAAAATGAAAGTTGCAAGGCTACACCAAAACGAATGTGACAATTGAAAATAACGAACAATGCGTGAAAAGTGCAAGAATAATCTTAATGAGGGTGAATGGGGCTCAAGAACTGTCCTTGCCCTAATATGTAAATTGCAAAACCACGAGTTCAATGTCACTCTCCTTTACATTCAATTAGAAACCAAATTTACTACTCCTATTTACCTAAGAATTAGGTGATAGAAGGCTAAATGAGTGACATGCATGTCTGTAACCCCTATTCCTTAGATATTTTGGCTCAGTAAATTAATTATGGAGTCTTTAATCTCTATGTCTAGGATAAAGAATGACTTATATCTAAGTTTTATCTCCATTACTTGTGTGAAATCTACTCTTCTCTAACTCTGTCGATATTAGATCGAAGCTTAAATTGTGATCCTAATTGATCAATTTAGAATTTTAATGACATTCATTCAACACAAGCAATCCAAATTGAAATGTAAGCTTGGATTCTTTTGTAATTTAGGCTAGATTTACATCTTAGGAAATTCAAATTCTTGAACCCCTTAAAAAGTTTAGTTCATAATTGAATTAAAAAGCTAACAAAAATTTCTTGGGTCGGATTTCATAGTAGGAAATTGAATTGCAATCCTAACTGAAATGGATAAAAGAATAAAGAAAATTAAAATATATATATATAAAAAAAATACTTTAAAGAAAATGCAATTATTAGTCAAGACTTGATTGCAACTTTCTTAATGGAAGAGTGTTAAGTCAATTGACATTCAACGTGGAAATCTAGAATCATTAAATAAAGTTCTTCACTTTGACGTACAACCAAGAGAAAAGAAATGTCTGATTGCAAAATTTAAAACCACGTAGGATACTTGCAAAGACATCAAGAATTGTTCTTACAAACAACCTTAGAGCAAAATGAACATTCTGAAAAATTAAACCTACTGATACTAATTGCTGAAAAAGAAGAAGAAGAAGAAAGCAACCAAGAAAAATTCCACGAACATAACTCCAAAAAACGACTCTAAAATGGCTTCTTCATCTCGTTCTTCTTCCTTTCCATTTATAGGCCTTCATTAGGGTTAAAAATTGTGCGCTCAAAATCTCACAAATTGTGCATTAATCAGGAGCTTTCCAAAAGGGTTTCATAGTTTTTTTTTTTTTGCCTTCTTCAAACTGCTCAAAAATTACAAAGTCTGATTTTACAATGTTTGATTCTGCACAAAGGAAACTCTTTTTAATTTATCTTTCTTTTTTCTTCTTTCTTCCTTTCACATGTACTTCTCACAAATTATAATACTTTTTCAAGTATTTGCTAAGTTCTTCATATAATTGTAAAGAAAATCAAACATAATTTAAACCTTTTAGAGTTAAATAAGCCTCAATACTAAGGCTTATCACTAAAATATATCAAAGTCTATTATTTTTTAATACACTTATTTTTTTTTTTTAAAAAAATCTTATATTGTTATATTTTTTTAAATAAGCATTAAAAACATAGCTTATTTTAAAAAGCTTTTTGAAAATATGTATGGTTTGTTATATAATAAATAAATAAATATTTTCTTATCATTTTATTATTCAAATATGTTTAATTTATCCTTTTATTATTCAAAATATTTGAATATGCATTAATTAGTTGGAAGTTGGAAATCATAGAAATTTTAGAGCTTTTATTCAAATTAGATATCACATAAGAAATTTTAGAACTTTTATTAAATCAAAGACAAAAGGAAAATTCTTTAAATTAAGAATGACAGAAAGGGAAGTCTTTAAATTATGAAGAAACATAAGCAAAAGGGAAAAAAATAGAAATTTATTCTCTCAAGTGCCATTTAGATAGTACTAGAAAACTTTTACGTGCATTGCACTGCACATGTAATATATTTTGAATAAAATTTAAATAATCTATGACAATTTCAAATTATAGTCTAAAATGGGAAAAAAATCATTAAATCGATTTGGTATAAAAGAAAGACAAATAGTTGTATGCTTAGTATGAATTCTTTTTACAACTAAAAATAATTTTATACAAAAACAAAATGTCATGAGTTCAAAAGATTAACTTTAATCTATTAAAAAGAAAAAACGGGCACACAAACAATCACACCTTGAATCGATATAAAATGAATGTGGAAAAAAGACATAAAATTTAGAACTACCTTGAACAGGGGCGGACCCAGATACTAATGTTTGGGGTGAAGGGATCGAATCCCGCAGCGGAAGCGATTGTGAATCGCGTGTTCTTAATTTAGTTACATGGATTATAATCAAGTACACATCTAACAAGATTAAGCATATAATAACATATTGGACAACAAGAATTATACCTTTGAAGAACTCTTTCTGCAAGTGCTTCTTCTCCCACGATCACGATCTCAACAACACGAACCCGAACGATCACGGACACTACCACCGAATCTTCTCCGTTGATCTCTAGGTGAGGGAGGAAGGTGGGTTCCTTTTAGGTGAGATGAGATGATTTTATCAAATTGTAGTTGGAACTCTTTCCAACACAATGTGAAAGAATGCTAGGGTTTTATTGTAGTTATAATTGATATGACACCTCATGTATGAAATTGAGCACTTTAATTTCATTACTACTTTATACCCTCAATATTACCATGTTGAGCCAACGGAGTGACCTAATGGACTTACAGTTCATGAGCTCCAATGATGTGAGATTAACTGATCAAACTCTTTGATCCAGTTAATCAATATTCATTAACCACAAGTCACTCCACTATAGACTTGTAGCTGCACTCTCCTCACTGTAGATTATATTGTGTCCACTAATATAATCATTACCCATGAGTCGACCCTTCACAGGTTATTCGTAATCACGGCTGGGCCAAATTACTGTTTTACCCCTGTGATTACCTTTTTGTTCCTTAAGCACCACTGATCCTCTAATGAACAACAAGTCTAAGGTCCTACCATAGACTCATACCCTCATAGAGGGCGGGGCCCCCACTACTACAAATTTGGGCATTATTGACGCATTCATTTTTCAAATTGTTGACGTTTGGGACAAAAAGTTATCAATAAAAAGCAAATTCTATTTTAAAATTTAATTATTAATTAAGAAATACATATCTTGACGGCTATTGACTGTCACAAAAGGATTATATTTAACTTGGCGCGAGAAACCGTCAATATAGATAGATTTATTGACAGTAATTACGTAAAATCCCGTCAAAATTAGGAAGGGCTCCGTGTCTTATTTTTATTGACGGCTAATACCCGTCATTAATTCTTAGTTGGACTTACGTTGATGATCGACAACCGTCGACATACATGTCGTATATTGATAGTCAAGCCATGTCAACAAAGGGCTTTTGTTGACGGGCCATAAACGTCAACATAGACTGATTGAAGGACACAACCCAGGCCCATCAATTTAAAGTTTTTTTTAATTAACCAAGTTGAACGACATCAATTAATTTGGTATTATTATTATTAAAAAAAAACAAAACCTATTCTTGCTCAACAATCTTTGAAGTGTCGCCGCCCTTTTGCTCTTGGTTATCGATTTCCTTGGTTGTTTTTCTTCAAGCTATCGTCGTTAATCTGAGTTGCAGTTGTTATCACCGTCTGTGAACGCCCATATCGTCTCTAAACCATCACCATCGTTCATTAACTTTCATCTTCTCTGGGCCACATCATCGTCGTTCGTGATCATCCGACCTCGTGTCCATCTTGTTCCGAGCTAACGTCTCTGACGTTGTCGTCCGTGTGCAATTCTCGTCGGCGTCAACTTGTGCTTTAGCTGGTAAGTCCCATCGATCTGCCAACCTCATTGATTTTCTGACCTCTATTGTGCAATTCTCACCAACCTCCGATGTACAATTATCTCAGGCGTTAAACATGTGTTTCAGCCGGTAAGTCTCATTGATTGACAAATTATTAATTAATTTTTAGCTTCACTGTGTGTTTCAAATTTAGCGACATTAGTCAATTTTAGCTTCAAATATTAATAATTTGAATGTATTTTGTTCAGTGAATGCCTTTTGTCTTTAGTATGTTATTATTCTTCAATCAATTTTTAGCTTCACTGTGTTTTCAATTGAAATTGATCAGTATGCTATTAGGTCGATTTTAGATTCAATTGACTGAATGCCTTTTATCTTCAGTATGTTATTCAATATTTTTCAATTTATTGTGTTGTGGTTTAATACTTTTAAGTTTAGTTCTTTACTTTTGAAGAATGCTAAAATTGATTGATGTATAATAGTGACATAACTTTTTTATCGTTCAAAATTAATGATTTCTTGAAAAACTTGAGCTCACACTAATTGATATCTGTCCTTGTAATGTCCTTGTAATTCAGGGTACGTAAACCATGTGCTTATTAATTTACTTGTATTTTGTATATATTCCTAACTCTTATTTGTTGGTGATTCTATATTTGGACACCATTGGTTGTTGGTGGTTATATCATTGAAAACATCTACAATTTGGTCGATTGACTCCATAGGACATGACATTCTACCATTGATATATTTTTTATAGAAAGCGTTATTCACTTAGTTTTATGTATTTGTACTTGTATAGGGCTATTAGGATGTTCTATGCTCAAGCAAACGCTAGAAGTCCAATTTTTAATTGGATAGTTGTTCAGGTAATCATTCAAATCTACCATTTTTTCCACCATTTTGTTTATTTATTAGAGTCTTGCTTACTATTTGTTTTAATATATATATATTTACATAGTGTGCTAAGCAACTGAGGAGTACAGAGTGTGGGTACTATACTATGAAGTTTATTCGCGATATAGTAACACAGAGAAGACGTGGTAATACTTTGATCTTATTCTATGTGTTTTACAATTTCTTCATTTATTTAATTTTTTAATGCATGTACACTTTTTGTGTTTCAGTTGACGAGAAACGATAAGTACACCCAAGATGAGTTGGACGAGATACGAGTTGAGTTATGTGAATTTGTAAATCAGTACTTATGAACATTTTTGTTATCATACTTCATTTATTTGATTTTCAGGAGTTAGTGTTATGTTCTTTAACAGTTTGTTAGCAAGATATTTAGTAATTTTAACTTATTAGTTAGTCAATGGAACTTTGTTTTAGTTCATTTGCAATTATTGTTTATTTTGATAAAATTTGTCTTATATATAGTTTGACAAATCGTTGAGTCTCTGATAGACTTGTTCATACAGATGCAGGTGGTAGAGGATGTGTGAATAATATCATTTTTTTTATTTTTTATAAATAGTTATAGTTGACGGCTAAAAAACGACATTAAAACCGGCAGTATTGACGGTTCAAAACTGTCAACTTATATGTCATAGTCAACAATGTCAAACGTCAATAAAAATGTTTTTTGTTGACGTTTACACCTAAATATTGACGGTTAAAAATCATCAACTATACCCTATGTTGACATCAAATAAGTGTCAATAAATAGGTATTTGTTGACAGATTTACGTCATAGTTGATGGCTAATAAGTGTCAACATTAATATTATTGACAGTTAAAATCCGTCAATAAAGACATAATCGTTGACGTTTAACGACCGTCAACTATCAACTTTTTATTGACGCTTAGATTTATTGACACCGCTTTCAATGATAGCGGTCAAAAATGTCAACTAAAGTGAATGTTGACGATTTTTATTTTTCATCAATAAAAGGCAAAATTGTAGTAGTGCCGTTGTTCAAGAACCGAGTCGCTTCTTAAGGGAACAACCTATCTAATTCCTTAGTGTAGGAATGAGTGAATTTCATCTTGCACAGTTAAGTCCCCAGCTACCTACGAGGTTCTGTCCCTGAGAAGGTAGGCTTATTGAGTTGGCTACAGGCCACTCTCACTCATACTAGTCTAAGGACAAATCCCTATAAGCAGGAGTTCTTAACTTGCTCAGGATTCAGGTCGAGTCACTAATGACCATCTATAAATTATTAGTCTTACCCTGTTAACGGCGTTATACTAGTTAGACTAATAATTTGCAATCCGGTCTTGTATGAACTCTTCATATAGGATGCCCCCACTCGCATGTCAACTACATGAATGAGTTGGATTACCTCATTTGTACTAATTACAATGTGGGTCGCATCCATGGTGTTACTAGAATAAGGTTTCCAACCTTATTCTTATACCATAAATCTTTTAGGTTATACTCTCGAACATAATCCAAATAGTGTCTACTACACTGATGTTTAAGATATATTATAACCTTGGAGCTTAGTTTATTGGATTTATAAAGCAAAAATATAATTTTATCAAAAACAAATAACTCTTTATTTATTTGACCAAAATTACATAAGTTTAGGACACAAATCCCAACAATCTCCCACTTGACCTAAAGCTTGTGGAGTATTAAAACATTACAGTAATGTAAATACAATGAACTAGGACATTTTAACCCTTTGTACAAACATACTCCCACTTGCCCTAGTTGGGGAAAAATTGTAAACTTAGACCTTCTAGGTGACTCTCAAATACTTTAGCCGTTGAGAGCGTTTGTAAAAGGATCAACAACGTTGTGCTCTAAGGCTATCTTCGTGACAATCACGTCTCCTCGACGAATGATCTCCCGAATGAGATGATATTTCCGCTCAATGTGCTTTCCCCTCTTGTGACTTCGGGGTTCCCTTGAATTTGCCACTGCACCACTGTTATCGCAATACAACGTGATGAGCAAAGTCATATTTGGAACAACTTCCAAATTTAGCATGAATTTCCTTAACCAAATGACCTCTTTAGCTACTTCACAAGTTGCTACCACTACTACAAAATTGCTCTTTATTGACAGCTAAAAACTGTCAACATTCACTTTAGTTGACATTTTTTGACCGTCAATGAAAGTGGTGTCAATAAATCTAAGCGTCAACTTTAAGTTTATAGTTGACAGTCGTTAAACGTCAACGATTATGTCTTTATTGACAGATTTTAACTGTCAATAATATGATTGTTGACAACTATTAGCCATCAACTATGACGTAAATCCGTCAACAAAAACCTCTTTATTGACACTTATGTACCGTCAACATAGGGTATAGTTGATGGTTTTTAGCCGTCAATATTTAGGTCAAAGCATCAACAATAATCACTTTATTGACATCTGTGAGCCGTCAACATCATGTATAGTTGATATTTTTTAACCGTCAACATTTTTAGCCAACCGTCAATAATACCTCTTTTATTGACACTTGTTGCATGTCAATATAAATATATCTTGACGTATTTAGTTGTCATTTATAACTATACTTGACGTTTTACATTGTTCACTATGACATATATGTTGACAGTTTTGAATTGTCGATACTGTCAGTTTTAATGTCGTTTTTTAGCCGTCAACTATAATTATATATAAAAAATAAAAAAAATTTGGATATTATTCACCCATCCTCTACCACCCGCATCTGTATGAACAACTCTATCAATTCACAATTTTTCCATTAAGGTAGTCATTATCAACATGTAATTCACATAAAACTAGGTAACAATGTAATTGGAGACTCAACGATTGTCAAACTATATAAGTACAAATTTTATCAAAATAAAATATAATTGCAAATGAACTAAGCAAACTTCCATTGACTAATTAATAAATTAAAATTACATATTGTTCCAAGCAAACTGTTAAAAAACATAACACTAGCTCCTGTAAAATCACATAAATGAAGTATGATAACAAAACCTGCTCATAAGTACTAAGATACAAATTCACATAACTCAACTCTCATCTCCTCCAACTCATCTTGGGTGCACTTACCTTTTCTAGTCAACTGCAAACAAATAAATGTACACACATTAAAAAATTGAATAAATCAAGAAATTTTAAAACACATAAAATAAGATCAAAGTATTATCACGTCCGTAATCACTCGACTTTTCTGTGTTACTATATCTGGAATGAACTTCATAGTATAGTGCCCACACTTTGTATTCCCCGGTTATGCAAAGAACACCTGCATGCATTAAGGTCACAGAGTACACACTATAATGAGCAACAATGTATCTGTATTATTGGAACATTCATTGAGTTTTTATTTGTAAAGTTAAAATGAAATGACAACGTTGTTAGACTATGTGATATAATTAAATTTAACCCCAAACTATAAGCTTAAGCTAAGAGTTTGGGGTAAATTTAATTATATCATATAGTCTAACACCCCCCTCACTTGTGGGCTTAAAAATTTAATGAAAAGCCAAACAAGTGAAATCAATATTAAATAGGGAGGAAATCGACTTTGCAGGGGCTTGAACACAGAACCTCCTGGACCACCCGCTCTGATAAGTTTAAGATGGATGGTGTTAGACTATATGATATAATTAAATTTACCCCAAACTCTTAGCTTGGCAAAAGCATGACCCAACCAAACTGACTCCATAAGCAAACAATCACCTCATTTACAAATTTTCTCAAACACATGTGCCACTTAAATAAAATTTTCAGCCCGACACACAACGATTCAAAATTCTAATTTCTCAATGGAAAAATTACAAGTTTTCAAATTCGAGCAAATGTCGAGCAAATTAAACAAAATGTGTTTACCTTCAAGCAAACATTTTCCGCAACTAGCAAGCATTTTCCACAACTGAGTCAAGGTCGTTTCCAAATATCTCATGATCTTTTGCTACTTTCTTCAAAAGGTTCTCCTTAAATATCTAGGTTTCCTGCAAAAAAAATGAAAAAATGTATAAATTAACACCACACTCTGTCTCCAAGTTGCCAATAATTTTCTTCCGAAAGAGAAAACATAGATAGGTCATTCATTAAGTGAGACGTCTCAAATAAACTTTTACTTTCAATTTATATCTCACATTATAATATTATAAACAATAATTTTTCATATGAAATTATCACACAAGTCATTGTAAACACAACTTAAAAATCCTGATGCCTATAAAGAGTGTTGGTAATATATCTCTGGCGCCTATAAAATGTACTTATACAAATTTCCATACATATATGATATACCTAAGGATAACATAACATAACATCTTTATCAAATTAATTACTCATAGCATATTAAATACTAAAAGTATTAACATGCGGTGAAAAATATTTAGTAATACACGTACTATATGAAATGCTAAAATTATTAACATGTTTCTTGTAGCGCCCCAAAATTTTCCTAAATACTCTTAGGTTATGCCTTGAGTTTAATTTAGTGGAAATTGTTTAAGATGGACCCTTGAAATAGATAAATTGATTTAGTATTCTTGTGCAAATTAAAGAAATTAGAAAAATAAAGGTTTTTAATTAAGCTTTGGGGCATTATTGTAGTTAAGAGTTAAATGAATGGCGTTTGTAATTAAAATGAAATGGAATTAGGGTTGGTGGGCACTCAACACGCTTCCCCAGGCGTTCTTCTTCTCCCTCCCCCTCTTCCACGAAGAAAGGAACATACCATGCTTGTACCAGTCCAGCCGCCGGCAGCCTCCACGCTCGAGCTCTCGAGTTCGCGTAACCAATCACCTTCTGCCTCGACCCAGCCTTGTTGTTCCTCGCCGGCGTGAGCTGCAAACCTATCAACCGGCGGCAACAGACACGCACCAGCCGAACAAGCTGCAGCATCTTCGATCCATCGTTTGTCCTCGCCGGATCTGCAACCGTAGTGGTTGCTGTTGCGAACCCGAGCCACCGAAAGCCTGCAGTCGAGCTCCGTCGGTCGTGTAGTCTTCGATCTCTGCAGACTTGCATCATCGAAAGGAATCACCAACTCTGCCGGAAGTCGCGTGCTCGCGAGAACCCAAGCTCCGCCGCCGATTCCAGATCTGCAACCACCTACCTTCAGCCGCCGGTCTACGAATGGGTCTTGGGTTTGGTTCAAACGGTTCGTCGAGTTTTAGATCGGTTTTGAGGGAGAGAGCGCCGGTTTCGAGTAGATCGACAAGTGGGCATCTCAGATCTGTACTCCACGCGCCAAGACGCGCCGCCATACGCGTCGCCGCACTCCGGCCACGCGCCGCCGCACTTCAGACCTGGAAAAATTGCCTCTGTTTCGTTCCCCGAGTCCGTTTGAAGTTGCTGTTAGTGGTAATCCGACCTAGTTATTGTTGAATTTTGATTATAAGCGTCTTTAAGTAAGAATTAGTTATGAATCTTATTTATGGTATAGGAGAGTTTGAAATTTGAGTGTCGAGTTGAACGTGAAAGAAAAGACAAGATGTTAGGAGCTCTTGGAGATCTTTGATCGAAACCCAAGGTAAGGGATTTTCTACAAACGATCTTAAAAAGGGAAGTGAATATGATTTCTTGAAATATGTATTGTTAAAAGATGAAATTTGAGGGTTACTCCAAAAAGATATTATGATAGATTTATTTCAAGGAATGGTTTGCAAGGATTTTTGCTTAAGACTTGAACCTAGAAAATAGATATTTCAAAGGGTTTGAAATACCCTAAGTAAATGATTTCTAAAAGATTTAGAAAATAACTTAACCTTGGATTTGAGAGGGTTCCAAGTGACTTAAGGGTCGGAGTGGACCCGAGTAGAAATGATTTTTAAAGTATTTGAAAAGGAGTTTCTTTTACACTGTTATGTATCTTTACATATAGTGAGCTATTAAGTTATGTTATTGTGATGAATACGTATTTAAGAAAAAGGTAAATGTATTGTGCTTTAATTTATGATTGATTGACTCAGGTTTTGAATTAATAAAAGTTATGTCATGATTATGTGATTGTGCGTCATTATGACTGCCTATATTTGTGTGATTGACATATGGGACCTCATGCATATTGTGTGAACATGAACATGTTATGTAGGCTGTGGCAATTGTTCTCCTGAGAATTTGTGCATGGTAAAACATGCATCGAGACCCTATGGGTCAAACTTATAGGAGTCCAGTGAGGACTCAAACTTATAGGGTGCATGTGAGGGACTCAAACTTATAGGGGTCATGTGGGGACTCAAATCTTATAGAGTGCATGAGGGACTCAAACCTATAGGGTGCTGTGAGGGGACTCAAAATGAAAAGACTCGGGTAGACTCAATTGACCACGCATAGCCAAAGAGAAAAAGTCATGATTTTATGAAAGAAAGTTTTAGGTCCCACTACAGAAAGATTTATGATTTTAAAAGTCACGAATAATAGTCATGTTTAAAAGTCAGTTTTGAAGGAAAGTCATATGCATGTGTTTGCATTTCCCGACCCCTACTTACTGGGTATTTTATAATACTCATCCTCTCTACCTTTGTTGTGTTTTCTCCGTTTTAAAATGTTTTCGTGTAAAGCGAAAGCATACCAAAGTGAGAGTGGCGGATGCGCTCACGAAGCCATGGGAGGCCAAGTCAAGAATTCGCATCCATGATTTAGAAAGAACTTTAAATGATTATTGTCTTCCGCTTATGTAACAAAGAGTTTTGAAACTAGAGGCCGAATTTAATTATGTTTCTTGTAAACGTTTTGTATTTCTATGGGATCCCAAATTAAATTGATTTTTATTTATCAACTTTTACTTATTTAAAGTCAGTTAGGGCCTCGAATGCATGCATGAGTAGTAATGTCCCTAGGAATATATGTCTATAAAAGTAGGGGCGTTACATTTCTCTTCCTATTTCATAAAGTAAAAGCACAAAAAACAGAACATCAACAATCTTTCAGCATATTCTAGGATAATTTTCTTTAGGTTTGTACATGTGACTTTGAATAAAGAATTGTACTCGATGATGAGAGAACAATAATAAATGTGATTGTCCTCAAAAGTAGACTAGTAATTATAGAAAAACCTATCCAAACAAAACAACAGTCACATAAAACACGTGATCGTTCAAGGGTGTGTGGCCTAATTAGAATCCCTTATGCCTCACACCTATGCATGACTTTTATATCAGCAGGGAACAAAAGTTACCAAATAAAACTACTGTCAACTGTAAAGAAATCACCTCTTTCAGAATTTCACCCGTATCATAACCTTTCGAATTACCCAATAAACTCCTCCTTTTATCTACTTTTTACTTGGGCAAATACATCACAATAGCTGAAATAAATTAAAGTACACACATCCTCACGTACTCATATATTATGCATTGCTTGATTATATAGACAAAAAAGGTGATTGTTGATTACGCGACAGTGATTAAAACTTACAAAAACAACCGAAGACAACCGACAAATGTTGATTACGGGTGGGTTACGGCAGAAGAAATCGAATAACGTCGAAGACAATCGGAAGAAAATGAAAGAAATCGAAGGAGATAGCAGCCGATTAACGCCGAAGACAACCGGAAGAATGGAAGAACTTCAATACAGAGACGACAGTGCTAACGATAATGGGTGAAAAAATTGGGGTGTCGAAAACCTAATATTAAAAGGAAAAGGGTTTGTTCTTTTAATAATAAATTCCTAAACGACGTCGTTTTATTTAATGAGGGTGCGTTAAGTAAAACGAACACTATGTTGACGGTCAAAAACTGTAAAAAAGAGACCTTATATTAACGGTTATTCACCGTCATTAAAAACATATATGTTGACGGTCATTGACCGTCAACAAAAAATGCATCATTGACGGTTAAAAACCGTCAAGAATAATAAAACACGGGATTTCAAAGATTTTGACGGGATTTTTCAGAATTAGCATCAATAAAACTACCAATGTTGACAGTTTATGGCGTCAACTTAAATAAAAACCTATTTTGACATGTAAAAGTTGTCAATAAATGTATTTCTAAATTAATTATTAATTTTAAAGTACAAATTAACCATTTGTTGACGATTTTTTATCCCAAGCATCAATAATTCAATTAAGTCATGCGTCAATGAAGGCCAAATTTGTAGTAGTGTACATATTCGACCTCCATGGTGGAATCTGCGATGCATCCTTACTTGACGCTTCACCATACTACAACTCCTCCGTTAAGAGTAAATACTGACCCTGATGTAGATTTCCGAGAATCTTTATCAGTCTGAAAGTCAGAATCCGTCTATCCTGTAAGGATCAAATCCTTAGCCCCATACACAAGCATGTAGTTCCTTGTTCTCCGTAGATACTTAAGGATTGTTTTAACCGCTGCCCAATGTTCAAGTCCTGGATTGGATTGATACCTACTGACCATTCCAACTGCAAAACAGATGTCTGGCCTAATACACAACATGGCGTACATCAGGCTCCCAACTGCTGATGCGTAAGGAATCCGTCTCATATCCTTAACTCCTTGAGGTGTCTTAGGACATTGTTTCTTAGAAAAATGGACTCCATGTCTAAAAGACAATAAACCCTTTTTGGAGTCTTGCATCTTAAACCTCGACAACACTTTGTCTATGTAAGATGTTTGAGACAAGGCTAGTGTTTTATTCTTGATGTTCTGGACAATCTGGATCCGAAGAACAAACTGTGCATTACCCAAATTTTTCATTTGAAATTGCGTAGCTAGCCAATTCTTAATGTCAGTAAGATATCCTATATTATTCCCAATGAGTAAGATATCATCCACATATAGAACTAGGAATGCGACATAACTATTGATGATTTTCTTGTAGACACAAGGTTCATCATCATTCTGGTCAAAACCAAACGATTTGATTGCCTTATCAAATCTTATATTCCAGGACCTAGAAGCTTGTTTCAGTCCATAGATGGACCTTTTAAGCATGCAAACCTTTTGCTCTTGTCCTGGTTCAATGAACCCTTTGGGTTGGTCCATGTAGATGTTCTCGTCAAGGTTGACATTCAAAAAGGCTGTCTTGACATCCATTTGTCATACCTTATAGTCATAATATGCGGCAATGGCAAGTAGGATACGGATAGACTTTACTATAGCAACAGGTGAAAAGGTTTCCTCATAGTCAACCCCTTCAACCTGGGTATAACCCTTTTCTACTAGACTAGGTTTAAAGGTTTGCATATTCCCATCTACACCACACTTTTTCTTGTAGATCCACTTACAACCTATAGGTTTTACCCCATCAGGTTTAACTACAAGATCCCAAACAGAATTGAAGTGCATAGACTCCATTTCTTGATCCATGGCTATGACCCATTTGTCTTTGTATTTGTCAACCATCGCTTGATTATAAGTCGACGGATCCTCGCAGTCGTCATATGGTATAACAACTTGGGTTTCAGATAAACCCATGTAATGGTCAGGTTGTGTTATAACCCTCCCACTACGTCGAGGCATACTCAACTCTTGAGATGGACTCTCTTGACTAGACAAGCTAGTATCAACAACTTTTGTTGACGTACTAGTTTTATTAGCAACTTTTGCTATTGTTCCGTCTAACTCACTCAACACAATTTTACTTCTTGGTTTGTGGTCCCTTATGTGGTCCTCTTCTAAGAAAGTGACATTTGTCGACACAAAAATCTTATCTTCCTTAGGATCATAGAATAAACCACCTCTTGTTTCTTTTGGGTATCCTATGAATAGGCACAATTTTGAACGTGAATCCAACTTCTTTGGTTTTGTCACAAGCACATGTGTTGGACAACCCCAAATTCTGAAATGACATAAACTACCTTTACGTCCTTTCCAGAGTTCAAAAGGTGTTTCAGAAACACTTTTTTTTATGGCACATTGTTCAAAATGTATACCGCAGTCTCTATTGCGTAACCCCAAAAGGAACTAGGGAGATGAACATAACTCATCATTGATCGAACCATGTGCAACAAGGTTCTATTTCTCCTTTCCGATACACCGTTTTGTTGTGGCGTATCGGGAGCCGAGAGTTGGGATGTAATTCCATGTTCTATCATATAATTCTGGAATTTTAAATCCATGTACTCTCCACCTCGATCTGATCGAAGCGTTTTAATTGTTTTACCCAATTGATTTTCAACTTCAGTCTTGAATTCTTTGAACTTTTCAAGTGCTTCAAACTTATGTTGTATTAGGTAAATATGCCCAAATCTAGAATAATCATCTACAAAGGAGATGAAATATTCATAACCTACTCTGGCTTTAACACTATCAGACCACAAAGGTCTGAATGTATAAGCTCAAGAGGTTCTTTGGCTCTATAACCTTTTCCACTAAAAGGTCTTTTAGTCAATTTGCCTTCTAGGCAGGATTCACATATAGGTAAAACATTTTCTTCTAACTCATTTAGAAGTCCATTCTTTACCAATCTCTCAATCCTATTGAGGTTAATGTGACCCAATCTAAGATGCCAAAGATGAGCATTTTCTTTAGGAGAAATTAGTTCGTGCACTTGCAATTTTGAATAATTCACTGTTTAAAACTATTTTAACTGAATTAGACCATTGCAAATAATTCTCAAGAAGAGCAACACATAGTTCAATACTTTTTTAAAGAAATAAACACTTTATTCAATTGAAAAGAAATTGAAGTACAATGTTCGCTAAGGCAAGAAATAGAAATAAGGTTTCTAATGAACCTTGAATCTACATACATGTTATCAAATAACAACTTTTCTTACCAGACGATTGCTCTTTATTTGCTCCTTTTCCTTTTCTTCTGTATCTTCTTAAGTTCAGAAGTATGACTGCAATTCTTAGTTCTAGAGGGTGAATCCTTCTTAGAACTTTTGGAATGGGCAAACAAATTTGCCTCTCCATTCTGTTGTCTCTTATCATCTATAAGAAACTGATAATTCTGCAGCTCATTTAGCAGAGAAGTCAGATCATACTCTATGTTGTTCATCATTGCATTGCTGCGAAATTGCAGAAAACTCTTCGGAAGAGATTCTAGGATGAACGAAACCTGACTTTTCTCATCTGTGACTGCTCCGTTTAATTCCGTTATGTTGAAGTGAGCAATCAGGTTGAGAACATGTTCTCTCACTGTTGTTCCCTCCTCCATGTGCGCGTTGTAAACGAACTTTAGGGCTTCATGCCGAATTTGTTTGGACGGTTGTCTAGACAAATTTAGCACAAAATCCACGATCTCACGAGCTGAGACTTTGCCCTCCAGCCTCCTAGCTAAAACATCAGGTATGTTAGCAAGGATATAGGCTTCTGCCTTTTCATTGGCATAGATCCAACGGTCATACGCATCCTCAACAGATTGAGGTGTGTTTTGAGCAGGGAATTGATGACACTCCTCATTGAGAACGAACTTAAGATCATGCGCAACCAAGATTATGTTGAGTCTATTCTTCCAAGTCATTATGTTCTCTCCGGTTAATTTTTCCGCACCCAACAAGGAAATTATAGAGCTAGACATTTTGCTGAAAATTTACAAACAAAACTTGTATGAGTTTCTTGCTATAATTTTCTAATCCAATCATGTTTTAGCTAATTATCAAATGATTCCTAGGTCATTTATAATTTGCAATGATACTCCAAAGGTTTAGAATGTATGACACCGAAGGGTAATAAAAAACACTCCTCCTCTGGATCAAGACACTCTTGATCAAAACCTAATGCCAAAATAACTCTTATTCCTATAGGCTTTAGTTACCATTATTCGGTCAGGATACATACACTTCTTATGTACCTTGTGAGTGTAACCCTTTATCTTTAGATCCCAGAGTCCCCATCCAATAAAATCCGCCCAAGGGAGGACTAGATTGAAAAACAGACTAAGAAAATCCTTATCCCTTTCGGGTGTCTACTGTGTTTGATCCCCTATGATCAAGCCCTCCGAAGGGATTGTCTGGTCAAGGCCAAACTAGCAGGCTGACCATAGTGATCTTACGGTGTAAATCGACTGAAGAGACCATAAGTTTTGTTTTTCACTAAACATGCTCTCACTCACTATAAGTACCCTCTCCATTCACCTTGATATTGACTCATACAAACACCATCCGAAAGGGGACGCTCCCGTTTGCGCCACGAGGCCAAGTATGAGTCTCACGGTGTGAACTTCCCAGAGATACGTAGGTGGAAAAATATGTATCATATACACTTTTTTCCTCCCACTAAATACTTTAAATCTATAGGAATCTTACTTAGGCTAAAGCCGACTAATGGTTTTACCTAAAGTTATCAATATAACTCTTATATTGATAATCAATATAACTCTTATATTGATTTTATCCTAAGTTTGCTAATATAACTCTTTATATTACGTCTAGGATTTCTAGTTTATTAACCCCTTAATAAACCCGCTGACGCTACTATAATTTATAAACTCTCTGATTAAATTTCACTCACAGGTCAGTTTCCAGGTAGGGGTGTTCCGTTTCCGTTAGCTTAAATACCCCAGCCTAGACAGAACCTTCCTTAGACAGAGTTTCTCTTTTAATCATTGTTTATAAATTACTTGGTTCCTAATTCTAATCTAATTAGTACTAGATAACCTAAGATCTATTATTTCTAAGTTCTAAACATTTTAAAACTAATAATTAACCTTAGGTGACATGCATACTATGTCATAGTGCTTGATCATTCATCTCATGAATAATAAAACATACATAGGAAAATCATCTCATGAATTATAATGCATGTCAATGTTGTCCATAAATTAATATAACACTTTATATTAATTAATCATGCAAACTATATAATATAACTTTTTATATTATAAATGATGCATGGAAATGCTTAACCTAAGGTGTGATTTCTAAATTAAAAGCATACATTATGCATGACAATAATTACACAATAATTCCATAATTTAAATAGCAAAATTAGACCAATTTTGGCACCCTAAAAATAATTTTAATTAATATAATCTAATTATATTAATTAAAATTAAATAAATTAAATATAAATAAATATAAAATATTTTTATATTTATTATATATAATAAATTCGTTTCTTCGTTGCTTGCTTCGCTGAAACGCCTCGCTGTGCTGGTAACGCGCCGATAGCGCTGTTACAACGCCGCGATTGTCCTCTTCGTCGTTGAAGCGCCAAAGGCACGATGTTGCACAACGCTAAGGACGAGCGTTACCACGCCGTCGTCTTCCCACCAAGCTTTCTGCTGCAGATGGCGTTGCAACGCTTATAGAACAACGTTGCAACGCCATTCACAGAACAACAGCCCCATTTCAATTTGTTGCTCGTTTTCCTCTGATCTTCTTAGCAACCATCTTGCCTCGATCGACACGGACTTACAGACTCAATTTACAATTAAAATTTCCCAAAACACCAGACCCTTACATTGAGCGATTCAATGAAAAATTGTAAATCTAAGTGTCAAAATTGAAAACGTCTAAATTGCAAACCGTTCATTCATCACATGAAAAACAATAAATCCCACCTTGTTCTTGATAAATCCAGTACGAAAATTAAGAACACAATTGTGCTCTGATACCAATTGAAGGGATCGAATCCCGCAGCGGAAGCGATTGTGAATCGCGTGTTCTTAATTTAGTTTCATGGATTACAATCAAGTACAAATCTAAAAAGATTAAACATATAATAACATATTGGACAACAAGAATTATACCTTTAAAAAACTCTTTCTTCAAGTGCTTCTTCTCCCACGATCACGATCTCAGCAACACGAACCCGAACGATCATGGATACTACCACCGGATCTTCTCCGTTGTTCTCTAGGTGAGGGGGGAAGGTGGGTTCCTTTTAGGTGAGGTGAGATGATCTTATCAAATTGTAGTTGGAACTCTTTCCAACACAATGTGAGAGAATGCTAGGGTTTTGTTGTAAAGCCTTAACCTTAAAATTGCATCTCATGCAACTATATATAGGGAAATAGGATGGAAATTACCATCATATCCCTCATTCATTCTCCCACTATTATATGGTTTATATGTGAATCTAATTCACATTAAAATCATATATTATATCAATTATATCATATATAATGGATATAACACCTCATGTATGAAATTGAACACTTCAATTTCATTCCTACTTTATACCCTCAATATTACCATGTTGAGCTAACGGAGGGACCTAATGGACCTACAGTTCATGAGCTCCAATGATGTGAGATTAACTGATCAAACTCTTTGATCCAGTTAATCAATATTCATTAACCACAAGTCACTCCACTATAGACTTGTAACTGCACTCTCCTCATTGTAGATTATATTGTGTCCACTGATATGATCATTACCCATGAGTCGACCCTTCACAGGTTGTTCGTAATCATGGCTGGGTCAAATTACTATTTTACCCCTATGATTACCTCTTTGTTCCTTAAGCACCACTGATCCTCTAATGAACAACAAGTCTAAGGTCCTACCATAGACTCATACCCTCATAGAGGGCGGGGCCCCGTTGGTCAAGAACTGGAGTCAGTTCTTAAGGGAACAACCTATCTAATTCTTTAGTGTAGGAATGAGTGAATTTCATCTTGCACAGTTAAGTCCCCAGCTATCTACGAGGTTCTGTCCCTGAGAAGGTAGGCTTATTGAGTCGGCTACAGGCCACTCTCACCCATACTAGTCTAAGGACAAACCCTATGAGAAGGAGTTCTTAACTTGCTCAGGATTCAGGTCGAGTCACTAATGACCATCTATAAATTATCAGTCTTACCCTGTTAATGGCGTTATACTGGTTAGATTAATAATTTATAGTCTGGTCTTGTATGAACTCTTCATACAAGATGCCCCCACTCGCATGTCAACTACATGAATGAGTTGGATTACCTCATTTGTACTAATTACAAAGTGGGCCGCATCCATGGTGTTACAAGAATAAGGTTTCCAACCTTATTCTTATACCATAGACCTTTTAGGTTATACTCTCGAACATAATCCAAATAGTGTCTACTACACTAATGTTCAAGATATATTATAACCTTGGAGCTTAGTTTATTGGATTTATAAAGCAAGAATATAATTTTATAAAAAACAAATAACTCTTTATTTATTTGATCAAAATTACATAAGTTTTGGACACAAATCCCAACATGGGGAGACCGACAAATTATTATTTAATAAATATAATAAAAAAATTCACCAAAAGATCAATTTGATCACAACATTATGTGGACTTAAAAAATTATCGACGACAAGAATAGATGGGTGTACAGAAGACTTTCTAACTAATTTTGAATAATTTTAATTACCTAGGCACGAGTAAAGTTAGATGAAGTGTTTTACTACTGAGACAACATAATGTTTCTTTTCCTAAGATGCATTATACAAAACTATAAGTATCTGCTGTTATTTTTTTAAACCAAATCGTTACATACTATAGGATACTAAATTTAATTTTTTTTTGGGGAGGGAGGGGCACATATAGATCCGTCGATGACCTTGAATCAATCCGTACTTAGTGCAAATGTAATACAATGCATAATTAGAATATTACAATTGTGACGCTCGAGACCCAAACAATTAAGTCTCGCCTTTAAATTGGGTCGTCAGCTCTGGAGTTTCTTATCGAGCTTTTTGGAGAAAGAATCGAGGTAATCCCCTCTCATTTCCTTTTTTTAGGGTTTCTTTTTGGTTTACTTTATGTTTTAGTTTAAAAAAAAAAGAAAAAAAAGAGAAGGGGGTTGCGAAGGGCAGCGCCCTTCTCTCCCTCGCCCTCCCCTTCGTCCGTCGCGTGAGAGCGCCGCTAAGAGCCCAGAGGTCGTGCGAGCCCCAGCCGTCGTCGTCGTTCCTCCGCCCGCCGAAGCCCAACCGTCGCCCTCTTCTTTCCTTGAGCCCAGACCCACGTCGGACGATCGCCTTCCCTCCCTCGATCGTATCGCATCGCGTCGAGGCCATCCGCACGCCAGCCACTGTCGTCGACGTTCTCCTTCTTCGTGTAGGGGGTCTGGTAGCCGCGGCCGGTCGTGCAGCCACCGGGGCCAACCTCTCCCTCTTCCTCGGATTTTCTCTCTCTCTCTCTCTCTCTCTCGGATTTGTGCTCATTTCTCTCTCTAATTGCCTTTCGTTGTGATTTGGACAGGTCTGTGAGCGCGACAAAAAGGGGCATTCTTTGGAGGGTTCGCTCGTTTTGTTTTTCGTTTCGTTTCAAGACTCCGTACTCGCCGCAGTGGGTGTACTAGGCTTCTAGCAAGAGTAAGGACCATCCCGTGACACTCCTGCTTGAGGTAAATAGTCAGTTGGAGTAACGTCGAGCTTCTAAGCGAAGGAATAAGGTGTATGCATTACTTGTTGTGTGTTCTTGAGCTTACTGTTCGACCTTAGGCTAGCTAGCTAAAGATTTTGGAGCTTGTAGCATGTCTTTATGAGTTTTAAACTTGATATGATTGCATGAATGTTACATCTGGTTTGCGAAGCATGTTTTGATCCTGTTTTACTATGTTTGCATTGCTTGTGTTCTGTTATGTGAAGCTATGTGAGGCGGGGTTGTTGTTCCGGTGGTGTCTAACATTCCTAATGAGTGCATGGTTTAAGTTGAGCTTGAGAGTTTGGACTCTTGGAGTGGGTCGAGGACGTTAGGAATTCCTAGATGGAACCCCTAGTCACCTTATGAATAGAGCCCGTGAACTGACACTTACCGAACCCTGGGTTGCACTTGAGCGGGTCAGAACCTCTAGGTTGACGATATATGTCATCCCGTACTAGCTTAGGGGTGATTCCCCAATGGGCGTGTTGGTTACGTACCTCACTGCACCATGTTAGCGTGTTATGTTAATAGAGCCTAGGGTACGCCCCCGACGTGGAGTGGTTGCTTTCCATGATCCGTCTTTGGCTTAGGGCGATTCCTCATGGGGCGTGGATAGGATCGCCTGCTCTCTGCTCTATGCCGGCGTGTAGTGGCGTGAGAGTTGCTTTCTCTCATTGCATCGTCAACTAAAGTTCTAGGATCGAATGTAAGGCTCGGGTAAATCACCACAGGGGGGCTCAGGGTGAATGTGCCTAGTGCGAGACATGTTTTGGGTGAACGAGTTTAGAAGTCGAGTTTAGTTGTTTTGTTGAGTTAGGTTTGGACGTAAGTGGGCTGCTTACTGGATATCTTTATACTCACTCGTGTTCTTTCTATGTTTTGTTCGCAGGTAAAAGCTAAACTGTGGGTGGATGATGACGGTGGCAACATGGCAAAGCTATAAGGATGTTTCGTTGAGTCTCTTGGCTCCTGGGGAGCTATATTTGTACCTTGTATCTCCGCTGGACGTTCTTAAAGGATTGGGATGTTTTTCTTTGCTTAGTTTTTTTTCTTGTTGAGTGACTTGTAGGATGTTTTAGGAACTTGTTCTTCCTATATGTGGAGTTAGTCTCTTACTTTTAGTCTCTTACTTTTAGCTAAGAGTTTTGCTTGTCCCTTTTCTATTAAAGTTATTAGTGGCTTATGAGCGTTAGTTAAGTGTTAAAGTTGCGATCTTCTGGAATATCCTGCTTTCACTGCTTGCTTGTGGTTTGTTTGGGAACCCAGCCTGATGTGAATGTAGTTTGGTGGAGGTTGGGTGGTTTGGAATATTTATTGGAGTACTTTTATACTTAAAACAGGTGAGGAAAAATTCTGGTTTTGTCCTAGTAGCGTCGTTATGCTGCTGAAATTTTCGGCACTGACGGTGTTACTTAGTAACTTCCCTAGTGATTTTAGGTCTAAAAATTAGGGTTGTTACAAAAATAAATAATGGAAAAAAACATAAGATTAAGATATATACTATATTAATTTTTTTCATACTTACCGTGAATAAACATATAAAACACTTAAGCTTATTCACCTGAAAATCATACTATATCTTCTCTCACATGAACAAACCCATTTTTCTTCCATTTACTAAAAAAAATAAAAAATAAAATCAATGACCCAGAGAGAAGTAACACAATTAACTTTAATGATTAATTATTAAATATGATTTAAGAGTTTGAAATAATTGAAACCAAAAGAAAAAAAATATAAATTACTATATGTAGGTAGAGAGTAAGAATATGAGAGAACTATAATAAAGAAAAAGCATAATAGTTTGAAATTGTTTTTCCAACCATATCCTCTTTCTGTAACTCCTTTTATTAATAGATTATAGATATTTCTCTATTGTGTATATGTAGCTTTTCTTTAAAAAAATAAATATATTGATATAATTTTTGCATTTATAGTTGATATATATGTTTTTTAAATTAAATTTGATAGCTTATAATTTACCTAACAACCTAATAGTGGAAGAAAATTTTTTCATTAATGAAGAAAATGCATAGGAAAATTATGTTGGTTGGCAAAATTAATTTCTAAAAAAATGGAATAGTCTTCTAGTCTTTTTTTTTTTTGATAACCAAATACAGAATATACATTAATTAGGAATAGTGAAACCCTCAAGATGAGTACAATCCGGACCTAACCAAGTTTGTGAACCCATAAGAAGCTGGGCTCTCTTTGCTAAACAATGTGCAGCTACATTCCTGCTACGATGACCATAGATAAAACGTATCGTCGTCCAACGGTTAGCAGTGCGCTGAATATCATGAGCATAATCTGTTGCCTTCTGTAGATCTACACGATCATTATTAATCAAAGAAATAGTATTAACCGAATCCGATTCATCCACCAATGGGGAAGTGATCTTGTGAACACAATTCAACCCGTGAAGAATAAAACCAATTCACACACTAAAATCGTCCAAGCATGGTAAAAAAACTTGTAACCTGCACCTAGGATGGGGTCGTTGTAATCTCGCAAAATCCATCCTAAACCATTTTTTGCTTCATGCTCGTACCAAGCCACGCAAACATTTAGCTTCACCCACCCTTGTGGGGGCGGTGTCCAATCCCTAACTGCCTCTGTAGAAGGGCGATTGACACACTGCCCCCGGAGAAACTTTTCTCTCTGGAAAATCTCTCGCATATATCCTTCTGCAGCCTGAAGAATTGACTCCCAATTCCGTGTCGGGCTATTGGACCCATGAACTACCTCATTACGGTACGTCCATATTCGTCACATTAGGAATATACTCTTGCAATTGGTCTCCCAACAATTAAGACTCATTAGCCAGCCAAAGTAATCTGCCACATTCCATCTCTTCCTGTTGTCATAGAACAAACAAGCAAGATTAGGCAAAAAATATTTTCAAAATATAGAAGTTACCTTACATCCCCAAAGAATATGCACAAGAATATGCACGACAGTTTCTGGCGATAGATGGCAGAGAGGACAAGTTGAGGCAATGCCCAACCCTTTCCCGACCAGAGCACATTTTGTCGGTAGAGTATTATGAATAACTCTCCAACATCATATTTTCATTTTCGTTGGGACCGGAGACTGCCACAGTTGCTTCCAAAAATTCCCATGTTGTGAACCACTTGAAGATGAAGGGAGGTGAGCCGTTCGATTGCTCAAACATAACTTATATGCACTTTTAACCAAAAAAACTCCATTTGGTGTAAGTTTCCAGATAACCTGATCCAAAGCTCTTTGCGAAGACAGAGAGATATTTTTAATAATCTCAGCATCAATTTCCAAGAAGTTGGATCTAATGATCTCCATCTTCCAAGACCTATCAGCTGAAGGGAATTGATTTCCCGCAGCTAAAGACGTTGTGAAACGTTGTTGATTCATTGTGCAACACATATCTTAAAATTGAATATAACACATATATTCTAGGCTAACATGTTGTTTACAAGAAGAAAACAGAAACGAAAAAGGTATACTAACCTCTTGAAGAACCGTTCTTCACTATTTCTTTCTCCAGTCACGAACACCTTCGTACCCACGATCTCTACAACAACGATCCTCGAACCAAACAATTGGACACCTCCAAAAGCGTTTCTCGGTTGTTCTCGATAGGTTGAGGGAGAGTATGTGGGACTCCCTTTGGTTTTGGGTGAGGAGAAATTCTAGAGACAATGAGAGAGTTTTTTGAGAGAGAGGAGATCTCTTGGATGTTGAATTCCAAAAAATGAATGAATAGCCCACCAAAGACTTCTTGCAAAGCCCTTAAATAATGATGAGTGGTGGAGTTAAAATCTCCACCAATTCACTATTTTACCACAACCTTATGATATGCAAATCATATTTGCATATCACATACAATAAGGCATCTCATACCTTATTATACAAATCTCATTTGTATAATTATGAAATTTTAAATTCAATCACATTCAATTTAATTTCTCTCAATTTAATTTCTCCAATTAGCACTAATTAATCAATTAAGCTATACTATAGTTTATTATGAATCTCATTCACATCAAACTATATATTATGTCAACTATATCACATATAAATGACATAAATACCCAATTAATGAATTTGAACACTTCAAATTCACGCCAAACTGTAAACCCTCAATTTATCCAATTTGAGCCAACTAAGGGACCTAATGGACCTACAGATGACGAGCTCCAATGATCCGAGATTAACTTGTCAAACTCTTTGACCCAGTTATTCAACATTAATTAGCTACGGTAACACTCCACTAAAGCCGTAGCTGCACTCCCATCACTGTAGGACAAGTTGTGTCCATTGATATAACCAATGCCCGTGAGTCGACCCTTCATAGGTTGTTCGTAGTCACAGCTGGGTCAAATTACCGTTTTACCCCTGTGTCTACCTCTTGTTCCTTAAGTCTCACTACTCCTCTAATGAATAACTACATTGCATGGTCCAACCATAAAAAACATCCCTCTTGGGCCAGTGAGAGGGTGGACGCCCGTTGTCCAAGCCTTTGAGACATCACTTAAGGGAATAACTCTCTAGTTTCCCTAAATCGGGAACGATTGAATTCCATCTCACGTAGTCAAGTTCCCAACTCCCCACGTGGTCCTGTCCCTGAGAAGGTAGGCATATTGGGCGAGCAACTGTGGCCACCCTCACTCGTACTAGTCAAAGGACAAACGCTCGCAGATAGGAGTCTGTAACACGCTAAGGATTAAGGACGAGTCACTAATGGTCATCTACGAAGTTTTTAGTCTTATACTGTTAACGGTGTTACATCAATAAGTCTAAGAATTCACGGTCCGGTCTTGTACAATCTCATTGCACAGAATGCCCCCACTCGCATGTCAACCACATGAACGAGATGGATCACCTCGTTTGTATCCAATACAAAGCGGGCCGCATCCACAGTGTAACTAGGATTAGGTCTCCAACCCTATCCGTATACTGTAGACCGTTCGGGTCATTAACTCGAACGTGATCCTCCCCGTGTGTCCACTACATACCGTTCAAGTTCTAGTTCTCTCATAAGGATATGACCCTGAAGCTTAGTTGATTGGATTAAGTTTATAAATATGCGAGACATAAAGTATTGAAAAAATAACTCTTATTTATTTCAACATAAAATATTACAAACTTCACGAGATTAGGGCATACACCCCAATATCATCATTGATTAAAGAACTCACCTCTTTATCAACTAAACCCTGCCCCACCCATAAAGGTTTATCCCTCCCTGTAAGAGGGAACCAGGGATCATTTTTAATTGAGATTTGTACACCACATCCCACTTTCCAACGATACCCTTGGATGAAAAGGTTGTGCCCCCACAGGATGCTTCTCCAGATATAAGAGGGGTTATGGCCCAATTGAGCATTTAAAAAATTCGCACACTTGAAATATTAACCCCTTAGCACTGTGGAGCGAAGACTATCAGGATTTCTAAGGAGTTGCTTGCTTTGTTTGGCAAACATAGCTTTAAATAAAGAGACGTCACGAAAGCCAAGCCCACCTTATAGTTTGTTTGTGCAAAGGTATGACCAACTCTTCCAGTGAATAATTCGCTCTGCATTATTGGTACCCACCAAAACGTAGCACACATAGAGTTGATTTCATTGCAAAGATTCAGTGGTAATTTAAAACAACTCATTGCATACGTCGGGATGGCCTGAACAACCGACTCAATAAGAACATCTCTACCACCTGAAGAAAAGAATCTGGACTTCCAACCCTGCAGAGCCTTCTGAATCCTCGTTTTGATAGAACGAAAAATCTATGCCTTACTCCTTTCATTCTGAGACGGTAAACCTAAATAGCTTCCTAAGCGTATAGGAAACATGAAGTATTCTTCCGACCTCTTCCTTCATCTCATGTGACGTGTTAACACTTACCATGTACCTGAACTTTTCATAATTAACCAACTGACCCGATGCCCTCGCATAACAATCCAAGATCTTACAGATGGATAGGCTATCCGTCCTCATTGCTTGAAAAAAGAGGAGGTTCTCCTCAACATACATAATGTGACTAATTCCTGGGCAATATCTATTAATCCTCAGATCCTGAAAGCTACGATGCTCCTCTTCCCTACGTAACAGGCTCGAAAGTCCCTACACACACAACAAAAAAAGATACGGAGAGAGGGGGTCACCCTGTCGTAATCCTCTTGTTGGCTGGAACCTATGGTGAGCGACACCTTTCAGGAGTACCGAAAAAGTAACTGTCTCTACGCACCCCATTAGCAGATCAATCCAACCCTCAACAAAACCTAACCGCTCCAGGACCTTGCACAGGTATAACCACTCCACCCTGTCATAAGTTTTACCCATGTTTAACTTTAGGGTCGTCATCCCTTTCTTGCCCCTTCGCTTCGATTTCAGAGCGTGAAGGCATTCAAAACCCAACATAATGTTGTCTGAATCAGACTACCAGGGATAAAGGTTGATTGTGTAGGCGAGACTAGTTTTGGGAGGAGCCCTTTTAGTCTATTAACAAGAACCTTTGCTATCAGCTTATACACCACATTGCAAAGACTAATGGGTCTGAATTCAAACATTTTCCTAGGTCTGACCACTTTTGGGATCAAAGTAATTAGGGTATCATTTGCGCAACCCCTACGACCTCTATTATTGAGGTAGTCCAGGCAGAACTTGATCGTGTCATCTCCTACGATGTCCCAGGAGGCTTGGTAGAAGACTGCATACAGACCGTTTGGACCTGGCGCTTTATTCGGATGCATGCTTTTGGGCGCTATTTCCATCTCCTCCCGAGTAAAAGGTGTTGTCAACATCCTGTTGTCAGCTTCTGTTACCATGGATTCAATGCAGTTTGTGACTTCTCCAATCTCAAACAAAGAAGGATGACCAGAAGTGAACAATTGCTCGAAATACTGGGTTGCAATTGAGCCCATGTCCTCAACTCCTTCTTTCCAACGCCCAAACCATCTTCAATTCCAGTCACTCGATTTCTTCTCCGACACTGTGTCGCTCTAATATGGAACCATTTAGTGTTTGAATCCCCCCACTTAAGCCAATCCTCCCTAGATCGTTGCTTCCAGTAACACTGCTCTTCATCCAAAAACTCTTTTAGATCCTTTATCTTCTTTTTCCAAATCTGCCAGTTATGATCTCCTAAATTCCCCTCAAGGGCTTTTATTTCTACTTCAGTCCTCCTTATTGCAACCTTTAGGGACCCCCAAGCCTTTGGGTGTTCCATCTATTGAGTTCCCCGAGACAATCAGTTAAGTGGTTATTAAAGTTGGTAACCATATCATGTCTTCTATTTCTCCAGAAGTTTTCTATCACCTCCCTGTAATCGCTCTTATTCACCCAACTAGGTTCAAAGCGTCTAGGTCGTTTACCAAACATAACCCTGTGCATGTCTTCATTCCATCGACATAGAATAACTCGATGATCTGACGAGTAAAAGCCAGGATGATTAACACTAGGAGGGTCGAACTGTGCCATAAAGTCATGATTTACCAAAATCTGATCCAACCTCTCCCAAATTTTGGTCCCATCCCTTATGAACCGCACCCAAGTGAACTCATGTCCACTAAAACCTGGGTCAGATAACTGGCAGTCATAAATAATGGATCTAAACACCTCCATTTGCGTCGCATTTCGAATTAACCCTCCCATTTTTTCTAAATCTGAAATAATTTCATTAAAATCACCGCTGATCACCCAAGAACCCTTGAATTTGGAGCTTCATTTTCTGATAAGGTTCCACGAATGTTTCCTTTGATCTGTTATGGGGTTACCATAGAACCCAGTAAAATGCCACAGAACATTTTCCTCCTTGATGATTGCATCGACATGACCTGACGAAAAGGAAAGAATGTTTAAGTTGATAATATTATTCCATAAAAGAAGAAAACCACCACTTTTTCCTTTACTCGGAATAGAGAAACAATAATCAAAATTTAGATCTTGCTTTATTTTATTAAAGGAAAGTAAACTGGACTTCAATTCAGAAAGAAAAACAATTTGGGGTTTTTGGCTTTGAATCACATGACTCAAAGCTCGGAGCATACGGGGATTCCCCAACCCTCGTACGTTCCAACAAAGAATGATCATGGTTGCCGAAATGCTGGGGATCTCTACAGTTATAGGTATCCCAAAGTCTTCCTTCAATTTCTTTCGTGGACCTCCTTTCTTCTTGGTATCAAGCTGGTGTTTTTGGCCACTATGTTGTCTAATGGCTAAAGTCCTGCCCCGTCGTTTAGATACGCTGCTACTTCGTAAAGGGCCAGAAGAATCATTCAAAATATTCCCTCCTAACGGATTATGGCCCAAACCGATTTTAAACTCCAAAGAAGGACTATCAAATTGGAAAAGAAGACCCACTTCTTCTAGAAAATTGTCCATTGTCGGATGGTCCAACCCAGAAACCAAGACCTGTTTGTTCTGATCCAACCCAATCACTCCCCAACCGTTTGTGTCTTAGGCCCATGAATCACACTGGCCCAAATTTGAGTATTCGACCCACTGCCGTTCAGACCACCCTGCCCTAGTGCATTTAACACCGACTGATTCACTATTCTCTCCTCTTCAATATCAGTTTTCGTCTTCCCTTCGATAATGCCACGATTCTCTCTGTAATTGTTTATTTTCGAAATCGCCGCTTTGGTGAGTAATGATCGGTCGAGTGACTCCAAATAAGTAAGTTTTATTGTAACCTCTTTTAACGCTTCTATCATAATTGATTTGCCCTTCTTCTTCATAATCGACGGGTCGAATAATAAAGTTTCGTTCGTTTTCAGAGTTCCCTTCCCGTGATTATCGTCTGTATTCCTAATCTCGTAACCGTTTTGGGTAGTTTCCGCTGATTTCCGGCGCTCCCTGTGGCCCCTTCCATCGAAGCTTCTATCCCTCGATTCCCCTAATTTTTTTTCGTTTAGTGGAGGCATCCGTCGGCCTGTCTCCGACGACCGCTCCTCCTTGTTGTCCATACCCTCAACCCAACTTAGGCGGCCCCTCGTGAAGATCCTCGACCCCTAGCGTTCCTCCCCCGTCCTCGGAAGTCCTGTGGATTGAAGTTTCCATTCATCGTCAAACTCAAATTTGAGACCGGATGTCTCATCCCTTACCCAAATTGACCTTTATATTGGTCATCTTCTGTTTCTAGGGAGCATTCCCTGTCTGTGTGACCAATTCGTCCACATACGTTGCAAAAAATTCGGTAGCTTTTCATAAGTGATCGGACACCAAACATCTTATGTCTCATCTCCAAACTTTACTTTTATCCCATGTTTTAGAGGCTTCATTACATCGAGCTTGGTTCTGATCCGTAGAGAATCGCCCCAGCACAGGTCATTTTTATCGGTATCCATTTTCTGAAAAATTTTGATCCAATTCCCTAGCTCTTGTGCCACCTTCCTTGTTTGTCTCACAACAGGGAGGTTGTGGACATGGATCCAAAACGTAGCAAACCGGAATTCAAGATCCATAAATCTGCACTATCCCCTTGGTTCGTCGAGTAGCAAAATAGCCCGATCAAAGAACCAAAGTTGGTTCTCCAGTACTTTGTCCTTCTCTCGCTTGTTACTAAAAACACATAAAATGGTGTTGAAGCCTACCTTCTGAACCTTCAGTTGAGTTGAAAGGCTCCAAATTTTCGGAACAATCTGTTTGAAAATATCTGTGACTATTTGTCTCGTCGCCAGACTTTTTCAAACTATACCCAGTTGTAGAAACTTCTCACAACCTTCCATATCTTCTTTTTGTACAAATAGAGGCCTATTTTCCTCATTCGAGAGTTTCAATTTTTCCACTAGCAAACCCAGATGAGTTGTTGCCATCCTTTGGATAAGAACAGGGATCCCGAAAACCCTCACACAAGTCGAAAAAACACACACACTCAAGATGCACACAACAATAATGGATGTATGCAGAAATAGCAAGAAAAACCAAATATATAGAGAAAGAAAACAGTGTAAAAGGAAAAAAATCGATCTTCCCTGATTCTGCCGCAATTCTCCTCTGATTTGTCTCCCTCTTGGATTCCCTAAGATCTCGCCTTCCAAAAATGAAAATCGGATCTGTATCGCACACTAGGCGCCCATGATCTCACTCTTTGCAAGGAGAAAAAGTTGATCTCACTCTTTGCAAGGAGAGAAAGTTCTTGCCTAGAGGAGCCTCCATTCTCGTTGCCTCCATCACAACCTGAATCAAATTGTTTTTTCTAATTAAATGGTTTGAGACTATTATTATTTACTAACCCAAGGGAGTCTAAATGATTAGCATAAAACATAGGGTGTGAGATGTCAAAGCCTTTGCTCCTTTTAAACATTCATAACGAGATAAAAGGAGACGTGGTTTAGGCGAAGGGATTAATGCAACTAAATCATGTTTTTATTTTCATAATTCTTTTATAGAAAGCTACCAAATTCATGCAATTTGATAATTGGTAAACAATATAGATTTATAAAAGTAAAGTATTAAAAAGTGAAAAAAAAATGTAATTCAATCACATTGGAGAAGAAAGAGGCAAGAAGTCAATGATCAATATAATATATAAAAGTAAATGTTAGGAAATTAGAATTACCTTCAATTAACTGTTGCACTCAATTTCTTAGATCGAATTCTTGGCTATGTTCTTCCGCATTATCAAGAAATTGGATGCATCACGCTTGAAAATGGAGTTTAATAGTTTATAAATATAAAAAGGTAGAAGTCAAAGCACATATGATTAGATGAGAGTAGTGAAAAATTTATTAGAATAGTTTTAATGGTTAAGGTTGGGATTTTCTTATTTTTTTTCCCTTTTATCTTTTTAATTTTAATAAAAAATTATGGAAACCATTTATAAGAGGAGATAATGAAAGAAAATTCAAAACTCTTGAAAAAAATAAAAAATAATTAATTAATTAAAGTAGCAATAAGAAATTAAAAAGCATATTTGAAATTGTGAAATTAGTATTTAGGCATAATTGTCCAAAAATGATTCATCCAATAAGCCAATTTTTAAGATAGTATGATATGGTATGATAGTAAGATAAAGATAAGATTTGACTATAGGTTGTGATTTTAAAATAAAAAACAATAAATATATTCATGTACTATAAATTAAGATTTGAAAAGGATTATACTATATATAAATTTTCATAACCATTGTTGATATAAAAGAAGCTAAACACATTTAGAAGAAATAATACTTATGAATTCAACTTAAAACATCCTTACACTTAACTCTAGAATTCTATATATCATCTTGAAGCTTCCTTTTTTTGTACATAAGTCTTGTTTGAAATTACAAATGATCAACATTGCAACAAAATAAAAGTAAGATTAAGTAATTCATCCAACAAAAACTATAAGGTAAATCAAGACAATATAAATAAGAGAAGAAAAAAAGTTAAATCTATCTAAATATAAGGGATAAGAGAAACCTCAAATGTTTACAACAAAAAAATGTTGAAAGGAGTTCTATATATAGTTGTATTGTAGGAGATAAAAGGTTCCAAACCTTTAAGATTTCACCATTAAGTTATAATTAAAGATATTGTAACAACCCTACTTTTAAGACTCTCTTACTAGGGTCATTACTAAATATGCATGCGTTTGAAGCAATAAACTAACATCAACGAAACACAATTTATTGAAAAATTTTAAACTACATAGGTTTTGGGATCCCATAAAAGAAAAATCATTTAAAATAATAAGATTTAAAGGTTAAGGCCTCTAGTTTAAAATAAATAGATTTAAGTGTCAAACATTGACAAATCAGACAAACCTTAATAAAATTCTTCTAAGTTACTGAAATAAATACAGAAGATATGACTTTCTATCCCCCATGACCATAGTAGCTCGATTCCCTATCATTCGCCTTGCATACCTTTGCCTTTACCTGAAAACATTTCAAAAACAAAAGGGTGAGTATTATATGATAACACTCAGTAAGTGACCCCACTACCAGGGTTTGGGATATTCTATTTTATGCAAACATGGCTTTAAGTGGGACTCAATCCTTATAAAAAAAACAAACATATTTCATGACTTTTCTCTTCATGGTTTGCCTGCTTCTACAAGACAAAATGGGTCCCCAACAATCCTAATTTTCATTCTTTTCCCTTTTTGCCCCTCTACTTTCTTTAAATTTACAACAAATATCATAGGTTCAATTTACTACTTTGCCCCTCTCTTATCCATTAAACAACAATAAATACCCCATAACTCAATTAGAAAACTAAAACCAACTTATCTAGTTAATTTTCACAAAACAAAAATTAATTTAAATCATGCATGGAAATTCCAACTTAATGCTTTCCAATAATTCAATTAAACCTAAAATTAATCGACGTTAATTACAGATACACTCATAAATATTAGAAATTAATTAGAGGAATGAACATATAGAACTTTTCATGTTCTAAACTTCGCCGATTAAATATTTACATTGGATATGCACTAAAAAAATAGTTATATATGTATATGCTATAAATGAATGTGGAATATGAAAAGAGGTTCAACAATTAATAGGGTATAAGTTATATATGAATGTGAAATGCGAAAAGAGGCTAAACCATTAATGTTAATTTTATTGTATATTTTTTTATTAAATAATAATGATAAAAAAAGTTATAAAAATATAATATTTTTTTTTAGAAAAAGCTAGTACCATGGGTGGGGGTGGGTAGGAAAGTTGTTTTTAATAATCTATTTTTAATTTTAAATTAATTTAATAAAGACAATTATTATGAATGATATTGTCAAAAAAAAATGCTTCATATTTTAGATTTTAAATATTATTTTATGAGTTAAATTAAATAAATGGAATTGATAATTATTAATGATATGTTTGTAAATTTAATTTTCGAAAAAGGTTAAAATAGTAAAAAAAAATGATTCTCCCCTTAGCCACTTTTTAAGATAGTAAGATAAGATAAGAAAAGATATTTTTAAAAACATCTTAGCTTGTTATAATTTTTTAAATATGCATTGAAAATATCTTTAAATATTAGTTTATTTAAAAAAAGCTTTAGAAGATATGTATTGTTTAATATATAATAAATAAATAAGTATCATTTTATCATTTTATTAATTAATTTTTTTCGTTTATCATTTTTATTACTCAAATATGTTTGATTTATCCTTTTATTCTTCAAAATATTCAAATACGCATTAGTTATTTATTTTATTTTATTTTTATGAGAAATATGCATTAGTTAGTTGTTGGAAGTAAATTGGAGAGATTTTAGAACCTTTATTTAAATTAGATATCATATTCTAGATTTTAGAACCTTTATTCAAATCAAAGACAAAAGAAAAAAAAATATTTAAATTAAGAAGGCAGAAAAGGATGCCTTTATTTTATTTTATTTTTGCTTACTGTTTTCCTTCTATCAACTTGAACCAGAGCCAAAAATAACAAGTAGGGTTTCAAGAGTAACAAGTAAATTGTGTTAGTTTATACTCTCTTTAGTTCATTCTATAGTTTATTTGCGAAAAAACATGAAGTTTCTCTTTTGTAGTTTTGTGTGTTTATTCGGTCCCATTATGAGCTAATTTCTCTCTAGGGATTCAAGTTGTGAATGCCCCTAGAAGAGAGATGTTAAGCTTAAATTATCAAAAATAGATCGAATCGACAGATAAAACCTAGTTTGTTTTATTGAGCTTAATGTGGATAAACCTAGGCAGTCAACTAATGTTTGCTCGTCAAGCTAGACTTAATACTGAAAGAGTTAAGAACTAACGAATGTCGTAAAAGCAATGGAAGAAAAGACTTAGAAATACGATCTGAAACTTCGGTACTAGACATAGGGAAAGACTCCAAAACTACTAGGGTTGTGTGCCAAAAATATCTAAGCTCGATTAGCCATAAACATATAGGTTCAATCTCTTAGTCTCCTAAAGGTTTTGAGAGCAAAATCAAATTGGAGTTGAACCCAACTTACTTAGGTTCATGTTGTCAACTAGGATTGCAATTGCATTTTTAGTAGCATATTTCTCCAAAGGGGCAAAACAACTTGAATTCTCTACCTTAAAATAATTGAATTTTTCCTCATTTCCAGTAGCAAAGGCACTTCACTAAAATTTCATCTCACTCGGTTACCACACTTACATTTTCATTAGCATATTTTGTCTTTCAACTAGATTTGCTAAAATTCATTCCCTATGAGTACGATACTCTGGAATACTTCTAGTTTTTATATTACTTCGATCATGTGCACTTGCGTGTAGAATCAATCACCACTTAATTTTAAACTTTAATTTAAATCAAAATATTATTATTTTCTTCTTTTTTATAGTAATTAAAAAATCTTTTTTGCTATGATCTTTCTCGAAATTCTTAATTAGTTACATGGTTCTCAATTTTAGAACTCTTCGAATTTATGAAAGAAATTTCGAGGAGATCTCTGGATCAATTAGTTTTTGTTTATAAAAGTTTGTTGAATCGAAAAGATCTATTAATTATTAGTAACTTAATTTATATTATCTTTTATTTCAAGCTTTAATAATGATAAATTAAGAAGTATTGAGTTTTTGTTTTTGTCATAAAATTGGAAGATATAGAATTCAATATCCCATTAAATAGAACTAAAAAAAAAAATCTTCCATCAAATAAAATAACTTTTAGAATAACTTAATTGTTACCCTAATATTAGAAATTATAATGACATAATATTATGAGTCCTTCCTAAATCCTAACATAGTAAACTCTAATATATCTGAGTTTATAACTGGTTCACAGCCTTGCTAACACAGAAGACATGGTATCTGAGTTTATAACACCCTAGAAGCAATGGGATACTCATAAGTTGAAGCAATATTTCAGTATGGAGGAGGTACTGGAGATTCTTAGGCAACTGATCTCCTTGTCTGGTTGAACAGACAGATGAGTCTAGCATTTTGACAAGTTTGGTCGTTACCAGGTGAAAAGTGGATACAAGCGGTGTATGATGAGTTTAGATAGACTTCCCTCATTAGAGGAGGAGAATGATAGGAAATGCTGGAAGTTTTTGTGGCGTAAATTTCCCAACGAAAATAAAACTTTTTGTCTGGCGAACTCTTAACGACTGTCTGCCTACGCGTGTCAATCTGAGCAGGAAAGGTTTGAAACTCTCCGAGGTTTTCCCGGTTTTTAAAATTCAGCCAGAGTTGTTGTCACACCCCCTCCCGAACTACCTGCTAACTTAGCCCGGCAGACGGCGTGAAGTCAACCCTCATCGTTCACCTCTCTAACAATACCTGTTGACCCTGCTTTACCTGATAAGCATACTATACTTGTATAAGAAACACTTTAAACATAACACAACGAAATATTGACAATTACGTAACCTACGTAAGGAGTAACCCTACTTAAGAATCTCTGGAAAACTGAAACGTATGTGAACATCACAACAAAAAACATACCCAACCATGGTTTACACAACCACAACCTAAAATGTACACATAAACATAACTTCATAGTCCTTCTTCTATACATAGAGACTTTCTATACAACTCCACCCACGTACAACATATCAAACTTGTGGAGCTTCCAGCAGACTATGGGAGGTTATCAGGCACTGGGAGCTCGATCCTTACCTGAAAAGTGGGAAAAACACTGAAAGAATGAGCTATGAAGCTCAGTGAGTGACTTGAGTTTAAAAGAAAATTATTAACTCGTAAATCATACCACCTGGCCATCTATGAGCATATGCATCTGTAATCAAATGTTAAAAGTAATTGTGTAATAATAATAGCTTTTCAGGAAAACCAGCAAGTATGTCGTTAAATCTCGTAAAGCATATGAATGATATAAATCCTTTTTAAAACATGTCACAATCCACGTTGTGTAGGGCACGCCCAGTACAACCAACGTTTACTCTACGATGTAGTGGGGTTCGCCCAACACTCTCATCGTCTTTGTCGTAGTGGGGCCCGCCCAACACTCACGACAACATTGTTGTCACGGAGAACACTCAACGTCGACAACAGAAAATGACCTGTGTGCACACGGTACCATATAGCCTCAGGCACAATATCTCAGAAAACATCCTACAAACATTTGAACATGCCTGCTATTTTTTTCTTTCATAAAACTCAAGCTTACTCAGCTTGTTCATAAAACTGAAAATCTTTAAATCATACTTGCTAGTACATACTTGCTTGAAATCATTACATTTCCATAAATTTCGACAATCAAGAACATATGCTCGTATATAAATTTCATCAAGACATTTAGGCTCACAACGAGCACTTGAAATCATTACATAGAAAATATGAATACTCATAAACATGTGTTTCAAGGAAAACTTAAAGCATTGAAATCTTTCATTCTTGCAAAACTTGCATTTCTTAAAGCATTTTTCAAGCATATAGTTCATTTTCGAAGTTCGTTTTGTCACTCACAGTGTTAGAACTAGAGTCTTGACCCGTACACTTGACCTATGTCTTCTTGGCCTGCCAACAAACCAAAACCATGTTTAAGAACCTCGAGCTCATGGATTTTAACCTTGAAATTACAAAAAAACACACCATTCAAAATTCCAGCATTTACAGATTTCATGCCCTGTTTTCAGACACTCATAACTTCTTCATTACTTAGCCAAACCGGGTGAAATATATACCAAACTCATTCTTTTTGAATCTTCTAAAAATAATATGAAGACATAAAATTGAGATTCCCAACGGATTTGTTCGAAAATACCTCGAAAGCTTCTTCCCCAGGAACTAACTTCTGCTATTCCAGATTCGATTTCCTGCTGCAACCCGAAACTTGACCTGATATTTACAACATCTTCCAATCATTTTCTATTCACGATTTCTTCACGAGAGTTGTAGAAAATTCAATAAGCTTTCCAACCATACCTATTAGAGCTTTGGATTCCAACTCTACAGATCAGGACAACCAGAAAACCAGAGACTTCTCGGATTTGACAGCAAATTTCTGTCTTCTGCCTTCCTCTTCATAAAACAGCAACTTAAGGTCAGAATTGGCTCAAGCATCCTTCACGAACTTTGTTAAAAAAGGAATTAGCTTTCAAGAAAATTAAACCTCAACTCTTATCTCTTCCTGTGGAGCTCGAGATGAACAGAAAACCAGAACAGGGTTGAGTTGATTACCTTGCTGCTATCTAATCAAACTTTGAGTTCTCCTCCCTCTCTTCTGCAATTCCAGCTCCAAAATCACCTTCTTCCTCTTTCTTTAAGCTTCTCCCACGAAACCCTTACCTTCCTTTTGATAAATGAAGAATAAGATCGATGTAGGAAGAGTTTTTAAAAAGAAAACAAAGGTGGGGGTCCCACCTCCCACCTCCCACTTTCCCTTTTTCATTCTTTTCCTTTTTTCTTTCTTTTCTTTTCTTTTCTTTTCTTTTCAAAAACAAATCCAACCATAATAAATTAACCTTTTCTTTCTTGAATTTCGAAGAATGATCACGGGTTTACAGCTGACCTCCCCCTTAAGAAATTTCGTCCTCGAAATTTAGCAGTCTTTAAGTGAAAATCGTCGGGTACTTCCTCCTCATTTGGTCCTCTAACTCCCAGGTTGCCTCGTCCACTCCGTGATGCCTCCAACGAACCTTCACAAGTGGGAACGTCTTGTTTCTTAAAACTTGTTCTTTCCTGTCGAGGATTTCAACTGCATCCTCTACGTAACTCATGTCTTCTTTCAGCTCAACAGGTTGTGCTTGCAGCACATGTGTCGGATCTGGAATATACTTTCTCAACATGGACACCTCTCCACGGAGATAATTTCAAGAAAACTTGATCTATGACTTGGAATTCTAAGTCCTTTCGTCGCTTATATGCATAACTCTTCTGACGGTCTTGAGCTACCTTCAAATTCTTCTTGATTACCTTAATATTATCTGTCGTAACTTGCACCAACTCAGGACCGATTAGCTTCCGCTCTCCTAGTTCATTCCAATACACGAGCGCTCTACACGGTCTTTTATCCAGAGCCTCAAATGGTGCCATGTCAAAACTAGACTGATAATTGTTATTGTAAGCGAAATCCATAAGTGATAGGTGTGTATCCCAACTTCCCTTAACTTGAAGGACACATGCTCTCAACATGTCTTCTAGGGTCTGGATGGTTCTCTCTGACTGACCATCTGTCTGAGAATGTAACGCTATACAAAAGCTCAGCTTTGTCCCCATAGTTTCCTGTAAGCTAGGCCAAAACATAGAAGTAAATCTCGGATCTCTATTTGAAACTATGGACACTGGCACTCCGTATTGACTCACAATTTTGTCGACGTATAGCTTAGCAAGCTGATCAAGTGTAGACGTCGATTTAATCGGTATAAATCGTGTTGTCTTAGTGAGTCTATCCACCATTACCAAATACTATCATGTCCCCTTGAAGTACGTGGTAATCTAAACAGAAAAACCATAGTAATATGCTCTCATTTCCATTCCGACACTGACAATGGGTTAAGGAGTCCTTCTTGCTTCTGTCTAACTGGTTTAATCTGTTGGCAGATCAAACATCTATCAACATAGTCAGCTATCTCCCGCTTCATCTCAGGCCACCAATAAGTCCCCTTCACAGTTTTACACATCTTGGTGCTTCCTGGATGCATAGCGTAGCTGAATTGTGAGCTTCCTCTAGAATAGCATCTTTAAGCTCACTAATACTCGGGACACATAATCTTCTTTGCTGAACTATGGTTCCATCTGTTCTCATTTTGAATTATGCCTCTGGGCCCTGTTTGGACAATTCAAACATTTTCTGCAAGTTACTATTCTCTAATTGTCTTCTCACAATCTTTGTTACGAGTGAAGATCTGATCTGAAATTAAACTAAAAGACCCCCCGAATTCTCTGCAGTTACAACTGCCTTAGAATCCCTTAGAGTACATAAAAATGTTGCTTGAATACCACACAAGGCATCCCTAGGAAGTCTTGACTTTCTGCTGAATGCATCTGCTACCACATTCACCTTACCATGATAGTATTCCATGGTACAATCATAATCTTTAATCTGTTCTAACTATCTTCTCTATCTCATAATAAACTTTCTTTGATCAAAGATATACTTCAGACTCTTATGATTTGTAAAAAAATATGACACCTCTCACCAAACGAGTAATGTCTCCAGATCTTCACTGCTAGAACAACTGCTGCTAACTCAAGATCGTGGGTAGGGTAATTACACTCGTGCTTTTCAATTGCCTTAACGCATAAGCTATTACTTTCCTTCTTGCAGGAACACACACCCTAATCCTTGTCCTGAAGCATAACAGTAAATCACATATTCTTTTCCCGTTACAGGAAGTGTTAGAATAAGTATTGTCATCAACCTTATTTCCAGCTCCTGAAAAACTCTATTCACACTTATCTAACCATTCAAGGTTAACATTCTTCCTTGTTAAAACTGTTAAGGGTAATACTAATCGCGAGAAGTTCTCAACAAATCATCTGCAGATCCCCGCCAAGCTTAGGAAACTACGTACCTCTGTTGCATTAGTTGGTCTCTCTAAGTTGACCATAGCTTTTACCTTTATGCGGATCCATACCAACTCCATTTGTTGAAACAACTTACCCCAAACACTATCTGATTCAACCAAAACTCACATTTGGTGAATTTAGCGTCTAAATCGTTTATCGCGTAGTGTTTGTAGAATAATACTCATGTGTTCCTCGTGGGCTTTCTGTCAACCGAATAAACTAGTATATCATCAAAGTGAATACTATCACAAACTTATCCAAATCATCGGTGGAAAACTCATCCCATGAGGTCCATGAAAACTGCTAGTGGATTGTTAAACCGAATGGCATTACTAAACACTCATAATGCTCGTACCTCATTCTGAATAATGTCTTAGGAATGTCTGATTCTCTGACCTTTAACTGATGATATCCTGATCTTAAATCAATCTTACAAAACACCGATGCACCTCTTAACTGGTCAAACAAGTCATCTATTCAGGGTAAAGGATACTTGTTACGTATCGTGACTTTGTTTAACTGTGTATAATAAATGCATAAACTAAGGGTACCATCTTTCTTCTTCACAAATAACACTAGAGCTCCCCAAGGCAATACACTAGATCTGATATATCCCTTATCAACTAATTCTTGTAATTACATCTTTAGCTCCTTGAGTTCACTTGGAGCCATTCTATACGGCGCCTGCAAAATAGGTGTTGTTTCTGGTAGCAATTCAATAGTGAACTCTACTTCCCTATCAGGTGGCAACCCCTGATAGATCTGTTGGGAAAAACATCAAGAAATTCGTTCACAACAAGAACATTGTCTGGTTTTAGCTTTTCCTCCTACACCTCTACTACATGTGCAAGAAACGTCGTGCAACCTTTCCTCAATAACTTCTCAGCTTTTAATGCTGAAATCAAACTCGTAGGGATAATCTTTCTTTCATCCCATAAAACCACTTCAGCTAATCCTGGTTTCTTGAAAACAACTTCCTTTATATGGCAATCTCTGGAAGCATAATGAGTAAATATGAAATTCATCCTTAAGATTGCATCTCACACCTGCAAGTCTAGTGGAAGAAGATCCACTAACATATTGAGACCTTCTACTAAGACCTCACAGTCCCGCAACATTGCATTGTCTAGTAACACATCACCAACTAGAGTGTATATAACTAACCTTTTACATAAAGGTTCTAGCTTCCCATTCAACTTAGTCAAGAACATACTAAAAACAAAGAAATGTGTAGCACCTGGTTCTATTAAAACAGGTGCAGGTACATTACAAATACTAATCGTACCAGTAATGACATATGATGCATCTTCTGTTTCTTACTGAGTCATAGCGTAGACCTTTCCGTGTTGCCTAGGTCTCCCTACAATTCTCTTTAGTCTGACACCGCTGGTGCCCTCTCTTGCAGCTACTGAAGCTCTTGGTTGCTCAACTGTCTGGGACTCAACTCCCTAGTCCTCTGCAATGCGCTTGTCCATAGTCATGGACAATCCTCTTGACATGTCCTAGTTGTCCGCGCACCGGGTAGCACGTACCAACACTCACAAGACAATGACCTTGATGATTCTTGCAACAAATCACACATGGAGTTTTCCTTGCTATAATGGGCAATAGACTCTTGCCCTCTCTGCAACTTGCTGCCAATCAAACAAACTAACTAGGTCCTCTTTAACTCGCCTCGATAGGCACTACCCACATTCATCTGCCTCGATGCCCTGCGGCCTACTAGCTCGATCCTTAAAGTCTTATTGACTTGAAACATTTACTCCAAGTGTGAACCTCATTGCTCACGACCTTGAAATCGCTTGTTGTCGAAGCCCCACAACTAGGCTTCACTCATCGACTTCTCCTCTACTATAGTCTGCTCAACATGTAGAGCAGTTTCTACTAGCAGGAAAAAAATCACTCCACTTTGCAATGGTTGTGATTGGGGTACGTATCTCAGGACGTAACCGTTTTTCAAATCTTCGACACTTGTCACTCTCAGATGCCACAATCACATCAACATACCGCGACAACTCGGTATACCTTCTCTCATACTCAACCACTGAAAGTGTCCCTTATTTCAGTTCTAAAAATTCATCCCTCTTTGTCTCTCTCATGCGTGCTAGGGTAATATTTATCTTCAAATATACTTCAAAGTTTGCGATTAAAAAACGTGCATCACTACAATCGGCTAACATCGATTTCCATCATCCTTCCGCTTTATTTAGCAAAGCAAGAATGTGGCCAACTTAACATTTCGCTCCTCGTGAGCAACTCATCACATCAAAACATTTATCGAGCTTATTCATTAAAACCTCGACTTCACCGATCTTTGGAACCCTCAAACACCGTGGCTCCTAATTCTTTTAGGTGATCTATTCTATATGTCTTGTCTGGATTACTTAGCCCTGCTCCCTATGGCTTACCTACCTCCTGTGAGGAATTAACATGCTGCTTAATTCTGGCCCCTATCTGGACTCTCGGGGCACTAGATCCCCACTGGGATTGATCTTGGGTAGGATCCGACATCCCGTCTTGATCCTGCCTGCACCGTCTGCTAGTACGTGGTGGCACGACTTCTCTAACATATCAACATACTAGACATGTAATGAATACTCTCAAATGCACAATTCTAGACTTGTGTTCACATTCTAGTCCTGACTGGACTTACTATTATCCTTCCTTGGATCATGCTCTGCTAGTTCTATTGAACTAACTCAATAACTTGCTATTTACTTTTCAGTTTCTTCTAGAGCTAACTTACTCTGTCTCATTCCCATGGAGCTAACTGCTTTGATACCAAGTTGTCACACCCCCTCTCGAACTACCTGCTAACTTAGCCCGACAGACGGCGTGAAGCCAACAGTCATCGTTACCTCTCTAATGATACCTGTTGACCCTGCTTTACCTGATAAGCATATTATACTTGTATAAGAAACACTTTAAACATAACACAACGGAATATTGACAATTACGTAACCTACGTAAGGAGTAACCCTACTTAAGACTCTTTGAAAAACTGAAACGTATGTGAACATCACAACCAAAAACATACCCAACCATGGTTTACACAACCACAACCTAAAATGTACACATAAACATAACTTCATAGTCCTTTTCTATACATAGAGACTTTCTATACAACTCCACCCACGTACAACATATCAAACTTGTGGAGCTTCCAGCAGACTATGGCAGGTTATCAGGCACTGGGAGCTCGATCTCTACCTGAAAAGTGAGAAAAACACTGAAAGAATGAGCTATGAAGCTCAGTGAGTGACTTGAGTTTAAAAGAAAACTATTAACTCGTAAATCATACCACCTGGCCATCTATGAGCATATGCATCTGTAATCAAATGTTAAAAGTAACTGTGTAATAATAATAGCTTTTCAGGAAAACCAGCAAGTATGTCGTTAAATCTCGTAAAGCATATGAATGATATAAATCCTTTTTAAAACATGTCACAATCCACGTTGTGTAGGGCACGCCCAGTACAACCAACGTTTACTCTACGATGTAGTGGGGTTCGCCCAACACTCTCATCGTCTTTGTCGTAGTGGGGCCCGCCCAACACTCACGACAACATTGTTGTCACGGAGAACACTCAACGTCGACAACAGAAAATGACCTGTGTGCACACGGTACCATATAGCCTCAGGCACAATATCTCAGAAAACATCCTACAAACATTTGAACATGCCTGCTATTTTTTTCTTTCATAAAACTCAAGCTTACTCAGCTTGTTCATAAAACTGAAAATCTTTAAATCATACTTACTAGTACATACTTGCTTGAAATCATTACATTTCCATAAATTTCGACAATCAAGAACATATGCTCATATATAAATTTCATCAAGACATTTAGGCTCACAACGAGCACTTGAAATCATTACATAGAAAATATGAATACTCATAAACATGTGTTTCAAGGAAAACTTAAAGCATTGAAATCTTTCATTCTTGCAAAACTTGCATTTCTTAAAGCATTTTTCAAGCATATAGTTCATTTTCGAAGTTCGTTTTGTCACTCACAGTGTTAGAACTAGAGTCTTGACTCGTACACTTGACCTATTTCTTCTTGGCCTGCCAAACAAACCAAAACCATGTTTTAGAACCTCGAGCTCATGGATTTTAACCTTGAACCGAGAATACCGTTTGGAAGTGTCACTGTTGTTTGGTTCGAGGAACGAAATCGTTGGTTCGAGAGAATTCGTGACATGAGGAGAAAAAGCATCGAAAAAGAGTTCCTCAACAAGTAAGTAACAAATTACTTTATGTTTTTCTTGTTTTTACAACATGTTTAACTTAGAATGTATGTGATATATTCAATTTTAAGAAAATCGAAACACAACGAATCAACGACATTTCACGATATCTTCCGCTGCACGAAATTCAATTCCGTTTAATTTTTATGTCAGTAATAGAAGCCCAAACTTATAGAATTGTTGGTCTTGTAGCGGTTGAATATAAAATAGTAGGGATTTCACGAAAAAAAATCTAAAATTTGAGATTTTATCTTCCAGGGTTAATATACTATTCTCTATTACTATGAATCCTATTAATATAGAATTATAGAATAATTCATAATCATCTGTTTAGAAATTATGGTGTTCAACATTTTAATTATATTTTTCACATCGAATATTATTATTTTTATTAGGATATTTTATAATTTTTGTTTAAATAGAAATTGTATTGGAGATTATCCATTTTAACCTAAAAGTTTTTCAAGAATTGTTATTTAGATGAGAATAAATTTTAAAAAACAAAAAGGACAAAGAAAGTGAGGAATAATTTTTCCCAGGATCTGATTCCCACAAAATTAAATGGAGAATTTCACGGAGATGAGAATTGAAATAGATTTTTTTCCTCATTCCATCTCGTGAACATCCATAGACAAGACCATATAGTATGAACAAAAGGAGTATGGTATTCCTATAATACTAGAAAATTTCTCATGTGTTTAACTGACTTGTGTTGTTGATTCATATATATAAATGTAGGTTGAAAAACACTCTAGTTCGTAAACTTTCATTGAAGTAACAATTTAATACATGAACTTTAATTTATAATGTTTTAGTTCTTGTACTTTAAATTTTGAAATAATTTAGTCTATAAACTTTATTAGTTTGTAATAATTTATGCCCCGTTTGATAACCATTTTGTTTTTGGTTTTTAGTTTTTGAAATTTAAACCTAAAAATACTACTGTTGGGTTTTATGTCCTAAAACTCGTGGTTTTTGTAAACTGAATGTATATTATATTTTGCAATAAACATGTTATTGAGATTTATTTAGTAAAGGTATTATTGAATAAAGTGAATTGTATATTTTGAAACCCTAATCAAATAAAGAACTCATGGCTATAGGATGTATGCTTAAACTTTATGTGTGACATAAAAGTGGATCAAGTTCGAGTTATAGCCAGAACGATTTATAGTATAGGGATAGGGTTGGGTACCTTATCCTGAGGACACTATGGACGTGACCCACTTTGTAAAGTACAAATGATGTGATCCTGAATCGTTCATGTGAAGACATGCGAGTGGGGGCGTCCTATGCAATGAGTTTGCATAAGACTGGACCGAGAAATAGTCACTTAGACTTTATAACTCTATTTACTGTCTTAATTGACTATATTCATACGATAACCTAAGTAACTCAATTTTAATCCTGAGCGTGCGATGAACTCTTGTTTATTCGGATTATCCTTAGATTTGAATGGGTGAGAGTGGCCAGAGATGGCCAGAGAGTGGCCAGAGATAGCTGGGAACATAGTTCTGTAAGATGGAATTCACTCCTACCCAATTTAGAGATTAGTAGAGAGGTTGTTCCCTTAAGTGCTGACTCTGGATTTTGAACAAATGGCCCACCCCTCTCATTGGCCCGAGAGGGATTCGGTTTGATGGTTGGACCACAAACCAGTTGTTCATTATAGGATCAGTGGGTCTTAAGGAACAAGAAGTAATTACAAGGGTAAAACGGTAATTTTGACCCAGCTGTAATTACGAATGACCTGTGAAGGATCGATTTACTAATCATGGTTATATCGGGTGGACAGAAATATATCTAGAGTGAGGAGAGTGCAGCCACTGGGCTTTAGTGAAGTGTCCCGGTGGTTAACGAATGTTGAATAGCTAGGCTAAAGAGTTTGGCTGGTTAATCTCGTATCGTTGGAGCTCATGATCTGTAGGTCCATTAGGTCCCCTTACTAGCTCAGACTAAGCCTTGTAACATTTGAGAGAAAAGAATTTTAATTGTTCAAATTCAGTTTTGGGAGAAAACGTTAATATGTGATATACTTAACATGTCACAGTTTAATTATGAATTAAACTATAATAAAGAAGAGGTGAAAATATTTAAATATGATTTAAATATTGGTTCGGTTTATAACATGAATATGGATTCATGGTCGAACGGTCGATTTAAGAAATCGGGATTGATCTAATTATTTAATTTGATATTTGATATTAAATTAAATAATTATTTAAAATTAATTAATTAAATTAATTAATTAATTAATTAATTGATTTTAATTTAAAATTAATTTTATATTAATTTTGAATTAAAATTAAATGGAAATTCAAATTGATTTTTGGGTTTTCAATTGGACCAAACACATAAAGGGTGAACAAGCTTCTTTGAATGTCAAATTCACCATAATTGAGCACCTCCTTCTTGCTTAATCATTCTCATCTTCTTGCTGTCATTTTCTCCAAGCTTGAGAAGCTTATGGTTTGGTTTAATTGAAGAAGAATCAAGAGGATTAAGAGAATTAGACAAAAAATTGGATTTTCTGGTTTTTGAGATCTTTCTCTTTTCTCTCTTCAAATTCTCTCATGTTCCAAGGCTTGAGGATAGTAGGGAAGACACTGGAGGTGGTCCACAAAGTGTTTGTGACAAGAAATTGCCCACGGATTAGGAGAATTTTGAGCTACAAAGGTATGAGTTCTTATTCTCTGTTTTTCCAGATTTGAGCATGCTTTTTTATTTTGTAAAATTGATCAACTTAGAGTGTCAAGATCCGCAATTACTTTCGCTTTCTTAATATAGCCTCTTTTTATTGGTATCAGAGCAATTTTGAGCACTCGATTTGATCTATTTTGTTCTGTGGTGGGTGTTTTTTGAAATCTATTTGTTTTGGGCGTCTAAAGTGATATTCTGTATTTGGCATTTAATTGAGTATCCATTTGTGCTTTATTTTCAAATTTCTCAAGTATGTTTGAGCATTAATGTGTGAAGAAGAGTCTATAAAAGTTTTTGGTCGATCGGAGTTCGGAAAGACCCTCAATTTGAAGAAAGAAGCCTTGGAGGTCCTGAAAACACAGAACAGAGCAGTTGTTGTTTTTTTTTTTTTTCTATTTGCCACAATAACCCAAATGATTCAACCCACGTGAATTCATTCAAAATGAAGAAGAAGCAATTGACTTTGATCGGTTGTGATCGGTTTAAGTATCTTTAGACCGGTTCAGCTCGTTTTCGATATGGTTCGTGTGGTTTTAGATCGGTTCTAACTATTTCAAGGACGAGTTTTTCAATTTGGAGGTTCGTTTCACCATTTGTAGGCCCGGTTCAGCCTTTTACAACCCAGTTCAACCTTTTGAAGGTCCGGTTCACACATATGCAAGCTGGTTCGACCCAAATTCAAAGTATTCGAAGTGGTTCGATGTTAATTCTAGATAATTATTGTAATACTTTAGTTGTTTGCTTGCATTAGATGCCAAAACCAGTCCACTTTAGTGTGTTTAATTAATTATGCATTGTGAATGTATGTTTTAATTAAAATCCCTGATTGTATGTGCATAAAGTATGCCATATAGATTTTAAAATCCCACCATAGAAAGCATGCTCCATGCATTGAAAGTATGTTATAAGTGTTATAATATATAGTATGCATGTTTTTTGGTTTCATAAGAATTAATATAAGAGTTATATTAATTTATGAAACAAATAGTATATGTTTTAATTATAATTAATATAAGTGTTATATTAATTAAAAATTAAACATATAATTGGTATGCATTTATTCATGTGATGGATTTGTTATAAATGTATGTTTATCATGTGATGAATGATCAAACAATTTATAACATAGAAATGCATGTAACTTAAGGTTAATTAATTAGTTTTAAAATGGTTTTAGAACTGGAATTAATTAGACCTTAGGTTATCTAGTTCCAATAAGATTAGAATTAGGCAACCAATAATTTATAAACTATAATTAAAGAGGGACTCTGTCTAAGGAAGCTTTTGGCTAGGCTGGGGTACTTAACCTGACGGAAACGGAACACCCTATCTAGGAACCAACCTGGGAGTGAATTTAATCCAGAGGTTTATAAATTATTTTTCGTGAGTGGCGTTTATTAAAAGTTAATAATTAAACTCATAGATCTAGGTTTATTAAAAGGTTAATAGACTTAGGTAATTCCAGTATAAATTGTTATATTGGTAGACTTAGGTCATATTATTTTAGCCAAAATATGCCTAAGTAAAAGTATACCCAAACTGTTTAAAATACGTAGTGGGAGTGAAAGGTATATATGATATATCAATTTCCTCTTACGCTCTTTGCGAAGTTCACACCGTGAGATTTTTGCTCGACCTCGTGATGTCAATAGGGCATCCTCATTCAGATGGTGTTTGCATAAATCAAGAGCAAGCTGAATGGAGAGAGTATTTATAGTAAGTGGGAGAAGTAAGTGTGGCAACACATCCTATGGTCTCCTCCATTAGATTAGACCGTGAGATTCCCATGTTGCGCCTGCAGGTTGCCCGTAGTAGCACCATCCATTCGGAGGGATGTAACATGGGGTTCAAAACAACTTAAACTCCAGAAATGGATAGGGTTTCTTAGGTCCATTCGCATCTTTGACTTTCCAATTCGGTAGCATTGTTGGGGTCGTCCTCTGAGGTCTAAAAATGGCGGGTCACACTTATAAGAATTGCTAAATGTTAGTAAATTCTTGACCAAAGTAGCGATAACTAGAATGCTATAGGAATAAGAGTTATTCCGGTATTAGCATTTAGTTAACAATGTCTTGGTTCAGTGAATGAGTGATTGACTGCCCCTCGGTAGCGGTTGCTTTGACTCACTGAAGTATCGTTGTAAAAACATGAGTTTGTTGGGATATGTGCCCTAAAACTTATGTAATTTTGGTCAAATAAATAAAGAGTTATATGTTTTAATAAAATTATATTCTCGTTTTATAAATTCAATAAACTAAGCTCTAAAATTATAATATATCTTGAACATCAGTGTAGTAGACACTATTTGGATTGTGTTCAAGAGTATAACCTAAATGGTGTATGGTATAACAATAAGGTTGGAAACCTTATTCTGGTAACACCATGGATGCAACCCACTTTGTAGTTAGTACAAATGAGATAATCCAACTCACTCATGTGGACGAGTGGGGGCATCCTGTATGAAGAGTTCATACAAGACCGGATTGCAAATTATTAGTCTGACCAGTATAACGCCATTAACAGGATAAGATTGATAATTTATAGATCATCATTAGTGACTCGACCTGAATCCTGAGCAAGTTAAAAACTCTTGCTTATAGGGGTTTGTCCTTAGACTAGTATGGGTAAGAGTGGCCTGTAACCGACTCAATAAGCATACCTTCTCATGGACAGAACCTCGTAGGTAGCTGGGGACTTAACTATACAAGATGGAATTCACTCATTCCTACACTAAGGAATTAGATAGTTTATTCCCTTAAGAACTGAGTCCAATTCTTGAACAACGGGGCCCTCCCTCTAAACTAGCTTAAAGGGTATGAGTTTATGGTAGGACCATAGACTTGTTGTTCATTAGAGGATCAGTGGTGTTTAAGGAACAAAGAGGTAATCACAGGGGTAAAACGGTAATTTAACCCAACTGTGATTACGAACAACCTGTGAAGGGACGACTCATGGGTAATGATTATATCAATAGACACAATATAATCTACAGTGAGAAGAGTGCAACTACAAGTCTATAGTGGAGTGACTTGTAGTTAATGAATCTTGATTAACTGGATCAAAGAGTTTGATAAGTTAATCTCACATCATTGGAGCTCATGAACTGTAGGTCCATTAGGTCCCTCCGTTGGCTCAACATGGTAATATTGAGGGTATAAAGTTAGGAATGAGATTGAAGTGTTCAATTTCATGTATGAGGTATTATATCAATTATATGTGATATAAATGATATAATATATAGTTTTAATGTGAATTAGATTCACATATTAACTATATACTAACGAGAGAATGTAGGAAGGATAGAGTTCCATTTTGTGTTGGAAAGAGTTCCAAACAAAAACTTCTCTCAAACCTCCACATCTCATCCTAAAGGAACCCACCTTCCTCCCTCACCTAGAGAACAACGGAGAAGATATAGTGGTGAATCTTCATACGTTCGGGTTTGTGTTGCTGAGATCGTGATCGTGAGAGAAGGAGCTCGTGAAGAAAGTATTCTTCAAAGGTATATTTCTTGTTGTCCTATCTTTAAAAGCATGCTTAATCTTAGATTTAGTTCTTGTATTTTAGATTTATGTAACAAAATCATGAACACGCGATTCACTATCGCTTCCGTTGCGGGATTCGATCCCTTCAATTGGTATCACAACCCAATTGTGTTCTTGATTTTGTTCTTGATTAATCAAGAACAAATGTGAGATTTACTGATTTTATGAGATGTATGATCGGTTTGCAAAATTGGATGCTTCAATTTTGGCACATAGACTTACAATTTTTATTTCATTGAATCGTTCAATGTAAGGGCCCGGTGTTTTGGGCAATTTTAATTGTAAATCGAGTCTTAAATCCGTGTCGATCGAGACAAAGTGGTTGCTGAAAAGAACGAATCGAAAACGAGCAAAAACAACAAAAGGTGATTGTTGTACTGTGTGCAGCGTTGCAACAATGTTCATCAGCGTTGCAATGCCGTTGAAGCAGTTTTCATGCTGCAGGAGGTGCAACGTTGCAACGCGCCAATCAGCGTCTCAACGCTCGGACGGATAGGCGTTGACGTTGCAACGCTAGAACGGGCATCTCAACGCTGAAGGCAGAAGCGTTTTGCCAAGCGCTCCAACGGGCAGAAATGGACAAGGTGCAACGTTGCAACGCTGGTATCAGTGTTGAAACGCCTACACGCCGTAGGTGTTTCAAGAAGAAGGCAACAGGCGAAAATGCGTTTTTTGTTATATATATTTAATATAAAAATATTTTATATTAATTTTATTTAATATTATTAATTTTAATTAATATAATTAGATTATATTAATTAAAATTAATTTTAGGGGTGCTAAATTGGTCTAATTTTGCTATTTTTTTTAGGTAAATGTTGTATAATTATTGCCATGCATAATGTATGCTTTTATTTAGATATCCTACCTTAGGTTAAACATTTACATGCATCATTTATAATATAAAGTGTTATATTATATAGTTTGTATGTATAATTAATATAAGGAGTTATATTAATTTTTGGACACCATTGACATGCATATTTTTCATGAGATGAATGTGTTATGTATGTTTTATTATTCATGTGATAAATGATCAAACACAATAACATAGAATTGCATGTCACCTAAGGTTAAATTCATTAGTTTTAAAATGTTTAGAATATGAAGTTAATAGACCTTAGGTTATATAGTTCTAATTAGATTAGAATTAGGAACCATGTAATTGATAAACAATGATTAAAAGAGGAACTCTGTCTAAGGAAGGTTCTATCTAGGCTGGGGTATTTAAGCTGACGGAAACGAAACACCCTTACCTGGGAGCTGACCTGAGAGTGAATTTTAATCAAAGGGTTTATAAATTATAGTAGCGTCACTGGGTTTATTAAAAGGTTAATAAACTAGAAATCTTAAGTTTAATATAAAGAGTTATATTAGCAAACTTAGGAAAAAAATCAATAGAAGAGTTATATTGATTATCAATATAAAAGTTATATTGATATGTTTAGGTAAAACCATTAGCCGGGTTTAGCCTAAGTTATTTTCCTATAAAGTTAAAGTATCCAGTGGGAGGAAAAGTGTATATGATACATATAATTCCACCTACGTTTCTCCGGGAAGTTCACACTATGAGGCTCATACTTGGCCTCGTGGCGCTAACGGGAGCGTCCCCCTTCGGATGATGTTTGTATGAGTCAATATCAAGGTGAATGGAGAGGGTATTTATAGTGAGTGAGAGCAGGTTTAGTGAAAACAAAACCTATGGTCTCTTCTGTCGGTTCACATCGTAAGATCACTATGGTCAACTTGCTAGTTTTGCCTGGACCAGACAATCCCTTCGGAGGGCTTGATCATAGGGAATCGAACACAGTGGACACCCAAAGAGATAAAGATTTTTTTGGATGGGGACTTTGGGGTCCAAAGACAGAGGATTACTGTAACGCTCGACACTTACAGGTACACTTAAATTTATAGTCTTATTTGTGAATTAAATATTTAACTTATTGAGGACACAAGTTGGAATAGAAGAAGGGCACTTTGGAAAAAGAAAGGAAAAAAAAACTGGATTAGGACTTAAGGTATGAGTTATGGATTTATTAAATAATGAATATATATAATTAAATATATTTTTAGTTCCTTTCTTTTTCAGCTGCACGCGACAAAGGAAACCTAAAGTTTTTAAGTTTTATTATTTTTTCTTTTCTTCTCATTCGCTTTCCCCACACCGCATGAACCTCTCTGTCTCTCATCGGTTCACGGCTACCACATTCGTGGAGGCTTCAACCGCTGGAGACCTCCCACCGAACGTCTCTCCACCTTCTTCTTTCGTCTAGTCGTCGGTCTCGTCGTCTAACGTGGCGCGTAAATCCACCGCCAGAAGCGAGTTGTAGCGGCTGTAATTGCGCAAAGCTGCTACGTGGGTTGCCTTTCGGCCGCCGATCGTCGTCGACTCGCCAAAAGCTGGGTGCTCTCAGTTTTAACCCACGAGTCAGACCCGTCCTCGCCGAAACCTTCTCGAATCGACTACTCTTCACGTGAAGTTGCCGGAGTCCATTGAAGTCACCGGTTCGAGCTATGGTTCGAAGTTCTCGTCAGATTTTGCCTAGTTTTTAAGAGTTTGAGGTCGGTTCTGAATAGGAATCCAAAAACGAGCTCCACGCGCCGAACCACCGTCGTTCTCCATCGCCACACGCCACCGTTCGCCAGAAATTGCCCAATTTTATCCGTTTCGCTCTCCGAGACCGTTTTAAGCATCCGATTATGGTAATTTAGCCTAACTTAATTATGTTTTTTTTTTTGTAAACGTTTTGTATTTCTATGGGATCCCAAATGTAACCGATTTTAATTATCAATTTTTATCTATTTAAAGTTATTTAGTGCCTCAAATGCATGCATGAGTAGTAATGTCCCTAGGAACTTATGTTATAAAAGTAGGGGCGTTACAGTTGGTATCAGAGCCCAAGGTTATAGGTCTTGTAGACTCGCTTACAGAGTAAGCAACAAGTATCCCATGGCTAAGTAGCAACTCCAGTCACCGCCAGGTATGCCTTTGAACTAAGAGTTTTATTTGTTCATGAAAAGAAAATTTAGTATTCTATGTGAAGATATTTTTATATAAAAATCGAGTTTGATGAATTTCCAAACTAAGAAAGAATGAGAATGTATGAACTAAACTATATGTCTATGAAAAGGAAATGCATAAAGGAAATGCTTATATGTGAATCTATATGCGTATATGTCGTAAAGTTGACGTGATTTTACGCTGAAAGGAAAGAGAATACATGTGATCTCTGCTTTTGACGATAGAAAGGAAAATGTTTTATTTAAGGATGTTCACGCTAAAAATGAAGTTTTATAGCCATAGAACACATGTTTTGGGTTATTAAAAAGGGTCCGCTTTGACCAAGGGAGTGAAGAGTAAGACTTAAGAGACTAGAGTGTTAAGGGTTGCTAAGCAACTAGATTACTTAAGTATAGCTTTCAAAAATAAAAGTTAAGACTACTCATGAGAAGTGCAAAGTTAGAATGTGTTCGGTAAGAGGTTAGTAGTCCCATTCATACATGTTGGATCAATTGGATAGAAAGGTATGAGATTTAGTAAACGTACCACTTTGGAGTGTTCGACTTTGTTGGTTCCTGAATAAAGTCCCTTCATCTTCAAGTGATTGCATAACTATAGTATTTAAGGAGTTGAAAAGTAAAGAGAGCAAAAGTGTTTTGAAAATGGGCTCCGAGATGTAAAGGGAAAAATAGATTGTTAATGTTGAGATGAAAATAGTCCTTTTCAAAATACTTGAAACACTTCGATTTTATTTATACCATTGCTCGAGAGAGAAAGCCACAGGGATATACACAATTAATGTGTTACTGCAGATAGGCATGATACGAAGTTTCAAAAGCGATACCATGAACTAAATAAACTTAATAAAGACAAGTATAAAGAAGAAAAGTAAGGAGTTAGAGTTTTAGTTTGAGAACACAAGAGAATTGATTGTCGGGACTCCAGAAACTTGTGCACGAATTGACTTTCATATGATCACTTGTGTATTCAAGCTTGTGGAATGTGTATAAGAACCTTGCCACTAATTTCTACCTGTTGGACTAAATGTATGTGTACAACTTGAAAGAGATAACATGTGATGTTAACCTTAAGTTCTTATGTAGTAAAGTTTCCTTTTTCCCCCGATCAGAGGGTTAAGGAGAGAGAATTCAGTTAATAGAGGAAAGTGCTTTGAATCTCTTCTTCGCTATATAGCAGTCATGCTGAGGAACTTCTTTCAATTAGTATAGTGTATAGTGGTAGTGGTCGAGCGACCATTAGAAACATGAAACTATAAGGTTCCTTTAGTAAAGGCTAGGTTGATGGTTTCTTAAGAGAGGTTTTAGTGAATTTGACATTATAACCAAACGAGTACAAATAGTTGAGAAAGTCCTTAATCTTACTAAAAGAAGGAGGCCAAGTTTAAGGAGAGTAAGCACGAGGATCAATGCGTTAGTGTTAGATAAGGAAGGTTTTATCTTTTAAAGTTACCCCTAACACAAGAGACAGACTTAAGTATGGAATTAAAAGTAGAGAGTAACAGTAATTTCTAATACTCCTTACAGAATGCTCCAGTAAAGTAAAAGAACTCAAGTCATAGGTGCATAACCTTCCATGTAAGAGTTGATAGTAGTTTATCGCCATAAGGAGTATTAGGGGGGTGCGTAAAGGAGAAAGGTGTATCCTTGTGCTCGTGCATAAGAGATGAGAAGTGGAAGACAGTTGTTGCTAAGAATGAATCTCTTCGTTTTTTTTAAATGAACGACCTATTCCACCAGTACGAGGAGCATAGTGTTCCTTAAGATGATTTTGGAGTCAAGTTAGCGCCCGTCATGAACCAGGGATTAGATATTCCGAGACAACTTTCAAATCACTTTACGAACATCATGAAGATTGTAGAGATTTTACTTAAATGCCCCTAATGTTTATAGGCTTGATGGATTTAGTGCTCAAGAAAAAGGTAAATCATTGTTGGGATAAAGTTGTCGGAGACGTTCTAGTTAAACCAAGCCTAAGAAAGGGCAGAAATGACAATTCGGAAGGATTGCTTTAGGCATAAGGAGGGAAGAGTAAGTCCTGAGATATGGAAGTAGTCAAAGGTCACTAAGGAGTTAAATGCTCAAGTAAACTTCAAAAGATGAGCATAAGGAAATTTGTTAAGCTAAGAAAAGACGCAGTATGTGACCTCGGTGTGAGTGATATTAGAAAGGAAATGTCCGAATTCGGGATGTAAGGCTTAAAGGAATCTTTGTCAAGATAAGACTCACTTGCAGCGTTATAAAAAGGAGTAGTTTGGACAAAGGAAGGAAAGGGTAGACATTACGAGGCGAAAGTCTTTCAAGAAACCTTGAACAAGCGAGTTCATGAGTAGAACCTTAGCAAAGGAATATTGTAATTCTTGACAAGTTCAAAGTCTAGAGGTGTTAAATAAAGTATTCGTATTCAAGGTTTGAACGTTAGAGTTTCATGACAAAAGAGTCGGAAAAGTTAAGAAATGTAGTGGATGCCATTGTAAAGTATCCAACCCTATTGGTGTTAAGAAAGTTGCATTATATTCAAGTGATTACTTGAGCAGGATATTCAAGGGAGTGAAGGATAAAGGGTGAATGAGTTTTAAAAGACTAAATTCCTTTACCGAGATCGCTTAACATCGAGGTTGTTAGCGGTTGAGTTAGATTAAGGGGAGTGATATGAATGACTGTTCCGTTGTGCCACAGACTGAGGAAAGATTAAAAGAGATAGAGTATGAGTTGTATCTTGAATAACTTGCTTTAAAAGGTTCATTCTAATTCCTAGAATTTGCAATGAAAATTTTGTCACTTAATGCGATAACCTATAGTTATTTAGGCTTTAAAGTAAGGTAAGTCAAGAGGATTTCATTACACTCTTTTAAAGTTTGTTTTAAAGTTGATGTCGCAATCTAATTGTTAGATCTCCTTGTCTTTAAAGAATCATCACTTACAATTAAGAACTTAGTTTCACTTATATTGGGTTGTTCAACATTTATGTGTATAGTGTGTTTCTGAACCCTGAGTAATCTGAGATGAAGTTTGGAGGCATGATGGGTTTGTTTTCTGATTTTAGAAGTGCAATTGCTATCTATCAGGTGTAGAGAAAATTTGGCATTGTTGTAGTTACGCTGCTAGTTATCTTTGCTTGAAATTTTCGGGCATCCTTGTAATAAGAATGACAGAGTTGTACAAAACATTTCATGTGTCACGACAACCAAATGAGACCTAAGTTTGAGTTACTCCCACCATGACCTAAGACTTTCAACGAGCTATTGATGTCAATAGAAAACCCCAAAGTTAATGAAATACGCAAGTGAGATCGTCACTGCAACGTTTACTAAAAGGTCGTTGAGAGTAGCGAAAGGTTAACCATTAATGTGAAGAGTCTCGAACAACTGAACAAAGTTGCTAACTTTATCCTTGAAGTCACATCTCTTAGAAAGGTGTTAAAGTTATGGAAACGATGGTCAGCCGGAATGATCGAGTTATGTCTTGAAATGAATGCTAGTAGTGATGCAATGAAAAGAAACCTTAAAGAGGATTTTGTGACTTATCAACAATGTAATGGTTTTAGCAAAGAGTTCCTTTCTAAAATCACAAGACACAAGAGACTAATTAAAAGACTAGGAAAGGAAATATGAGCTAAATATCCCGAGCTATCTTAGGATTTGAATCTGAACTTTCCAAATTTAGAATCCGAGTCAAGGGCCTCACTCATGTGGGCCTTAGTAGAAAGACCCCAAAGAAGAAAACGAGCTCAAGTTAAAGTTATGAGACCGTTGGGTAGTGAGTTTACGCTAAGATGTGATACTTGAGGGACAAATGTAGTGCCAATTCTTGCATAAGGATCGAAGACTAAGTCGTAACCAAGTGGAGCGGGTGTGAGCAAGCTCTCCCAAAGTATTATAAGATTAGAAACTTTCGAGGACGAAAGTTCTTAAGGAGGGAAGATTGTAACGCTCGACACTTACAGGTACACTTAAATTTATAGTCTTATTTGTGAATTAAATATTTAACTTATTGAGGACACAAGTTGGAATAGAAGAAGGGCACTTTGGAAAAAGAAAGAAAAAAAAACTGGATTAGGACTTAAGGTATGAGTTATGGATTTATTAAATAATGAATATATATAATTAAATATATTTTTAGTTCCTTTCTTTTCCAGCTGCACGCGACAAAGGAAACCTAAAGTTTTTAAGTTTTATTATTTTTTCTTTTCTTCTCATTCGCTTTCCCCACGCCGCATGAACCTCTCTGTCTCTCATCGGTTCACGGCTACCACATTCGTGGAGGCTTCAACCGCTGGAGACCTCCCACCGAACGTCTCTCCACCTTCTTCTTTCGTCTAGTCGTCGGTCTCGCCGCTCAACGTGGCGCGTAAATCCACCGCCAGAAGCGAGTTATAGCGGCTGTAATTGCGCAAAGCTGCTACGTGGGTTGCCTTTCGGCCGCCGATCGTCGTCGACTCGCCAAAAGCTGGGTGCTCTCAGTTTTAACCCACGAGTCAGACCCGTCCTCGCCGAAACCTTCTCGAATCGACTACTCTTCACGTGAAGTTGCCGGAGTCCATTGAAGTCACCGGTTCGAGCTATGGTTCGAAGTTCTCGTCAGATTTCGCCTAGTTTTTAAAGAGTTTGAGGTCGGTTCTGAATAGGAATCCAAAAACGAGCTCCACGCGCCGAACCACCGTCGTTCTCCATCGCCACACGCCACCGTTCGCCAGAAATTGCCCAATTTTATCCGTTTCGCTCTCCGAGACCGTTTTAAGCATCCGATTATGGTAATTTAGCCTAACTTTGATTGGATTCGGAAATAAGTTATGATGATGTGTTTTAATTAGGAAAAATGTATTTGAATTAGGGGATTCGAGTATCAGGGACGTTGGAAATGAGCCTTGAGTTAGGAGCTAAACCTTATGAGTTTCAAGCTAAGAGGAGGTAAGGGATTTTCTACAAACGATCTTAAAAAGGGAAGTGAATATGATTTCTTGAAATATGTATTTGTTTTAAAAGATGAAAGTTGAGGATTTATTTCAAAGGGTTTTTTCGAGGACCTCGAGTGAATGATTTTCAAAAGGTTTAGAAAGGAACTTGAGGATTTAAGGGTTTGAGAGGACCCGAGCTGAAATGATTTCAAAGAATTGAAAAAGGAGTCTTGACACAGTTATGTATAGTTCTGTATATTGAGATTTTCGATTATGTTATTGTGCTAGTTATGCACCTCAAATAATAAACGTTTATTATTACATGATGATTGATTGACTCTAGTTAAAGTTATGAAAGTTATGTCATGATCTTAAGTTTATGTGATTGTTGCATCATTCCCGAATGTATATGTATATGAATTTAAAGAATGAGACCTCATGCATATTGTATGTATATATGAACATGTCATGTAGGCCGTGGCAATTGGTCTCTCGAGAACTTATGCATGGTAAAACATGCATCGAGAGACCTATGGGTCAATATTACAGGGTCCATGAGGACTCAATATTACAGGGTGCATGAGGGACTCAATATTACGAGGGGCAGCAGAGGGACTCAAACCTACAGAGGGTCTATGAGGACTCAAACTTATAAAGGGCCGTGAGGACTCAAAATGAAAAGACTCAGGTAGACTCAATTGACCACGCATAGCCAAAGAGGAAAAGTCATGATTTTATGAAAGAAAGTTTTAGGTCCCATTACAGAAAGCTTTATGATTTTAAAAGTCACGAATAGTAGTCATGTTTAAAAGTCAGATTTGAAGAAATATCATATGCATGTGTTTGCATTTCCCGACCCCCACTTACTGGGTATTTTATAATACTCATCCCTCTCCTTTTGTTGTGTTTTCTCTGTTTTAAAATGTTTTCAGGTAGAGTCGAGAGCATACCAGGCGAGTGGCATGGATGCGCTACAGAAGCCATGGGAACCGAGTCATGAATTCCGCATCCATGATTTAGCAAGAATTTTAAATGATTATTGTTTTCCGCTTATGTAGTACAGAGTTTTGAAACTAGAGGCCGAACTTAATTATGTTTTTTTTTGTAAACGTTTTGTATTTCTATGGGATCCCAAATGTAACCGATTTTAATTATCAATTTTTATCTATTTAAAGTTATTTAGTGCCTCAAATGCATGCATGAGTAGTAATGTCCCTAGGAACTTATGTTATAAAAGTAGGGGCGTTACAATTACACTCACAAGGTACATAATAAGTGTATGTATCCTGACCAAATAATGGTAACTAAAGCCTATAGAAATAAGAGTTATTCTCGCATTAGGTTTTGGTCAAGAATGTCTTGACCAAGAGGAGTAGTGTTTTTTTATTACCCTTCGGTGTCATACATTCTAAACCTTTGGAGTATCATTACAAATTATTAATGACTTAGGAATCATTAGATAATTAGCTAAAATATGATTAGATTAGATAGTTATAGCGAGAAACTTATACAAATTTTATTTTGTAAATTTCAGCAAAATGTCTAGCTCTATTATTTCCTTACTAGGTGTGGAAAAATTAACCGGAGAGAACATGATGACTTGGAAAAATAAACTTAACACTATTTTGGTAGTGGATGATATAAAGTTTGTGCTAACTGAGGAGTGTCCTCAAGTGCCAGGCTCGAATGCTACACGAAATGTTCGTGATGCGTATGATTGATGGATCAAGGCTAATGATAAGGCCAAGGTCTATGTGTTGGCAAGTATGTCTGACATATTAGCCAAGAAGCATGAGGGCATGATGACCGCTAAGGAAATCGTGGATTCAGTGCAGGGTATGTTTGGACAATAGTCTACACAAGCCCGACACAATGCCCTCAAGTATATATTCAACTCGAGGATACCTGAGGGTTCATCTATTCGGGATCATGTTCTGGATATGATGGTACACTTTAACATTGCAGAGTCGAATGGTGCTTCTATCGATGAATCGAGCCAAGTCAGCTTCATTCTGGAAACTCTTACAAATAGTTTCTTACAATTTAGAAATAATGCTGTTATGAACAAGCTTACTTTTAATCTTACCTCCCTTCTGAATGAACTTCAGACCTTTCAATCTTTGATGAAAATTCAGGGATCGAAAGGGGCAAATGTTGCCAGTAGGAGTTATCACAAAGGTTCGACCTCTAGATAAAAAACAGTGGCTTCATCTTCTTCTAACCTGAAAGGGAAGAATAAGAACATGAAGAAGGTTGGTAAAGGGAATCGAGCTGACAAAGCTGCCGCCCAGAAGAGCAAGAAGGTCAAAGAAGTTGTAAACAAAGGAAAATGTTTCCACTGCAATGAATACAGACATTGGAAACGGAACTGTCCGAAGTACATTGCAGAAAAGAAGAAGGAAGGTAAATATGATTTACTTTGCTTAGAAGCTTGTTTAGTGGATAATGATAAAACTGCTTGGATACTTGATTCAGGCGCCACTAATCATGTTTGCTATTCTTTTCAGGGAATTGATTCCTAGCAGCTGCAGAAAGAAGAGATAATGCTCCGGTTGGAAATGGAGAAGTCGTCTCAGCTGTAGCAATTGACACAATGAAGCTTATTTTTTGCAAGAAATATATGTTGTTAGACAATATATTAGTGATACTAGGGTTTACTAGAAATCTTATTTCAATTTCTTGCCTTATAAAACAATGTATTTATGTTTCATTTTCTTTAAATAAAGTGTTTAGTTAAGAAAGGTGTGGAAATATGTTTAGATTCATTAGAAAATGACTTGTATGTTTTAAGACCAAATTTAGTCAAAACATTTTTGAACACTGAATTATTTAAAACAACAAACACACAAACTAAGAAACGTAAAATTTCTCCTAAAGAAAATACTCATCTTTGACATCTTAGATTGGGTCACATTAACCTCAATAGGATTGAGAGATTGGTAAAGAATAGACTTCTAAATGAGTTAGAAGAAAATACTTTACCTGTATGTGAATCCTACCTAGAAGACAAAATGACAAAAAGACCTTTTAGTGGAAAAGGTTATAGAGCCAAAAAAATTCTTGAGCTTATACATTCAGACCTTTGTGATTCGATGAATGTTAAAGCCAGAGGAGGTTATGAATATTTCATCTCTTTCATAGATGATTATTCCAGATTTGGGCATATTTACCTAATGCATCATAAGTCTGAAGCACTTGAAAAGTTTAAGGAATTCAAGACTGAAGTTGAAAATCAATTACGTAAAACAATTAAAACACTTTGATCAGATCGAGGTGGAGAGTACATGGATTTAAAATTTCAGAACTATATGATAGAACATGGAATTACATCCCAACTCTCAGCACTCGGTATGTCCCAGCAAAATGGTGTATCGGAAAGAAGAAAATTAGAACCTTGTTGGACATGGTTCGATCAATTATGAGTTATGCTCATCTCCCTAATTCCTTTTGGGGGTACGCAGTAGAGACTGCGACATACATTTTGAACAATTTGCCATCAAAGAGTGTTTCTAAAACAACTTTTGAACTTTGGAAATGACGTAAAGGTAGTTTATGTCATTTCAGAATTTGGGGTTGTCCAACACATGTGCTTGTGACAAATCCAAAGAAGCTGAATTCACGTTCAAAATTGTGCCTATTCGTAGGCTACCCAAAAGAGACAAGAGGTGGATTATTCTATGATCCTAAGGAAGATAAGGTACTTGTGTCGACAAATGCCACTTTCTTAGGGGAGGACCACATCAGGGACCACAAACCAAGAAGTAAAGTTGTGTTAAGTGAGTTAGACGGAACAATAGCAAAGGTTGCTAATAAAGCTTGTACGTCAACAAAAGTTGTTGATACTAGCTTGTTTAGTCATGAGAGTCCATCTCAAGAGTTGAGTATGCCTCAACGTAGTGGGAGGGTTATAACACAACCTGACCATTACATGAGTTTATCTGAAACCCAAGTTGTTATACCAAATGACGACTGTTAGGATCCATTGACTTATAATCAAACGATGGTTGACAAAGACAAAGACAAATGGGTCATAGCCATGGACCAAGAAATAGAGTTTATGCACTTCAATTCTGTTTGGGATCTTGTAGATAAACCTGATGGGGTAAAACCTATAGGTTGTAAGTGGATCTACAAGAGAAAGCGTGGTGTAGATGGAAAGGTGCAAACCTTTAAAGCTAGACTAGTAGCAAAGGGTTATACCCAGGTTGAAGGGGTTGACTATAAGGAAACCTTTTCGGCTGTTGCTATGGTAAATTCTATCTGTATCCTACTTGCCATTGCCGCATATTATGACTATGAGGTATGACAAATGGATGTAAAGACAACATTCTTGAATGACAATCTTGACGAGAACATCTACATGGACCAACCCAAAGGGTTCATTGAACCAGGACAAGAGCAAAAGGTTTGCAGGCTTAAAAGATTAATCTATGGACTGAAACAAGCCTGTAGGTCCTAGAATATAAGATTTGATGAGGCAATTAAATCTTTTGGCTTTGATCAAAATGATGATGAACCTTGTGTCTACAAGAAAATCATCAGTAAATCTGTCGCATTCCTAGTCATATATGTGGATGATATCCTACTCATTGGGAATGATGTAGGTTATCTTACTGACATTAAGAATTGGCTAGTTACACAATTCCAAATAAAAGATTTGGGTAAAGCACAGTTTCTTCTTGGGATCCAGATTGTCCGAAACCGCAAGAATAAAACACTAGCCTTGTCTCAGAAATCTTACATCGACAAAGTGTTATTGAGGTTTAAGATGCAAGACTCCAAAAAGAGTTTATTGCCTTTTAGATATGGAGTTCATTTGTCTAAGGAACAGTGTACTAAGACACCTCAAGGAGTTGAGGACATGAGACGGATTCCTTATGCATCAACTGTTGGGAGCCTGATGTACGCCATGTTGTGTACTAGGCCAGACATCTGTTTTACAGTTGGAATGGTCAGTAGGTATCAATCCAATATAGGACCTGAACACTGGACAACGGTTTAAACGATTCTTAAGGGGATGTTTGGTTTATGGGGTTGGGTTGGGTTGGGTTGAGTTAGAGTTGGGTTAATAACCCAACTCCTTGTTTGGTTCACCAACAATTATAACTTGTGACCTAATAACCCAACTCTGTGGAGTTGAGTTATTAACTCAACCGCACGATACTTTCTGGTGACTTTCCGACGAATCTCCGACAACGATCTGGCGGCTCTCCGACGACGGTCTGACGCGATGAAGAAAGTGGATAAAAAAAAAGAAGACGAGGAGAGTTTTGAAGTGTGCCTTTAAGTTGCTAATACTCTAGTTTAAATAGACACCAAAAAATCCTAAACCTTTTAGAATAAGGAATTCTAATCCTTTCAGAAAAGGAAATCCTAAACCTTTTTAAAACAGAAATACTAATCATTTTTTAAACTTTCAAACACCATTTCCTAATCTTGATATGATTATCCAAAAATATAAATTTAATACAAATACAATTAAAGCACCTAATTTTACAGGACGTCACAATATGCCCGTCTAAGAAAAATTTTCGTCCTCGAAAGTTGCTAGAACTTTACAATGGTCACGTCCTCGAGTCATAATCTAAACTTAAACTCTAAACTACCTTAGCACAGGAACAAAGAAGTCAAAAGCATAGCATAACAAGTTTCAACACACAAACAACTCAAATAACTTTAACTACTTTATAAAATAAAAGCAAACCTGGAGATAACGAGGCGAGTTCCTGCGAGAGGCTATAAGGATCGTTGCCTACGATGTAGGCGAGTATGCAAAAGCTAAAACTCATGATTTGATACCAACTGTAACAAACCTAATTTTTCCAACTCAAATTTCCTAGGGGCGTTACTAAGTAACACCGCCTGCACTGAAAATTTCGGTAGCATAACGGCGCTGCTAGGACCTTGATGACATATCTAATATTTTGTAGATATGCAACTTCAAAATGACATAAAATATTTAAGTATGTTGGCATATTTTTAACATCTTCACAAGGTAAACTATTTATTCCATTCTAAAGATGTCCATAGACAATGCATGTGTTTAGACTATTAATACTAAATTAATACCTACCTAAATTAAAATAAAAAAGTAGTGGTGAATATGTGCATAAAAAAAGGAATAAAGTTCATATTGAAGAGTAAAAGTTCTAAATAATGAATTTTATTGGAAAATAAATATTGATATCAAACCCAATATCCATTACTTTTGCAAATATCCCTAACATACATTTGGCAAATGGTAATATATATTGTAATTTTATAATTGATCACATAATTAAGTTTTGGAATTGTAGACAAATGTGTTTGTATTTGATTTGTTGTGAAAACAAAGTAAGGAAAAAAAGTCACAGAAAAAATCATACTTTTCACTTTACATAAGATAAAAATGATTTTTAGGGGAGAAGAAAAATTGATATCAATCTCAATATCCAGTACTGTTCTAAATATCCCATACATCTTACAAATGATAATATATATTGTAAATTTGTAATTGATCTCATAATGAAGTTTTGAAATCGTAGATAAATATGTTTGCAATTGATTTAGTGGAAACAAAAAAAGTAAAAAAACAAAAGTCACAAAAAACAGAGTTATTCACTTTACAAAAAACTTCACCAGATACCCCTGACATAATAACTCAACTCTGCAAACCAAACACTGACTTCCTGACTCAACTCAACTCAACTCAACTCTGCAAACCAAACACTGATTTCCAAAACTCACTGATAAAACAACTCTACACAGCTCAATCAACTCAACCCAACTCAACTCAACTATGCGATCCAAACACCCCCTAAGTATCTTCAGAGAACAAGGAACTACATGCTTGTGTATGGGGCTAAGGATTTGATCCTTAAATGATACACAGATTCTGACTTTCAAACTGATAAAGATTTCTGAAAATCTACATCAGGGTCAGTATTTACTCTTAACGGAGGAGTTGTAGTATGGCGAAACATCAAGCAGGGATGCATCGTTGATTCCACTATGGAGGCCGAATATGTAGCAACTTGTGAAGCAGCTAAAGAGCCTGTTTGGTTAAGAAAATTCATGTTAGATTTGAAAGTTGTTCCAAATATGAGTTTGCCTATCACATTGTATTGTGATAACAGTGGTGTCGTGGCAAATTCAAGGGAACCCCGAAGTCACAAGAGGGGTAAGCATATTGAGCGAAAATATAATCTCATCTGGGAGATCGTGCATTGAGGAGACGTGATCGTCACGAAGATAGCCTCAGAGCACAACATTGTTGATCCTTTTACAAAGGCTCTCATGGCTAAAGTATTTGAGAGTCACCTAGAAGGTTTAGGTTTAAAGTCTTCCCCAACTAGAGCAAGTGGGAGTATATTATACACATGGTTTAAATTCCCTAGTTTATTGTATTTTACATTATTGTAATGTTTAAATTATGTACTCCACAAGCTTTAGGTCAAGTGGGAGATTGTTGGATATGTGCCCTAAAACTTATGTAATTTTGGTCAAATAAATAGTTATTTGTTTTGATAAAATTATATTCTCGCTTTATAAATCCAATAAACTAAGCTCCAAGGTTATAATATATCTTGAACATCAGTGTAGTAGACACTATTTGGATTGTGTTCAAGAGTATAACCTAAATGGTGTATGGTATAAGAATAAGTTTGGAAACCTTATTCTGGTAACACCATGGATGCGACCCACTTTGTAGTTAGTACAAATAAGGTAGTCCAACTCATTCATGTGGACGAGTGGGGGCATCTTGTATGAAGAGTTCATACAAGACCGGACTGTAAATTATTAGTCTGACCAATATAACACCGTTAACAGGATAAGACTGATAATTTATAGATGGTCATTAGTGACTCGACCTGAATCCTGAGTAAGTTAAAAACTCTTGCTTATAGGTGTTTGTCCTTAGACTAGTATGGGTGAGAGTGGTCTGTAGCCGACTCAATAAGCATACCTTCTCAGGGACAGAACCTCGTAGGTAGCTGGGGACTTAACTATGCAAGATGAAATTCATTCATTCCTACGCTAAGGAATTAGATAGGTTGTTCCCTTAAGAACTGAGTCCAGGTCTTGAACAACGGGGCCCACCCTCTAAACTAGCTTAAAGGGTATGAGTTTATGGTAGGACCATAGACTTGTTGTTCATTAGAGTATCAGTGGTGCTTAAGGAACAAAGAGGTAATCACAGGAGTAAAACGGTAATTTGACCCAACTGTGATTACGAACAACCTGTGAAGGGACGACTCATGGGTAATTATTATATCAATAGACACAATATAATCTAAAGTGAGGAGAGTGCAACTACAAGTCTATAGTGGAGTGACTTGTAGTTAATGAATCTTGATTAACTGGATCAAAGAGTTTGATCAGTTAATCTCACATCATTGGAGCTCATGAACTGTAGGTCCATTAGGTCCCTCTGTTGGCTCAACATGGTAATATTGAGGGTATAAAGTTAGGAATGAGATTGAAGTGTTCAATTTCATGTATGAGGTGTTATATCAATTATATGTGATATAAATGATATAATATATAGTTTTAATGTGAATTAGATTCACATATTAACTATATACTAATGATAGAATGTAGCAAGGATATGATGGTAATTTCCATCCTATTTCTCTATAAATAGTTGCATAAGATGCAACTTTGAGACTAAGTTTTTGATTCACAATCCTAGAGTTCTATTTTGTGTTGGAAAGAGTTCCAAACAAAAACTTCTCTCAAACCTCCACACCTCATTCTAAAGGAACCCACATTCCTTCCTCACCTAGAGAACAACGAAGAAGGTCTAGTGGTGAATCTTCATACGTTCGGGTTCGTGGGTCTGAGATCGTGATCGTGGGAGAAGGAGGTCGTGAAGAAAGTATTCCTCAAAGGTATATTTCTTGTTGTCCTATCTTTAAAAGCATGCTTAATCTTAGATTTAGTTCTTGTATTTTAGATCTATGTAACAAAATCATGAACACGCGATTCACTATCGCTTCCGCTGCGGGATTCGATCCCTTCAGAGTTTATGGGTACATTATTACTTTTGCTAAATTCTTAATTGGATGGTTTAGAAGCAATTCACTAATAGAATTCATTCTTTTCAGCATGTCAAGCTCTTTAATCAAATTACTCACCTTCAATAAATTAAACAACAATAACTACGCGACCTGGAAATCGAACTTGAATTTGATTCTAGCCATCGATGATCTAAGGTTCGTCTTAACGGAGGAATGTCCTCCCCCTCCCTGCTCGTCTACAATCCGAATTGTTCGGGATGCATATGATAGATGGATTAGGGCTAATGATATGACTCGAGTCTACATCTTAACCAACATATTTGAGTTGCTAGGTAAGAAACATGAGGGGATGATCACCGCTAAGGAGATCATACGTTCATTACAGACGATGTTTGGACAATCGTCCTCATCGGTCCGTCATGATACCCTCGAGGATGTTTATAACTCCCATATGATGGAGAGAAAAGTTGAGAAGACACAACAAAGTAAATATGATTTACTCGTTGTTGAAACATGTTTAGTGGAACATGATGATTTCGCCTGGATATTAGATTCAGGAGCGACTAACTATGTGTGCTCTTCTTTTCAGGAAACTAGTTCCTATAATCAGCTTGCTCATGGTGAGATAAACTCTCAGAGTTGGAACAAGAGAGGTTGTCTCAGGCAGAGCAGTGGGAGCGGTGAAGTTGTTATTTAGAGATAGATTCATTTTATTAGAAAATGTACTTTTGGTTCCTGGAATAAAAAAAAATCTTGTATTTATCTCTTGTTTGTTTGAATATATGTTTAAAGTATCTTTTGATCATAATGAAGCGTTCATTTGCAAAAGAGGTGTACGAATATGTTCTTCTAAACTAGAAAACAACTTATATGTGTTAAGACCAACAAAAGTAAAAGCTATTTTGAATAGTGAGATGTTTAAAACAGTTGATACTCAAAATAAAAGACAGAAACTTTCTCCAAGTACCTATCTTTGGAACTTGAGACTAAGCCACATTAATCTCAATAGGATTGAGAGATTGGTTTAGAGTGGTCTTTTAAGTCAGTTAGAGGACAACTCTTTACCACCATGTGAATCTTGTCTTGAGGAAAAAAATGACTAAACGACATTTTTCTGAAAAAAAAGTTATAGGGCCAAAGAACCCTTGGAACTCGTGCATTCGGATCTTTGTGGTCCAATGAATGTCAAGGCACGATGAGGGTATGAATATTTCATCAGTTTTATTGATGATTACTCTAGGTATGACTATCTTTACCTAATGCATCATAAGTCCGAAACCCTTGAAAAGTTCAAGGAGTATAAGGCAGAGGTTGAAAACTCGTTAGGTAAAACGATTAAAACACTCCGATTAGGTCGAGGTGGAGAGTATATGAATTTGAGATTCAAAGACTATATGATAGAACATGGAATCATATCCCAACTCTTAGTGCCCGGTACACCTTAGCAGAACGATGTATCTGAAAGAAGAAATAGAACCCTGTTAGACATGGTTCGATCTATGATAAGCTATGCTCAGCTGCCTAGTTCGTTTTGGAGATATGCAGGAGAAGTTGTTGTATATATTTTGAACATTATTCCCTCTAAGAGTGTTTCAGAAACACCCTATGAGTTATAAAAATGGCATAAAGGTAGTTTACGTCACTTCAGGATTTGGGGATGTCAGATACATGTGCTGGTGTCCAATCCAAAGAAATTGGAACATCGTTCAAAATTATGCCTATTCGTAGGATACTCTAAAGAAACGAAAGGTGGTTTGTTTTATGATCCTCAGGAGGACAAGGTTCTTGTGTCGACAAACGCCACGTTATTAGAGGAAGACCACATGAGAGATCATCAACCTCGTAGCAGGATTATCTTGAGTGAAATTTCCAGGGAAGCTATGTTGGGATGTATGTCCTAATCTCGTATATGTTTGTAATATTCATTATTGAAATACATAAGAGTCATTTTTTTTCATCACTTTGTGTCTCGCATACTTACAAACTTTATCCAATAAACTAAGCTCCAGGGTCATTGAATTATGAGAGAACTAGAACTTAAACGGTGTGTAGTGGACACACAGGGAGGATCACGTTCGAGTTTATGACCCGAACGGTCTACAGTATAGGGATAGGGTAGGAGACCTAATCTTGGATACATTGTGGATGCGACCCGCTTTGTATTAGATACAAACGAGGTGATCAAACTCGTTCATGTGGTTGACATGCGAGTGGGGGCATCCTGTGCAATGAGATTGTACAAGACCGAACCGTGGATTATTAGACCTACTGATGTAACACCGTTAACAGTATAGGACTAATAACTTCGCAGATGACCAATAGTGACTCGACCTTAATCCTGAGCGTGTTACAGACTCCTGTCTGCGGAGATCTGTCCTTTGACTAGTACGGGTGAGGGTGATCATAGTTACTCACCCAATATGCCTATCTTCTAAGGGACAAGACCACGTGGGGAGCTAGGAACTTGACTACGCGAGATGGAATTCACTCGTTCCCGACTTAGGGAAACTAGAGGGGTCGTTCCCTTAAGTGCTGTCTCCAGGACTTGGACAACAGACACCCACACTTTCACTGGCCCGAGAGTGGTGTTGTTTATGGTTGAACAATATAACGTTGTTGTTCATCAGAGGAGCAATGAGAATTAAGGAGCAAGAGGTAGACACATGGGTAAAATGATAATTTGACCCAACAATGCCTACGAACAACCTGTGAAGGGTCGACTCACTGACATTGGTTATATCAATGGACACAATTGTCCTACAGTGATGGGAGTGCAACTACGGGCTTTAGTGGAGTGTTACTGTAGCTAATGAATGTTGAATGACCGGGTCAAAGAGTTTGACAAGTTAGTCTCGGATCATTGGAGCTCGTCATCTATAGGTACATTAGGTCCCTCGGTTGGCTCAAAATGAATATATTGAGGGTTTACAGTTTGATGTGAATTAGAAGTGTTCAAATTCATTAAAAGGGTATTTATGTCATTTATATGAGATATGATTGACATAATATATAGTTTAATGTGAATGAGATTCATAATAAAGTATAGGTTAGCCTAATTGATTAATTAGTGCTAATTTAGAGAAATTGGATTGAGAGAAAATAAATTGAATGTGATTCAATTTAAAATCCACAATTATACAAATGTGATTTGTATAATAAGGTATGAGATATGTTATTATATGTGTTATGCAAATATGATTTGAATAACCCAATGTTGTGGTAAAATGGTAAATAGGTGGAGATTTCAACTCCACCTATCGCCATTATATAAGGCTTTTGTGAGAAGGCTTTGTAAGGCTCAATTAGTCATTTTTTGGAATCTCACCAAAAAACTTCTCTCTCAAACTCTCTCAATCTCTCTAAAGTTGTCTCTACCCCAAACCAAAGGGAGTCCCACTACTCTCCCTCTACCGACCGAGAACAACCGAGAAGATCAATTAGAGGTGTTCAATTCGTTCTTAGCTCGAGAGGACACGAAGAGTTCATGATCGGAGAAGGAGATCTTGAAGAAACGTTCTTCAACAAGTAAGTACTTCTATCTTACTGTTTTTCCTTCTTATAATGCATGTTTAACCTAGAATCTATGAGATAGGTTTAATTTTAAGAAATGTTTTCACAACGAACACCACGACGATTCAAAGTCGTTTCCGCTGCGGGAGTTTGATTCCCTTCAATTGGTATGAGAGCCAATCGTTGGCTTTCTCGTTGTGCAAACTGTTTTTTCTTAAAATTATGTGGGTATGCTTTAATTTCATGAGATGAATTGAGGTTTGCATGTTGGATGTTTCGGTTTTGACACTTTAAGTTTATATTTACATTTCGTTGATGAGATCAATGTAAGGGCCCATTGTTTTGAGCAATTTTAATGTAAATCGAGTCTGTAAGTCCGTGTCGTTCGTGGCAACACTACTACAAATTATACTTTTAATGACGGACAAAAAAAAAGGCAAGAAATGATGACGGGCGGCCAAAACGCGCGCTTTTGAAAATGGTGGAGACATACAATGATGGGCATTGCCCGTCATTGTAAGTTTGTTTTAATGACGGGCATTGCCCGTCATTATAGGGCATTTTAAAAAAAACATTTCGACAATACCCCTAGCTCACTCTCTCTCTCTCCACTCTCTCTCTTTCCACTCTTCTTCTCCTTCCATTTCTCTCTCCACAGAAACCCTCGATCAGCTAGCTAAGGGAATCGCCTCATTTGCCTCCATCATCAGTCTCCTTCTCCTTCTTGCCGCCGGCCGCCTCTCGACCGATCGCCGCTTCACTGTTGTCGGTTGTCTCCGCTAAATCGCTCGCCTTCGTAGGGTACATATTTCTCTCTCGCAACACTCTCCTTCGACTCACTCTCTTTTTCTCTCGATCTACATTGCCGCCGCCCACAGATCTGTTGATCTTCTTCGCCGCCGTCCATTTTTTGGGAGTCGCTACCGTCCGTTTTTTGGGAGTCGCCACCGTCTGAGAGTCGCCGATTACAAGTGTCGCCGCCGGCCATTTTTGGGAGTTGCTGTCGGAGTCTAAAACTTGCAGATCCGGTCCTTCGTTTGTAGATCTACTTCATTGAGGTCCAGATTTACACCGATCAGTCAGCCTTTGTAGGAGTTCACCTTTGTCGGGTTCATCGGAGGTTATTTCTAACCAAAAATTTTATTAAAAATTTGTATGTTGTGTTTAGGGAAATTTTTATTAAAATCATGGATGTTGTATTGCTGTTAGTTTAGGAATTTTTTTTTATTAAAATCATGTGTGTTAATCTAGTTTAGGGAAAAATGTACATTGATCTATAGCATGGATGTTGCTGTTGCTAGTTTAGGAGAAAAAAAGTTTGTTGTTTGTAGGAAAAAACTTAATGTTTGAGTTTAGTTTGATGGATTGTTGACATTGGTTTGATTGAGGGTTGAGTTTAGTTTTATTGAGGGGGTGAATTTAGTTTAGAAAAAAAACTAAAAAAAACTAACATAGAAAATATTGGCGTTTAGTTAAGTTTGATTGAGGGGGTGAGTTTAGTTTAGTTTGATTGAGAAGTTGAGTTTAGTTTAGGAAAAAAACTAACATAGATAAATGTTGGTGTTTAGTTTAGTTTGATCAATACAATTTTGTGTTAGTTTAATGAGTTTAGTTTGATGAGTGAGGGGAATTTTAGTTTGATGTAGTTATGGAAGGAAGGATGCATGTTGTTGCCAAAACAAAATGGTGTATAATTTAAATAAATGCATGTGTTAGTTCAATTTGATAACTGATTGAGGAATAGTTGAGAACTTTTGTTTAGCATGTTTGATTAGAATCATATGTTTAATTTTCTTAATATTAGTAGTGGGTTTGTGGATGAGAGAAAATGAAATTGGTCTAAAATATCACGATGTTGGCTTTTGAATCAACATCATGAAATTGAGTAAGTAGTGAACTCCTTGATAGTTTTGTTTTTTCTTCGGCGACTTTCTAAGGACATAGTAAGTACATAAATTTAAGTAACTATTCTTCTTCTTGTAGATTGAACTTTCAAGGCACCAGATTTATTGTTACAATGAGTGGATCAAGTGACGATTAAGTGAACGTATCGATCCAAATGGAGGCTAGGCATACTAATCGACGTGGTCTCACTACTATGCGTGGTCTGGCACGCGTAAGAACTACAGGAGAACGCTTGGTCATCCAATACAACAATCAAGGCCAAAGTGTTGGTGATAATGTAAACCAAATGCAAAGTTATATAGGAGTTTGTGTTAGGCAACAAATTCCATTAAGTTACAAGACTTGGAAAGAAGTTCCGCAAGAATTGAAAGATAAAATTTTTGATTCTGTGAGGTAAGAATAATAGTATTTGATTCTGTAGGCTTCTTAATATATAGAGTTATTTAACCCTCTATTATGTGTTTCCTATGTAGATGTCATTTGTGGTAGACACTCGGTCCAAGAATTGTATTCTTTAATCAGCGACAAATAAATTTTGAACATTTCGATACACGTTGTATCAAAAGCACATACTTCCATTTAAGGATGAGCCGTCCTTGTTGAAACATCCTCCACAAAAGTATTCCCATATTGATAAAAAACAATGGGAAGCATTTGTGAATGCTAGATTATCGGAAGAATGAGAGGTAAATACATTATATTTATTGGTTTTAAAAGTTAGTAAAAAAAGTATTAAAAATGATTTAAATTGATTCTATTATGTTATACAGGCACAAGTCGTGTGCAAAAGGAAAGGAGAGAGAAATGTAAATATAATCATCACATCTCTCGGAAACGATATGCAAACTTAACTGAAGAACTAGTGAGTAACATGATTTCTTATAATTTTCCATACATGAGATTTAATAACTTGTATGTTTATATAAGAATTGGCGGAAGATCCTTCCACTCGTGCCACCTTATGGATACAGGCACGAAAAGGAAAAAATAATGAATACTTCGATAAATACACCAAACAATGTGCTAGTCGAATCGTAAGTTAATATGTTTTATTTTAACATGATGTAAAAATTATTCGTAGTTTAAATATCTTATGGTTAGTTTCAATGTCAATCTAAATGGTTGTGACAGGACGAACTAGCTATGAAAAATAAAGGTAAAGACATATTGACCGAAGCATTAGGCACGCCAGAACACAGAGGGCGTGTTAGAGGAATAGGTATGTCTGTCAATCCATCAACATACTTTAACATTTCTCGAGTGAAATCAAAATCAAGCAAAGAGTCTGACAACAAAATGTCGACTGATTGCTCACCTTTCAAAAAGTCTGCAAGCATAGGCAGTAATCATCCAAAAGACAAGGAGGTCATTGAGAGGTGGAAGAAATTTTAGAGGTAATTCGAATCTTAATTTTTAATATTAAAAGTGTGATCTATGATACTTTATTTTTACATTCTTTTTTAATTTTTGAAGGGAACTCCATGCCATCTAGCAATAGGATCAAAGGATAATGTGGTTGTTGTAGGCACAATGTACACGTCTGACGCTCAATTTTCCACAGTCCATGGAGTTTCCTTAGAAGTTGAAAATGTTAGAGTGGTAGTGGACATGATCGTAGGTGAAGGTGCTCCATTATCAATTCCTATACGGGGAGAAGTAGAGTCTCTAAGTCAATCAATGAGAAATTTTGTGGCATGGCCTCGGGACCTTGTCATTTTTAATAAGGGAAAAAATGTATGAAATTCTTCAACTCAATGTTTAAAATTACTATATTCTTTGTTCACAAATTTAAATGTTGTTTTGTTGTGATAGGTGGCTTCTCCAGCAAAACATAAGTCGGATGTTTCTGTACATGTGCCTACTTCACATTCTACAAAGTACACAGATGCTCATGTGACTATTAAGCTTCTGAATCGTTATGCAATGTTATCGTTGCAAGAATATGATATGATTCAAGTCAAGTTGAGCGAGCACATGTTCGGAGAGAAAAAGTTAATTTATTTACATCGCGATGATATCCTGCATTACTGTGGGATGGTGGAGATAGGGTACTCCTGCATAGTCGCATACATTGTGTAAGTATACAACATCTTTCATTTATATTGACTACGCTTTTGAATGTAGTATACAACATCTTTCGTTTTATAACTTTACTTTTGTTTAGGTATCTTTGGACTGTATGTGACTATGAAATAATCACCAAGTTCTTGCTAGTTGATCAAATAACCATTTCTAATTTTGTTAAAAGTCAAGAAACACGTTGTATAAATCTGGCTAACAGGTTAGAAATGGTTAATTTGAACTTGGAACAACAAGTTTTCATCCCATATAATACTGGGTAAGTTTAAATTACTTCAACCTATTTATATGTTTTTTGTTCATAAAACAATGATATTAGAATATTCATTGTTTAATCGATATCATTGGATGTTGATCGTTATCCATCCGCGGGTAAACACCGTTTATGTCTTAAACTCGTTGAGGAGTAAGATCGAAGAAAGTTTTCAAACAACAATAAATACGTAAGTGTTTCAAACCTTTAGAATTAATTACTTTCTATTAATTTTTCTAATGCTTCAAACTCTTTAGATCCTTGAGAATGTGGCAAGCCAAGCACTCACTTCCACAATATCGTTCCACCATCACTTAGAAACTTGTAAAGGTAAACATAATTGATATATTCGATTGTTTTGATCAATGGAACGACATTTAACTCAAACATGCTATTTTTTAAATTATTTTGCATGTAGTTCCCCCGTCATCTGGGTTCTGTAGAGTGCGGGTACTATGTACAGAAGTATATACGAGAAATCGTATATAATTCTAGTATCCCTATAATGAACCTTATAAGTACTTTTATTTTATCTTCTTAGTGATTCAAAATATAATTTAGTGTAATGTTATTGTATATTATTTCTCTTTGTAGTTTAACATAAAAACTGCATATAAACAAGAAGAAATCGACAAGATTCGAGTATAATGGGCGGATTTTGTTGGCAGATTTGTGTAAGCCATTTGTGGATTTCTGAATTTTGTGAAAAAGTACTAGATTTTTATGAAGTTAGGTAAGTTAATATGTTGGTTAGGTGTACAATATACTTGTTTATAATGTATATAGTAGAAGTGTATATAATATTTAGTAGTTTGTGGAGAGGCGGGTGACCTCATTCTTCTGAATTTGGGATTGGAGTTTGTTGGATGTTGTCTATGAATGAATGTATTTTTTTATGTATATAATTGTTTGTTGGATGTTGTCTATGAAGAGGCGAGCGGCCTCATTCCCTACACCGTTTTTTTTGGATAGAAGTGTTATGCAATGTTTCAGGTTATGGTTAGCTGATGTTCTGTAGAGGTCATGCTGAAATTTTTACTTATTGGCTTCATTTCGTGTTAGTTTTAGAGTTTATTGTTTTTGTGATATAGGTGTCAAGGTTTGTGATATAGGAGTTTATGGTTTTAGAGTTATGGTTAAGGTTTGTGATATACAAGTTTATGGTTTTTGTGATATAGGCGATAAGGTTATGTAGAGATCGTCTCATGTGTATTCTTTATAATGAAGTGTTATGCTCTTCTCGTAAAAGGAATCTTGTTGGATGTTTGTGGATGAATTAGTGATTTCATGTTTTTTTTTTTTATATATAGAAGTGTTCTGCAATGTTTCAGGTTATGGTTAGCTGATGTTTTGTAGCGGTCATGCCGAAATTTTTACTTATTGGCTTGATTTCGTGTTAGTTTTAGAGTTTATTGTTCTTGTGATATAGGTGTTAAGGTTTGTGATATAGGAGTTTATGGTTTTAGAGTTATGGTTAAGGTTTGTGATATACGAGTTTATGGTTTTAAAGTTATGGTTAAGGTTTAATTTGTGATATACGAGTTTATAGTTTTTGTGATACAGGCATTAAGGTTTGTGATATAGGAGTTTATGGTTTGTAATAGAGTAGTTTATGGTTTTGGAGTTTTGGATATAAAAATTTTCTATGTGCATTGTTTTGGTTAAAAAAGAATTTTGTTGGATGTTGTTATGGATTAGTGATTTCATGTATGTTTTGGATATAAAAGTGTTTTTGTTGCATGTTTGTAAATTTGTATAGTGATTTCATGTGTGGTTTCATTATAGAAGTTAATATATTTGCAATATTTCAGGTAATTAGTTATAAAATATTGTTGGTTAGCCATCGGGCTATCAATTTTTTTTTATTAAATTATGCTAAAAACGATGATGGAGATTGTCTGTCATTAAATAAAAAATTATGAACTAAAATAATGACGGACAACATATAATAACGGACAATAGGGTTTTAATTTTTTTCCAAATATAAATGACGCGTAATGCCCGTCATAAAAAGTGACCCAGTTTTTAATGACGAGCAACACTTTTAATGACGGGCAATGCTTGTCATTAAAAACTGCCCGTCATTGTAACATACAATGACACTCGCATAGATGACGGGCACGCGCCCGTCATCAAAACCCTTTTTTCTTCTAGTGCAAGAGTTGTTGTGAAGAAATCGAAGCGGAATCGGGCGAAAAACGACGAAGAACAGCTAAGGGAGTTTGTTGTTCTGTCGACGTCTCAACGTTATCCGTGCGGTGAAGGAAGATGTTGCAGTGCAGCGTTACGACGCAAGGGGTTGCGTTGCAACGCTACTTGCGTTGAGAACGCAAGCCTTGACGCTGAACGCTGCAACGTTGCAACGCTGGCCATGACGTTGCAACGCTGTCGCGTAGTGGGCGGTTCCAACGAGCTTTTCGCGCGAAGTGGCATTAAGGTGATCATGGGGTCGGCGGTTCGAGGGGTGGAGCTTCCAACTGTTTTTATTTTAATTATTTACTTTTGTAAATTAATTTTAATTAATTTAATTTAATTAATATTAATATAAAAGTTATATTAATGTTGATTAATTAAATTAATTCCCTTAAGTGTGCCAAAACCGGTCCAATTTTGCTATTTAATTTATTTTATGCATGAGATGTATGAATTTATTATTCTATGTGCATAATTTATGTCATATAGATTAAAATCTCATCTTAGGTTAAACATTTCATGCATCATATTTATATTATAAGAGTTATAATATATAGTATGCATGATAGAATTATATTATAAGAGTTATAATATAATGCATGTTTTAATTTAATTAATATTATTGTTATATTTCTTAGATTAAAAACATGGACATGCATTTACTCATGTGATGAATGTATGTTATATAGTTTTATTATTCATGTGATGAATGATCGAACACTATAACATAGCAATGCATGTACCTAAGTTAATTATTAGTTTTAAATTGTTTAGAACTTGAATAATTAGACTTAGGTTTTCAGTTTTAATAGATTAGAATTAGGAAATTAATATGACTTATGAATGGTGACTAATTAGTAACTCTGTCTAAGAAAGGTTCTGTCTAAGGCGGAGGTATTTAAGCTAACGCTTTGCGGAACACCCCTACCTGGGAACCGACCTGGGAGTGAATTTGGTCCGAAGATTCATAGGTTATATTTTCGTGAGTGTCATTAATTAAGTATTAATTAATTTACTCATATAGACCTAAGTTAATAATGTGATTATAGACTTAGGCTAGTCCAATATAAGAGTTATATTGGTAGACTTAGGTAAATATTAGCCGATTTATCTAGGTCAATCCCTATTAACTTAAAGTGCTAAGTGGGAGGAAATAAAGTGTATAAGATACATTTATTTTTTTCGACCACAAATCTCCGTTAAGTTCACACCGTGAGATCCATACTCACCCTCGTGGCGCAAATGGGAGCGTCCCCCTTCGGATGGTATTTGTATGGGTCAATATCAACGTGAATGAAAAGAGTAATTATAGTGAGTGGGAGTGAAAGCTGTGAAAACAGGACCCACGGTCTCTTTTATTGATTCACACCATGAGATGCCTATGATCCGCCTGCTAGTTTGGTCTGGACCAGATAATCCCTTCGGAGGGCCTTGATCATGGGAGTCGGAACACCGTGAATTTTCGAAAGGGATACACTTTCCTTGTTGGTTTTTCTTCGTGGTTCACCCTTTGGTGGCTATTGTTTGGACGGATACTTGGAAATTTAAAGATAGAGGGTGACACTCACAGAATTCGTTAAGAGTTAATGGATTCTGACTGAATAATGGTAACTGGATGCCTAATGGAATAAGAGTTATTCTGGTATTAGGGTCTGGTCGAGAAAGTCTCGTCCCAGAAGAGGAGTGTTTTACATTCACCCTTTACGGTGGCGATCATTCTAAACCTCTGGGGTATCATTGCAATTTTTAATGACCTAGGGATCATAGGATAAAAAATTTTCTAAAACCTAATTGGATTTTCAAAGTTTTTGCGAGACTAATACAAAATTTTTCTTGTTTTCAGCAAAAATGTCTACTTCAATAATTGCACTCTTAGCTTCAGACAAACTCGTAGGAGATAACTTTCAAACGTGGAAGAATAATATCAACACGATTTTGGTAACTGACGACCTGAAGTTTATGCTCACTAAGGAGTGTCCTCAGGTGCCGGGCTCGACCGCATCACGAAGTGTTCGTGATGCGTACGATTGGTGGATCAAGGCTAATGAAAAGGCCAAGGTCTACATAATTGTCAGCTTATTTGAAGTTTTGGCAAAGAAGCATGAGGTGATGATCATCGCTAAGGAGATCATGGAGTCCCTGCACGAAATGTTTGGACAACAATTCTTTCAGGTCCGCGCGATTCCCTCAAACACGTTTTCAATGCTAGGAGGAAGGAGGGCATGTCTGTCCGTGAACACGTTCTGGACATGATGACCCACTTTAATCTGGCAGAGATGAACGAGGCTTCGATCGACAAGTCGAGCCAGGTCAGCTTTATCTTGGAGACTCTTCCGAAGAGTTTCCTTGATTTAAGAGCAATCTTTGTTATGAGCATGTAATTAACTACACTCTGTCCACCCTTCTTAACGAACTATAGAACCTTCAGTCCTTGATGAGGATCAAGTCACCGGAAGCTGAGGCAAACGTTTCCTTCAGGTCCTTTCACAGGGGTTCGACCTTTGGGACAAAATCTGTAGGCTCTTCAGGCCCGAAAGGGAAGAAAAAGAAGTTGAAGAAGGGCAAAGTTGACCGTGTTGTCGCCCAGAAGGGCAAGAAGGTCAAGGAAGTTGCGGAGAAAGGAAAGTGTTTCCACTGCAACGGGGATAGTCACTGGAAGAGAAACTGTCCCAAGTTCCTTGCCAACAGGAGGAAAGAAGGTAAATATGATTTACTAGTAACTGAAACCTGTTTAGTGGAGAGTAATTACTCTGCCTGGATACTGGATTCAGGCACCTCTAACCATGTTTGTTCTTTTTTTCAGGGAATTAGTTCCTGGCAGCAGCTGCGAGAGGGTGAGATAACGCTACGGGTTGGATCCGGAGAGGTTGTCTCTGATGCAGCAATCGACACAGTTAAGCTTTATTTTGGCGGGAAGTACATTTTATTGGGTAATATGTATATAGTGCCAGGGTTTACTAGAAACCTTGTTTCCATTTCCTACATTCTTGAACATTGTATTTTCGTTGTTTTCTCTAGTAATAAAAGCGTTTATTTCTAAAAATGAAAATTTATTGTGGTCTGCTTCACTTGAGAATAATCTATACCTTTTGAAACCTAATTCGGTCAAAAGTGTTTTGAATACTGAATTATTTAAAACGGTTGAAACACGAACTAAAAGAATAAAGATTTCTCCTAAAGAAAATGTCCATCTTTGGAATCTAAGGTTAGGCCACATTAATCTTAATAGGATTGAGAGACTAGTGAAGAGTGGGCTTCTAAGCGAGTTTGAAGAAAACTCTTTACCGGTATGTGAGTCATGCCTTGAAGGCAAAATGACCAAACGTCCTTTTAGTGGAAAAGGATATAGAGCCAAAGAGCCTCTGGAGTTTATACATTCTGGCCTTTGTGGTCTGATGAGTGTTAAATCACGAGGATGTTACGAATACTTTGTATCTCTTATAGATGACTATTCAAGGTATGGGTACATTTACCTAATGCATAGAAAGTCTGAAACTCTTGAAAAGTTTAAGGAGTACAAGACTGAGGTTGAGAACCTGTTAGGTAAAACTGTAAAAATACTTCGATCGGATCGAGGTGGAGAGTATATGAACACTGAATTCCAGAACTATATGATAGAACATGGAATTACGTCTCAACTCTTAGCACCTGGTATGCCACAGTAAAATGGTGTATCGGAGAGGAGAAACAGAACCATGTTGGACATGATTCGGTCGATGATGAGCTATGCTCGTCTCCCTGATTCTTTTTGAGGTTACGTAGTGTAGACTTCGGTTTATATTTTGAACAACGTTACATCAAATAGTGTTTGTGAAACACCTTTTGAACTCTGTAATGGACGTAAAGACAGTTTACACCATTTCAGAATTTGGGGATGCCCAACCCATGTGTTGGTGTGAAACCCGAAGAAGTTGGAAACCCGTTCAAAATTGTGCCTCTTTGTAGGTTACCCAAAAGAGACTAGGGGTGGTCTGTTTTACGATCCTAAGGAAAATAAGTTGCTTGTGTCGACAAACACCACTTTTCTTGAGGAAGACCACATCAGGGATCACTTACCAAGGAGTAAGATTGTGTTAAACGAAATGGACAGTACATCAACAAGAGTTGCTGATAGGGCTAGTACGTCAATAAGTGTTTTTGATCTTAGCTCGTCTAGTCAAGTCCGTTCTCAAGAGTTGAGAATGCCTCGACGTAGTGGGAGGGCTGTGAGTGTTGGGTTTTATGTCTTAAAACTCGTGGTTTTGTAAACTGAATGTATATTCTATTTTGCAATAAATTTGCTATTGAGATTCATTCAGTAAAGATGTTATTGAATAAATTAAATTGTGTATTGTGTAACCCTAACCAATAAAGAACCTTTGGCTATAGAATGAATACTTGAACTTTATGTGTACATAAAAGTGGATCAAGTTCAAGTTATAGCTAGAATGGTCTATAGTATAAGGATAGGGTTGGGTACCTTATCCTGGGGACACTATGGACGCGACCTAATTTGTAGAGTACAAACGATGTGATCCTAAATCGTTCATGTGGAGACATGTGAGTGGGGGCGTCCTATGCAATGAGTTTGCATAGGACTGGACCGCGAAATAGTCACTTAGACTTTATAACTCTGTTTACTGTCTTAACTGACTATATTCTTACGATGACTTAGGTAACTCGATCTTAATCTTGAGCGTTCTATGAACTCCTGTTTATTCGGATTATCCTTAGATTTTCATGGGTGAGAGTGGCCCGAGATTGCCGACTCAATAAGCCTCTCATTTCAGGGATAAGTCTGGGTAGATAGTTGGGAACATAGTTCTGTAAGATGGAATTCACTCCTACCCGCTTTAGGGATTAGTAGAGAAGTTGTTCCCTTAAGTGTTGACTCCGGGTCTTGAACAAATGGCCCACCCCTCTCATTGGCCCGAGAGAGATTCGGTTTGCTAGTTGGACCACAAACCAATTGTTCATTAGAGGATCAGTGGGACTTAAGGAACAAGAGGTAATTACAGGGGTAAAACGGTAATTTTGACCTAGCTGTAATTACGAACGACCTGTGAAGAATCGACTTACTAATCATGGTTATATCGAGTGGATAGAAATATATCAACAGTGAGGAGAGTGCGTCCACTGGGCTTTAGTGGAGTGCCCGGTGGTAAACGAATGTTGATTAACTAGGCTAAAGAGTTTGGTCGGTTAATCTCGTATCGTTGGAGCTCATGATCTGTAGGTCCATTAGGTCCTCCTTACTAGCTCGGACTAAGCCTTGTAACATTTTGAGAGAAAAGAATTTGAATTGTTCAAATTCGAGTTTGGAAGAAAGTGTTAATTATATGTGATATATTTAACGAATCATAGCTTAATTATGAATTAAACTATGATTAAAAGGAGGTGGATATATTTAAATATGGTTTAAATATTGGATCAATTTATAGCATAAATAAGGATCATGTTCGAAAAATCGATCGAGATTGGACAATTTATTTAATTTAATATTTAATATTAAATTAAATTAAAAATTAATTAATTAAATTAATTATTGAATGATTTAATTAATTAAATTAATTTTAATTTAAAATCAATTTAATATTTGATTTTGGAATTAAAATTAAATGAAAAATGAAGGATTTTCATGAAAATCAAGTTGGCAACTTGCCCAATCCCTCTCATCTTCAAATTTACTAAAATTGGCCACCTCCATCTCAAACTATCCTGATCACACTTGAGTTATCACTCAAATGAACCTTGATGAAACTTTATTTAATGGTGTTGTGAGGTGTTTTGAGAGGATTTTGCAGAAATTAAAAGAATTCCCGTTTTGTGATCTTTGAGGTTTTTTCTTCCAAATTCTCTCAACCTAGGATCCCACAATCTATTCCAAGGTCTGAGGATAGTAGAGAAGACTCTAACGGTTGTCCACGAAGTGTTCGTGTTGCAAATCGTTCACCGAGTGAAGAGAATTTGATCTTCAAAGGTGAGTTTCTTAACTCCCAGTTTTTCCAGCTTTGAGCATGCATTTTATTTTACAAAATTGATCAACTTAGAGTGTTCAAGATCCAAAATTGCGTCTGCTTTCTTAATCTAGACTCTTTCAGTGAGACAACCTGAACGTTACATGGGTTTAGCTGAAACCCAGGTCGTCACCCTTGATAATGACTGCGAGGATCCATTGACTTATGATCAGGCAATGACAAACGTTGACAAAAACGAATGAATTAAACCTATGGACCAGGAAATGAGGTCGATGTACTTCAATTCTGTCTGGGAGCTTGTGGATCAACTAGATGGGGTAAAACCTATTAGTTGTAAATGGATCTACAAGCGTAAACGTGGTGTAGATGGGAAGGTGCAAACCTTCAAAGCCCAACTAGTGGCAAAGGGTTTTACCCAGGTTGAAGGGGTTGACTATGAGGAAACTTTTTCTCCTGTTGCCATGATAAAGTCGATCAGGATCCTTCTGGCCACTGTCGCATATTATGACTATGAGGTATGACAGATGGATGTCAAGACAACCTTTCTAAATGGTAATCTTGATGAAACCATCTACATGGACCAACCCAAAGGGTTCATTGCCCAAGGCCAAGAGCAAAAAGTTTGTTGGCTTCATAGGTCTATTTATGGACTGAAACAAGCCTCGAGATCTTGGAATATAAGGTTTGATGAGGCGATCAAATCTTATGGCTTTGATCAGAATGTCGGCAAGCCTTGTATCTACAAGAAAATCGTCAACAACACTGTCGCATTTCTGATATTATATGTGGATGATATCTTTCTCATTGGGAATGATGTAGGATTTCTTACTGACATTAAGAAATTGTTGGCTTCACAATTCCAAATGAAAGATTTGGGAGAGGCCCAGTATGTTCTAGGTATCCAGATAGTCACGGAACTGGAAGAACAAAATGCTAGCCATGTCTCAGGCGTCTTATATTGACAAGATGTTGTCTAGATATAAGATGTAAAACTCCAAGACGGGCTTGTTGCCTTTAGGCATGGGGTTCACCTGTCTAAGGATCAATGTCCTAAGACACCTCAAGAGTTTGATGATATGAGACGATTCCCCTATGCTTCAGTTGTAGGGAGCCTGATGTATGTCATGTTGTGTACTAGGCCCGACATCTGTTATGCAGTTGGGATTGTCAGTAGGTATCAATCTAATAAGGATTAGATCACTGGACAACCGTAAAGGCAATCCTCAAGATCTTAGGAGAACGAGGAACTACAGCCTTGTGTATGGGAGTGGGGATTTGATCCTTACGGGATACACAGACTCTGACTTTCAGACCGATAAAGATTCTAGGAAAACCACTTTGGGGTCAGCCTTCATTCTGAATAGAGGAGCTGTAGTGTGGCAAAGCATCAAGTAGGGATGCATCGCCTATTCCACGATGGAAGCCGAGTATGTTGCTGAAGGGAATCGAAGTCCCCGCAGCGGAAGCGATTGCGAATCGCAGGCTCTTGATTTAGTTACAACGGAAAATTCAAGAACGTAAGACATAGATTAAGCACATATAATAAAATGGACAACAAGTATTTACCTTTGAAGAACCTTTCTTCAAGTGCTCCTCCTCTCTTCACGATCAAGATCAACGCAACACGAACTCGTACGAACATCGACACCACCACCGGATCTTCTCCGTTGTTCTCTAGGTGAGGGAGGAAGGTGGGTTCCCTTTAGGAGTGGTGAGGTATTTTGTGAGAGAGATGTGTGTTTTGAAACTCTTCCAACAACACAACAAGGAGGCTAGGAAAAGCTTAGAATGATTTTCAAAATCACTTCCTTAACCTAGTTGCATCTCATGCAACCATATATATATAGGGAAATAGGATGGAAATGACCATCCTACCCCTCCTTTAATCTCTCGTTAGTATATAGTTTATATATGAATCTAATTCACATTAAAACTATATATTATATCAATTATATCATATATAATTGATATAATTCTTCATGTATAAAATTGAACACTTCAATTTATCTCCTAACTTTATACCCTCAATATTACCATGTTGAGCCAACGGAGGGATCTAATGGACCTACAGATCATGAGCTCCAATGATGTGAGATTAACTGATCAAACTCTTTGATCCAGTTAATCAATATTCATTAACTACAAGTCACTCCACTATAGACTTGTAGCTGCACTCTCCTCACTGTAGATATTATTGTGTCCACTGATATAGTCATTACCCATGAGTCGACCCTTCACAGGTTGTTCGTAATCATAGCTTGGTCAAATTACCGTTTTACCCCTGTGATTACCTCTTTGCTCCTTAAGCACCACTGATCCTCTAATGAACAACAAGTCTAAGGTCCTACCTTAGACTCATACCCTCATGAGGCGGGGCCTGTTGTTCAAGACACAGAGTCGATTCTTAAGAGAACAACCTATCTAATTCCTCGATGAGGAATGAGTGAATTCCATCTTGCACAGCTTAAGTTCCCAGACTACCTATGAGGTTTTGTCCACGAGAAGGTAGGCTTATTGAGTCGACTTCTGAGCCACTCTCACCCATACTAGTCTAAGGACAAACCCCTATAAGCAGGAGTTCTTAACTTGTTCAGGATTCAGGTCAAGTTACTAATGACCATCTATAAATTACTAGTCTTATCCTGTTAACGGTGTTATACTGGTTAGACTAATAATTTCATGATCCATCTTGTATGAACTCTTCATACAGGATGCCCCCACTCGCATGTCAACTACATGAATGAGTTGGATTACCTCATTTGTACTAATTATAAAGTGGGTCGCATCCATGGTGTTACCAGAATGAGGTTTCCAACCTTATTCTTATACCATAGACTATTTAGGTTATAATCTTGGATTCAACCCAAATAGTGTCCACTACACTGATTTCAAGATAAACGTTATAACCTTGGAGCTTAGTTTATTGGATTTATAAAAGCAAGACTGTAATCTTATCAAAACAAATAACACTTTATTTAATTGATCAAAATTACACAAGTTTGGGGCATAAATCCCAACAGTTGCGGCTTGTGAAGCTGCAAAGGAAACTGTTTGGCTTAGAAAGTTCATGATGGATTTGGAAGTTGTTCCAAATATACACTTGTCGATTACCCTGTTTTGTGACAACAGTGGTGTAGTAGCCAACTCTAGAGAACCTCGGAGTCATAAGAGGGGCAAGCACATTGAGCGGAAGTATCATCTGATACGAGAGATTGTGCACCACGGAGACGTGACAGTCACGAAGATAGCGTCGGAGCACAACGTTGTTGATCCATCTACAAAGGCCCTCACGGCTAAGGTGTTTGAGGGTCACCTAGAGAGTCTAGGTCTTCGAGTGCTTCCTGACTAGGGCAAGTGAGAATATTGTAAAAGGTATTCAATGCCCTAGTTTATTGTACATTTGAGAAATGTATTTTGTACTCCACTAGCTTAGTCCAAGTGGGAGTTTGTTGGGATGTATGTCTTAATCTCGCATATTTAAAAACTTTATTCAATAAACTAAGCTTCAGGGTCATTGAATTATGAGAGAACTAGAACTTGAACGATGTGTAGTGGACACACAGGGACGATAACGTTCGAGTTTATGACCCGAACGGTCTACAGTATACGGATTGGGTTGGAAACCTAATCATGGATACATTGTGGATGCAACCCGCTTTGTATTAGATACAAACGAGGTGACCCAATCTCATTCATGTGGTTGACATGCGAGTAAGGGCATCCGGTGCAATGAGATTGTACAAGACTAGACCGTGAATTATTAGACCTACTGATGTAACACCGTTAACAGTATAGGACTAATAACTTCCCAGATGACCAATAGTGTCTCGACCTTAATCCCGGCGTGTTCACGAACTCCATCTGCGGAGTCCGTCGCTTTGACTAAATGCGGGTGAGGGTGGTCACAGTTACTCGCCCAATATGCCTATCTTTTGAGGACAGGACCACGTAGCGAGCTGGGAACTCGACTACGCGAGATGGAATTCACTCGTTCCCGACTTAGGGAAACTAGAGGGGTTGTTCCCTTAAGTGTTGTCTCCAGGACTTGGACAACGGACGCCCACCCTCTCACTGGCCCGAGAGGGGTGTTGTTTATGGTTGGACCATACAACGTTGTTGTTCATTAGAGGAGCAGTGGGACTTAAGGAGCAAGAGGTAGGGGTAAAATGGTAATTTGACCCAGCAGTGTCTACGAACAACCTGTGAAAGGTCGACCACGGGCATTGGTTATATCAATGGACACAACTTGTCCTGCAGTGATGAGAGTGCAGCTACGTGCTTTAGTGGAGTGTTAATGTAGCTAATGAATGTTGAATAACCGGGTCAAAGAGTTTGACAGGTTAGTCTCGAATCATTGGAGCTCGTCATCTATAGGTCCATTAGGTCCCTCGGTTGGCTCAAATTGGATATATTGAGGGTTTACAGTTTGGTGTGGATTTGAAGTGTTCAAATTCATTAAAAGGGTATTTATGTCATTTCTATGAGATATGATTGACATAATATATAGCTTAATGTGAATGAGATTCATAATAAAGTATAGAGAAATTGGATTGAGAGAAATTAAATTGAATGTGATTCAATTTAAAATCCATAATTATACAAATGTGATTTGTATAATAAAGGTATGAGATATCTTATTATATGTGTTATGCCAATATGATTTGCATAACCTAATGTTGTGGTAAAATGGTAAATAGGTGGAGATTTCAACTCCACCTATCACCATTATATAAGGCCTTTGTGAGAAGGCTTTGTAAGGCTCAATTAGTCATTTTTTGGAATCTCACCAAAAAAACTTCTCTCTCAAACTCTCTCAATCTCTCTAAAGTTCTCTCTACCACAAACCAAAAAGAGTCCCACTACTCTCCCTCTACTGACCGAGAACAATCGAGAAGATCAATTGGAGGTGTCCAATTCGTTCTTAGTTCGAGAGTTCGTGATTGTAGAGATCGAGGACACGAAGAGTTCGTGATCGGAGAAGGAGATCTTGAAGAAACGTTCTTCAACAAGTAAGTACTTCTATCTTACTGTTTTTCCTTCTTATAATGCATGTTTAGCCTAGAATCTATGAGATAGGTTTAATTTTAAGAAATGTTTTTCACAATGAACACCACGACGATTCAAAGTCGTTTCCGCTGCGGAAGTTTCATTCCCTTCAAGCTACAGATAAATCAACAAAAGTTGTTGATCAAGTTGGTGCTTCTCAAGAGTTGAGAATACCTCGACGTAGTGGGAGGGATGTTAGACACGACTGTTGCATGCGTTTTACTAAAACTCAGGTCATCATACCTGATGATGGCATTGGGGATCCATTGACATATAAACATGCAATGAATGATGTAGATAGGGACCAGTGGATTAAAGCCATGAACCTCGAAATGAAGTCAATGTACTTCAATTCTGTCTGGGAACTTGTAGATCAACCAGATGGTGAAAGACCTATCGGTTGCAAGTAGATCTACAAGAAAAAGGGTGGACTATGAAGAAATCTTCTCCCACGTTGCCATGCTTAAATCCATTAGAATACTCTTATCCATTGCCACGTTTTATGAATATAAAATTTGGTAAATGGATGTCAAGAAAACCTTTCTTAATGGCAATCTTGAAGAGAGTATCTATATGGATCAACCAGAGGGGTTCATAGTTCAGGGTCAAGAGCAAAAAGTTTGCAAGCTTAAACGATCCATCTATGGATTGAAACAAGCATCTAGATCATGAAATATAAGATTTGATATTACGATCAAATCTTATGGCTTTGAACAGAATATTGACGAGCCTTGTGTTTACAAGAAGATAGTCAATGCTACTGTAGCTTTCTTAATCTTATACGTAGACGATATCTTGCTCATTGAAAATGATGCAGGATTCATGACTGGCGTTAAGCAATGGCTAGCGACCCTATTCCAAGTGAAAGATTTGGGAGAGACTCAATTTTTCCTTAGAATCCAAATTGTTCTGAATCACAAGAACAAAACGCTAACGCTGGAATTCCAAGAAGGTTTATTACCTTTCAGGCATTGAATTCATTTGTCGAAGGAACAGTGTCCTAAGACACCTCAAGAAGTTGAGGATATGAGACGCATTCCCTATGCATCAGCTGTCGGTAGTTTGATGTATGCCATGCTATGTACTCAACCCAACATATGCTATGCAGTGAGAATTATCAGCAGGTATCAATCCAATCTAGGATATGACCATTGGACTGCCGTTAAGGCTATCCTCAAGTATCTTAAGAGAACAGGAGACTATATGCTTGTGTATGACACAAAGGATTTGATCCTTGCAGGAACACTGACTCTGATTTTTAGACTGATGTAGATTCGAGGAAATCCACATCGCGATCAGTGTTCATTCTTAACGGAGGAGCTATAGTATGAAGGAGTATAAAGCAAGGTTGTATTGTTGACTCCACCATGGAGGCTGAGTACGTCGCAGCTTGTGAAGCAGTGAAGGAGGTTGTATGGCTTAGAAAATTCTTTACTAATTTGGAAGTTGTTCCAAATATGAATTTGTCTATCACCCTTTATTGTGATAATAGTGGTGCAGTGGCAAAATCTAAAGAACCTAGAAGCCATAAGCGCGGAAAGTATATAGAGCGCAAATATCATCTCATCAGAAAGATTGTGCAATGAGGAGATGTGATCGTCACGCAGATCGCTTCGGAGCTCATTGTTGATCTGTTTACAAAGCGCCTCACGGCTAAAGTGTTTGAGGGACACCTAGAGAGTCTAGGACTACGGGTTGTACAATAGGGTAATTTTCTTACTCAACGTGTTTGACTCCACTGACGTTTTAGTCCAAGTGGGAGTTTGTTGGGTTTTATGTCCTAAAACTCGTGGGTTTGTAAACTGAATGTATATTCTATTTTGCAATAAAGATGTTATTGAGATTTATTCAAATAAAGGTGTTATTGAATAAATTGAATTGTATATTTTGAAACCCTAATCCAATAAAGAACTCATGGCTATAGGATGTATACTTGAACTTTATGTGTGACATAAAAGTGGACCAGGTTCAAGTTATAGCCAAAACGGTCTAATAGTATAGGAATAGGGTTGGGTTCCTTATCCTGGGGACACTATGGACACGCCCCACTTTGTAAAGTATAAACGATGTGATCCTGAATTGTTCATGTGGAGACATGCGAGTGGGGGTGTAAGCCCTAAACTCTATTTTCTTTTATCATTTTACACTCATTCATGATGTTTTGAAATAAGCAAAATCGTATAGGTTGCACTAAAGGATGTCGTGATCGAATTTCGGAATCTATTGAATTTGGAGCTACAATGTGTCTAAACTTCATAAGGGGATAGGTAAACCATTGAAATAAGCATATTAAAAGTTGCATTGAAGTAAGTTCAAATCATTAGCAAATTGGAGAAGTTTTAGGTGCATCATGTATTGAATGGAAGATCATATGTCTCACACACTTGGGATAAGTTGGCTAAATGCTTAGGGTTTCTTTATACACTTATTTTGGTGTTTTAAAAAGAAAAGAAATAAAGGGATAAAGGAAAGGAAAAAGAAAAGGAAAAAGAAAAGAAAAAGCAAAAGGGAAAAAGACAAAGTTTGCCTCCTTGCTTTTTAAAATGGCTTTATCTTCTCCATTTTCTTCTTCATTTATCAAAACCAAGCTGAAATTTCGTGGGAAAAGGAGAAAGGAAGAAGAAGGAAGCCATTTTTCATAAACTTGGAGCTGTAGTTGCAGAAGAAAGGAGAAGAACTCAAGAGGATTCTTTATTGCAGCAAGGAAATCAACTCAGACAAGCTCTGATTTTCTGTTCATCTCGAGCTCCACAAGAAGAGGTAAGAGTTGAGCTTTTTTTTCATGAAATTTAACTCATATTGGAACAAAATTCGTGAAGGAAGCTCGAGCCAATTCTGATGTTAAGTTGCTGTTTTGTTAAGAGGAAGGCAGAAGACAGAAATTTGCTGTCAAATCTGAGAGGTCTCTGATGTTTTGGTTGTTCTGATCTGTATACTTGGAGTTAGAAGCTATAATTGGTATGGTTAGAAAGCTTATTCAATTTCCTACAAGTTTTGTGAAGGAATCGTGAGACAAAAATAATTGGCAGATGTTGTAATCTTCAGGTTAAGTTTCGGGTTGCAGCAGGAAGTGAAATCTGGAACAACAGCAGAATCATTTTAGGGGTTAAGCTACTGAGGTAATTTCTAACCAATACGTTAGGAATCTCATTTTCATGTCTTCATAAGAGTTTTAGAGGGTTCAAAAAGGAAGAGTTTGGTATAAAGTACATTCTTTTTGGATAAGTAATGAAGAAGTTATGGCTGTCTGAAAACAGGGCAGAAAATCTGAAAATGCTGGAATTTTGAAAGTGTGTTTTCTTGCAAGTTTTAAGGTCAAAAATCATGAGCTCAAGGTTCTAATGATTGATTTGGCTTGTTTGACAGGCCAAGAGAAAATAGGTCAAGTTTACAAGCCAAGGTTCCAATTCTAATACTGTGAGTGACTCTATCTTAGAACTATGTTTGACCTATGTTTTCCTTCATGGACATAAGTGTTGATAATTACATCTTGTTTGAACTAGTTGTGAATGACTTCATAGAGTTTTCTAACATAAGGTTCATGATGGAACCTAAGCATGCTTTGAATTAGTTGTAACTATAAATCCAAGTATGGAAACTAAATTATGAAAGTATGCTTTCCTTTAGAGAATGTTTTATGTAAATCCACTTGGAAACATGTTTAGATGATAATATGAAATTGTCAAGAAATTGTTGTATGTGTTATAAAGACATGATTTCCATGGTACACAAATTATGCCCTTGTTTGAGGTTAACCCCTAATACTGAAGGACATTCGAGAAGGTATTTGGGGGGGGAATGAATCATGATATCCCGATACTGAAGGACAATGAGAAGGTATCCGGGAAGTAAATGGTTTTACCTTAATACTGAAGGACAATGAGAAGGTATTCGGGTAGTAAATGGGTTTACCTTAATACTGAAGGACATAGAGAAGGTATTAGGGAAAACCAAACGACCAAAGGTATTCCATGTGCACGTGAGAGTGAGAGAGAGGTATGAACCTTATTGATATAAATGTAACTCTACCACCTCTATGGTTTGATGTGGTATCATGTCATGTGTTTTATTGTTATGAGCTATTATATTATTGATCTATCTACCCTCGATAAGTTAGTACGTTTCGAGTTGTGTGCTATGCACAAGTGGTGACTTAAAACCTGTAAATTTGAAGCATGGTTTGTTAATGCTTACAAACAGATGTTAAGCTATTTTCTACTTATAATCTCCCATTATTAGGATTCACCTGTGAGCTTATAATGTTTTAAAGATAGACACTCACTGAGTTTTTTAGCTCATTCTTTCAATGTTTCCAAACCTTTTCAGGTAGAGATCGAGCTCCTGGTACCTGACATCCTGCCATAGTCTGCTGGAAGTTCATAAGTTGTTAGTTTGTACGTGGCTGGTGTTGTATAGAAAGTCGTTATGTAGTTATGGAAGTCTTGTACATTAGCGGTTGTATAAACAATGAGTTGTCTTGTGTCGTTTTGATGCTCTTGACTTTTAGTTTCCAAGAGAGACTTATGAAGGGTTTCTCCTTGTGTATGTTTAATAGTTGTCCATTTACTAACATGTTATGTTAAAATGTTCCATATCACGAACATAGTATGTTTATCAGGAGTACAGGGTCAGCAGGTATTGTTAAGAGGTAAACAATGTCTGTTGGTTTCACGCCGCCTTCCGGGCTAAGTAGCAGGTAATTCGGGAGGGGGTATGACAGGGGGTGTCGTATGCAATGAGTTTTCATATGACTTGACCGAGAAATAGTCACTTACACTTTATAACTCCGTTTACTGTCTTAACTGACTATATTCATACGATGACCTAGGTAACTCGATCTTAATCTTGAGCGTGCTATGAACTCCTGTTTATTCGGATTATCCTTAGATTTGCATGGGTGAGAGTGGCCTGAGATTTCCGACCCAATAAGCCTCCCATTTCAGGGATAAGACAAGGTAGATAGCTGGGAACATAGTTCTGCAAGATGGAATTCACTCCTACCCGCTTTAGGGATTAGTAGAGAGGTTGTTCCCTTAAGTGTTGACTCCGGGTCTTGAACAAAGGGCACACCCCTCTCATTAGCTCGAGAGGGATTCAGTTTGTTGGTTGGACCACAAACCAATTGTTCATTAGAGGATCGTGAGACTTAAGGAACAAGAAGTAATTACATGGGTAAAACGGTAATTTGACCAAGCTGTAATAACGAATGACCTTTGAATGATCGACATACTAATCATGTTTATATCGAGTGGACAGAAATATATCTCGTATCGTTTGAGATTATGATTTGTAGGTCCATTAGGTCTCTTTACTAGCTCAGACTAAGCCTTGTAACATTTGAGAGAAAAGAATTTGAATTGTTCAAATTCGGTTTTGGGAGAAAACATTAATTATATGTGATATACTTAACGTGTCATAGTTTAATTATGAATTAAACTATTATGAAGAACAGGTGAACATATTTAAATATGATTTAAATATTGGTTCGATTTATAGCATGAACATGAATTTATGTTCGAACGATCGATTCAAGAAATTGAGATTGGTCCAACTATTTAATTTGATATTTAATATTAAATTAAATAATTATTTAAAATTAATTAGTTAAATTGTTTAATTAATTAAATTAATAAATTGATTTTAATTTTAAATTAATTTTTTATTAATTTTGAATTAAAATTAAATGGAAATTCAAATTGATTTTTGGGTTTTCAATTGGACCAAACACATAAAGGGTGAACAAGCTTCTTTGAATGTCAAATTCACCATAATTGTGCACCTCCTTCTTGCTTAATCCTTCTCATCTTATTGTTGTCATCTTCTCCAAGCTTGAGAAGCTTATGGTTTGGTTTTTGAAGGAGAATCAAGAGGATTAAGAGAATTAGACAGAAAATTGGATTTTCTAGTTTTTGAGACCTTTCTCTTTTCTCTCTTCAAATTCTCTCAATCATAGATCGCACAATCTGTTCCAAGGCCTGAGGATAGTAGGGAAGACACTGAAGGTGGTCCACACAGTGTTTGTGACAAGAAATTACCCACGGATTAGGAGAATTTTGAGCTACAAAGGTATGAGTTCTTATTCTCTATTTTCTAGATTTGAGCATGCTTTTTATTTTGTAAAATTGATCAACTTACAGTATTCAAGATCCGAAATTGCTTTCGCTTTCTTAATATAGTCTCTTTCAAATTAATCATATTCAAAATAAAAGGCAACCGATTTCTTCTTCCAAACTTAATAAAATAAAATTATACAATACATAACATAAATATATAATAATCTGGAAAAAAAAAATATATGATATTCATTTTGAGTGGTATTTAAAAACATATATTTATTTTGAATTTAACTATTTTAAAATAACATAAATATTCGATATATTATTATTTTTTACTTAGTTGCTTAAACTTTAAATAATATATTATTTTTAAATTAATCAAACTATAGATAAATGATAGTTAGAAAAATAAAATCTTAAATTTTATAAAGAAAAATATTTTATTAAGCTTGAAAAAATTTTAAATTAAAAATTTAAAATGAATGAAAACAGTGTTTAATGAAATTATGAAATATTAATAAAATAATATAATTTAAAATCTCAATTTTAGCATGGAAAATAAATCTATATTATTGTTGAAAAATTATACGTAAAAATAAAATTAAAAAAGAAGTTGTTTGCACTCAGATTTTTTATATCTAGACAAAATAACTCTGAATCCCAAACACATACATCCTAACTCCACACAAAATAACTCTGCACTCCAAACACAAACTTCCTAGTTCCTTAGACAAATTAACTCATCACATAAAACAACTCCAGACATCTTAACTCAGTGTTTGGGTCATTAAGTTGGATTGAGTTCCCAACTCCCCACTTCCTCAAATATCTCCCACAATTTTCTCAACTTACATCTACCCACAAAATCAATTCACACACCTCTCCACCAATTTTCCTAAACCTTGATTCCCTTCCGGAGGTCTGACGGTGATCCGACGACTTTCCAGCGAAACTTCGGCAATGGTCCGACGAGATGAAAAGTGAGATGAAAAGAAAAAAAATGAGAATAGGAGAGTTTTGAAGTACACCGTTTAAGTTGCAATTACTCTAATTTAAATAGGTAGCAAAAAAGTCCTAAACAAGAAATCCTATTTTTAAAAAAGGAAATCCTAATTCTATTTTTTTAAAAAAGAAATCTTAATCCATTTTTTTAAAACATAAAAACTAATCCTTTTTAAACTTTGAAACACCTTTTCCTGAAAAAATCTCTAGATTCATAATCCTTATCTAATTATTCAAAAATTCAAATTTAACTCAAATACAATTAATGCATTTGATTTTATGAGGTGTTACAGAAAAAAATAGAGTTTAAGTTGAATTATCCATAAGTTTCGTTGTTGAAGCGAAAAGAAAAGTTACACGGGAGTGATAAAGAAAAGAAAAATATGAAATGAAATCCGCTAGACGTAAAGATGTTGTAGACCAACTGTATGCAATAGAAGGGTTGACCAAGGATGATCCTCTTAGTCGCATACATCCAGAAGACGGATTGTTTCCTCCAAGCCCCACCACAATCCAAGAAGAGATACTGCTTGCATTTTCTTGGTAGGACTAGTTGAACACATACTCCACCCATCTTTTGCTAAACCAAATGACCCAGACATTTCATGTTTATTTCGTTAGATATATTTTGTGAACGATAATATTTTTTGTATACTTTAATTTTTTTGGGGGCATGCAAGATAGGATTTGATAGCATGTCATTAATTTTTTTTTTGTCATGAATGAATGTATCGTCAATGATGGGAAATAGTAAACCCTTTTTTGACAATTCTTCATGAAGTTTGTTTTAGACATTGATCGTAAGTTATCCGCCCAATTGCATTGTTTTTTCTTTTTCTATAAACCTTACAAATGTTCAATTGATTCCGATTAATTACATATTAATTGGAGAATTCAATTGATAAGGAAAAAAATAACAAAACTTGATAACATACCATCATATTCAATCATTATACAAGTCAATATTATACACATTCAATGTTGCAACTTGGTGGTATTGTGTTTTGAAGATAAATGTTTCAGATAGAATAACTAAAAATCATCAGTAAGATAAAAACTGACTATTTGATCTTAAAAAAATTGCACCAGATACCCTGCACAACTCAACTCAACTCTGCACATCAAACACAGATTTACTGTATTAAACTCAACTAAATTCTGCACCCAAAACACAAACTTCCTGCACTCAATTCAACTCAACTCTGCACAAATTAACCAAACTCTATCCAACTCAACTCAACTTTGCGCGCCAAACACCCATTAAATGTATTTAAAGTCACACAAATTGCTTGAGGTGTGTATTGAGCAGGTGCATAAATTAATTTCAAAATCATGGTAAGAATCCAAAAATGTCAATTTTTCATAAATTTAAGGGCTAAACTATACTTTTTGAAATTTCATGGACAAAAATGATAAAAAGTTCGGACCATAATAAAAAGTGAAACTCTAAAAAAAATTATATTATTATTTTTTGTTAAATTATTCAAAATATCTCTTCAACTTTAAGGTTAATTTCAATTATATTCTAATGGTATAAAAAGTTCCACTTTTACCTTCGTTTTTCGAAATTTATTCAATAAACCCTTAAACAATTTACCATTAAAGCAAGTGAGAGAAACATGTGTTTATTGAATTGTAAATGGAGTAAAAAATTGAAATCCAAATGTTGCTAGTGCTACTATTGAGTGTATGTGTGGATGGTGGATTAAAAAATGAAAGCAAATGAGACTTAGCAAGTGAATCTGTCTAGTGGTTATTGATATTGCTACTTGTGGTTGAAATTTTTAAAAAGTCACATAAACCAGATTTTCAAATTTCACTTATTATTTTTTTTTTAACACATCAAATTTCACTTATTTTATTATATCATGAACATTTTTTTTATACATCAAAGTCATGAGTCATATTTGATGTCAACTATGCTCTTGTTGGCTTATTATATCATAAATATAATATGTTTATGCATTTGTATTTATATCTCTATCAATAGTGAGAACTTTTAATACTTACACTCGTACAACTTCTTTTTTAGGTAATGTGATGGCTCATGTGTTGATTGTCAATATGTTGCCAATTATGTCACGAGTAGTTCTTTTCTAAGTTATTTATTTATTTATTCATTCATTTTAGGTATTACAAGTTTAGTCCATGAATTTTGAGGTTTGTGTCTATTTAGTCTCTAAACTTTAAAAAGTGTCAAATAGATCCCTAAATTTTAAATTTTGTATCTAATAAGTACTTGAACTTTAAAAATGTCTAATTAGTCCTTGAACTTCTAATCGGTCCCTAACATATTCACAATTTTTTCAAATTAATCGATCTATTATATATAAAACTGAATTTTTTTTGTCTAATAGAAGTTTAAGTTTTCAATTTTGTGCCTAGTAAATTCATGAATTTTAAAAAACGTCAACTAGGTCAAGGATTTATTAGACACAAAATTAAAAATTCAGGGACCTATTGGATACAAAATTGAAAATCTGAGAACTTATTAGACACATTTCAAAGTTTAGGGACCAAATAGATACAAAATTGAAAGTTTATAAACTTATTTCACACTTTCGAAAGTTTAGGGACCAAATAGATACAAAACTCAAAGTTTAGGGACCAAACTTATAATTTAACCTTCATTTTATTATCATTATTTAAAAGTTCTTCTATTTAAGAAACCTAAATATAATTAAATTTTCAACCAATTCATCATAACATGACAAAAATATTACTATATCTTAGAGAAGACAAATAAGACGACGAAAATTTGGTCTCAAAGCAGAAATCGTTTTTCAATTTCATCCCAATAATTAAAAATGTTTCATTGCATTCCATATATTTAAAACTGTTCAATCAAATTTATACTAAAAAATGCCATTAAAATTCAACAAGAGAATGATGAGGTAATGTTTGAATAATATTGTTTATGAAATGTTAAGTATTCATCATGCCATTCACTCATTTCTTTTGATATTTTCATTTAAATTAAGCTGAGATTTTTTTTTTCTTCTAGGTTTACCTTTCCTATTTTCTATTCTTTTTCTCCTAAATTGTTTATTCACATATAACAGTGAACACAAGACTGAACATTAAAGAAAAACACTCACATGTAAGTCAATATTGATTTAATTTACTCTATTTTTTTTCTTCTTCTAATTATTTTGAATTTTGTTTAGAAAATCTAATGAAATATTGCATGAAATCATTTAGAAATGAAAATGGATTCAAGAAAAAAAAAAATGAACTGATTATTTTTTCATTATTATTCTACTCACCAATAATTGCCCAAAAAATTGTTGTTCGTTATTATTCTAATCACCCAATAAATATCTTTAGCATAAATTTTATTTTAATGGAGAAATGAATGAATCTATTCTCTAAAACTCAATCATTATCAATAACATAAAATTGTGGGGTTTTATTATAGACAACTTTTCAAAATGAAAAATAGTTAAATGTATTTGAATTCAAACTTTTTCTCTTTTTATATATTGATAACAAAATGTGTTAAATTTTAAATTGATTTTCTTATGTGTTTAATTTTTTTATTCTTTAAAGACCAATAACTATAATCTATAATATATTACAGACATAGTTGTTGAAAAAAATATTTTTCAAGTATTATGATATTTCTTTAATTTTTTTTAATTACAAGCATGTTAATTATTAATAATAAATATATTATTTAAAATTTAAAAGACTTATTCTCTTTAATGAATAACTTAGTTATTAAAATTAATATGATAACCTTAACTAGAGTGGTTAACCATAACAAAAAAAAGTATAAAACATAACAAAAAAAATTATTGAAAAAGAAATGAATAATCATCTTGGTCAAGAAAAAATCTTAACCAACCTTAAAAGAAAGAAAACAAACAAATAAATGGCAATCCAAAAATTAAATTGAAAAACAAAATATGTAACTAATGTGAAATCTATATATGTAATTTTAAAAAGAAATTAACTAGAGTGGTTAACTATTTGATTAACCACACCAGGTGGCATAAAATTAGGAGAGAGCCTCATTGTTTCGGCCTCCTCTAATAATTTCTCCTCCATGACCGTCTTTTTTTTTTCTTTTTTTTTAATTATTGCTTTATTACTTTATTTATTATTGATATATACACACACATACAAACTTTAACATCTCTAACGTTTCTAAAGGCATTATTATATTTGAACTATTTATGATTTTTTGTGCATTAAACTATATGAGTCGTTTTTTACCTATTGGTTTGGATTTAGGTGGTTGGGTTGGTTCCAAATCCAAATTCATGTGTTGGTTCATTATAATTAGAGATGTCCACGGGATGGGATGGAGCGGGGTCGGGAAATGGCTTCTCGTCCTCGTCCCTCCCATTTCATTCCCGTCCCCGCGAAATTTCTCATTTAATTTCGCGAAAAACGGGATGGGGATCGAGTTTCTCGTGGGAAATAATTTATCGTTTATCTTTTTTATTTTTCTAAATTTTATTAAATAATTTTTTTTAAAAAAAATATTTCAATGTTTAATTCTTAATTAAAGATTGCTATTTAAGATACTTTTTTTTAATTTTTTTGGTAAAATAAAATGATGTTTAATAAAAAAAATTAGAATTATGGTTTATTATATACAACTATATGTATTTAAAATATATATATATATATAAATTGGGGCGGGGATGGAGAATGATCGATTAATTGATGGTTGCTTTCTCCCAACCCATTTGTGTGTGATCTCCATAAAAAAAAAATAAGAAAGGTTTTCCACCAAACCTCTGTCTTTAGAACTTAGAGAATAGGGAGTTTACCATGCTGGTAGTGTCCTGCTCTAAATTGGAAAGGTTCCAATTTGTGTTGCTGAAAGAATCACTACCGTGAAATTCCAGAAGCCAAAAAGTAAATGGTTTTAACATTTTTGAGTTTAGAATTGCTCTCTAGAATTCTATGTATGGTTTCACATGTTTTTCAATGCTTTATGTTTATCGATTAATTTTAGCCAATGTACTAGGTATTTCAATTTGTCAAATGTAAACCAAGTTAATGATTCAATTCGGCTTCCGTTGTGTAATTGGAATTTCGATTCCATCACTTCCTGCATGTTAATCTCGGTCCTAATCCATCCCTCACATAACAAAGCATTCTAGGGGTGTGGGACCTCTTTCGATGAGGCTAAAGATAAAAATTGGTAATGGTCAGATAAAAAATTGGTAATGGACGCTATGTTTTTATCAGTAAGGACCCATGGATCCTAATTCAGGCAACCCCACACCTATATGGACCAATGATAATGATAAAGGAAAGCAGGTCACAAAGTTGATCAATCAAGATGGCGAATGGGACGAAACCCGAGTCAAGAAGCTTTTCTTCACCATGATGTGACCAATATCCTGAACATCCCTTTGGGAGGCCTAAGGAGGAACGACGAAATCATCTGAAATGACAAAAAAAGGAGAAGTTTTCGGTTAAAAGTGCTTATTTTTAGGTTTCTCCCTTTCTCATCCCACAATGTCATTACCATCTGATGCGACAATTCTAAATAATGTTTGAAAGACTTTTGGAAGATTGATATTATGTCTAACATTAACATGTTTGTTGGAGAATTATTAATTACATTGTTCCTACTGCTTTTAATTTTTTTTAAAAAAAAGGTTTGCATGTGGATGAAGTATGCTCTTTTTGCAGGAATAGTATGGAAAAAACTACTCACCTTTCATGGGAATGTAAGTTTTCCAAGAGAGTATAGAAGGATTTTTTTTCTCCTCTTATACGCCTTTTTTTTTCAGAAGCAAATGGAACCCTTAGCACTACTGGAAAAACACTAGGACCAAAGAGGCCAAAGAGGTTCGGAGAGACATTCTGTTGGTGTTGTGGAGCCTATGGTATCAAGGAAATAAGGTTCGCTTTAATATAGAGAGGATGAACATTAATGGTCTAATCCTCAAAGTAGAGTCTGCTTTGCGTATATATCAAAGACTCCATGGAGACATCATTCCAAGGTCCTTCATGTTGGGATTTATGCCCTAAACTTATGTAATTTTGATCAAATAATAAAAAGTTATTTGTTTTGGTAAAATTATATTCTTGTTTTATAAATCCAATAAACTAAGCTCCAAAGGTTATAATGTATCTTGAACATCAGTGTAGCAGAAACTATTTGGATTGTATTCAAGAGTACAACCTAAATGGTCTATGGTATAAGAATGAGCATGGAAACCTTATTCTGATAACACCATGGATGCTACCCACTTTGTAATTAGTACAAATGAGGTAACACAACTCATTCATGTGGTTGACATGCGAGTGGGGGCATCCTGTATGAAGAGTTCATACAAGACCGGACTACAAATTATTAGTCTAACCAGTATAACGCCGTTAACAGGATAAGACTGATAATTTATATATGGTTATTAGTGACTCGACCTGAATCCCGAGCAAGTTTCTGAACAATGTGCCATCAAAGTATGTTTCTGAAACACCTTTTGAACTCTAGAAAGGAGGTAAAGGTAGTTTATGTCATTTCAGAATTTGGGGTTGTCCAGCACATGTGCTTGTGACAAATCCAAAGAAGTTGGACTTACGTTAAAAATTGTGTCTATTCTTCGTAGGCTACCCAAAAGAAACAAGAGGTGGATTATTCTATGATCCTAAGGAAGATAAGGTACTTGTGTCGACAAATGCCACTTTCTTAGAGAATGACCACATAAGGGACCACAAACCAAGAAGTAAAGTTGTGTTAAATGAATTAAGAGCAATAGCAAAGGTTGCTAATAAAACTAGTACGTCAACAAAAGTTGTTGATACTAGCTTATTTAGTCAAGAGAGTCCATCTCAAGAGTTGAGTATGCCTCGACGTAGTGGGAGGGTTATAACACAACCTGACTGTTACATGGGTTTATCTGAAATTCAAGTTGTTATACCAGATGCGCGACTGTGAGGATCCATCGACTTATAATCAAGCGATGGTTAGCAAAGACAAAGACAAATGAGTCATAGCCATGAACCAAGAAATGGAGTCTATGTACTTCAATTTTGTTTGAGATCTTGTAGATAAATCTGATGGGGTAAAACCTATAGGTTGTAAGTGGATCTACAAGAGAAAGCGTGGTGTAGATGGAAAGGTGCAAACCTTTAAAGCTAGACTAGTAGCAAAGGGTTATACCCAGGTTGAAGGGATTGACTATGAGGAAACCTTTTCACATGTTGCTATGGTAAAATCTATCCGTATCCTACTTGTCGTTGCCGCATATTATGACTATGAGGTATGGCAAATGGATGTCAAGACAACATTCTTGAATGACAATCTTGACGAGAACATCTACATGGACTAACTCAAAGGGTTCATTGAACCAGGACAAGAGCAAAAAGTTTGCAAGCTTAAAAAGTCAATCTATGGACTGAAACAAGCCTCTAGGTCCTGGAATATAAGATTTGATGAGACAATCAAATCTTTTGGATTGATCAAAATGATGATGAACCTTGTGTCTACAAGAAAATCATCAATAGTTCTGTCACATTCCTAGTTCTATATGTGATGATATCCTACTCATTGGGAATGATGTAGGTTATCTTACTGACACTAAGAATTGGCTAGCTACGCAATTCCAAATGAAAGATTTGGGTGAAGCGCAGTTTGTTCTTGGGATCCAGATTGTTCGGAACTGCAAGAATTAAACACTAGCCCTGTCTCAGACATCTTACATCGACAAACTGTTGTTGAGGTTTAAGATACAAGACTCCAAAAAAGGGTTTATTGCCTTTTAGATATGAAGTTCATTTGCCTAAGGAACAGTGTCCTAAGACACCTCAAGGAGTTGAGAATATGAGACGGATTCCTTATGCATCAACTGTTGGGAGCCTAATGTACGCCATGTTGTGTACTAGGTCAGACATCTGTTTTGCAGTTGGAATGGTCAGTAGGTATCAATCCAATCCATAACTTGAACACTGGACAGCGGTTAAAATAATCCTTAAGTATCTACGGAGAACAAGGAACTACATGTTTGTGTATGAGGCTAAGTATTTGATCCTTACAAGATACACGGATTCTGACTTTCAAACTGATAAAGATTCTCGGAAATCTACATCGAGTCGATGTTTACTCTTAACTGACGAGTCAGTAGTATGGCGAACCGTCAGCGAGGATGCATCGCTGATTCCACCATGGAGGTCGAATATGTAGCAGGTTGTGAAGCAGCTAAAAAGGTTGTTTGGTTAAGGAAATTCATGTTAGATTTGGAAGTTGTTCCAAATATGAGTTTTCCCATCACGTTGTATTGTGATAACAGTGGTGTCGTGGAAAATTCAAGGGAACCCCGAAGTCACAAGAGGGGAAAACATATTGAGAGGAAATATCATCTCATCCAGGAGATCGTGTATCGAGGAGACGTGATCGTCACGAAGATAGCCTCAGAGCACAACATTGTTGATCCTTTTACAAAACCTCTCACGGCTAAAGTATTTGAGAGTTACCTAGAAGGTCTAGGTTTACAAGTCTTCCCCAACTAGGGCAAGTAGGAGTATATTGTACAAAGGGTTTCAATGCCCTAGTTTATTGTATTTACATTATTGTAATGTTTTAGTACACCACAAGCTTTAGGTCAAGTGGGAGATTGTTTGGATTTATGCCCTAAACTTATGTAATTTTGATCAAATAAACAAAGAGTTATTTTTTTTGGTAAAATTATATTCTGCTTTATAAATCCAATAAACTAAGCTCCACGGTTATAATGTATCTTGAACATCAGTGTAGTAGACACTATTTGGATTGTATTCAAGAGTATAACCTAAATGGTATATGGTATAAGAATTAGGCTGGAAACCTTATTCTAGTAACACAATAGATGCGACCCACTTTGTAATTAGTACAAATGAGGTAATCCAACTCATTCATGTGGTTGACATGCGAGTGGGGGCATCCTGTATGAAGAGTTCATACAAGACCGGACTGCAAATTATTAGTCTAACCAGTATAACGTCGTTAATAGGATGAGACTGATAATTTATAGATGGTCATTAGTGACTCGACCTGAATCCTGAGCAAGTTATGACCTGCTTATAGGGGTTTGTCCTTAGACTAGTATGGGTGAGAGTGGCCTGTAGCCGACTCAATAAGCCTACCTTCTCAGGGACAGAACCTTGTAGGTAGCTGGGGACTTAACTATGAAAGATGGAATACACTCATTCCTACAATAAGAAATTAGACAGGTTGTTCCCTTAAGAACTGAATCCAAGTCTTGAACAACGGGGCCCCACCCTCTAAACTGACTTAAGAGGGTATGAGTCTATGGTAGGACCATAGACTTGTTGTTTATTAGAGGATCAGTGGTGCTTAAGGAACAAAGAGGTAATCACAGGGGTAAAACGGTAATTTGACCCAATTGTGATTACGAACAACCTGTGAAAGGTCGACTCATGGCTAATGATTATATCAATGGCCACAATATAATCTATAGTGAGGAGAGTGCAACTACAAGTCTATAGTGGAGTGACTTGTAGTTAATGAATATTGATTAACTGGATCAAAGAGTTTGATCAGTTAATCTCACATCATTGGAGCTCATGAACTGTAGGTCCATTAGGTCCCTCCGCTGGCTCAACATGGTAATATTGATGGTATAAAGTTAGGAATGAAATTGAAGTGTTCAATTTCATATATGAGATATTATATCAATTATATATATGTGTTGTAACTGATATAATATATGGTTTTAATGTGAATTAGATTCACATATTAACTATATACTAATGAGAGAATGAAGGAGGGATAGGATGGTAATTTCCATCCTATTTCGCTATAAATAGTTGCATGAGATGCAACTTTGAAAGTTAAGGCTTTTTGATAAAACCCTAGTATTCTCTCAAATTGTGTTGGAAAGAGTTCCAAACACAATTCCATAAGATCACCTCACCTCATCCTAAAGAAACTCACCTTCCTCCTTTACCTAGAGAACAACGGAGAAGATCTAGTGGTGGAGCTTCACAAGGTTCGAGTTGTTGCTGAGATCGTGATCTATTGAGGAGGGATTCGTGAAGAAAGTAATCTTCAAAGGTAATTTTCTTGTTGTCCAATGTAGAATTACATGTTTAATCTTATATGTTTTGTTCTTGAATAAAATATATGTAACAAAATAAAAAACACGCGATTCACAATCGCTTCTGCTACGGGATTCGATCCCTTCAGTTCACTTCTCCAAAAGGAGTCTGGAAACTGTCGTATTCGAATGTGTGGAAGCTCAACATCGTCTAGTAAGCTGAATCGAGGAGGTTTGGGGTGGATCGTTTGAGACTCGTCCGGGCAACCGTTGTTGGGTGGGTGAAAATTCATCTCCAATAACTGGCTAGTTAAAATGCTTGAAGCGCGAACTATTTTGGAAGGCCTAAAGGAAGTGTTAGCTTGGAGAAAGGACCAGGTACCGACTTTGATTATGAAAACTAATTCGTCGGAGGCCATCTTTCTTAAACGACGTTGCTAATGATTTAACTGATTTGTCTTTTTTTTTTTTTTTTTGAGGATATCCTTTTGCTTGTTAAGGGCATTCATTCTATTCTTTTTTGTAACATCCCCAGAGAGAAGAACAAAACAACCCATGAACTAGCGACTTTGGTATCCTCTTTGAAAAATTATTGAATCTGGAAAGATAGTTTTCAAGAGGATATTCTTCCTCTCATTCTTGAGACAGAAATGGGTTTGTAATTGGTTCCCTTCTGTTTTAATACATATTTTGTTAAAAAAAAAAAACACATAAGCATACCTCAACGATAATGGGAGTCTACTCTTTCTCTCAAGGGTCGAAGGTAGGATTGACAACATGTCGAGGATACACTCCCCATCTCCATCCTCGTCCCATTCTTCGTTTTAGAAAATCAAATTTGAGGTTGGAGAATCCCTATTTGATGGGGACTCGAGTCCCCACACAAAAAAATCTACCATTTTTATTATATGTTTTTTTTATTAAAATTAATTTAAATTGATAAATATATTAAGACTTATATACTTTAATGTTAAAGCTAGAATTATTATTGTTTTATTTAATTAAATAATAAATTTATAAAAAAATTTAAAATGTTTTATTATAATTTTGATATAAAAAGTTATTATATTATGAAACTAAATATAATAAACACATATAGACTAATTAAATTGAATTAAAAAAATATATATAAACTAAAAACACATATACAGATTTTTTTTAAAACAAATTTATTAATAATATAATATATTAATAATTATTATACTATTTATTTTTATCATTCCTAATCGAAACTTCAAATCTCCATACTCAACCTTTGTTGTACTAAACAAAATAAATTCACAAATTAAATATAGTAAATTCATTTAGTCGACAAAATAAAAATAATTCAATATTGTAAGAACACAAAATGATCGTGAATTATTGCTGTTTATAAGTTATAAATTCGAATCTTCTTTCGTATTTGTAACGGAATATAAAAACAACTCGAAAATCTGAATCACATGCATTTGGACAATAAAACACAAAAATACACAATTTCCTCCAAATGAGGAATTTCAATTCAGAAAAATATTGTACAAAAACAAGGAGATATCAGATTATGCATTAGCATTACTCAGGTGCTTGTTGCATGCATTTCGAAAACATCATATCTATATAGCAAACTAAATCGATTGACAAATTTAATATTAAGAATGAATAAATTGAAAGTGGGATACCGAAAAACAGCGAATTTGGGAATACAAACTATTGGCTTTTAAATCGTAAAATTACAGCTAAAGTTCTTCTAGCATCCAGCAGCTTTTAAGAATTTGTCATATGGACTTGAAGGTGGTAATCTTAAGGAATGGCGTCCATATTCATGTGAACAAAGAAGAGGCTGATCCTGTCCTTTGTTTGTCTCCTTCCCATAATACTTAACATCACCCGGAACGATTTCCATTGTCTGAAACGGTAACGCCAAAGACGATATTAGTAGTTTTTACTCGTTCAATGAAATAATATAATTCTATGGCTAGGAGAGGAAAAATTATTCAATATGGCTGCTACATTGTGACTGATTGTCACCCTTTTTACCTTGTTGGATGTATAGTGAAATTATAATTTTTAGTTTCTCTCCTACATCCAACGGTATAAAACGAGCAGCCACGTTGTACTGGTCTTCTTGAATAATTTTTCCCATCAAAGCCGAGAGGGAGAGATAACTCTCCCTTTAAGAGCTCGGAAAAGATTGATATGAAATATGGAGTTAGTGATGGCCTGCCACAACTTTTGAAACGAAATGGGATTACTTACATTGACTGGTAAAGGGGGATATAAAGTATCAATTTCACTGGAGAGTACTATCGCCTTCTCTTCCTTTATGTGCTTGAAACTATGAAGCACTGACATTTTCTGCTGTTTGCAAGTTACGAGGGCCTCGCATTGACTTTTCATTTGATCGTAAGGAACGGGTGCAGAAGAAACTGGGAAGCTTGCAACTTGTCTGGCTGTTTCGAGCACCTGTAAATAGTACAGACATCACCCTACGGAGCCAATAATTATATACATGATTCTTTTGAATTTGGTGTTGTTTGATACATTTCAAAAAAAAGGGAGTGCCCACATAAGCAAAGCAAGGGATTCCAAGTAACTCTTTCTTTCTTATAAAATTATTGGCATCTAAATGTCATGGAATCGCAAAACATGTTGTTGTGGGTACTGGGTTGGGGGATGTGTGTGTGTGTTTGGGGGAGGGGGGGCTGATACCATGGGAAAGTCTTGGCATCTCAAAATTTACCGCCCACACCGAACCAAACAAAAGAAAATTTTTACTTTGCAAATCTATTAGTTCACGACCTCGACGACTTCATAAGGAACCACTCCTTCATATAGCGGGTGTTTAGGGAAAGCAAAATTGTTTTGTTGCATGATCTTGGAGTTCCCTAGCTAAAATTTTTGGTACTACTACCTTCTACTAACACCAATTGGAGCTCTCTTGACTCAGGAAAATGTCTAATCATGATCCCTTTTATACATGCTTCCCCAAAGCAGTTTCGTGTGTGTTTTGAGGGGTTGTGTTATGAATGAGATAGAGAGAGTCCATGTCGATTCTAGGAAACTGAGGCCTAAGAGGGTAATAAAATCTAGGATTCTAACAGGAAAACATGAGTAAAATCAGGAAGTAACAAAATCTTTTACACAACTCCCCCAAGAATACCCCATATCGACATTTGCTTGTTCAATTCTTATTTTCAGATCAGAATATCATCGTAAATTATGCATTAAATTGGCACTAATCTTCAATATAAGAGACTAAATGATTCGATGTGGCTCTCGACTCCACTCGTTTCTCCTCTTATACCTTTACAACTACAAAACTAAAGAACTAACATCTGTTTCCAATACAGTAACAATAAAATTATCCTACGTGTTGGCAGTAAGTAGATGCATACTAATTCTCAATCCGACAACACTACAAAACTAAAGAGTTAGCATATATTCATAATTGGAAAATAATAAAGCGTACTCCCAATGCTGTGAAATATTCAATAAGTGCAAATTAGGAGGATTCAGGTATATAGAATTAGGAGGATTCAGGTATATAGAATTAAGACAAAAGAATTTGAAGACTGGAGCACCATGAAATGTTTGTCTTACTGATTCCAAAAGCTGATTGACATTTAAAATGTCAAGGTTACTGATGGAAAGTGACGTTTTGCGATCAGACTGGCTTTCACTAGTCTCAAGGAAGGCTTCATCATCTGTCAAAGCATCTAGCATACCCTGAAAGAAACGCGTGGTTTTACTGTTAATCTTTTAAAGGAATGCCAACTGAATTGACATACAACATAAACAGGCCTCACCTCATCATAATCTGGAAATGCTAGCTTAGCAAGCGGAGAACATGGTCGTGGTGTCTCCATAAATAATGGAGCTCCTAATGGGTACGCCTCATCAGGCAAAAACCCGTGTAAGAGCTGCTCTTTAATACTTGATAGCTCAGCCTAAAAGAAAATAAAAATCATTAACACAATCTTTGGAAAAGTACTGATTAAAAATCAGCATAAGCTAGTAAAGACTCCCGGAGTTTTCCTCACAACACTTAGGATTTGGTCCTCCAGATGTTCTGTGGCTACCCATTTTAAGATAAAGCTAAGATAGAATGGTTAAATATCATATCAAGGCTCGTCTGTGAAAACGTCGAATAGATTTATAAGGGTATTGATGGGAACAATAGGGAGATTTTGGGAGATTGTTTTTTGATTCCTTTCGGTGGCTCTTGTTAAATTTTGATCTCTTAATGAAAATTTTGTTTCTTGTGGAAACAAAAGGCATTTAAAAGAAGTTAATCATGGAGTGTGATGAGAATCAAGACCTCTGAGAGTTTGGCATATTTAATCGTGAAGTGTGAGACCACAGTTTCCTTCAACTGCTGCTCATCTGGTTCAAGCATTGCTAGAAACTTCGACGCAGCAACCTCATCTTCTTCTGACCCAAACGGTACACTATCCTTTTCGGACTTCACGCGAACAGCCTGCAGCCTGGTATCACTAACCAACTGAAGGTGAGGATCAACCTGTCAGATTCAAAAGTCCAACATGAGAATTTTAGCACATATCCGCACAAAATAATCGATTAAAGAGAAAGTGTACTGATCCAATTTGACAGGTTCGATGGTTAACCATTTTACTATTTAATGATGCTTTAATGATGGGAGTCAACTCTGGGAGATCGCCAGCCCTGGCTGAAAATAGAAGCATAAATGATGCCAAAGTGAAGATTGACCTTCTGCGAGAGGGTAGTAAACCGCCTTGAATAGGAGCAAAAAGAGGTCTGTTAATACTTTTTGACAAGCAGAAACTGCTAGTCTTTAAATTAACAAACAACTCTGAAAAAACAAAATGCTTCCTTCGTATCAGAAAAGTCTGCATAACCAATTTAACAATTGAATGTGGAAATGGCGGATAATGTAACAAAGGATGCTTAACATGGAGAAAGAATTATTTTAATCGGAGTTTATGAAAATACACAGCATCTCTTATGGTTTCAAGATTCAAGAGAAGCAGAATAAAATTTTTTTTTGTAACTTTTGAGAACCTTGTCTTGCTTCCAACTGATTTAATGGAATATATATAATCACGAACTGTAGCATAAGAATGTCAACTAAATAGAAACTAAACCCCATATCGATTCAAATGGAAAGATTCAATGTTGCCATATTCAAACTCTCTCATTGGTATTCTCTTTCTAATCTGTTTGCTCACTATTCCCATAAATATATTTATCCGAATTGAGACACATTTACTTTTACTCACTAGGATTCTTGATTAATTTTCCTTTTGTAGTTTTTTTTCATTTCCTTTGAGAGTTTGTTTCCTTTGAATATTTTTGTAACTTTTCGTTATGTCAACGAGAATTCATATTATGTTAAAAAAAAAATAGAAACTGAATCCCAAAATTACAAAATGATCTAAGTTTACCTTCTTGATCCGCAGCAATGCTACGAAGGGAAAATGCCAGCTGAAAACATCGTACCAGAGCCATGTGACTCGAAGTCTGTTAAGATCACTACCACTTAGCAATTTGTTTTTTTTCAGATCAGCATTTAAGAGTAAACTCATGACACTCCAGACAAACTAAATTATCAAACAAATCTATTCAAAGAATTCACCTTAGATCTGGTAAATAGCAAAGCAATACTATAAGTGTGGGCCATAGCCTCAAAATTTGCAGGTGCATTATCCGCAGATGTAGCTTGAACCCAGATTGACGAGAGCAGGAGACTCACTTGGTGACTGCTTAACCGGAGGGAAGCCAACTTCTGAAAATTTAAATATATGACTTCAGTTTTCAAACATTATTTAACGCTTTTCCAGACCAATAAGCACAGATACGGAATTGAGATACGGATACGAGACACGGATATGATACAACACGGACACGGCAACACATCATTTTTAAAAAATCTAGGAGACGGCAAGGACACGCTTGGTAAAATATTCAATTTTTAAAATATATAGCATTTTTATACCAGGAAATTCAAATTCAATAAGTTTATGCATTTCAAATTTATTATTTTTGTCGTATATTATTATGTGTCTATTTAGTAAACTTACACGTGTTTGATACGGGTCTAATAAATGTTGGACCTATATTCACTTTATACAACTAGTATTTAACATATATCTGTTGTGTTAGCAAATGCCCGATACGTGTCCAACAAGTACCGAAGTGTTCGACACGTGTCGGACACTGACAGTGACACGCTAGCCAAACTAAAGTGAGCAATTGATCAGTAATGTCATAGGATAAGTATTTAGAACTTCATACAGTTTTTCCCTCGCTGAAACTACGATTAAAGCTGGAGGATCCACGCCTAGATGGATGTGTTGCAGATTTCTCGGTAATGAAGTCTGCTGCTTCAGTTTCTTCCCTTCTCACCCCATTTATGGTTTCTGATGCATCTTTAAAGGAGAAATTTCCACCATTCAATTTCTGTGTTGCACTGCCAAATGGTAACCATGAAACAGTTTCCGAGGATATCGTTTTCAGTTCCATCCTAGGACACTTAATGGATGGCATAAGCACTATAGAGAAAATGTCGTGTGCCCCAACTCGAGTCTCGTGGTCAGGGTGAGCCATTGCTAAAAGCAACTGATGAAATAGAGCATCAGGAAAAGCCTGAAAAAAAAATGATAGATATAAGATTCATGTTTCACAAGATCTTGATATCCAGCAGCACCTGCATGTACTAAGCCCATCCATTCTCTCCCATCTCAAAAATAATTTACAAAAAAATTCAGCAGTATGGTTACTTGCCTTCTTGTGATATGAAACATTAGGAATAGAAGATACAGTCATTGCAGTCTGATAAATTGCAGCGATTGTCGCTCGAGCTGAAATATTATTATTTGGAATATTCTCCAGCACAACAGCTAGCATATCGAGTATGGGCCCCGCATCCCCAACCTGTTAGTTTCAAATGTTTTTTAGTGAAAACAGTGTAGTAAAGAACCAGTCCCTATAAACAATGTGGACAAGCTATTTCCTACAGTATTTTACTGACGTCCAAAATTTCTATTTGCAGATTTTTTTTAATACAGGTACATCTGATTGGAATTTTACTTGATTTTCCAATGAATAAACTTGGATGTTTACCTTTTTACCCACTTAGAATGTTTGGAAACCTCAATATCCATGATGATAGAAGAATATGCATTTATTTATTTATATTTATTAAAAGAAAGATGGTGCATTTAACAATTTCCCACCTCACCAAATTGAGAGCAAGTAAACACAAAGGAAATAGAGAAAAAGATTAACAAGTACATACTCAAGTGCCCAACCACCAAATCGAATTATTGAAAAGTAAAACAAAGAACCCACATTTGGAGGGATGGCTGAAAAGAAACAGGAGAAAAGATTGACAAAAAGATAAATCGGTAACCCAACACCATTTAGATTTAGAAAATGAAAGCATTATAGAGAACCAACATTCAAGGGATAACTTAAGCCAAGTTGTTTTGAGGTCTATAGCCATAAAGCAACTTTCAATAGATTTTGTAGAATTAGATATAAACTAAGAGACCACATAGCCTGCCATAAGTCCTGAGACAAAAGGGGTTAGGCAAAGACCATGCAGCAATAGAACGACGAATATTAACTGCTGCCAAAATTGGAATGCATAAGGCATTTGTGAAAAATACCCATTAATATGTGAGGGAAAATAATTGTGATGATTTGATATGCGTACAAGTCTTAAAAAATTCCATTATTATCTGTTCTTATAAAGGATCCTACAAACCAATGACCTAAGATATCTCAAAAAAATGTTCCATTTAACAGGCATGCACAGTATATCAGTAAGACGAGAAATGAAAAACCATATATTCATACATGGCTAAAGAGCCTTGTATGAAAGACCTAACATATAACTGAATATTTCAGTAGGCTCTACAAGTAATCGTAAATGGACAAGTTTTGGGGGTTTATTTTATCATTCCCTGCCAAACTCAATCACATCCAATTATCAGAATAAATGCAAAAAAGAAAAGGAAAAAAACCTTCTTTGAGAGTTGAGAAATGCAGTTTTCCAATGCCAATTGAAGATCAGTATGCCATTTATCTGCATTGTGTCCAGTGCTGGATGCTTCAAATGAACATAGAAGGCACTTCCGTAGATGTTTTATCAAATCAGTGATAGCCCCAATTATAGTAACTGAGGCTTGCGGTTTAGCATTTTGAGCAAGTTGTGTGGTTACATTGATGATATCTATTTGAATCTGAGGCTTCTTTACAATACTTTTATGATCCAAGTGCTTGACAAGAATCGAAAACAAAAGATATGAGTAGTCTCCTGGTATCAAGGACAAAGTTCCACCAAAAAGGGGGAAAAGTCAAATGATGGACAACAGTAAAATAATTGCTAAAAGAAACATAGGGTAGCAACAGAATTTCAAATATAACCTGATTCATCCAAAAGCGATTGCATAAATGTCAACACCGAGCAGGCAAGTCCTTTTTCTAAGGACCATTGATTTTCAGTATCAAAATGATGAAACAGAGGTTCAAATAAACGCCTGACAGTTGTAGCTTCCTTTGCCAATCTAGCCATATTACACAAGCAAACTCTAGACCAATAAGAAGGGTTCTTGGAAACATCCCTGTGAAAGTGGTTGATGATGTAAGAAATGGGACCAGAGATCATTTCCGAACAAATAATGATTGAACCAATTAAATTAATAAAATTATGAAGAACTTACGTTTCAGTTTCCATTTTGCTCAAATGGTTAAACGAAGAAACCTCTCTATTGACATCTAACATAGAAGAGCTATAGTTTTCTATTTTATGTTGTCCTTCAATGTACTGAGCCTCTGAACAAGAATATTGCCCAGCTGCTACATAGTTCTCCAAAACCACTGATATAATCTATATCAAGACAAGTTAGAAAATGTCATATTAGCATCGAACCCCAACTGTATCTTAACCACAAAAGAGAACCACCTTTGAATTTTACAAAAAAAAAAAGTCAAATATTCTGACGCCCTTAGTATTTCCACGAAAATTAAAAAAAGAAAAAGAAACAAGATTAAGAGACTGCTCACTTTGTCAACGTCCATTGAGATATGAGATTGCTCGCCCATGAACAATATCTAGAAAAATAATTATTTAAAAAATGCATCAGAAAATGATCTTGACCAAGTAAATAAATGTATCTAATGAATTGAAAGGGAAAAGAATAAGAAAGAAAAGTAATCAGTAAAAATGACCAGCGATCTCAATCATCCGTTCTCATACAAGAAGCAGAATCCAAGAAGGAAATAGTTCTGGTAGGGTGAACATGTAAGACAAATTTGATATACGAACAATCTATATTATCACATCTTCTAAGAGAAACTGAATCCAATAAGGGAATATTTTTAGAAACGTGAATGTAAGACAATGGATGTATCTCAATCATCATCACAATTCATAAGAGAAGCAGAATCCAAAAAGAAGGATATAATTCTAAAAAGGTGAACAATGCATTATGCATCCGCACAAATTTGATAAACGTGGATAGAAGGGATTTTGCTTAATATTATCAGACAGAAGGGATTTTGAGATTCAAATTTAAGAAAGGTCTTGGCAGTAATCTATTATGACCATATCAAATTTGATAATCATGGATGAAGATGACAAGTCAAAATGATGAAAAGAAAGTTGTGCATAAATAGATTTACATGTGTCTACAATATTAGCGTCAAACTTTGAAAGAGAGAGAAGAGAGGGAGAGAGTAATACCATAGAAGCTAGAGTTTGGAGTCCAGCTGACCGCAAATGAGGTGCCTCGTCGTTACTCTCACCTTCTAGAGCCAATTGGCATAGTTTTGGAATGATGCCCTCTAAGTTGAACATATATGTACTATCTGTCTACTTTATTTGGATAGTTAGTGTCATATAATAACTAAATGATAGGGCAGGAGATTAAAAGAGACTGACTTATCTAAAAATATTTAGAACAGACTTTTTTGATGCAGAAGCCAGTTAACTTCATTAAGTTACAAGTGAATACCATGTTTGCAAAGCTTTTTCTTACACAGGATGCAAAAAAATTACAAATGTATTATCCATTAGCAAGTAAAGCATGTAATAACAATTTCATAATTCATATACAACATAATAACAACACGACGTTAGCAATGAAACTTCTTAATCTTTATTCTTCGAGTACCTGGCTACTTATGAACTCAACAAGAATATTGCAACCAAGAATCTGCACATCATCATGCCGTGTTTGTTCTAATAGAGTTCGAGAAATCCCAATTAAGCTACTAGCAAATAGTGGCCTGCAAGAGTTGAAGTGTTTAGGTAAATGACATGCAGAAAACCTGGTTTCATGAAAAATCAAAGAACAACATGTTTTCCAAGCCTTGATAACCTGTAAAATTTTGTTTAATGGTAACATAAAAGTCCCAAAGCGAAAGATTCCAGTTAAATTACAACATGATTTAGTAAATCAAACTTACATCTGATCTTTGCACATTAATAGAAGTTTTCTGTATATACATATTACAACTTTCACAGATCCAAAATTCTCATTCCGCAAATCTTTGTAACATCGTTGCTCCAGGAGTTCGGTAATCTACAAAGACAAAATCAGAGAATGAGAGAAAGAGAAGACAGCCCACTTCCTCCAAATAAGAAATTTTATTTAAAATATCTCAAACAGGTTCCTCAAAAGATTAGGAAAAATGAAGACTGCATTGGAACAAAACCTAGCTGGAACTATTTATAAACGAGTCTAGTGTGTTTAGTGAATCAGAGAAAACAAAGTTTCTACTAGAAAATCCATTCAAAAAAATTAAAAACACAGGCCAAAAGGCAGACAAAAGAGCCATCAAGAGGAAATAACAAGAAGGGACTCTAGCTGTTCAGAATTAGAAACAAAAGACCACCACTACAAAATTTCAATATGCAAGCTCAAAGGGACTAAGGGAGGCAGGAAGCAAACCAAATTCTGAAGCTCCTAAAGACCCCACCATAAACATAAAAATTCTCCATTGCTTTCCCAAAAAATAAATACTATAAGATAGCCAAAACACCCACTTGTTATTGAAACCTCTAATTGCAAAAAGGTGGGAACAAGAGTAACTTCTACCAACATAGTGCAACATGACTCACTTAGAACCAAAACCATCCAAATACCTGCAGTAAACTCCACCTTATCATCTTTCCAAACGAATGCCTCCAAAAGATATGATCAAAATCCTAAATAAGGCTTAAGCACTAAAGAGAGACTTTCTAGATAAAATTCCTGGTGTTGATTCTCCCAAAAACAACAAAGCCAATAGAATATTTGAACTTTCTTTGAGGTTTTAACCTCCCAGAGCTTGGAAAAGAAAGTGCAATGAAGCCAAACGGATGAAGAAACAAGGCGGAAGCCGATTGGATGAAGAAACAAGGCTAACAAAAATATACACATATACATACCTTAATTGAAAAACTTTATATAAAACTCCATGACCCATCTTTCAAATCGTTGTTGTTAATTTATTTTTTACATTGGAACATTGACTTCTAATTTCAAAATATATTTTTTCCTTTTTATGAGTTAAACAACATATGGAAGTGAAGATTTGAATTTCTGAGCTTTTGATTGAGGATATAATGCTTTAACCAGTTGAGTTATGCTTAAGTTGTCATTTCAAAAATCAATGTTAAAAGTAACATGTCTGAAAACTTCTTGTGGCTCTAGTAGTATATATCATAACTTAGGTTCATCATGTAAAGCAGAGAAAAAAGGTTTCTTGTATGCTGCTAGCCTACTGCAAATACGTGTAGTTTGTATAATAGCCTACTGCATATATGTGTAGTTTGTATACAAATATTTCATAGCCGGAAAACTAATTCAAAGAATTGTAATTGCAAAATTCATCTAGAAGTTACATTGGCCTTTGCTTAAAGACAGAACGGGTTCTTTGAGGAAAAAAGAAAGGAAAAAAAAAATTACTTACCTTGGGAATACGCAACGGGTTCTTTGAAGCATAGTCACAGAGCTTAGAAATTTTTCTATCATTTGGCTCAGCATCCTAGCAGATGTAGTTAGAAAATAAGAAGGTATATAAAAAGTATAAATGTAGTCTACAGTAAACAAGAATAAAGAAACTATACAACACAATCACTTGTATATATTTTTGTACTAACACCTATTTGAAGAAAACACTAGTTATAGCCGAAGTAATGTCACTTCACTGATTCATTGTTTTAGCCAAAGTCGAGCCATGTTTATTAATTCACAATTCCACAACTCTTACCTCAATCCAATTGTTCTAAGCTAAGAAGCACGGGCACGGACACGACACGACACGGCGATACGTCAATTTCTAAAAGACTAGGACACGGACACGCTGGGAATACGTTCTTTTTTTTATTATTATGTTAGGATATATGTACATTTAACATAAAATACTAAACTTAATCCACTAAAAAGCATAAAATGTCAAGTTAATTAACCATAATAATAATACAAAACACATTATCCAACATTCAATAAACACAATTTTCAAATGAAACAAGAGTAAATACAAAAAAAGAAAATGAAAAACAGTTTTATATACAAAGAAAAATAGAAAACATGTTCTATTCATGAGTGGTAGAAGGGTTTTTAATATTTAGTTTTATTATTTATGTTTTTAATGTCTTTTTTGTGTTTAAAATTTAAAATTAAATGAGCTTTTAACTTCGGGCTCAAAATAAGTGAGCTAAGTTTTTTTTTGGTTAAAAATTTACCCAACGTATCCAATACGTGTCCACAACGTGTCCAATGCATGTCCGAAATTAAAAATAATAATAATAATAAGGGACACGTAAATTGGCGCGTCGGACACATGTCTGGAGCGTGTCCGTGTCTGACACGTGTCCGACACGGACACTCTGCCTAAAAGAGAGTGTCTATGCTTCTTAGGTTCTAAGAGTAGCAAAATTGACACAAACATTTCAACTTTACGCAAAAAGACTTACTCTAATGGAGCCACATTATAGAAACTCACCTGATTACGAGGAAAGATATCAGCAAGGAACTTCTTGTATCGTTTCACAGGCTGTCTCGACCTTGCCCGCATAGAAGGACAGAAGAAACAGAGGCTACCACAGGCAGGAACAACCCGCCTTGACATAACCCCCATGTTTTCACCAGAAATTCAAACCTCCTCTGAAAGTTCACACAGAGAATCACAAAAACTCAAACCCAATATATAAAAGCAACTCATAAACAATTGTAATTAAAGATATCCAAAGAAGAATAAGTTCAATAAGTCACAACATACTGTCATACTGATATAGCTAAATGTATGGGGCATTATTATGAGTTCAAAAACACCCTCAATCTTTCAAGTCAAATTCATCCCCAATTCAAAACCCAACAATGAAATGTGATGAATTATTGAACCAGGAAGAGAGATCTTACCAAACTGAAACAGAAGCTCAAACAAGTAAAGGGGTATCCACCAATAAGAAATCAAACTCTTCGATTGGGAATTGCGATCAAGCTGCTGCCGCGGTGATCTATAGCACCCTGAAGAAAAAACTTCCAAATTTAGAAAGAATTTCAGAACCCAGGATTGGGTCAATTCAGAAAATGACAAAATCATAGAAATTGAAGGGAAAAAAACAAAAACTGAATTGGGAGTAGAAAAATTACCAGAAAATGGCGCAATGGGGCGGAAGAGATAGAAATCTAAAATCTTCCCCCCACCACGGGGCGTGTACTACTATAATCAATCAAAATTTTCCCCTCTTGCAAAACAATAATGGCGAGATTAAACAAAAAAAAAAAAACCAAAAGGAAAAATGAAATGAAATTCGGAAGAAAACATTAATATGAAAATGACAAAGTCTCAACGGTCCCGGAAATTAAGGGATCGTATTCTCTTTCTTTTCACAGAGAGTGATTTCTAAATACACACACGTAAAATCTCTCTTCTCACCTACATGAACGTGCTTCTCTTTTTCTTTTTCTTTTCCTTTTCCTTTTTTTTTTTTATTTTAGCTTTTTATAAAGAAAGAAAAAGTTTTAAATTCTTGAACTTTGTTATATTTTGTTTTTATTTACTCACTTTTTATCTACACTTATTAACATAGCTCAAATAATAAAAAATTAGTTTTCTTTTTTGAATTTGAAACTTTTTCTCTTACTTGTAATATAATATTATAAAAGAAAATCATTCTAATTCTTCTAAAAAAATTATATTATATTCGACAAAAAAAACTTGAAACTAAATTGGTCGGTCATAATAATAAAAAAAAAAAACCCTAAATTGGTTATGAAATAGGTTTTAAGTAATTTTTACTTTTTGGGCTTGTAATTTAGGCTTTTGTAATATTTTGGCCCTAAAATATATAGTTTTTTACAATTTAAACCTTGTGTTTTTTGAAATATGGCAAATAAGCTTTAACGTTCAAAACTTTGTTAAGACCCAGGAATATGGATGGGCAAACAAATCATCTTCGATTTTGCCTTTTATATTATTTTAGTGAAATTTTTGTTGGAAAAATAAAGGAATTTGTTGATTTTTTTTTTAGTTTCATAGATATAATGATATCCACTTTATATTTTGAGTCAATTTTAGTGGATATATGTTTGAAGTCTTCACTTGATCTAAATGGTGTAAGGTTGAATGAAAATTGTCAAAAGAGTCTCACTCAATTGATATCTCGAATGTATTAATAATTACGAGATTTGTAGTTCAGACTCCTAACCTCCTATTCTCACTCATATATACATCATTTTGATCCAATAAATACTTAAATTTGTATCAACTTCAACATAATTTAACTAACTAAAATATTATATTCTCGATCAAAATGTCGGAGCCCAAATCCTTGCCTCCATATATTGCATAAAGTAAACTCTCTTAAAATGAGTATCAAAGTTTTAGAAATTTTCAAGGAACTTTAGTGCATGTTTGGGAATGATTTTAGAAATATTGATTTCAGTGTAATTTATTTGTCTATAATTGATTTATTAAAAGTGATTTTCATATAATCATTTTCATGTTTGGTTCTATACTTTTAATAGGGATTTTTTGTTTTGAAAAAATTCATTTTTTATGGAAATTTATGAATTTTGACAAAAGATTACGGTTTTTACTCGTCAAGTAAAGTATACTATTTTCAAAAATAAATAATAGTCATTTAAAATTACAATCACTTGACAAAAATCAATTGGAAATCACCTCCTTAGTGATTGAAAGAGAATTACTTCAAATGATTTTGGATTCTTCCAAAATCACTTGTTTAATATTGCCAAACATCACACTTCGCGTAGGAAAGTGATTTCAGACATGTCAAAAGTGATTTTGGTCACTCCAAAATCACTCCCAAACATGCTCTAATTGTATGAAAATCACTATTAAAAGTGTAGAACCCAGCATGAAAATGATTATATGGAAATCACTTTTATTAAATCAATTACACTAAAATCAATATTTCTAAAATCATTCCCAAACATACCCTTAATCCAATACCTTTAATCGTTGGAGTTCTCGAAGTACAAAGCTTAAATGGTTATAAATAAAGATTTGAGAACCAAAGTATTATAAGAATCAAGGTAAACGAACTATAAAAGTGTGTTTAATCTAATTTTTAATGTGGTCATCGTACTTTAAATATTTAATTTTAATCTTCTAACTCCTATTTTTTTTTAGTACAATAGAATTTGGAGGATTTAAGCCACATACCTTGTAGTTGTTAACGCATTCAATAGGTCAGTTGAACTATGTTTTTTTTTCTTTTATCAGTTGAATGATCTATAAATATAAAGTATATTAGATATACTACTGATATGCCAAATGTAAAGTATATCAAATATACTATTGATACAACTGCTCATATACTAATGAGGTAAAATTAAAATAATAAAAAAAATGAAAAAACAGATTTTAAAGAATTCTGTTACATTTGCAAATTAAAAAATTTATGGCTAGATTTGCAAATTTTCTAATTTTTTTGCTACTCATTAAAATTCTCCCATCAAATTACCCTTCAAACTTAAATAAGTATGGTAATTTTAACCCTAACCTCTAAAAAGTGTTGAAATTTGAATTATCTGATAAGTTTTTCTTTGAAATGTTTTTTAAAAAAATATTCTCATATTCAATGAATTTTAAAATATATGTATTATACATAGTTAATTGGATTTTAAAGAAAAATGTTAATAAAGCTAAAATTTGGTTGAAATTTATGAATTTTGGCCAGACTATTCAAGGGTTAATTTGTGCGTTGATCAAACTTAATTTTGTGTAAAACTTGATTTCATTAAAATTAATGAGTGTATTGAAGGGATCAAATCCGGTGCAAAAGCTTGTGATTGCTCTGCTTAGAAAATTAGTGAGATTTTTACCCACTAGTACAATTTCGAGATTTTATGACATTAAAAATTGTCAAAAATACATTTTATGACTTTTTTTCAATCGTAGAAGCCGCCATCAAGAAACTCTATACATGACACATTCAAAAATCTTTCATTAACTATTTTATGACAATTAATGGTTGTAAAAAAAACGTATTTAAGACATTTGTTAAAAGTTATGTAAAACTTTTTATGACAATTAAACATTGTCAATAAATACCTCCTAAAACTAACGTTTTCGTCAAGATATATATATTAACGATAATTTTTAAACGTCATAAAAATTCTGTTTATGACATAATTTCAGTGTCAAGTATGCTGTTTCTATGACAACAAAAAAATGTTAATAACAATATTCTTGTGTCAAGTATTTGTTTTCTATGATAGTTTGTAGTTGCCAACAAAAAAATTTATTCAAGACCCAATTTACTTAAGCTAAATAAGCCAGTAAGAAGCTCATGTTAATTTGATGCTAAAATGAAGGAGGGAGAGGTATTTTATAGGAGAAGTGTTGGGGTTTGTGCCCTAAAACTCGTAGTTTGTAATTATGTTCTAATTAATGTAATAAAATGTTATTATTTCAATAAATAGTTATTGTTCGTTATCTACGAGTTTGCCTTTGTTTTAACCCTAAATCCAATAAACTAAACATCCAAGGTCAGAAATGTATCTTTAATCCCAATGTAATGTACATATAAAGGATCTCGGTTCGAGATACAACCTAAAGGGTCTATAGTTAGGGGATAAGGTTTGGGTACCTTACCCTGGTAAAACTATGGATGTGGCCCACTTTGTATACGATACAAACGCTGTGATCCTAACGTGTTCGTGTAGATGACATGTGAGTGGGGATATCCTATGTAATGAGATTACATAAGACCACCACCACGAAATAGTAACTTTTAGTGTAACTCAGTTGACTAGTTAGGTTTCTATTTCACTAGGATGACCTAGGCAACTTGATCTCAAACTCAGAAAGGTTACTTAACTCCTGTTCGCGAGGGATTGTCCTTTGACTAGTATGGGTGAGAGTGGTCAGATACGCCGACTCAATATGCCTACCTTCTTAAGGACAAGACCGAGTGAGCGGCTGGGAACTTAACTTAGCAAGATGGAGTTCACTCATTCCTGCCTACTAGGGTAAGTAGAGGAATGTTCCCTTAATTGGTGTCTCCGGGACTTGAACAAAGGGCCCGACCCTCTCATTGGCCCGAGAGGGACTCTGTTTGTTGGAGCTTCTGATATGTAGTCCATTAGGTCCACCTTCTAGCTCGTAAAGGGTTCTTAGATCGATTGAATTTGAAATGTTCAAATTCATAAGTGAATAAACTTAATGTATATTGATACGATATAATATATAGTTTTGGAACTATATATTATAAATTTAATGTGAATATGATTTATATTAAATTATATGAGAGAATTAAATATTTGAAAGAGTTCAAATATTTATTTCAAATGTGAATGTGATTCATATTTGAAAACTATAGGTTAAATCTTAATGTGCATTAGATGTACATTAAACTATAGGTTAATGGGTAAAATGATTAAATATGCTTTAATCATTTAATTAATATTATATTTGAATTAAATAAGATTTAATTTAATATGATTAATTGATTTATTAATTAATTATAATATTAATTGGGAACGTGCCAGGAGGACACGTTCCCACTACTCCTCAACTCCCCCTCGATAGGGAGTGGGGAGTTACCTAGTGAAGTCCTTGTCCTAGTGAGATGGGCAGAGATGATCAATGATTGAATCAATCGATTGAATTGAAAACTTACAGAAGAGAACTCTCTCTCTAAAATTCCCAAAAATTCTCCAATTGTTGGATCCTTCCCACCTAAGGAAGATCTAAGTAGAAACTCAAAGTCATAGGAGGTTTTCACTACTGGTAGTGTCTTGCTTGCAGGAAAACAGAGGAGTTTCTTTCTGTGTTACTGAATTTTGGAGAACCACACTTGGAACAAGGAGTTGTTGAATCGTAGAAACTACAAAAGTAAATTTTGAATTCCTTTTTAGTTTAGTTTAATTACACAACATGTTTGCATGTAAATCTCCATGCCGAATTAGATTAGAAAATCCATGTTTGTTCTGTTTTTGTCAATGTACTGATTTTTGCATTTCAACCAAAACAAACTTGTAAATTACGATTCCAAACACGTTTCCGTTGCTCAAGGGGATTAGATCTCCATCAAGAAGATGATTGCCCAAAACACAAAATTTTCGATGAGACAAATGAAGTTTTTATAACGTTGGAAAACTGTCATAAATTTGTGATGTTGAAAAACTGTCATAAATTTTCAAAAACACGAAAACCTTCAATTTTTCCCACAAAAAACGTGCCTCCAACCATTTATGATAGCTTTTTATCTAAGTCATGAATTTATGATGTTGAAAAAATGTCATAAATTTATGATGTTGAAAAACTGTCATAAATTTTTCGAAAATACGAAAAATCTCTGTTTTTTCTCGCAAAAAACGTGCCTCCAGCAATTATGACAGTTTTTTTTTCTCCTTCACTCTTATTTGGCTTAGCTATGGTGTCATAGAATGTTAAATTTGTAGTAGTGAATTTCATAATGCTAATTTGGTAGAATTAGTGGGATGGTAGATGGAGGAAGTTGTTTTTTTTTTTTTTTAGATATATGAAGTGTGTTTTTTAAGCTGATAATTGATATAAAAGTAATTGATGGTAGACGGATGGTAGTGTGTTTTTTTTTTAGATATATGAAGTGTGTTTTTTAGCTATGGTGTCATATAAAAGTAAACAAGTTTGAGTTCAAATTCAAATTCAAAGACATTTAATTTTTTATAATTTATTTGTTAGGATTTAACTATTAATTTCATAAAATCATTTGTGTTGTGAAAATTGGATGAAAACCGGATATAATTTTACCAATACTAAAATACTAATATAATAATGATAATAATAATTGTAACAATAATATAAATATAATAATAAAAGACAATGGAAATGAAAATGAAGGTGGGATATATATATATATTATAATACTAAGATAGTGAAAATTATGGCATAAGGAAAAGTGGGAAAGAATGAAGAAGATTGGGGAAAAATCCACCAAATGAATGTGTCTTACAAAGACCATTACAACCACTATTTATAGGCAAATGGAGAGCATGATGTGGCTCATTTTGGACACTAACCAATGGTATTTTGATGACACATGAGGGACACATTGGTTATGGGGAGGTTGCCACTTGACAATGCTAAATTTGGACATACGGATAACACATGGCATGGACATCTATTTCCTTAATTTCCATAATACTCCCCCTTAGATGCCCATTTATATCAAATATGCCTCGTTAAAACCTTACTAGGGAAAAATCCAATGGGATAAAAACCTAGTGAAGGAAAAATAGTACATATTTTATATAAGACATTTATTCCCCCTCATGACAACATCAGTTGAGATCTCTGAGTCGTCACATCCCAATATTGTGAACCAATTTCTCAAATGCTGTAGTTGGTAATGCCTTTATAAATATGTCCGCCAAGTTATCCTTCGAACAAATCTATTGTACTGAGATGTCACCATTTTCTTCAAGGTCATGAGTGTAGAAAAGCTTTGGAGAGATATGTTTCGTTCTATCTCCTTTAATATATTCTCCTTTGATTTGAGCTATACATGTTGTGTTGTCTTCGTATAATATTGTTGGAAAAAGTTTACTCGAAGACAAGTCACGTGTCTCACGAATATGTTGTATCATTGATCTTAGCCATACACATTCTCGACTTGCCTCGTGAATTGCGAGGATTTCAGCATGATTTGAAGAAGTGGTCGTGATGGTCTGTTTTACTTATCGCCATGATATAGCAGTTCCTCCACATGTAAATAGATAACCTGTCTGAGATCTAGCTTTGTGTGGATCAGATAGATAACCAGAATCTGCATAACCAACTAGATCAAAACTTGATTTGTTAGAATAAAATAACCCCATATCAATTGTCCCTCGAAGATATCGGAGTACATGCTTAACTCCGTTCCAATGTCTTTTTGTAGGACATGAACTATATCTAGCTAATCAATTTATTGAAAATGCAATATCCGGTCTTGTGTTATTAGCCAGATACATAAGTGCACCAATTGCACTAAGATATGGTACTTCAGGACCAAGTAGTTCTTCATTGTCATCTCGAGGTCGAAATATATCTTTCTTTACATTTAGTGAACGAACTTCCATTGGAATGTTCAATGGATGTGCTTTATCCATATAGAATCTTTTTAAGATTTTCTCGGTATAAGTTGATTGATGAACAAATATCCAATCTGATGCTCAATTTGCAAACCAAGGCAAAATTTTGTTTTTCCAAGATCTTTCATCTCGAATTCTTTCTTAAGATATTCTATTGCCTTGGATAACTCTTCAGGAGTTACAATTATATTTAAGTCATCAACATATACAGTTATAATAGCAAATCCTGACTGAGATTTCTTTATAAAAACGCACGGACATATTGGATTATTTTGATATCCTTCTTTCAACAAATATTCACTCAGGCGATTATACCACATTCGTCCTGATTGTTTTAATTCATATAATGATCTCTGTAACTTGATTGAATATAAATCCTGAGAACTTGATTTATATGTTTTTGGTATTTTAAATCCTTCCGGGATTTTCATATAAATGTCATTATCTAGAGATCCATATAAATATGTCGTGACTACATCCATTAGATGCATATCAAGTTTTTCATATACAGTCAGGCTAATCAAATATCTTAACGTTATTGCATCCACCACAGGAGAATATGTCTCCTCATAATCAATACCAGACCTTTGCGAGAATCCTTGTGCAACAAGTCTCGCTTTATATCTCGTGACTTCATTCTTTTCATTTCTTTTCCTTACAAATACCCATTTGTATCTCACAGTTTTGACACCTTCTGGTGTTAGGACTACTGGTCCAAAAACCCCACGTTTTGAAAATGAGTTCAACTCTACTTGGATTGCTTCTTTCCACTTTGGTCAATCCTTTCTACGTTGACATTCTTCGATAGATTTTGGATCAAAATCGTCACTTTCATGAATAATATCGTGAGCAACATTATAAGCAAAAATGTTGTCGATAATGATATCATTTCGGTTCCATCTCTTTCCTGCTGTAACATAATTTATAGAAATTTCATTATTATCCTCAAGCGTTTGATTTTCATCAATACTCTTTTGAGTAGTTGTATCTTGGATTTCTTTTGGAACATCCATACCTTTTATCGAATCATTTTGATTCTCAACTACTTTTCTTTTTCGAGGATTTTTATCTTTGGAACTCATAGGTCTACCACGCTTCTGGCGTGTTCCAGACTCATTATTGACAATTTGTTCCTTTGGGATATCAATTTTTTATGGAGCATTTGCTGTTGGTATATATGATTTAGTCACCATTTTAGCATCTGTGAATGCATCTGGTAATTGATTTGCTATATTTTGCAAATGAATTATATTTTGAACTTCAAGTTCACATTGATCTCTTCGAGGATCTAAACGAGATAATAATGATGCATTCCATGTAATTTCTTTTTCCAACTTCTGAATTTCTCCCCCTAATGTTGGAAAATTTGTCTCATTAAAATGACAATCAACAAATCGTGCAGTAAATACATCACCCATCAGGGGTTCAAGATATTTAATAATTGATGGGAAATCATATCCAACATATATTTCTAACCTCCTTTGAGGACCCATCTTAGTGCGTTGTGGTGGAGCAATTGGAACATATACTGCACATCCAAAAGTTCTCAGATGGGATATATTTGGCTGCTGACCATAAGCTAATTGCATGGGGGAATATTTATTATAGGCTACTGGCCTAATACGTAATAATGATGCAACGTGCAAAATAGCATGACCCCAGACTGATGTAGAAAGTTTAGCTCTCATAAGCAATGGTCTTGCAATTAGTTGCAGGCGTTTTATAAATGATTCCGCTAGACCATTTTGTGTATGAACATGAGCTACAAGATGTTCAACACTTATCCCAATTGACATACAATAATTATAAAATGTTTGGGATGTAAATTCACCAGCATTATCAAGTCGAATGGTCTTAATTATATAATCAGGAAATTGTGCCCTTAACTTGATTATTTGAGCAAGTAACCTTGCAAATGCAAGATTTTGACTTGATAATAAGCATACATGTGACCTTCTGCTAGATGCGTCAATTAATACCATAAAATATCTAAATGGACCACTTGGTGGGTTAATAGGTCCACAAATATCACCTTGAATTCGCTCTAAAAATGCAGGCGATTCAATATCCACTTTAGCTTGTGATGGTCTAATAATCAATTTCCCTTGAGAGCAAGCATCACATGACAACTCATTTGATTGAAGAATCTTCTGGTTCTATGTCCATGTGAATTCTCAATAATTTTTCTCATCATTATCGATCCTGGATGACCTAGTCGATCATGCCAAACACTGAATATTTCTAGATTCATGAACTTCTGGTTCATTGTTGCATAACTTTCGATTACTCGTATATGAGTATAATATAATCCAGAAGAAAAAGCCGACAGTGTTTCTAATATACGTTTTTCATGTGAAACAATAGATGTGATATAGAGACACTCTACATTATTTTACGATCAGTTTCAACATGATAACCATTATTACGTATATCTTTGAAACTCAATAAATTTCTCTTTGATTTACTAGAGAACAAAGCATTATTAATTGAAATTTTTGTTTCTCTAGGCAAGATAAAACTAGCTTTTCCAGAACCTTCAATCAGGTCTGCAGAACCTGATATAGTATTGATTTTTGCTTCCAACATTGTCAATTTAGAAAAATATTTTTTGTTTATGAGTATCGTGTGCATAGTCATGCGATCGCGCGGATAAATCCTCATTGCTCATTTTCGGGTTACTCAACATATTGAAATTGTCCATATTTCTTCATTGATAAGAAAAGCAAAGTGATTACGAAAAAGTCCTAAATATATATACAAAAACAAGAAAAACATATAACGATTACAAGCAGTACTTAATTATATATCTTCATACAAAATATCATCTACTTGTTTGATTGCATCAATTCTCTCTCCAGGAGATTCAAAATAATCAACCACATCAAGATGCATCATATTGGAGGGGTCAAACACATCATCTTCTTGAATGACAAGATTTACCTCCACATTCTTCCCTTTTCCTTTTTCCTTCAGGGAAGCCTAATAGAATCAACAAGGTGTTTTGACGTCACGACAGTGCGACGTGACGGCCTCAGTCATTCCGCACCGGAAACATTTATGTTCATCACCTTTTGAACTCTTATCTTGTGGAGCCTTGCCTTTATGATCATCACTTCCTGTGGGTTTCTTAAAATTATAATGCCCACCACGAAAATAGGTATTTCTTCCTTTACCGCGGTCCCGACCTCGACCACGACTATGACCTCGACCACGATTATTGAAATTCACAGCATTCACTTCAGGGAATAGTGTTGCTCCAGTTGGTCGAGATTCATGATTTTTCATTAATAGCTCGTTATTTTGTTCAGCCACGAGAAGACATGAAATTAGTTCTGAATACTTTTTAAAGCCTTTCTCTTGATATTGCTGCTGTAGGAGCATATTCGAGACGTGAAAGGTAGAAAATGTCTTCTCTAACATATCAACATCAGTAATCTTTTCTCCGCATAATTCAATTTTGAACTAATTTTGAATAGTGCGGAATTAAATTCACTTACTGATTTGAAGTCCTGCAACCTCAGGTGCATCCAATCATAACGAGCTTTTGGAAGAATAACTATTTTTTGATGATCATACCTCTCTTTTAAACCTTGCCATAGAATGTAGGGATCTTTTATTGTAAGATACTCTATTTTCAATCCATCGTGAAGATGATGGCGAAGGAAGATCATGGCTTTTGCTTTTTCTTGATTTGATGCATCATTTCCTTTTTTAATTGTTTCCCCAAGATTCATGGAATCTAAATGGATCTCAGCATCAAAGACCCATGACAAGTAGTTATTTCCATTTATATCCAGGGTCGTAAATTCTAATTTTGCAAGATTTGTCATAGTAATACTATATATAAAAAATTGTATTTACATTAGGAAATTAATTAAACATGCAAAATAACATTTCATTATTTGAACAAAGACTTACCCGGAGGACCTACCTTCAGTGGAAAAATCGGAAGAGCTTCGTGCTGATAACGTGTTGTGAAAATTGGATGAAAATCGGATATAATTTTACCAATACTAAAATACTAATATAATAATGATAATAATATAATTAGGATAATAATAATGATAGTAATAATAATATAAATAGAATAATAGAAGACAATGGAAATGGAAATGAAAGTGGGATATATATATATATATATATATATATATATATATATATATATATATATATTATAATAATACTAAGATAGTGAAAATTATGCCATAAGGAAAAGTGGGAAAGAATGAAGAAGATTGGGGAAAAATCCACCAAATGAATGTGTCTTACAAAAACCATTACAACCACTATTTATAGGCAAATGGAGAGCATAATGTGACTCATTTTGGACACTAACCAATGGTGTTTTGATGACACATGGGGGACACATTGGTTATGGGGAGTTTGCCACTTGGCAATGCTAAATTTGGACATATGGATAACACATGGCATGGACATCTATTTCCTTAATTTCCATAATAATTTGATAGTTTTAGTTTTTCCACATAAACATAAATATACCTTGTGAGCATCATGAATATTATAAAATTAAATCTGAAATGGTTAGTCAATTACCGTTACCTAAAGTGGATTTATTATTATTATTATTATTAGGATAGATTTTGAAAGTTTTTAATAAAAATATTACATTTTCCAAATTTATTATAAAAATATTGTTGTTTTATCTTGAAGAGATGATCAACCACGTCGTTCGTGCAATTTTCTAAAAAAATTGGATAGATACATTATCGTCTCTCGATCACTATTTTTTTATATATATATAAAATTTGTTAGGGATTTATATATATTTGATTAGTTATAAAAGATTGGTTAGTTTTATATTTCTAATTTTGTTAGCTAAAAAATCGCATGGATGATTGTCTTTGAAGTGACGATTATTGCCTATGGTTGATCATTTTTCAAGACACGACTAATTGCCAACTAATTAAAACAACAATATTCTTATAATAAGTATGAAAAATACAATATTTTTATAAAAAATTCCAATATCTATAATAATAATAATAATAATCATCGTAAAAGTCCAAAAAAAGTAAAACTTAGTGTCAAATCATAACTTGGACTCCGTTTCGATAAGTATTTAGGTCAGTTTGATAACTACTTGATTTTTATTTTTAGTTTTTGAAAATTAGCCTATACATATTACTTCTACTTAGGGTGTTTCATATTTTCTTATCTACTTTTAAGATGTATTTTAAAAAATCAAGCCAAATTTTGAAGAAAAATAATAGCTTTCAAAAAGTAGTTTTGCTTTTAGAATTTGGTTAAAAATTCAAGTATTTTCTTAAGAAATATGGAAACTATTATAGAGAAGATGGATATCATGGTAAAGAAATGACGAGAAAACAAGTACATTTTTCCAAAACCAAAAACCAAAAGGTTATCAAACGGGTTATTTTTATTATTTTTTTTTTGAATTAAGCTTGTTTTCTCGCAATTTCTCTACCATGATTTCATCTCTTTTGAGAAAACGTTTGAATTTTTAGTCAAATTTCAAAAACAAAAATAAAATTTTGAAAACTATTTTTTTAATTGTCAAAACATGGCTTGGTTTTTTTAAAATATATGTAAAAACTAGATAACAAAACAAGGAAATTCATAGTAGAAGTAGTATTTATAGGCTTAATTTCAAAAACAAAAAAATAACAACCAAATGATTATCAAATGGGGCCTTGAAAATTGAGTCAATTTGATAATAATTTAGTTTTTATTTTTTAATTTTTAAAAATTAAACCTATAAATACTACTTTTACCTATGAATTTCTCTCAATTGCTATCTACTTTCTGCATATATTTTCAAAAACTAAGTTAAGTTTTGAAAACTAAGAAAAAATTATTTTAAAAAACTTGTTTTTGTTTCTAAAATTTGGCTAAGAGCTCAAATGATAATCAAAACCATCGTAGAGAAAACCATTGTAGAGGAGATGAAATTAGGAGAATCTAGAGAAATTGGGAGAAAAACAAACACAATTTTCAAAAACTAAAAATTAACGTCTCCTTTGATAACCATTTGATTTTTAATTTTTGGTTTTTTAAAATTAAGCTTGTAATTTTCTCCCAATTTTTCTACAAAAGATTTCATCTTTCTTAAAAAAAAATTTGAATTCTAGCCAAATTTAAAAAACAAACACACAAGTTTTCAAAAACTATTTTTTTAGTATTAAAAACTTAGCTTGGTTTTTGAAAATACATGTAAAAAGTAGATAACAAAACAAAAAAAACTCATAGGTGGAAGTGATATTTATAGACTTATTTTTAAAAGACAAAAATAAAAAAATAAATAGTTATTTTTATTTCTTGAGTACATCAAGATTTGGAGGTAGGAGAATTTGAACCCATGATCTCTTGATCATAAGTCTTAACTTGATGCCAGTTGAGCTATACTTTTGTTGGCAAAAAAAAGTTAATGAGGTCTAAATGATTATCAAACGAGGTTGAGAGAATTATTAAACGTATAATCCTATTTTACCAATTTTGATAAAAAAAAAAAAAAGTCAACTTAAACTCCTTAACATTTTTTTTAGTTGTGTATCATTCACTAACTTTAAGGTGAACTTAGATGTTTCTTATTGACGTTAAAATTTTCATTAAAACTAATTCATTCATTAATAAAATAGATTATTAACTCGACTAAATTAAGATATAGAGACTAAAATGAAATGTAGAGAAGAGATACGAGTAGTGGTAAATTATCCCATTAAAAAAATATGTATCATTTTGTTTTTTTTTTCTCTCACTCTAAATGGGATTTTGGGAGTGTGCCATAAATGCAAGGTAGGCGTGTAGGGTGAGAAAATTGGCTCTCTCAATTGATGGCAAGGGACATAGCTGTTCCAATTTGGCTGCTTCTTCGCAAAGCAATTTACCAAACTTTGGCCTGCATTACAAGCCACACCCTTCCTCTCTTGTCACTATCTAACTGCCTGAATCAATTGTGAATCACTTAATTTTTTTTTTTTAAAAGACGACATAAGTGCATAGTTATTTAATGCTTTTGTTTTTTACTTTTCTTTTCTTGTCGAGAACTGAATAGAAGTTGGTACGCATGTGACATCAGAAATTGAAAAGGAGGGCGTAGTTGTTGGTGCATTACTGAAACATAAACATATTATTCAGAGTCTTGGTAGACTTATAAGTGGAAAATACTGAATCGATATTATCATATTGAAATGAATAATTCTCTCTGTCCTTTGTATGATTCGTTTGGTAGAAACTCTATTGTTGTTAAAACACATCAACTAGAACAATTCTAATTTAGATCACCTATTTAGGACATTTTCCTAAAAATATGTGAACGAATAGAAAACATGTCAAAAAGGCCTACATTTAATTTATAAATCTGACATAAAAGTCTAATCTCCACACTCGCTCAAGACATACCTATACCTATGGAGATAATTATTAATCTTGAAAGTAGTTCTAGGATATATTAAGTTTAATTCTTTTAATATAAAAAAGTTTAAAATTTTTAATTATTATTATCATCATTATTTTATCGATCTGTCTTTATTATATTCTATAAAGAAAAGTCATTTCAAAGACCATATGTGAATATTACACCGTACGAAACATAATCAAATTCTTTTTATATCTAAATATCTAAATATGATTAAAGGTGTATTTAAGAATGATTTTATCGAGCAATTTGATTATAAGTCGTATTATAGTAAAAATTGTAAGTGTTTAATGATAAATCATTTAATATTTGGTTCTAAATCTCTAATAATCACTTTGGCCCATAACACCAATACAAATGCGCCCTTGTAAAGCACTTAAATATGTTAAAAATGGTTTTAGCCAGGTTAAAAAATTCAAATGTGCAGTGAAGCTAATTGAAATAGATTGAATCATAAAAGTAAGTAAGATTTTTTTAGTCATGTATATATATGAATAGCTAAGTTCTTTTTTCTTTTTTAAATATCTCGATTTTTTCTTTTTTTGGATAGTAGCATAATTATCTAAATATTTACAAAAATCTACATACAAATACAATATTTTTAAACAAATAATTATAAATATAATTAGTACAAAAATATGAGGTATAGAAATTTGAGCTTTCGACCCAAGAGAAGGAGTATATATCAACTACCAGTAAACTATGCTCATATCGATTGAAACTTACCAAAGGTAATAAATTTCAAACACTAAATCTTAACTGTTGTAAAAATAGGATTGAAAACCGGGTATAATTTTACCAATGTTTAAATACTAATATAATATATTTATAATATATTTATAATAATAATAAAATAATAATAATAATAATAATTGGAAATGGAAATAGAAATTGGAATATATATAATATAATATAATATAATATTAAAGATAGTAGAAATTTATGAGAAATTAAATAAGAAATAAACTAAAGAGAAAGTGGGAGAGAAGGAAAAGAATTGGAGAAAATTTCACCAATTGATGCATTTTATTCTTCCACCAAAAGCCACTATTTATAGGCAATTTGACAAGTGATGAGTTGGTACATTTGGACACTAAGCATAGGAAAGAAATGACACATGGAGGGCACTATGGCTAAGGATAATTTGTCACATGGCATGGGTGTTAAAGGGCATGTGGAAATGGGCATTTACATCATAATATTTATAATACTCCCCCTTAAATGCCCATTTATATAAAATATGTCTCGTTAAAACCTTACTAGGGAAACCCCCTATGGGATAAAAACCCTAGTGAAGGAAAAATAGTACATATTTTATATAATATATTTACTCCCCCTCATGACGACATCACTTGAGATCTTTGAGTCTTCGCATCCCAATACTGTGAACCAATTTATCAAATGTTGTAGTTGGTAATGCCTTTGTAAATATGTCCGTCAAGTTATCCTTCAAACAAATCTGTTGTACTGAGATGTCACCATTTTCTTCAAGGTCATGAGTGTAGAAAAGCTTTGGAGAGATATGCTTCGTTCTATCTCCTTTAATATATCCTCCTTTGACTTGAGCTATACATGTTGTGTTGTCTTTGTATAATATTGTTGGAAGGGGTTTGCTCGAAAATAAGCCACATGTCTCACGAATGTGTTATGTCATTGATCTTAGCCATACACATTCTTGACTTGCCTCGTGAATTGCAAGGATTTCAGCATGATTTGAGGAAGTCGCTGTAATGATTTGTTTCACTGATCGCCATGATATGACAGTTCCTCCACATGTGAATAGATAACCTGTCTGAGATCTAGCTTTGTGTGGATCAGATAGATAACAAGAATCTGCATAACCAACTAGATCAAAACTTGATTTGTTAGAATAAAATAAACCCATATCAATCGTCCTCAAGATATCGAGTACATGCTTAACTCCGCTCCAATGTCTTTTTGTAGGACATGAACTATATCTAGCCAATAAATTTACTGAAAATGCAATATCAGGTCTTGTGTTATTAGCCAGATATATAAGTGCACCAATTGCACTAAGATATGGTACTTTAGGAACAAATAGTTCTTCATTGTTATCTCGAGGTCGAAATATATCTTTCTTTACATCCAGTGAACGAACTTCCATTGGAATGTTCAATGGATGTGCTTTATCCATATAAAATCATTTTAAGATTTTTTCTGTATAAGTTGATTGATGAACAAATATCTCATCTGCTAAATGTTCAATTTGCAAATCAAGACAAAATTTTGTTTTTCTAAGATCTTTCATCTCAAATTCTTTCTTAAGATATTCTATTGCCTTGGATAACTCTTCAAGAGTTCCAATTATATTTAAGTCATCAACATATACAGTTATAATAGCAAATCCTGACTGAGATTTCTTTATAAAAACACACGGACATATTGAATTATTTTGATATCCTTCTTTCAACAGATATTCACTCAGGCGATTATACCACATTCGTCCCGATTGTTTTAATCCATATAATGATCTCTCAGAACTTTATTGAATACAATTCCGAGAACTTGATTCATATGTTTCGGTATTTTAAATCCTTCCGGATTTTCATATAAATGTCATTATCTAGAGATCCATATAAATATCTTTGTGACTACATCCATTAGATGCATATCAAGTTTTTCATATACAAATCAAAGGCTAATCAAATATCTTAACGTTATTGCATCCACCACAGATGAGAATATGTCTCCTCATAATCAATACCAGACCTTTGCGAGAATCCTTGTGCAAAAAGTCTCGCTTTATATCTTGTGATTTCATTCTTTTCATTTCTTTTCCTTACAAATACCCATTTGTATCCTACAGGTTTGACACCTTCTGGTATTAGGACTACTGGTCCAAAAACCTCACATTTTGAAAGTGAGTTCAACTCTGCTTGGATTGCTTCTTTCCATTTTGGCCAATCCTTTCTACGTTGACATTCTTCGATAGATTTTGGATCAAAATCGTCACTTTCATGAATAATATCGTGAGCAACATTATAAGCAAAAATGTTGTCAACAATGATATCATTTCGGTTCCATCTCTTTCTTGTTGTAACATAGTTTATAGAAATTTCATTATTATCCTCAAGCGTTTGATTTTCATCAATACTCTTTTGAGTAGTTGTATCTTGGATTTCTTCTGGAACATCCATACCTTTTATCGAATCATTTTGATTCTCAACTACTTTTCTTTTTCGAGGATTTTTATCTTTGGAACCCATAGGTGTACCACGCTTCTGGCGTGCTCCAGACTCATTATTGACAACTTGTTCCTTTGGGATATCAATTCTTTATGGAGCATTTGCTGCTGGTATATATGATTTAGTCACCCTTTTAGCATCTGTGAATGCATCTGGTAATTGATTTGGTATATTTTGCAAATGAATTATCTTTTAAACTTCAAGTTCACATTGATCTCTACGAGGATCTAAATGAGATAATAATGATGCATTCCATGTAATTTCTTTTTCCAACTTCTTAATTCCTCCCCCTAATGTTGGAAAATTTGTTTCATTAAAATGACAATCAGCAAATCGTGCAGTAAATACATCACCCGTCAGGGGTTCAAGATATTTAATAATTGATGGGGAATCATATCCGACATATATTCCTAACCTCATTTGAGGACCCATCTTAGTACGTTGTGGTGGAGCAATTGGAACATATACTGCACATCAAAAAATTCTCAGATGGGATACATTTGGCTGCTGGCCATACGCTAATTGCATGGGAGAATATTTATTATGGGTTACTGGCCTAATGCGTAATAATGATGCAGCGTGCAAAATAGCATGACCCCAAACCGATGTAGGAAGTTTAGCTCTCATAAGCAATGGTCTTGCAATTAATTGCAGACGTTTTATAAATGATTCTGCTAGACCATTTTGTGTATGAACATGAGCTACAGGATGTTCAACACTTATCCCAATTGACATACAATAATTATTAAAAGTTTGGGATGTAAATTCACCAAAGATTATCAAGTCGAATTGTCTTAATTGTATAATCGAAAATTATGCTCTTAACTTAATTATTTGAGCAAGTAATCTTGCAAATGCAAGATTTCGACTTAATAATAAGCATACATGTGACCATCTGCTGGATGCGTCAATTAATACCATAAAATATCTAAATGGGCCACTTGGTGGGTTAATAGGTCCACAAATATCACCTTGAATTCGCTCTAAGAATGCAGGTGATTCAATCCCCACTTTAGCTGGTGATGGTCTAATAATTAATTTCCTTTGAGAGCAAGCATCACATGACAACTCATTGGATTGAAGAATCTTCTGGTTCTTTAAAGGATGTCCATGTGAATTCTCAATAATTTTCCTCATCATTATCGATCATGGATGACCTAGTCGATCATGCCAAACACTGAATATTTCTGGATTCATGAACTTCTGGTTCATTGTTGCATAACTTTCGATTACTCGTATATGAGTATAATATAATCTAGAAGAAAAAGCTGACAGTGTTTCTAATATACGTTTTTCATGTGAAACAATAGATGTGATATAGAGACACTCTACATTATTTTTACGATCAGTTTCAACATGATAACCATTATTACGTATATCTTTGAAACTCAATAGATTTCTCTTTGATTTGCTAGAGAACAAAGCATTATTAATTGAAAATTTTGTTCCTCTAGGCAAGATAAAACCTGCTTTTCCAAAACCTTCAATCAGGTCTGCAGAACCTGATATAGTATTGATTTTTGCTTCCAGCATTGTCAATTTAGAAAAATATTTTCTGTTTATGAGTATCGTGTGCGTAGTCGCGTAGTCAGCCAGACATAAATCCTCATTGCTCATTCTTGGGTTACTCAACATATTGAAATTGTCCATATTTCTTCATTGATAAGAAAGGAAAAGCGATTACAAAAAGTCCTAAATATATATACAAAAACAAGAAAAACATATTATAATTACAAACAGTACTTAATTATACATCTTCATACAAAATATCTTCTACTTGTTTGATTGCATCAATTTTCTCTCCAGGAGATTCAAAATAATCAGCCACATCAAGATGCACCATATTGGAGGGATCAAACACATCATCTTCTTGAATGGCAAGATTCACCTCCGCATTCTTCCCTTTTCCTTTTTCCTTCAAGGAAACTTGATAGAGATCAACAAGGTGTTTTGACGTACGACAAGTACGTGACTAGTGCCCAGTCATTCCGCACCGAAAACATTTATGTTCATCACCTTTTGAACTTCTATCTTGTGGAGCTTTTCTTTTATGATCATCAGTTCGTGTGGGTTTCTTAAAATTATAATGCCCACCACGAAAATAGGTTTTTCTTCCTCTACCGCGGTCCCGACCTCGACCAGGACCACGATTATTGAAATTCACAACAATTACTTCAGGGAATGGTGTTGCTCTAGTTGGTCGAGATTCATGATTTTTCATTAATAGCTCATTATTTTGTTCAGCCACGAGAATACATGAAATTAGTTCTGAATATTTTTTAAACCCTTTCTCTCGATATTGCTGCTGCAGGAGCATATTCGAGACATGAAAAGTGGAGAATGTCTTCTCTAACATATCAACATCAGTAATCCTTTCTCCGCATAATTTTAATTTTGAACTAATTCTGAATAGTGCGGAATTATATTCACTTACTGATTTAAAGTCCTGCAGCCTCAAGTGCATCCAATCATAACGAGCTTTTGGAAGAATAACTGTTTTTTGATGATCATACCTTTCTTTCAAGCCTTGCCATAGAATGTAGGGATCTTTTATTGTAAGATACTCCATTTTCAATCCCTCATGAAGATGATGGCGAAGGAAGATCATGGCTTTCGCTTTTTCTTGATTTGATGCATCATTTACTTCTTTAATTGTTTCTCCAAGATTCATGGAGTCTAAATGGATCTCAGCATCAAGGACCCATGACAAGTAGTTATTTCCATTAATATCCAAGACCACAAATTCTAATTTTGTAAGATTTTTCATAGTAATACTATATAGAAAGAAATTATATTTATATTAGGAAATTAATTAAACATGCAAAATAACATTTTATTATTAAAAAAAATAGCTTACCCGGAGGACCTACCTTCAGTGAAAAAATCGGCAGAGCTTCGTGCTGATAACGTGTTGTAAAAATAGGATGAAAACCGGATATAATTTTATCAATGTTTAAATACTAATATAATATATTTATAATAATAAAATAATAATAATAATAATAATAATAATTGGAAATGGAAATAGAAATTGGAATATATATAATATAATATAATATTAAAGATAGTGGAAATTTATGAGAAATTAAATAAGAAATAAACTAAAGAGAAAGTGGGAGAGAAGGAAAAGAATTGGAGAAAATTTCACCAATTGATGCATTTTATTCTTCCACCAAAAGCCACTATTTATAGGCAATTTGGCAAGTGATGAGTTGGTACATTTGGACACTAAGCATTGGTAAGAAATGGACACATGGAGGACACTATGGCTAAGGATAATTTGCCACATGGCATGGGTGTTAAAGGGCATGTGGAAATGAGCATTTACATCATAATATTTATAATATTAACTACATTTCCTAATAATTAACCAATATTGAATTCATAAGTAATAAATTAGTTCCACGAATTTTCTTTTACTTGTTTTAATTTAAATTTAAATAATTCAATAGAATAAAACTTTTACAATTCTAATTAAATTTTATAACCATTCAAATATTTAAAATCGAAAGGTAAAAAGAACATAAACTAGATTGAAATTTTAAAATAAAATTGTAATATGTAATATGTCTTTTAAAAAACTTATAATTTGTAATATTTTAAGATTTTTTTTTTCAATTTTTTTTATTAAGATTATAAAAACTGTATAGTTAAAAATTATTACTTCCTTGGATTTATTATTAATATTTTGAAAAATATTTTATATTGAATAATTAATTTTAATACATTTTGTAATGTGCATGGAGTTGTTATATTCTAAATTAATGTAAATTGTGTTAGATAATATTGTACTTTGTTGTGTATAAAACTGAGTAATACTAACAAATTGATTACAACTTAACTGACTACAAGCTATTACAATAGTAAGTAATTGTGCAAATATTGTATATAGCAACAAATCAAAACTCAAGAACAAAGGATGGTAAATAGTCGAGACACGCTTACTAAGTGTTGTCCCGAAGACAACTATTCGCTCTGCACGGGTTGCAAGCAGACTACAACGATCATCTCAGCAGACTACAACGATCGTCTCAGCAGGATACAACGACTGGCTCTGATAGAACGACAACCTTGAACTACTCGGATCTGACAGAACTCTTGGATATTTGCTCTCAACTTGACTAAGATCAAAGAGAAGAAAGAAAAGAGAGGAACTTTTCAATTGGAATGAGGATACTCCAAAATGAAATGAGATACACCAAATGAAAAAACAAGTTGCTATTTATAGGCTAACAACTTAGTAACTCTCTAAAATCAAATAAATATGAAGAATATAAAACATACATCAAAAGTAACTCAATTGTGTAGTTACTTGTTAAAATTCAAACAAAACTCACAAGTTTAACTTTTTAAATTAAATTTGTATAAGAACATCAACACATTTGGATGTTTCAAACCACTTTGAAACTTTTGAATTTAAAGTTAGATAACATCAACATCAATTGGATTTTGATGTTTCAAAACAACACTTTCTTTCACATTTTTTTCCCATAAAGTTCAACAATCCCCCGCATGAAAGAAATGTGAATCAAAACACAATCGTTGAGAGCAAACAAACAAGTTATGCATTAGGATAGGTGTCTTCTGGACTTAAATCTTCCTTAGTGAATATCTATTGAACTTATCGAAGAAATAGTGAGACCAGCTCTTAAACTATCTTTCTCATTGGTAAATTGAGACATCACACATAACTCATCTTGTATCTTTGAGTTCTATACATTTGTGTCCATTTTGGTCCTTGACAAAATCCCAAATTCATGAGAGCTTTGGAGAACATAAGTCATTTTAAAAGTCCTCATAGAAGCGACCCCACTTCTACTCTCACATAGGTGATATTGATTAAGAGTATTCTGTCATTACTCCTCTTGTAAATGAGATATCAACATGACCTCAACATCAACAGATCACATACTCTACAACATCATAGAAATGGGAAGAAACCATAAGTTTCTTAGTGTGTCAACTATAAATTATCCAACTAGTTTTCCTATTGAACCTAGATCTTGGGATCTCCAGTCAACTAGGTTAGGTTACCATCAGATAATTTATTTCATAGGCTTTAATCTCATTTCCTTCGATGTATATGTCACTTTCTCTCTTGACAATCCTTTCGTTAAAAGATCTGCAGTATTCTCTTTTGATTTCATATAATTAATGGAAATAACTCCATTAGAGAGAGTTTGCCTTATCGTATTATGTCTACGTCTTATACGTTGTGACTTTCCATTATAGACATTATTCTTGGCCCTCATAGAGGCCGCCAAACTGTCACAATAAATACATATTGCGTTTATAGGCTTTGGCCATAATGGAATATCTTCAAGAAAGTTTCTAAGCCATTCAACTTCTTCTCCAGCTTTATCAAGAGCTATAAACTCTGATTCTATAGTCGAACATGCTACACACATCTGTTTTAAAGATTTTCATGATACAACTGCTTCAGCTAAGGTAAATATATACCCACTGGTTGATTTAGTCTCCATATTATAGAAATCTAATTAGCATCACTAAATCATTCCAGTACATGTGGATCCCTCGTATAATGCAATCCAGAGTCTAGGGTGTACTTCAAGTACTTTAGAACTCTGATTAAAGCATTCCAATGATCATGCCCAAAATTATTAATGTATCTTGCTAACCTTCCTACTGAATAGGTAATATCAGGTCTTGTGCAATTCATTATGTACATTAAGCTACCAACTCTAGAGTATTCTAGAGAAGACACACTTTCATCTTTGTTCTTCTTTAACTTACAATTGAGATCAAATGGAGTAACAACTGGTTTACTCTCAAATTGGTCAAATTTTCTCAACACTTTTTCTATATATGAATTTCCTTCCGAATGTTCATGAATTTCTCAAAATTAACCTCATCTTTTTCTTTTTCTTTAACCTTTGAGGGAAAGGTGGAGGGGGTGGTTTATCACAACATAATCCTTAACTAATTGGTTCTTCTTACTGATTTCCTCAGGCTTAGCTAAAGGTTTCCCATTCTCTTTTCCTTCCCTTTTTGGAATTTCAGTGTCAGAAAGAAGCTTACCTTGAGGCCTTGCTCTTATTTCATCAACAAGCTGACCCAATTGCACTTCAAAGTTTCTCATTGAAGCTTGGTGACTTTGAATAACAACATCATTTTTAGCCATATATTCCTTTAACAAGCTTATATATTCCTTTAACAAGTTTTCAAGAGAAGTACATGTTGTGGGGTTGAAACCTGATCATAGTGTCAAATTTCGTTCGACACACGCAAATATCGCTCAAAATTTCAAAATTTTCACACCCTCAATATACATAGCAGGATAGAAGATAGAAATTTCACTATTTGTCGCCAAAATTTCGCTGTTTTTCGAAATAATAGGCTAAAAATAATACAACAAATGGGCCATCTTCTAAGTGAAAAGAAATAAGCCTAACAAAAGCCCACCTAAACAACACGTTCGCGTACTTTATTGAAAAGTTATTTATACAAACTATCTCTTCACAATAGTTTCGATGTGGGACAAAGGCAAAAGTCAAAATATAGAATTCAAATTTTAAATTTTTTATCTCTCATTTGATTTTTTTTTAATATTATTTGATTACTTTATGTGAGACCCTTACCAAATCATTTTATCCCAATCTCTTTATAGTATGTTGATTTTTTTTACAACTCAATTATTTCTCTCATTTACACATATAATACTAATTAAATGTATATATATATATAAGAAGCATTTAAATATTTGAGCGACATCTTGAAATCTCGGTTGATATTTTAAGATGTCAAAGTATTTGATGTGTGATAAAATGTCATTTTCTCGAGATATCAAAATGTCAAAGATCTTATTTATAATTATTAATGATTTAATGCCAATTGTTTCTAAAAAAAAAGAAGATTTAATGTTAATTATTATATTTTTATTTATTAATTAGCTATTTTATTGTCAAAGAGAGTATAACTCAACTAGTCTATCAAATGTGTTAACGACCACAAGGTTTGTGGTTCGAATCCCTCAACTTTTCTAACTATATTTTAGATATGATTGTTAAAATTAATCAATTATAGTATATAATTAAACCACAATTAAGTTTTCATAAACTAATTCAAATAATTTTTAATCATTACTATTTTTTTTAAATTCCTACTCGTGCATCGACATTTCCATTACATTTATGTCTAAATATTGTCTTAATTTTTAGAAATGAAGGTTAAAAATGTTAAATTATATTCTAATTAACCCACAATAAAAGTTTCAATGATTAATTGAAATAATTTCCATCAATTTCCACGATTTCCATAAATTTTCCCGAAATTTCCATCGATATTTCCATTTCCATGGACCTCGACATTTCTATCGACATCGACATTTCAAACCTTGGCCTGAGTTATATGTATTAGAATAAGGGTTGTTCCTTTGATTTGCTTGGTTCCCAACATAGTAAACTGAGGTTGGATTGTTGGGGCAAAATTCAAAAGTGTGCCCTTCACCACAATAAATACATGACTCAGTACTTATCATTTGGTTCACCATAGCTGCATTTTGAACAGTGGGGGATGGTTGAGCTGCATTTCCAACAATTAGATTCTTCAACATGTTAGCCATGGACGCCATTTAGGCATTTATAGGAGTTAAAACATGCAACTCCAACATTCCTTTGTTATTTTTACATTGAGAGCTCTTGAATCAACCCACTGATAGTTGTTTGAGGATATTCCTTCCAATATCTCAAAGGCTTCATTATAGGTCTTTGACAAAAGAGCTCGATTTGCAGAAGCATCTACAACTTGTTTAGTGGTTGTATTCAACCCATTGTAAAATATCTTCATTTGAATACAATGAGGGAGTCCATGATGAGGACACCTTCTAAGCAAGTCCTTAAATCTCTCTCAGGCCTCACTTAAGGATTCATCATCAAACTGCTGAAAAACCACAATTCCATTTCTAAACTTAACATTCCTAGTTGGTGGGAAATGCTTAATGAGAAATTTTTCAGCAAAGGTGTTCCAAGAATCAACTGCCCCAGGAGGAAGCGTATTCAACCATGTCTTGGCTGCATCTCTAAGAGAGTAAGGGAACAAACTCAACCTTAGGGCGTCCTTAGGCACTCCTGACAGTATGAAAGAATCATTAACCCCTAGGAAGGATTTCAAATGCAGATGAGGATCTTCAGATGATAGTCCATGAAACTTTCCTATGGTTTGAAGCATTTGGAACATGACAGGTTTAAGCTCAAACGTAGGGGCTTGGATTTCTGGCCTAATGATCCCTAGATTTAACTCTTCAACCAAGGTATTGGCATAAGTTCGGATAACTCTCCCTGTCATCTGCTAAAATAATAACATTGACAGGGACCATAGCTTGAGGTTCAACTAAAGGTGGTCTAAAGCTTCCTTAACCTTGTGGCTGGGTTTTAGGGTTATTTTGAGGATTATTAGGATATACAAGACCTCCACGAAAATCTGTCACTTTTTCCTTTAAATCCTCATTCTTCTATGAAATGCTCTCTCAGGTTCAGGATCTAAGAAAAATTCTAAACCTGGGAAATCATTCAACACAATTACAATACCTGAAAAAGTAAAGAACACCTTAGTTAGACCATTCTTTCAGCTAAAAAATCACTAAAAGCAACTCAAACGAAGTAAAAATCAAACTAATCCCCGACAACGGTGCCAAAAACTTGATTGCTTACAAGGGGTGTGAATTTATCAATAAAATACTACTAAACTGTGCAAGTATACACAATCTAAGCAACACGTGATAAGTATATTTAATCGTCTCCTTAAGGTTTAGTTGTTGAAATTTCACTAAGCTGAGTTGATTTTAATGAATAAAATGGTAACCAACAATAACGAAATAGGTAATGAATTTAGAAATTAAAAGTAACAACTAAAAGGCTAAGGCAATGCATAAAAAGATTAACAAAAATAAGGCAACAACAAAAACAAAATTAACCAAGGCAGTAAAAAAGGAATTGGATTAGGGATGAATTTATGCTTCAACAATCTCAATTCTAGAGCTCAAAACTGCACCAGAACCCAAAACAACTTAACTCACAGAATCATCCCAGATTTTCTTGCAAATAGGTAATTAATTCCTATTAATACCTCAATTTAAGCTCCTATCTGTTAACATTAGGTGAGTGACTATTCCTAGACTCACAATCACCTGAGAAAAGTAAATCTCTTAATCAAAACTAGTGTTATGCCTTGAAATCGGTTTACTCTTCTCTTTCTCAAGTTCGAATAAACGATGCTAAAATGAGATGGCCAACTAAATTCTAGCTAAACAATAAGTTCACAAGGTATAAGAGTGAGAATTGCAGTAAGATACTCTTTTATTAAGCTTGCATCTACATAAAAACTTCGAATTCTCAACCCAAGGGTGATTAGTTCATAATGACAAGAAAAGAAAGCAATAAAACAGTAAACCTAGCTCTAAACATGTTTAAAGAAGTCTTAGTTACAAAATAAGAAGAGTAAGGGCAAAGAATAAGAAGAATTGACAGATGAGAGAATTTCTATGGCAATTCAAGCTATCCAGCTCCTTTTCGGAAGAGGAATGCCTTCCAAGCTAGTCTTCTCTTCTTTCTTGATTTCTGCCGCTTCCCAATCGACATCTCCTTCTTTTTCTCTTCCTTGTCTCCTCCCTCCTTTCCAAAAACGGCTAAAGGGAGCCTTTATAGCATATCCTTCTCGAAATGAGGGTTGAATAGACAGGAAAAATGGTCTGGCGGCTTCCCATTGGCTCACAACAGCTGATGTGGCAACTTTTGTCCAACTCAATTAATAAAATTTCTCCCACATGCATATTCTACGAACTGATACAAAAAATTTTCTCCAGCAAGCTTGATCCCTCAACAAAACTACAACAATTCAAAGCAGATTTTCAACACTTAATAAATTCCATCTTTCCAAAAGCTCCTATTAAAAGGACAAAAATGACAAAATTTATCAATGAAAAACACTTTAATGGCCTTAAGGTACTTCATAACTACTTTGTGACAATTAGCACACAAAAGTACCTGCTCAAGGGATTTCTAGAGCTAAAATAGTAAAAGAAAACTCCAAATACTAAGAAATAAATACCATAAAAGCTCACTCTTAGCTCTCATTCTAAGAGCTAACAAACCCCCAAACTTAAATCATTACTCGTCTCTGAGTAATGCTTAAACACTCTAATCCCACCATGAAGCAACAAACACCACTATGCTCAAGAAAGAATGACTAAGCAGTCTATTGCATAATAATTTATTAATAATGCAATACCGCAGTGTACGAGTCAAGTTTTAGTATAGTGATTTATGAGTCCAAGTATCGTCATCGGGAATGAATTTCTAGATTAATTAATTACTAAGATACTGATTCTCTATTTTAGCTAAAGAAACATAACATGGATATTTGGTTGAAAGTAAAGACAAGTAACAAACAAACATGTGGAGACACGAATTGATAGAATTGAGGGAAGTGATTATACAAGTTAATGACTCAATTAACACATGCAATGAACCAATGAGATGAATTTATAAACAAGAAGTAGAATACTCAAGAAAATCTCTCGATTCTTAGTGAGCCTCACACATGCAATAAAATCCATAGTCTCCATATGAACCTACGACATGCATGGTATTAAGCAACTTCTTTATGCGTTTCCTTAAGATTTCCAGGTCATTCTCATGCCATATTTCTAAAGGTTTTGACAATTTTGATCTAATTTAAGCATTATCTCTCGAGTCCACTTAAATCAACAAATTAAGAAGTAAGGAACGAATTGCCAAAAATAAGGACAAAACATGCTTCATTACATAGCAAGAAAGTTATAACAAGTAAATCAAATCCTAACTACAATGTTTAGTTACTCTAAATCACATGAAAATCAAACTAAACAAGTAGAAAACGTCTTAGAACGCTATTACAAATTGAAAGAAAAGAAAATTAAACTTATGTGTCGATGCCAGTCCTGAAAGAGTCTAGATTAAGAAAACGGAAGCAATTTTGGATCTTGAACACTCTAAGTTGATCAATTTTGTAAAATAAAAAACATGCTCAAAGCTGGAAAAACAGAGGGATAAAAAACTCAACTTTGAAGATCAAATTCTCTTCCCCCGGTGAATGGTTTTCAACACGAACACTTCGTGGACGACCGTTAGAGTCTTCCCTACTATCCTCAGGCCTTAGAACGGATTGTAGGATCCTAAGTTGAGAGAATTTGGAAGAAAATACCTCAAAGGTCAAAAAACGAGAATTCTATTAATTTCTGCAAATCCTCTCAAAATACCTCAAATCACCATTAAATAAAACTTCATTAAACTTCATTAGAGTGACATCTCAATAGTGATGAGGATAATTTGAGATGAAGGTGGCCAAATTTGGTGAATTTGAAGATGAGAGGGATTGGGCAAGTTGCCAATTTATTTTCCATGAAAATCCACTATTTTTTATTTAATTTTAATTCAAAAATCAATATTAAATTGATTTTTAATTAAAAATAATTTAATTAATTAAATTATTCAAAAATAATTTAATTAATTAAATTATTAAAAAATAATTTAATTAATTAATTTTTAATTTAATTTAATACCAAATATTAAATTAATAAAATTGCCCGATCCCGATCGATTTTCCAACATGAATCCTTATTCATGCTATAAATCGATTCGATATTAGTTTAATTCATAATTAAGCTATGATTCGTTAAATATATCACATATAATTAACGCTTTCTCCCAAACTCGAATTTGAACAATTCAAATTCTTTTCTCTCAAAATGTTATAAGGCTAAGTCCGAGCTAGTAAGGAGGACCTAATGGACCTCTGAGATCATGAGCTCCAACGATATGAGAATAACCTACCCAAACTCTTTAGCCTAGCTAATCAACATTCGTTAACCACCGGACACTCCACTAAAGCCCGGTGGTTGCATTCTCCTCACCAGTAGATATATTTCTCGTCCACTCGATATAACCATGATTAGTAAGTCGATCCTTCACGAAGTCGCTCATAATTACAATGGGTCAAAATTACCGTTTTACCTGTAGAATTACCTCTTGTTCCTTAAGTCCCACCGATCCTCTAATGAACAATTGATTTGTGGTCCAACCAACAAACCGAATCCTCTCGGCCAATGAGAGGGTGACCTTTGTTCAAGACTGAGTCGACACTTAAGGGAACAACCTCTCTACTAATCCCTAAAGCGGGTAGGAGTGAATTCCATCTTGCGAACTATGTTCCCAGCTATCTACCCAGTTTTATCCCTGAAATGGGAGGCTTATCGAGTCGGCAATCTCGAGCCACTCTCACCCATGCAGATCTAAGGATAATCCGAATAAACAGGAGTCCAAAGAACGCTCAGGATTAAGATCGAGTTACCTAGGTCATCGTATGAATATAGTCAGTTAAGCCAGTAAACGGAGTTATAAAGTCTAAGTGAGTATTTCGCGGTCTAGTCTTATGCAAACTCATTGCATAGGGCGCCCCCACTCTCATGTCTCCACATGAACGATTTAGGATCACATCGTTTGTACTCTACAAAGTGGGTCGCGTCCATAGTGTCTCCAGGATAAGGTACCCAATCCTATCCTTATACTATAGACTGTTCTGGCTATAACTTGAACTTGATCCACTTTTATGTCACACATAAAGTTCAAGTATTCATCCTATAGCCAAGGGTTCTTTATTGGATTAAGGTTAGACAATACACAATAGTCAATAACACCTTTACTGAATAAATCTCAATAACATCTTTATTGTGAAATAGAATATTCATTCAGTTTACAAAACCACGAGTTTTAGGACATAAAACCCAACAGGTCCTTCGTCTTCGAGCTCCCGTCTTCGATCTCGAACCTCCACGGATGCTTTGGCTCCCAAAAACGCTCTTTTCTCTCTTCTTACAAAGTGTATTTCGAAAACGCTAGGGACAGCGTTGCAACGCTGCACCCAAGCGGCTGGTAAATAAGGAAATAGTCGGCGGCGACGCTGTAACGCGAAGGTAGCGTTACCGCGGCTCGCTACCCTAACGCGCGCGCCCTTATCGATCTGGCGTTGCAACGCCCTCTGTGCGGCTCTTCGTGCATGCCTTCTTATCGAGATAGCGTTGCAACGCCCTAAGGCAGCGTTGCAACGCTATCGCCTGTAGTATTCAATACAGCTTCACCGCACGCTCGGTGTTGCAACACTATGGGCAGCGTTGCAACGCCATCACTTCGGGTCCATTAGCTTGGTTTGGTCCTTTCACTTCCAATTGATGTTCTTTTTAGCTCCAAATAGCCTCGTTTTGATCCCGAGTGATCCAATTTGTCTCCAATAGCTCCGTTTAAGCTCTTAACCTGAAATTGAATGAATTAAACACGTACAGGCCCTGAAATCATTATAAAACTAGCAATTATTAAACCTAAGGATAACACATTTTGTGTGCTATCAAACACCCCCAAACTTAAACTTTTGTAAGTCCCGAGAAAAAATCGAGTTAAACATTAGATTGTTCTTAAACATGCATTTGATTCAAGCCTCAAAGATTTAAGAGAAAATCTGGCAATCACAGGAAACACTCAAACATAACACTTCAACAAACAATTTAAAACTTTTCCTAAGTGTTCCTACGTGTGTGTGTGAATAGCCTATGTTCCCTTCATTCTTACTAAGCCCGGATCAACTTTATTAGGCTCTCCATTCAACTTCCCCCTACACTGGTCTTAATTACTAATCTTTGAGCCTCTCCACATTCAAGAACTAAATAACTCTACTCAGCACTTACTCACTTTTTATCATTAATTTTTTTTTCTATTTTCTTCTTTTTTTGTGTATGGACACTAGCTTTCACACATCCACTGCAGGGACCCTTACCCAGAGCACTCGCTCAATGAGTGGCCTAACTGATCACAGTGAAGGTAGCTCTTTTTTCCCTCACGATTGTTTTTCTTTAACAAACAAACAACAAAAACAAACTATTTCACATATTATACAGATCATGCACTTCATATTGTTATTCATCCTATCCTGCAGTTTAACTCTCAAATCAGTTCTCAGACCTATCGAGGTGACATCAAACGTCTAAACCTAATAACTTTGTTCTAAGCATTTCAAAACTACAGGAACACAGGCTATGTGCATAATAATGCAGGAGAAACTTAAGAAAAAATTTTAAATTAACTCAAATTCATGTCATGCTCTCAGGTTTCAGCAGAATCACAAAGATTTCCAATTATATCTCATCCTAGGCTATCATACTCATACTTATGTAAAAGATCAATCAACAATTCAAAGACATACTCGGAGGCGATCCACAACAAATAAACACATCCCACCCCCAAACTTAAACTAAACATTGTCCCCAATGTTTGCAGAATTAAGCACAAATTAAGTATAAGGGTAAGAGTGAACAATACTGTCCTGGGTAATGGAGATCTTTATGAGTTTCTTGGATAACCAAAGCATGTGTGTCAGAGTTCCTCAGAACGGGAGCATGGATTTCAACGAAGAAATGCACCGTCACAACCTACAAAGCAAAACAACAACTAACTAAGAATTGAAAAACAACAAACTAAAGCAAGCTAAAGACAGGAAAACAAAAGTAAGTAAAGCTTGGGTTGCCTCCCAAGAAGCGCTTTGTTTAACGTCTTTAGCTAGACTGTACTCCCTCAAGGTGTTTCCTTCCTTGCTTGCAGTGCCTGGAGTGATGTGTTCATTTGACCAATCTGGGTCTCTATATTCTTTATTGCAGCTCCATGACTAGCCACTATACCGATAGATCGGTGATCGCATTCTCCACCGGTTTGGGCCCGACTTACGGATTCAAATTATGAAGGAGTGCAATGTGTCTTCTAGTGATGGTTTCCTTTCGATGTGAAGCATGCCTCAGTAGGAGGATTCAACACATTTTTGTTGTTAGCATAAGAGAAATTCTCATGATACCTCAAACCTGGATTGTAATGTGTTGGTAGGTTATTCTGAGTTTGATTTCCTCCATAGGTGTTGTTTCTGTTGTTCAGGTAGTGCAATTGCTCCATAGTGGATTCTCCAATTGGCTGGGAGCATTGAGAGGACATCCCTTTTTGTGGTGATCCTGCAAAATTATTGAGATCTAAGAGAAGTTACCTCATCTAGTTGATACAATCGTGCTACTGACTTAGATCTATCATTCTCTGTAGGCCACTGGTAACTGGCAGTTGACACTTCCTCGAGGAGGGCACGTGCTTCTGGTACAGTCTTTGCCATGAAAGCCCCTCCAGCAGTGGCGTCCAGAATGGTCCTGGTCTTACCTTTCAGCATGCTCAACCTGCTCATGATCTTCAGATGCTACATCAGTGCTCACGACCTTAGCTCTCTTACCCTTAGCTTTCTTAGGAGCCATAACTGATGGATATTGACTTTCTCGCACAGAGAACGAGCTGTAACAAGCAAAATGCTCAAGATCACCTCGTGAGCCATCCAATTTAAAGACTCAAGGTCTTGAAACAAAAAGTAACATTGATGAAAGTGGTTGGTCAAATCAACCAAAATCCTTTAATTTGTCTTATAGCCAGCTGTTTTTCAGATTGCATTTAATAAAAGAAGACAAAACGGGCATAAGTCAAATCATCTTTTTCCTTTTCCAGACTTGTCAACTCAAAATAAATGCTCCAACATTGAAGTTGCATGCAATTCTCGAAAATGCCAGTCCATTGTTGTAATATCTTGTATTTTCAAGCCTCAAAATGTCTATCATGCGGCCTCATTGCTGTCAATTTGGATTAAACGAGCCACCTAACAGTTGCACCTACAACCTGAGAAACAAGAAAACAAGCTAAGACAGAAATTAACTAAGTCTAGTTAAATTAAAACTTAAGTAACTAAAAGCAAAAACAAAACAACGCCAAAGAGAACAATAAAATTGGGAGTAATTAAAAATAAACAGAGAAGTACAACTCCCTTTTTCTTTCTTTTTCAAGTCCAATCAATTGTCCAACAGTCTCTGTGAGGCTATATTCCTTTGAAATTCCTCTCCCCAGTAGTGTTTCAACCTTTTACCATTGACTTTGAAATTTCTTCCTTATTTCTCATCTCTGATTAAGACAACACCATGAGGAAAAACTTCCATAACGGTAAAAGGACCAGACCACTTGGATTTTAATTTTCCAGGGAATAATCTCAACCTTGAATTAAACAACAAAACTTTTTGCCTTCTTTCAAACTGTTTACGCACTATTTTCCTATCATGCCACGCCTTGACTTTTTCCTTATACATTTTGGAATTTTCATAGGAAAACTGCCTGAACTCGTCCAATTCATTAAGCTGCAGCAGTCTGAGTGCTCCAATTGCTGAATTATCCAGATTGAGCTCCTTTAATGCCCAAAAGGCTTATGCTCAAGCTCGAGGGGCATTTTTCCATAAACAATTATATAGGGGGTATACCTAAGGGAGTCTTTAATGTTGTCCTATAAGCCCACAAGGAATCTTCCAACCTAAATGACCAATCCTTCCTCTTAGGATTTACTACTTTTTCAAGAATTCCCTTGATTTCCCTATTAGAAATCTTTGCTTGCCCATTTGCCTGTGGATGGTATGGAGTTGAGATCTTATACTTGACATTATACCTAGCCAAAAGTGAAGTCATTGCTTTGTTCACAAAATGAGATCTTTCATCACTTATTAGAGCTCTTGGAGTTCCAAACCTAGTGAAGATATGCTTGTGCAAGAACCTCATAAGTGTCTTGGCATCGTTCATTGGACAAGCTATTGCCTCAATCCATTTTGAGACATAATCCACAACTACCAAAATGTATAGATTTCCTTTTGAAGGAGGAAAAGGGCCCATGAAGTCGATCCTCCAAACATCAAATAACTCTACTTCTAAAATGTATGTAAGAGGCATCTCATCTCTTCTTCCTATGTTTCCTCTTCTTTGGCATCTGTCACAAGCCTTGCTAAACATATAGGCATCCTTGAAAATAGAAGGCCAATAATAACCAGATTGAAAAACCTTGGCAGTCGTCCTTTGACCACCAAAAATGACCTCCATAAGGCGAAGTATGACAATGCTCTAGAATGGAATAAATTTCACCCTCAGAGACACATCTTCTCAAAAGCCCATCAACACACTGTTTATAGAGGTAAGGATCATCCCAAAAATAAGCTTTTGAGTCATGAATGAACTTTTTCAATGATTGCCCAGTCAAATCTAAAGGCTAAACACCACTGGTCGCGTAGTTAGCAAAATCGACATACCAAGGAATTCTAATTCCCTGCACCTGAGTTGCTGTCAAAAGTTGTTCATCAGGAAACTCATCTCTGATTTCAGATTGCTGGGGCATTGATTTTCCTGGTTCAAGTCTGGACAGATGATCTGCTACCTGATTTTCAAATCTTTTTCTATCTATGATTTCAACATCAAATTCTTACAGTAACAACACCCATCTAATCAACTTGGGTTTTGCCTCTTTCTTTGCCAAAAGGTATCTGATTGTTGCATGATCTGTGAAAACAGTGACCTTGGATCCCACCAAATAAGCTCGAAATTTCTCAAGGGCAAACACTACAACTAGCAACTCTTTTTCTGTAGTTGTATAATTCAACTGAGCTTCATTAAGAGTTCTACTAGCATAGTATATAGGGTGGATAAGCTTCTCATACGTTTGTCCCAACATGGCCCCTACTGCATAATCACTTACATCAGTCATAACCTCAAAAGGTAAATGCCACTTAGGTCCTAACATGATGAGAGTTGTGATTAAAGTTGTTTTTAAGGTCTTGAAAGCAGCTAAACATTCAAAACTAAATTCAAAAGGTCTATTTGTTTCCAGGAGGTACACATAGGCTTGGATATCTTAGAAAAATCCTTGATAAACCTCTTATAGAAGCCATCATGCCTTAAAAAACTTCTTATGCCCTTAACTGATGTCGGTGACTCAAGTTTCTCAATAATTTCCACTTTTGTTCGATCCACTTCAATACCTTAGTTTGAAATCCTATGCCCTAGCACAATGCCCTTTTTCACCATAAATTGACACTTTTCCCAATTTAGAACTAAATTGGTCTCTTCACACCTTGTTAACACTTTCTCCAGATTTTCTAAACAAGCCTCAAATGATTCTCTAAAAACTGAGAAATCATCCATGAACACTTCCATGACATTATCGACTAAATTAGAGAAAATGGTCATCATGAAGGGAATAAAACTCCCGCAACGGAAAACAACTTTGAATCGTCGTGGTGATCGTTGTGAAAATGTTTCTTAAAATTAAACCTATCTTATAGAATTTAGGCTAAACATGTTGTAAAGAAGGAAAAAACAGTAAGAAATTGTAACACCCCTACTTTTCTGTAACTATAATTCCTAGGGACACTACTACACATGCATGCATTCTTAGGCCAAAAGCACATAAAACAATATTTAAATTGCCATTGTAACAAAATTATCTTTAGGGATCCCGAAGAAAAAGTCAAAACATTGAAAAGAACATTTTAAACTTGGCCTACTTAAAATCCTGGGAATAAAATTTAAACTTCGAAATCATAAAACAACAACATCAATCATTAAGGGAAACAAAATGCGGAAAACATGATTATCCCCATGGTTTGACAACGCGCCTCCGTCACTCGCCCCGTACGCCCTTAGCCTTACCTGAAAAACATTTTAAAATAAAAGGGTGAGTATTGTAATACAATACCCAGTAAGTGACCTCACTACCGAGGTTTGGGACATGCACACACATTCAATCATGACTTTTAAACTTGGTCAAAATATTCATATGTGGGACCTAGGACTTTCTCGTATCAAACGTGACTGTAATACATGACTTCTTTTTACTTTAAATGGCTAATTGGTCACCCTGAGCCATTTCATTTTGAGTCCTCTCACGCAGACCCTATAAGTATTTGAGTCCTCATGCACCCTATAAGTATTTTGAGTCCCTCACACAGACCCACTGTATGGATTGAGTCCTCACGCACCCTATAAGCTTGACCCATAGGGGTCTCTAATGCACGTTTGACCATGCATACAATGAACTCAGAAGACCAATTTCCACATTTTAGTTCAAATCATTTCATGGCATACATAACATGCATGAGGTCCCATCATCTAACGTGACTATAATGCACATGTCATGAAACAGTGACACTGATATGCAAATCATAACTTTTCACAACATATTGAAGATAATACTTTTAAGCATGATCGATTTCGTACTTTCAATAACAGAAAACTTTCGTATGAAATCATGAAATATTCTCACATAAAATAATAGACTATATTCGCATAAAATACAAATATACTCTCACATAAAATCATGAAACATTTCCATGTAAAATAACGAACTATTTTCGCATAAAATAATGAAATTCGTTTTCTTTAATCCCATTCAGAAAAGTTCGGCACAAGGTCCCTTACCTCAAGCTTTGATCCCACCACTTTCCTTTTAATTCTTAAGTTAACGGTCTCTTTCAAATAACCTGTAAGTCAAGAATTCTTCTAACTCGTCATCCTACCACAAAATCATCTAAAATATAAGGGTCTACGTACATAAATGTCTATGATTCCTACTTTGCTTCAATTACCTTAACTCCGAAGTATAAACCGAACGTCAATTCACTGGCTCCAAATCTTGGAAGTTTTGATACCGAGATTCAGTTTGTTCCTACAATATTATCACACGATTCAGATCCACTAAATCTACACCTCCAAAACAGAAAAAGGTTTCACAAGCTCACCTAACCAACAATCTCGGCTTCGAATAACCCTCGACGGCAGCGTAACGACGAATTGAAAGGCTGTTGGTCGGATGGCGTAGCGTAATCCCGATGGCTACCTTCCTTCTTCGGCGAGAGTTCGGCTGCTCGAAGAATGGCTCCACGCTTCCGCTGGCGGCTCGTGGCTTGTCGTCGACGCTTGGAGTTCACGGCTGACTACGACCCTGCAAAGGCCGGCGAGTGCGGCGTCGTCGACGGTCAGAGGGCGGCAGCAGCAGCGTCGGAAGAAGTCTCCACGAACTCGGACGGCTTGCAGCAGCGCCGGAAGAAGTCGAATTCACGAATCCGGACGGCTTGCAGGCGAACGGTGCGGCAGCTCCGAATGGTGGGACGGCGGCGTCTCGCGTGCACCCCGGTGGAGTTCCGTGAAGTGGCTGGACGGCAGCTTTTGTTCGTGGATTCTGGCCGGCGGAAAAACAGCAACAAAAAGGGGGGGTGGGTCGGCTAGGGCAAGTGAAGGAGAAGAAGATGGGGCCTAGGGTTAGGGTTTTTTTTTGTGGTTGCAAGATTAAATAATGATAAATGATAGAAAATCTAGGATATTTCCAAAAGTCACAATTAGCCCTTACTTAGGCACTATTTACTAAAGTGTCATTGTCACCTCCTCTTCCTTTATTTATTTATATGTGTATATTTATCTAAAAGAAAACAACTCACTTTAAACTATATGAAATTCAGAGTTCAATCCTACCGAGCATGATGAAAATTTACTAATCCGACCCGACATAAAGATTGTTCGAACGTTAAATACAATAAACAATTAGTACATGCGGCTGTGGTCGTCACAGAAATTGTACTGACTTGTTGAAGAACACTTCTTCACGAAATCCTTCTCCGGTCACGAACTCTTCATGCTCTCGATCTCTACGATCACGAACTCTCCGAACAACGAACAATTCAAACACCTCCGAAAGGTTTTCTCGATTGTTCTCCTTTGGTAAATGGAGAGTTGTGGGACTCTTTTGGTTTAGGGTGGAGAGAAACTTTGAGAGAGTTGAGAGAATTTTGAGAACTTTTTTGGTGAGAATCCAAAAAATAAGCAATGACTTCTCACAAAGACATTATATAATGGTGATAGGTGGAGTTGAAATCTCCACATATTTACCATTTTACCATAACTTAAGTTATGTAAATCATATTTGCATAACCACAATAATAAGATATCTCATACCTTATTATACAAATCACATTTGTATAATTGTGGATTTTAAATTGAATCATATTCAATTTAATTTCTCTCAATCCAATTTTTCTAAATTAGCCCTAATTAAGCAATTAGGCTAACCTATAGTTTATTATGAATCTCATTCACATTAAACTATATAATATGTCAATCATATCTCATATAAATGACATAAATACCCTTTTAATGAATTTGAACACTTCAAATCCACACCAAACTGTAAACCCTCTGTATATCTAGTTTGAGCCAACCGAGGGACCTAATAGACCTACAGATGACGAGCTCCAATGATCTGAGACTAACCTGTCAAACTCTTTGACCTGGTTAATCAACATTCATTAGCTACGGTAACACTCCACTAAAGCCCGTAGTTGCACTCCCATCACTGTAAGACAAGTTGTGTCTATTGATATAACCAATGCCCATGAGTCGACCCTTCAGAGGTTGTTCGTAGACACTGTTGGGTCAAATTACCATTTTACCCCTGTGTCTACTTCTTGCTCCTTAAGTCCCCATTGTTCCTCTAATGAACAACAACGTTGTATGGTCCAACCATAAACAACACCCCTCTCGGACCAATGAGAGGGTGGGCACCGTTGTCCAAGCCCTGGAGACAACACTTAAGGGAACAACCCCTCTAGTTTCCCTAAGTCGGGAACGAGTGAATTCCATCTCGCGTAGTCAAGTTCCCAGCTCTCCACGTGGTCCTGTCCCTGAGAAAATAGGCATATTGGGCGAGTAACTGTGACCACCCTCACCCGTGCTAGTCAAAGAACAGACCCCCGCAGACAGGAATCTGTAACACGCTCAGGATTAAGGTCGAGTCACTAATGGTCATCTACGAAGTTATTAGTCTTATACTATCAACGGTGTTACATCAGTAGGTCTAATAATTCACGGTCCGGTCTTGTACAATCTCATTGCACAGGATGCCCCAACTCGCATGTCAACCATATGAACGAGTTGATGGAGATCCTATCCCCTTGAGCAGCAGAAACGTGATTTGAAATCGTATTTGCTTGTTTATTTTGGTTAAACACAAATACCAGTACATTGGAAAAAATACAGAGAATTAAGCATACATTTCCTAATCTAATTAGGCATGGAACTAATCATGCAAACATGTTGTAAATTAAACTAAACTAAAAGGAAAAGTTTAGTTACCTTTGTAGATACAAATTTCCAGCAGCAACTCCTTTCTCCAGTTAGATTCTACAACAACTCAGCAACACAGAGAAATTCCTCTGTTCTTTCTTCACCACAAGGATAACACAACACAGTAAACCCCCCATGTCTCTGAGTACTACTTAGATCTCCCTTGGTGGGAAGAGATCAAACTTTTGGAAGAAGAAAGGGAAAGGTTTGAGAGAGAGAATTTCTTATTACAACAATTCACTAATTGCTAAAAAAAAATCGATTGATTCACCCCTTCTCCCAAAAGGAAAAGAAGAAAATCAGAGGGAAAACTTCCCCCACGGATCGATGGGGAGTTGGAGGGAAGTGGGGAACGTGCCACACGTTCCCCTCTTTTTTTAATATTTATTTAATTAATAATTAATAATTTTAATAATTAATAAATCAATTAAATCTCAGTAAATTTCCATTTCTAGAAATAAACGCTTTATTACTAGAAAAATTGACAGAAATACAGTGTTTGTAAGTAGGAAATAGAAACAAGGTTTCTAGTAAACCTTGGTACTATATACATATTATCTAATAAAATGTAATTCCTGCCAAAAAACAGCTTCATCGTGTCGATTGCTGCAGTAGAGACAACCTCCCCGGATCCAACCTGTAGCGTTATCCACCATCTCGCAGCTACTGCCAGGAACTAATTCCATGAAAAGAAGAACAAACATGGTTAGTGGCGCCCGAATCCAGTATCCAGGCAGAGTCATTACTCTCCACTAAACAGGTTTCAATTACAAGTAAATCGCATTTACCTTCCTTCCTTCTGTCGGTAAGGAACTTGGACAGTTACGCTTCCAGTGTACGTCCCCATTGCAGTGGAAACACTTTCGTTTCTCTATAACTTCCTTGACCTTTTTCCCTTTTGGGTGGCAGCACGGTCAACTTTACCCTTATTCATCTTTTTCTTCTTCCCTTTCAGGCCTGAAGAACCTACAGATTTTGTCCCAGAGGTCGAACCCCTGTGATAGGACCTGAAGGTAACGTTTGCTTCAGCTTCTGGTGTCCTGATCCTCATCAAGGACTAGAAGTTATGTAGTTCATTAAGAAGAGTTGTCAGAGTGTAGGTAATTTTATTCATAACAACATTGCTACGAAATTGAAGGAAACTCTTTGGAAGAATCTCCAAGATAAAATTGACCTGGCTCGACTCGCCGATCGAAGCCCCGTTCATCTCTGCCAGATTAAAGTGGGTCATCATGTCCAGAACATGTTCACGGACAGACACCCCTTCTTTCATCCGCGCATTGAAGATGTGTTTGAGGGAATCATGTCGGACCTGAAAGGATGTTGTCCAAACATTTCCTGCAAGGATTCCATGATCTCCTTGGCGGTGATCATCACCTCATGCTTCTTTGCCAAGACTTCAGATAAGCTGACAATGATATAGACCTTGGCCTTTTCATTGGCCATGATCTATCGATCGTACACATCACGAACACTTCGTGATGCGGTCGAGCCCGACACCTAAGGACACTCCTCAGTGAGCACGAACTTTAGGTCGTCAGTTACTAGAAATGTGTTGATATTATTTTTCCACATTTAGAAATTATCTCCTACGAGTTTATCAGAAGCTAAAAGGGCGATGATTGAGCTAGACATTTTTGCTGAAAATAAGTAAAAACTTTGTATTAGTCTCGCAAAACTTTGAAAAACCAATCATGTTTTAGCAAATTTTTATCCTATGATCTCTAGGTCATTAAAATTTGCAATGATACCCCAAAGGTTTAGAATGACCGCCACCGATGGGTGAACAGAAACACTCCTCCTCTGGGATGAGACTTTCTCGACCAGACCCTAATACCAGAATAACTCTTATTCCATTAGGCATCCAATTACCATTTTTTAGTCTGAATCCATTAACTCTTAATGAATCCCGTGAGAGTCACCCTCAATCTTTAATTTCCAAGTATCCATCCAAACAATAACAATCAAAAGGGTGAACCAAGAAGGAAAACCAACAAGAAAATTGTATCCCTTTCGGGAATTCACGGTGTTCCGACTCCCATGATCAAGGCCTTCCGAAGGGATTGTCTGGTCCAAGCCAAACTAGCAGGCGGATCATAGGCGTCTCACGGTGTGAATCGAACGAAGAGACCGTGGGTCCCATTTTTACAGGTCCCGCTCCCACTCACTATAAATACTCTCTCCATTCACGTTAATATTGATCCATACAAATACCATTCGAAGGGAGACGCTCCCATTTGCGCCACGAGGTCGAGTATGGATCTCACGGTGTGAACTTACAGAGATTTGTGGTCGGAAAATCAAATGTATCTCATACACTTTATTTCCTCCCACTCAACATTTTAAATTGATCGGGATTGACCTAGATAAATCGGCTAATATTTACCAAAGTCTATCAATATAACTCTTATATTGGATTAACCTAAGTCTATAATCATATTATTAACTTAGGTCTATGTGAGTAAATTAGTTAACTTTACATTAACGACACTCACAATAATATAACCTATGAATCTCCGGACCAATTCAGTCCCAGGTCGGTTCCCAAGTAGGAGTGTTCTGCAAAACGTCAGCTTAAATACCCCAGCCTTAGACAGAACCCTCCTTAGACAGAGTTACTAATTAGTCTGCATTCATAAGTCATATTTGATTTCCTAATTCTAATCTTATTAGAACTAGAAAACCTAAGTCTAATTATTCAAGTTCTAAACATTTTAAAACTAATAATTAACTTAGGTTACATGCGTTTCTATGTTATAGTGCTTGATCATTCATCACATGAATAATAAACTATATAACATACATTAATCACATGAATTAAATGCATGTGCATGTTTTTAATCTAAGAAATATAACACTTATATTAAATAAATAAAACATGCAAACATTATATTATAACTCTTATAATATAATCCTGTCATGCATACTATATATTATAACTCTTATAATATAAATTATGATGCATGAAATGTTTAACCTAAGGTGAGATTTTAATCTATATGACATACATTATGCACATAGAAATAATAAATTTCATACATCTCATGCATAAAATAAATTAAATAGTAAAATTAGACCGGTTTTGGCACCTAGGGATATTAATTAAATTAATTAAATTAATTAACATTAATATAACTTTTATATTAATATTAATTAATAAAATTAATTTAAAATATATTTTACAAATTAAATAAATAAATAAAAATAAGAAATTAACGCCCCACGAACGAAAAACTGCTGCACCTTGCCACTTTGCGCGAAAAAAACTCGCGAACTGCCCATTATGCTCGTAGCGTTGCAACGCTGCAGCGTGCAACGTTGTCCTCAGCGTTGCAACACTACACCCAACATTGCAATGTTGACCTGTAGCTCAGCCTCCATCTGCGCGGACAACATTGAGACGCCGAAGAACAGCGTCTCAACGCCATCAACAGAACAACAAACACCTTTGTTGTTCTTCGTCGTTTTTTGCCCAATTCCACTCCGATTTCTTCACAGCAACACTTGCAACGAACGACACGGACTTACAGACTCGATTTACTTTCTAATTGTCCAAAAACTCTAGGCCTTTACATTAATCTCATCAACAAAAAAAGTAAATCTAAAATTAAGTGCCAAAATCGAAACATCCATTTTGCAACACCACAATTCATCACTTGAATTAAAGCATAACCCACCTAATTGTAAGAAAATCAATTTGCACAACGATAAGCCAACGATTGGCTCTGATACCAATTGAAGGGAATAAAACTCCCGCAGCAGAAAACGACTTTGAATCGTCGTGGTGTTCGTTGTGAAAATGTTTCTTAAAATTAAATTTATCCTACAGAATTTAGGCTAAACATGTTGTAAAGAAGGAAAAAACAGTAAGAAATTGTACTTACTTGTTGAAGAACACTTCTTCACGAAATCCTTCTCCGGTCACGAACTCTTCGTGCTCTCGATCACTACGATCACAAACTCTCCAAACAATGAACAATTCGAACACCTCCGAAAGGCCTTCTCGGTTGTTCTCCTTTGGTAAAAGGAGAGTGGTGGGACTCTTTTGGTTTAGGGTGGAGAGAAACTTTGAGAGAGTTAAGAGAATTTTGGGAACTCTTTTGGTGAGAATCCAAAAAATGAGCAATGACCTTGCAAATGCCTTCTCACAAAGGCATTATATAATGGTGATAGGTGGAGTTGAAATTTCCACCTATTTACCATTTTACCACAACGTTAGGTTATGTAAATCATATTTGCATAACCACATATAATAAGATATCTCATACCTTATTATACAAATCACATTGGTATAATTGTGAATTTTAAATTGAATCACATTCAATTTAATTTCTCTCAATCCAATTTCTCTAAATTAGCCCGAATTAAGCAATTAGGCTAACCTATAGTTTATTATGAATCTCATTCACATTAAACTATATAATATGTCAATCATATCTCATATAAATGACATAAATATCCTTTTAATGAATTTGAACACTTCAAATCCACACCAAACTGTAAACCCTCTGTATATCTAGTTTGAGCCAACCGAGGGACCTAATGGACCTACAGATGACGAGTTACAATGATCCGAGACTAACTTGTCAAACTCTTTGACCCGGTTAATCAACATTCATTAGCTACGGTAACACTCCACTAAAGCCCGTAGTTGCACTCCCATCACTATAAGACATGTTGTGTCCATTGATATAACCAATGCTCATGAGTCGACCCTTCACAGGTTGTTCGTAGACACTGCTGGGTCAAATTACCGTTTTACCCCTGTGTCTACTTCTTGCTCCTTAAGTCCCCACTGCTCCTCTAATGAACAACAATGTTGTATGGTCCAACCATAAACAACACCCCTCTCGGGTCAGTGAGAGGGTGGGCACCCGTTGTCCAAGCCCTGGAGACAGCATTTAAGGGAACAACCCCTCTTGTTTCCCTAAGTCGGGAACGAGTGAATTCCATCTCCCGTAGTCAAGTTCTCAGCTCCCCTTATGGTCCTGCCCCAGAGAAGATAGACATTTGGGCGAGTAACTGTGACCACCCTCACCCGTACTAGTCAAAGGACAAACCCCCGCAGACAGGAGTTCGTAACACGCTCAAGATTAAAGTCGAGTCACTAATGGTCATATACGAAGTTATTAGTCCTATACTGTCAACGGTGTTACATCAATAGGTCTAATAATTCACGGTCTGGTCTTGTACAATCTCATTGCACAGGATGCCCTCACTCGCATGTCAATCACATGAACGAGTTGGATCACCTCGTTTGTATCTAATACAAAACGGGCCGCATCCACAACGTATCCAGGATTAGGACTCCAACCCCATCCATATATTGTAGACCATTCGGGTCATTAACTCGAACGTGATCCTCCCTGTGTGTCCACTACACACCGTTCAAGTTCTAGTTCTCTCATAATTTAATGACCTTGAAGCTTAGTTTATTGGACAAATTTTGTAAATATGCGAGGCACAAAGTGATGAAAAAATAACTCTTATTTATTTCAATAGTGAATATTACAAACAAATACGAGATTCAGACATACATCCCAATATATCATGCACCTTTGAAAGGTTGCAGGGGCATTGCAAATGCCAAAGGGGATTCTCCTAAAGGAAAATGTTCCATAAGGACAGGTGAAAATGGTCTTTTCTTGATCTTGGGGAGCTATTGTGATTTGGTTTTAACTATTAGGGTGTATGCCCTAATCTCGTGTAGTTTGTAATACTTGATGATTTAATAAATAAAGGTTGTTTATTTATCAGACTTTGTATCTCGCATTTTATAAACTTAATCCAATAAACTAAGCTCCAAGGTCATATTATTTGAGAGATTTAGAACTTGAACGGTGTGTAGTGGACACACAGGGAGGATCACGTTCGAGTTAATGACCCGAACGATCTACAGTATATGTATAGGGTTGGAAACTTCATCCTGGTGACACTGTGGATGCGACCCGCTTTGTATTGGATACAAATGAGGTGATCCAGCTCGTTCATGTGGTTGACATGCGAGTGGGGGCATCTTGTGCAATGAGATTATACAGGATCGGACCGTGAATTATTAGACCTACTGATGTAACACCGTTAACAGTATAGAACTAATAACTTTGTAGATGACCATCAGTGACTCGTCCTTAATCCTGAGCGTGTTACGAACTCTTGTCTGTGGGGGTTGTCCTTTAACTAGTATGGGTGAGGGTGGCATGAGTTGCTCACCTAATATGCCTATCTTCTTGGGGACAGAACCTCGTGGGCAGTTGGGAACTTAACTATGCAAAAAGGAATTCACTCGTTCCCGAGCTAGGGAAACTAGAGGGGTTGTTATCTTAAGTGTTGTCTCCAGTGCTTGGACAACGGGCACCCACCCTCTCACCGGCCCGAGAGAGATGTTGTTTATGGTCGGACCATGCAACAAAGTTGTTCATTAGAGTAGCAGTGAGACTTAAGCAGCAAGAGGTAGACACAAGAGTAAAATGGTAATTTGACCCAACTGTGACTACGAACAACCTGTGAAGGGTCGACTCACGGGTAATTGGTTATATCGATGGACACAACTTGTCATACAGTGATGAGAGTGCAGTTATGGGATTTAATGGAGTGTTACCATAGTTAACGAATGTTGATTAACCGGGTCAAAGAGTTTGATCGGTTTATCTCGTATCATTGGAGCTCGTCATTTGTAGGTCCATTAGGTCCCTCGGTTGGCTCAAATTGGACAAAATGAGGTTTATAGTTTGGAGTGGATTTGAAGTGTTCAAATTCATTAAAAGGGTATTTATGTAATTTATAGGTGATATAATGGAGATAATATATAGTTTAATGTGAATGAATGTAACGCCCCTACTTTTCTATAACCAAATTCCTAGGGACATTACCACACATGCATGCATTTATAGGCCGAGAGATAAAAAGAACTTAAAAGCCATTACCAATTAACGTAAATAGTTCCAGGGATCCCAAATCAAAAACAAAACATTCAAATCATTTAAAAACATCACATCAGCTTGGCCTATTAAAAACTGTAAGTAAGTTTAACTTCAATTAAAAACATAGAGACAACAATAGTTCAAAATAAGAATATGCGGAAATCATGCTTTGGTTCCCATGGTCTTAGTAACGCTCCCAAATCATCCGCCCCGCACGTCCTTCCTTTACTTTGCAAAAACATTTTTTTTTAAAAGAAAGGGTGAGTATTGCAAAACAATACCCAGTAAGTAACCTCGCTACCGAGGTTTGGGATATGCATACACATACAATCACGATCTCTAAACTCATTCATAACATACATAGATGGGATCTAGAACTTTCTAGAGTTGCAGTGTCTTTAATCCATGGTCGCGATATTTAATTGTCGTGCCTTTAATCCATGATCGCTTATTCGGTTGCGTGTCTTTAATCCATGGTCGCTCATTCAATTGTCGTCTTTAATCCATGATCGTTATTTAATTGCAGTCTTTAATCCATGGTCGTTCATTTAATTGCCGTGTCTTTAATCCATGGTCGTTCATTTAATTGCAGTGTCTTTAATCCATGGCTGTTCATTTAATTGCCAGGTCTTTAATCCATGGCTGTTCATATAATTGCCAGGTCTTTAATCCATGGCTGATCATTTAATTGTGAGGCCGACTGGTCATCCTGAGTCATTTCATTTCGGGTCCTCACGGACTTCTCGCATCTTTGTGACCCATAGGTCTCTCATTGCATGTTTGACCATGCACCTAACGATCTCGGGATAACCAATGTCCACACTATTCGTTAATTCATTTCATGGCGTACAAAAAACATGCATGAGGTCCCATCACACATAATCATGGTGTACATATCACAAACATCATCATCAATATATCATTCATACTTTCTCATGGACGATTAGTAAAAATCATACTTTTGTAAGAAACATGAAACATTCTCATACAAACTATCATCCCTATTCTCACATGAAATAATGAGATCCTTATACATAACATACGAGAATACTTTCACATAAATTAATGGTTCATTTTCACATAATACATCGAAGTATTTGCACATAAAATGTCACGTATTCTCAAAATAATATCTGTGTATTTTCATGTGAAAAATATAAACTATTCCGCATAAAATCATGAAAATCATTTTCATTTACTCCCATTAAAAGTTCGGCACGAGGTCCCTTACCTCGAGCTTCGATTTTACTCCAAAACCTAATCGAACTCCTCGCCTACTCTCCTTTTAGTGAAACCTGCTTCACACATAATTTCCGAAATCAAACTCCAAGTATTCACACTTAAACCCTAATCATGCGATACTCTAAATACTGCATTAAGATGTCGTGTCCCGCTTACCTCGGTTTCAACGCGAGAACTCAATATTCTCTAGTTTGCTTGGCAATCGACCTCCAATTCCGTTCCAAGTTCGGTTCCTATAAAGACGTGTTCGAACCTGTAACTTAAATTCTCAATCGAACGCTTAATCTAATCGATAGGTCGCAATATTTCTAATTAGGTATGAAACTCGAATCCAACGCTCACCTAACGACAAAACCTCGCTGCTGAGAAGTCACGACGGCGGTGGAGGAGAGGACTCTCGGCCGTGCGTGTGTGTGAACGCGGCCGGAGGTCGCTCGTGGAGGCTCTCGGCTGAGCGTGAGCGGGCGGCGCGGAGGGGGAGTTGCGGGCGGTGAGCTCGCGAGGGCGGCGATGCGGCAGACTTTTTGACGGCGACGCGACACGAGCGGCGGCAGTGCGATCGGCGCTTCGACGGGGTTCCTTCGCTCGCGAACGGTGACGAAATCGGAACTTCCGGCGGCGTGCACGAGCTCGCCGGCGACGGATCGCCGCTCGCTCCTCGGTGTGCGGCGTGAACGCGACTTGCGGCGGCGGCGGGCCAGCGATCGTGCGCGTGCGTCCGGAAATTGAGCTTCAATCGCAACGGCTTGCAAGACGGCCGGGAGGCGTTAGCGCGCGGCCGGCGAGAGATGCGAGATGGAGGCGGCGTGCACGGCCGACCGGACGCGGCGGCGATGCAGAGCTGTGATGATGGAGCTAGGGTATCGGTTAGGGTAAGAAGGTTGAAGGAGAAGAGTGAGGTGAATGCTTTTAGGGTTAGGGTTTTTTTTTAATATAATGAGGAAGATGTGGAGCCTAGGGTTTCTTATGATATATATATATACCATCTATCTAGGTCAAGTTGTGTGCCAATAAACACCCTAATTCAGACCTAATTCACCAAAACGCCCTTACACTTACCTTTCCCTTTAATTTTCATAGTTAATCTCATTAGCAAAGAAATAATTCACATAAGCTAAACAAAATTACGGCCTCCTCTCGCCGAGCTTGATTAAAAATCACTAATCCATTAAACACTGCGCGTTACTAGAGCGTTAAATAAAATAAATAATAATACTGTGATGATGGTCGTCACAATCTTCCCTCCTTAAGAACTTTCGTCCTCGAAAGTTCCTATTCTCGAAACAGCTCTGGGTATTTAGCTCGCACTTCCTCTTCTCGCTCCCAGGTAGCTTCTTCCGGGCGGTGATTCTGCCACAACACTTTAACTAAGCTGATCTCACGGTTACGGAGGGTCTTCCGATCTCTTGCAATAATTTGAACCGGTCGTTCGCCATAACTCAGATCTTCCGCTAACTGCAGCGGTTCGAAGTCTATGACATGAGTCAGGTCTGGAACATACTTTCTCAGCATGGAGACATGGAATACGTTATGAACCGCTGAAAGAGAAGGCGGCAGTGCTAATCTGTAGGCCACTGCACCAATCCTCTCTAAGACCTCAAATGGTCCGATGAAACGCGGACTCAACTTCCCTTTTCGGCCAAACCTTAGAATTCCCTTCATTGGGGCCACCTTAAGAAATACGTGGTCCCCAACATCGAATTCTAGATCCCTTCGTCTCGTGTCGGCATAGCTCTTACGCTGCTCTGCGCGTGCGCATCCGCGCTTCTAATCTTTCGCACCGCTTCATTAGTGACTGTACTAACTCTGGACCCAACAATCGGCGTTCACCAACTTCCTCCCCTAAAACGGAGTTCTCGCAACGCCTTCCATAGAGAGCTTCAAATGGAGCCATTCCGATGGTCGATCGTAGTCATTATTGTAAGCAAACTCCATCAGATGCAAATGAGTGTCCCAACTACTTGGGAAATCTAAAGTGCAAGCTCGCAACATATCCTCTAATATCTGGTTTAATCGCTCATGCGCCCGCCCATCCGCTCGTGGATGAAAAGTCATCTCAAGTTCAACTCGAACCTAACGCTCTCAGTAAACTCCTCCGTGTTTGGAGGTGAACCGTGGATCCTCGCGAAATAATCTTGACTGGGATTCCATGTAAACGGACTATCTCTTCCAGGTAAAGCTGCGCCCACTTATCTGTAGAATAGGTGGGTTTCCCTGGCATGAAATGTGCTGACTTTGTTAATCTGTCCACTATGACCCAAATCACTGTGTAACCTTGTAAGGTTCTAGGCGGTCCAACTATGAAATCCATAGAGATCTCTCCCATTTCCACCGAGGCACATGTAATGGTTGCAGCAATCTGCGGGTCTGCTCTAGGTGCCTTCACTGGCGACAAGTCAAACACTTGGCGACAAACTCAGCTACGTCGCGCTTCATGTTGCACCACCAAAACGATCTGTTTGGATCTCGGTACATCTTGGTACGCGCCAGGATGCATAGAAAATGGTGAGTTATGGGCTTGCTTCAAGATTTCGATTCTCGGCTTGTCATCGTCGCACACACAATCGTCCCGAAATAGCAATCCTCCATCTGTGGATAGGAAAACTCACAACTCACTGTAGTTACCGCAGTAAGTTTTTCCACTAATCGAGGGTCCACTGCTGAGCCTCTATAATACGTTGCCTCGAGGTCGGTTGCCAGATCGTTAATCGGGCTAACTGAGCCGTGGTCTTTCCTACTAGCATCGCAATTTCACTCGAGCAAACTCGCTCGTAACTCTCTGCTCGCTGTCATCATCTCGCAGCGCTAGCAGCATGCATGCACTTCTTCACTGAGGGCGTCGGCCACTACATTAGCCTTACAGGGATGGTACTGCGTATGTCAATATCATAATCTTTCACCAATTCCAACCATCTGCGTTGCCTCATGTTCAATTCCTTCGGGTGAACAGATACTTGATTTTTATGATCTGTGAAAATCTGATTTTTCTCGCCATACGGTGAGTGTCTCCAGTTTTTTAATGCAAATACTCTGCTGCTAGTTCCGGATCATGAGTTGGATAGTTCTTCTCGTGCGTCTTCAATTGTCGGAGGCATACGCTTATTACTTTACCGTCTTTGCATCGAAGATACACGCCCAACCCCTTTCTTAGAAGCATCACTTAAACCACAAAGCTCCTGTTCCTCTCTGGAACTGTAAGAATCGGGGGCGACACTAGTCCGTGCTTGAGTTCTGAAACTCGCCTCACAAGCATCATCCCAAACAAATGGGTTTCCTTTACGCCGTCACCGAGTCATAGGCATGGCTATCTTGGCAAAATCCTCGCACGAAACGCCTATAGTATCCTCGCAAGACCCGAAAACTACGTACCTCAGAATCGGTGGTCTGACGAGGCCACCGTGTGACGGCCTCCACTTTCACCGGATCAACAGAGACTCCAAATTTTCTGACACCACATGTCCTAAGAAAGATACTTGCACTGAGCTGTAATTCACACTTGGAAAATTTTGCATACAACTTATTCTCTCTCAGTGTGAGTAAGACTTTCCTCAGGTGCATTTCATGCTCTTCATCACACCTGGAGTATATCAATATATCATCGATGAACACAATCACGAACGTATCAAGGAACTCCTTGAACAAACGGTTCATCAAGTCCATGAAGGCGGCGGGAGCGTTGGTCGACAAAACGGCATCACCGTGTGAACTCGTAATGCCCATAACGTGATCTCAATCTTTGTTTTAGGGATATCCCCTTCACCGATTCTCAATCGATGGTAGCTTTGATCTCAAGTCGATCTTAGAGAACACTGCTTCCTTGCAAATCGATCGAACAAATCATCAATTCGGGAGAGGATATTTATTCTTGATCGTAACTTTATTCAACTCCACAGTAATCTATACACAAAGCGCATGGATCCGTCTTTCTTTTCACGAACAACACCGGTGCTCCCGGTGGTGAAACGCCAGGCGTATAAACCCTTTGTCTAGCAAGTCTTGTAATCGCATTTTTTAGTTCTTTCAACTCTGCCGCGCCATTCTCAGACGGGGCCTTGGATATCGGGTCGTCCCCATTCCAATCCGATGTTAAAATCTACCTCCCCATCGGAGGTATTCCGGGGGTCCTCGGGAAGACGCGTCAGTAAACTCATTCACTCATCGCACCGATGTCACTGAGATCTCTGTGCACCTTGCATCTAGTATGCGAGCTAAGACGCCCCAAGCTCCCGATGCAATAATTTTTCGGCCTTAAGGCGATAATACCTTAGGCCTACTTCCTGCTCTCAGTGCCTCTGAACTCAGTGCTTGAGTTGGTTAGGAGGAGTGAATACTACCTCCTTCCCCGAAACAATCAATGCACGCATGGTTCTCTGCGCTAACCATCCATGCCCAATATTACATCAAAATCAAACATGTCTAAGACCACTAGGTTCACTTTGCTAACTCATGGTCTGCATGATGGTCACACTACCATCCTTGACTTTCATATTGGCTAACAAATTTATTCCAGCGAGGAGTGAGGAGAGCAGATGGGCATCACAGAATCGTTCTAGTTCTAACTCACTTTGACTTACAAAGGATGCGAGAAATAAAAGAGTCGTGAGAACCGTAATCAAATAGTACAAAGGCGAGGTGCCCAAGTAATGGAAGTGTACTCAGAATTCATCGAGTCCGAGCCATAGATGTCTCTACTGGGTGCTTGCATAGGCTCTCCCACGATGTATGGCGGCTTCACAGCGGCCCACTACTCACAACTGTTGTGGTGGCTAGTCTTTGGCTTGATTCGGCAAATGGCTAGCTCTGTGCCCTTCCTTCCCACACTTGAAACACGCTCCGACCGGCCATACACTTACCCCAGTCTTCGCTACCACATTCTTTGCACTGTGGCCTATCTCCGCCGCTATTCCCGATCCGTTGGATCGTGGTTTCGGGCCGGACTCGTGCGGAAATGCCACAGTCTATGCGCGCGTCTGTTGGGGGCGCCAGAATCGTATTGGGGTGGTCCCACTTCCTCTTGTGATTTCTTGTGTGGGGCCGCCCGGGTTGACTACTACTGCTGGTACCAGCATGTCGCACTGCACCGCCCGCCACTCACCGCGCGCGGGCGTAATCGAGAGGTGCTAGTGCTTGAATAAAGCCTCGAACATTCTCATCCAGCCCATAATGAAGCGCTCGGTCTTCTTTGCCTCTGTATCCACCGGCTCGGGGCAAAAGCGGGACAAACGGGTAAATTCCCTCTCATATATCTCCACTTTGCCCTCCGGTTCGCACACACAGTGTAAGAATTCACTTCGCTTCTCAGAACGAGCCGCCGCGGGATAGAATTTCCGCTGAATGCTTCTTTGAATAGATTCCAAGTAATCGTTTCTCCGCGGCAACAATGGTTCCTTGGGCGGACTCCCACCACAAGTACGCGTCATCCTCGGCATGAAGGTCGCCTGGGACACCTCTCGGTCCTCGGGCGGTTCATCGATCGAAGATGGTCTCAATGGAGGACGGCCACAACTTCGACCACGGTGGGGTCACTAGAGACCCATTGAAAGATCTCGGATCATACTTCCCGAAGTCCTTCGTAACGAGACTCGAGTTGCATCGTTTCGCCCCGATTTGCTTGGGCGGTTGGGTGGCTATCGTGTTCGTACTGGACTCTGCATAGCCTCCACCATCATAGTCATAACATTGGCGTTCCCACAGTGCGCCACGGGGCAATCTGCAGTACATTCTCCCGACGTTCAGTGGTCCCGAGGAGGTCTCGAGCGGGTGGAGTAACCTCTTCCCCGATCCGGGGGTAATTCCGGTTGGGCATCAACATTTTCCCTTGCCCTCCGCCTACCACGTCCCCTACCTCTCCCTCGGCCTCTCTGGTGGCATTATGTCCAAACTACAATATAGAGAGTTTCTAACTTTCGTTTCCTTTACTTTCAAATCATAAGATAGGATCACCCTCGGCTTTTAAGGTTATGAATATGCATAAAATCAGTATCATATCATAATCATTTACTTTCTTAATAAAATATCGTAACGTGCACAGCGGTGGATCGGAGCGTTGTTAAACCATGGGAACTACTCAGCTTACTCAGTAAGCAAGTCTACAGAACCCTTAAACCTAGGGCTCTGATACCAACTGTAACGCCCCTACTTTTCTATAACCAAATTCCTAGGGACATTACCACACATGCATGCATTTATAGGCCGAGAGATAAAAAGAACTTAAAAGCCATTACCAATTAACGTAAATAGTTCCAGGGATCCCAAATAAAAAACAAAACATTCAAATCATTTAAAAACATCACATCAGCTTGGCCTATTAAAAACTGTAAGTAAGTTTAACTTCAATTAAAAACATAGAGACAACAATAGTTCAAAATAAGAATATGCGGAAATCATGCTGGTTCCCATGGTCTTAGTAACGCTCCCCCGTCATCCGCCCTGCACGTCCTTCCCTTTACCTGAAAAACATTTTTTTTAAAAGAAAGGGTGAGTATTGCAAAACAATACCCAGTAAGTAACCTCGCTACCGAGGTTTGGGATATGCATACACATACAATCACGATCTCTAAACTCATTCATAACATACATAGATGGGATCTAGAACTTTCTAGAGTTGCCAGGTCTTTAATCCATGGCTGCATATTTAATTGTCAGGCCTTTAATCCATGATCGCTATTCGATTGCGAGTCTTTAATCCATGGTCGCTCATTCAATTGTCAGGTCTTTAATCCATGACTGTTTATTTAATTGCCAGGTCTTTAATCCATGGCTGTTCATTTAATTGCCAGGTCTTTAATCCATGGCTGTTCATTTAATTGCCAGGTCTTTAATCCATGGCTGTTCATATAATTGCCAGGTCTTTAATCCATGGCTGATCATTTAATTGTGAGGCCGACTGGTCATCCTGAGTCATTTCATTTCGGGTCCTCACGGACCTTCTGATCGTGACCCATAGGTCTCTGTTGCATGTTTGACCATGCACCTAGCGATCTCAGGATAACCAATGTCCACACTATTCGTTAATTCATTTCATGGCGTACAAAACATGCATGAGGTCCCATCAGTCACATAATCATGGTGTACATATCACAAACATCATCATCAATATATCATTCATACTTTCTCATGGACAGTGTAAAAATCATACTTTTGTAAGAAACATGAAACATTCTCATACAAACTACTGTCCTATTCTCACATGAAATAATGAGATCCTTATACATAACATACGAGAATACTTTCACATAAATTAATGGTTCATTTTCACATAATACATCGAAGTATTTGCACATAAAATGTCACGTATTCTCAAAATAATATCTGTGTATTTTCATGTGAAAAATATAAACTATTCCGCATAAAATCATGAAAATCATTTTCATTTACTCCCATTAAAAGTTCGGCACGAGGTCCCTTACCTCGAGCTTCGATTTTACTCCAAAACCTAATCGAACTCCTCGCCTACTCTCCTTTTAGTGAAACCTGCTTCACACATAATTTCCGAAATCAAACTCCAAGTATTCACACTTAAACCCTAATCATGCGATACTCTAAATACTGCATTAAGATGTCGTGTCCCGCTTACCTCGGTTTCAACGCGAGAACTCAATATTCTCTAGTTTGCTTGGCAATCGACCTCCAATTCCGTTCCAAGTTCGGTTCCTATAAAGACGTGTTCGAACCTGTAACTTAAATTCTCAATCGAACGCTTAATCTAATCGATAGGTCGCAATATTTCTAATTAGGTATGAAACTCGAATCCAACGCTCACCTAACGACAAAACCTCATTTCTGTGAGAACACGGCGGCGGTGGAGAGAGGACTCTCGGCGTGCAGTGTGAACGGCGGAGGTCGTTCGTGGAGGCTCTCCGAGTGCAGCGCGAGCGGCGGGCCGGAGGGGAGTTGCGGGCGGCCGAGCTCGCGAGGCCGCATCGCTGCGGGGACTTTGACGGCGACGCGGACGGCGGCGGTAGCTGCGCGATCGGCGCCGGCGGGGTTCCTTCGCTTCGCGAACTACGACGACGCGAGAATCGGAACTTCCGGCGGCGTGCACGAGCTCTCGCCGGCGACGGATCTTCGCTCGCTCCTCGGTGTGCAGGCGTGAACGACTTGCGGCGGCGGCGCGAGGCGAGCGATCGTCGCGTCGCGTCAGAAATGAGCTTCAATCGCAGCGGCTTGCAAGGCGGGCCGGGGCGTTCGCGCGGCGGCCGGCGAGATGCAGATGGAGGCGGCGTGCACGGCTGACCGGACGGCGACGGCAGTAGCTGTGATGATGGAGCTAGGGTATCGGTTAGGGTAAGAAGGTTGAAGGAGAAGAGTGAGGTGAATGCTTTTAGGGTTAGGGTTTTTTTTTTTAATATAATGAGGAAGATGTGGAGCCTAGGGTTTCTTATGATATATATATATACCATCTATCTAGGTCAAGTTGTGTGCCAATAAACACCCTAATTCAGACCTAATTCACCAAAACGCCCTTACACTTACCTTTCCCTTTAATTTTCATAGTTAATCTCATTAGCAAAGAAATAATTCACATAAGCTAAACAAAATTACGGCCTCCCTCTCGCCGAGCTTGATTAAAAATCACTAATCCAGCTAAACACGGCATTTACTAGAGCGTTAAATAAAATAAATAATAATACCTGTGATGATGGTCGTCACAATGAAATTCATAATAAACTATAGTGTAGCCTAATTATTTAATTAAGGCTAGTTTGGTGAAATTAAATTGAGAGAAATTAAATTGAATATGATTCAATTTAAAATTCCATAATTATGCAAATGTGATTTGTATAATAAGGTATGAGATACATTCCATATTGAATCCATAACTTATTATACAAATCATGTTCTCATTTTTTGAAATTCATAACAATTATGCAAATGTTCTCATTATAAATAGGTGGAATATGAGACATTTCATAACTCATGTTCTCATTTTTTGGAATTCAAGCCAAAAGGAACACCCAATTCTCTCTCAACTCTCTCTCAATTTCCATAACACTTTCTCCAACCCAAAATCCAAAGAGAGCCCCACAACTCTCCCTCATCCTCCTGAGAACAACCGAGAAGATCAAGTGGAGGTATCCCCTTACATCGGTTCATCACTTTCGTTGGAGTGATCGTTCGATCGTTGAGATCGTGATCGGAGAAGGAAAACTCGAAGAACGATTCTTCAAAAGGTATTTATCGATTACCTTTCTATTTTCTTCTCGTTTTTGCATGCTTATTCTAGATAGAAAGTGTTGCTTTCAATTTTAAGAAAATTAGAACAACAACGAAGATTCACGTCGCAATTTCGCTGCGGGAAATCCATTCCCTTCAGTAACCACTATACCCGTCCAAGAAGCAATAGTAAGCTTGGCCAGCTAACCTATCCAACAATTGGTCGATGAAGGGTAAAGGGAAGTGGTCTTTACGAGTGGCTTTGTTAAGCCTCCTATAATCCATGCACACTCTCCACCCAGTCACTGTCCTAGTGGGAATTAATTCATTTGGTTCATTTGTCACAACTGTCATCCCACCCTTCTTTGGTACACATTATTGGACATGGCTAACCCAACTACTATCAACTATGGGGTATATGATGCCAGCATCCAACCATTTAATTACCTCATTCTTGAAAACCTCTTTCATGGTTGGGTTAAGTCTCCTTTGTTGCTCGATAGACTTGAAGTTTCCTTCCTCCAAGTTTATTTTATGCATGCAAAAGGAACTTATGCCCTTGATATCAGCCAAGGTCCAACCTATGGCGTTTCTATGTTGCTTTAATAATTTCAGGAACATCTCCTCATCCTTGTGTTAGGCTTGCTGACATAATAATGGGTTGTTTCTCGCTCTCCCCAAAAAAGGCATACTTCAAGTACATTGACAAAGGTTTTAAATCAAGAGTGGGAGGTATCTCTATAGAGGGTTGCATAGGTGGAGTTTTACTTCCCCTCAAATATAAGGACTCAAACACCCTTTTGAAATTGGTTACTGAGCTAAGGTTTCTCCCTCTTCTCCCAATTCACAAAAATTCAAGTCTTCGCTTGTGATCTGTCCAAAAGACTGGATATGATGCTCCAACAATTCTTGCTCGACAATTTCCTCAATTATTTCCTCAAGCTTGTTAAGAACAAAACAATATTCCACATATGTGGGGTGTTTCATTGTGTCATTGATAGCATGAAAATATGCTATCTTATTTCTATATTTTAGCTAGTTTTTATACTTAAAACATGGGCTTTCATGACATTTTATGGTTAATTTCAGAAAATTGAGATTATGAAGCAAAAATAGGGTGTTCGAGACTATTTTGGTGCAATTTAGAGCATGTGTATACTTAATTGAAGATCCAAGAAAAATCTAGATGTATTTTAGTTTAAAAAATATACTGAGAGATTCTATATCGAATCATGATTCCAACACATCAAATCGGAGGTCATTCGGACACCCGAGCGAAAAGATATGACAAAAATGGTTGCAGTGGGTTTGTTGGCAGCAAGCACAGCGTTGCAATGCCATACCTAGCGTTGCAACGTCGTGTCGAATTGTAGTATAAATATAACACATTGTTGCATTTGCAAAGGGAGTCGAATTTGATAGTTTTTAGCCCTAATTTCGAAATACACACTCTAAGAGAAGAAAGAAGAGCATTCCTTGGAAGCCAAAGCATTTGTGGAGGCTCGAGATCGTGACGGGAGCTCGGGATCGAGGGACCGACATCGACACATAAGTTTATTTCTCTTTCTTTTAGTTTGTAACTAAGTTTAAAGACTATCATATGACTTTAGCCTGTTTTTATGATGATTTTGAGTAGTTAAATGTTGTAGTTAGGGGATTGAATAACATGTTTTGAATTATTTAATTATGTATTGAACTTTGTTGTGTTATTTATTTTTGGCAATTCGTTCTTAAATTCATCGATCTTGTTGGTTTGAGTGGACTCGAGAGAAAGAAACTTAGATTAGAGCAAAGTTGTCAAAATCCTTAGTAAATCTGGTACGAGAGTAACTTAGATTCTTTGGGAAACATATAAATAAGTTGCTTAATGTCGTGCATGCTTTTAAAATTCATAAGGAAACTTTAGGATTTATCGTTGTGCACGAGGCTCACCATGGGTCGAGAGATTCTTTTGGGTATTTTTACTTCTTGTTTATAAATTCACAACCATAGTTCATTGCATGTGTTAAATAAGGAATTAATTTGTGACATCAATTTTCCTATAATTCTATCATATTCGTGTCTCCATTTGTACATGTATTTTTCTAACTTTGTTTTCACTCCAAGTTTTGTTGCTTTAGATAAAATTTAGAATAAGTATCTTGGTAATTAATCAATCTAAAAACTCATTCCTGAGGACGATACTCTGTACTCAAAGAACTATATTAAAACTTGACTCGTACACTTGCGGTATTGCAATATCATTTTATGCAACAAGTTTTTGGCGTCGTTGCTGGGGAATGACGATTATTTAGATTGATTAATATTAGGAGAAAATTCAAGATTTTAGACTAATTTTTTTTTTCCTTTTTTGTTTTCTTCCTTATTTATTTTTTTCCTTTTTTTTTTCCTTATTTATTTTTTTCCTTATTTGTTGTTTTCCTTTTTTGTTTCTTTTGTGTTTTTTATTTTTTGTTTCTTTCTTTATTTTTCTTATTTATTTTTTCCTTATTTGTTGTTTTTCCTTATTGTTTTCCCTTTTGTGTTTTTTCCTTTTTTGTTTTTTTCCTTATTTTTTTCCTTATTTATTTTTTTCTTTTTTCTTTTTTTCTTATTTGTTGTTTTTTTCCTTATTTATTTTTTTCTTTTGTGTTTTCTTTTTCTTTTTTGTTTCTTTCTTTTTTTTAAAAAAAAATTCTCCTAATTTATTTTTTTTTTGTTTTTTGTTATTAATTTAGTCTTATGTGTTTTTTTGAGTCTTTGTCTCCTGTTTTGGTTGTGTTGATTTTGTGGAAAAGTTTAGATTTGAATTGTTGTGATTTAAAGTATGACTTTTCATAATTTTAATTCTTCGTCAATGTACTATCCTTCTCAGGAGCCTAGGTATGTGAATCATGATTTCTATGGATACCAAATGTCTAATTCTTACCATTCTGAATCTATGATTTATGAAAATTCTTTTGATGGTAATCATATAGGCACTTGGAACCAAAATTTTTCCTACCCCAACCAATCTATAGAAAACTCTTCTCATGTGGATTTATTAATGGAACATACTTTGGAGTTGAGGGTTAAAAATTTGTGTCATGCTGAATTAGAAAGGTTGGATAGGTTAGAAGCTAAAGTGGTAGAACTTGGGGTACATGAAAGGACTCATCATCTTAATCAACTGGTAGAATCCCTTAAGGCCCTATAGGAGCAAATTCTGATTCTTGCCACTGACGAAGAGCAACCTAGGAGGACTTATGCATATGATAGTGAGGATGAGTTGGAGGAGACTGAAACACACCAAAAACAGGTTTGTGAGGTCGAAGCATGGTAATGCAATCATTTCCACAGAAGAAATCCAAGTGATAGAGTTCGAGGATGAAAAGTCTCCCTTCCCTTTATCTCCAAAAGTTTCTTTTAATCTTGATAACCAATTTTCCTATACTCACGAGTCTTTTTTTGAATTTTGTTCTTTTATTTCGATAAATAAAAATAACAAAAATATTTATCTTTCAGGTGGCCAAGAAAAACAAGATAGCCTTTTAGACTTAGAAAGCTATATTGACTCAAGGAAGAAGGGCCCGAAGAAATATGAGCAATTTTACGTACCTTGATGCCAACCATGGGTCCAATCTAGCTAAACACGTTAAAAAAATCGCTTCTTGGGAGGCAACCCAAGCTTTACATTTCATTTACGTTTCTGTTTTTGCTTTAATTGTTTTATTTGTTTGTTTAGTTCTTAGTTTGCTTTGTTTTGTTAGGTTGATGTTGATGACGTCCCTCGTAAATCCATGCTCCCGTTCTGCAGTCCTTTATCTCTCGTGACTTGGTCGTCCAAGGAATTCAAAAGAAAAATGAAGATCTTCATTACTCATGACATTATTGCTCACTCTTACCTTTCTTACTTTCTTTGAGCTTATTTTGCAAACATTGGGGACAATGTTTAGTTTAAGTTCGGGGTGGGATGTGTTATTTATTTGTTGGAACAATCCTGAGTATGTGCTAAATTGTTGATTGATCTTATGCATAAGTATGATTAGGATGGCCTAGGATGAGATTTAATTGAAAATTTTTGTGATTCTGCTGAAACCTGTGAGCATGATATGAATCTGAGTTAATCTAAAAATTTTCTTGAGTTTTTCCTACAATATTGTGCACATAGCCTGTGTTCTTGTAGTTTTGAATGCTTAGAACAAAGTTATTAGGTTTAGAAATTTGATGTCACCTCGATAGGTATAAGGACTGATTTGAGAGTTAAACTGCAGGTTAGGGTGAATGAAAATGAAGTACATGGATCTGTAAAATATGTGCATTATGTAGAAAAAAAGTTTGTCTGTTTTGTTTGCTAAACAAAAAATCGTGAGGACAAAAAGAGTTACCTTCACTGTGATCAGTTAGGCCACTGATGAGTAGAAATTAATTATACTTATTATATCTAATTTTCTTACATTCTAAGTGAATAATATGTTTAATTGTTGAAATTGTGTCCAATTTAGTTTAGGTGACAAATTATCATTATTTAGTGGAACTAGTCTAAAAAGCACACTTTAGTTCAAATTCGTAAATTGAAATAAAAATTGAAAAAAAGATTAGAAAAACAAAAGAATGAGAGAATTGAAAATAACAAAAGAATTAAAGCTATAAAAAAACATAAAAAGAATGAAAAGGAAAAAAAAAAGCTTATTATCTAATTTTTTTTCTTTTGTTTTTGTTTTTCTTCCTTGCGTAGGTGGCGTACATGCATGGAGTCTTCCATGAGAAATGTAAGGGAGAAATTGTCTTGTGGCTTGACACACATTGTGGAGCAAGAAATGGCACATATAAGGGACCTATTTCTGGTCATTTTCAAGAATAAAAGGAGGGCAATGCATCGAGTAAAGAAGTGTAAAGTTTTAGTGTTCTCTACAAAAACAAAAGTTTAGAGCGTGTTCTAGTTCTTTGTTTTTATCCTTTTTATTTTATGTTTTCTCCCCTTTACAGTTATTCTTGCTTTTCCACCATGTGTGGCTAAGGTTTAATTTCTGATTCAGGGGTCATTTCATTTCCAATTGTAACTTTGTGAGGCTTTAGACCTAATTGAAATATTGTTTCTAATTTAAGAATTCTTTGTTTCTTGTTTTATTTTTATGATTGATCGTTACTAATTAAATTGACACCTTAATTTAGTTTCAATCAATTTATTGCTATCCATGATTTTGTGATCCGTAATTGTCACAAATGATTGAAAAAATGTAGCAAGGGGTTGGCTTATGTGTGTGTAATGGCTTTTCTATTTTACATAGCTTGCATAATAGACTCTAGGAAACAAAGAAACAAAATTAATTAATTTGTAGTTATCTCAATTAGTTAATTTTGGTTTAGTCCTCTCATTGCTTTTAATGCTATTATTTAATTAATATGGAACGCTATCGTACCTAATAGATTAAATTATAAGTTTTGATTTTGATGTTTGGTTAAGATCAATTAAATTAGGAGAGTTTATATTTATTGCGGCTTTTCCGAGTAAATTAACTGAGTTCTTGAATTAGCAAAATTAAAATTGATTTCTTTTTTTTCCTTTTGAAGCCTATGATCGAGATTACAATTGGATGAAATTTATATCCTTGAATTGAAAGTTGCATAAAATTATCTTTTTATTTTTTATTTACTGTTTAATTTCATTTTTTGTTCGACAATTCAATCCCCCCCTCTTTATTTTGTTATCATTATTATTTTTAACTTTGAGAAATTAATTTGATTGGTTCCCTTGGGATTCAACCTGGTCCACTATTTCTACAAGTTAGATCTAGAAATCCAGTAAATATTTTGGAGGACTTTGACAACCCGACCATTTGTTGAGTTTTGTGCCCTAAAACTAGTAGTTTGTAATTTTTTGTTCTAATTAATGTAATAAATTGTTATTACTTCAATAAAGTGTTATTATTCGTTATTTACAACATTGCCTTTATTTTAACCCTAAATCCAATAAACTAAACATCCAAGGCTGTTAAATGTATCTTTAACTGAATGTAGCGTACATATAAAGGATCTCAGTTCGAGATACAACCTAAAGGGTCTATAGTAAGGGGATAAGGTTTGGGTACCTTACCCTAGTAAAACTATGGATGTGGTCCACTTTGTATATGATACAAACACTGTGATCCTAACGTGTTCGTGTAGATGACATGTGAGTGGGGATATCCTATGTAATGAGATTACATAAGACCGAACCACAAAATAGTAACCTCTAGATGTAACTCCGTTGACTAGTTAGGTTTCTATTTCACTAGGATGACCTAGACAACTTGATCTCAATTCTAAGCAGGTTACGAACTCTTGTTCGCGGGGGTTTGTCCTTTGACTAGTATGGGTGAGAGTGGCCAAATTTGCCGACTCAATATGCCTACATTCTTGGGGACAAGACCGAGTGAGCAACTGGGGACTTAGCCTAGTAAGATGGAATTCACTCCTTCCCGCCTACTAGGGTAAGTAGAGGAATGTTCCCTTAAGTGGTGTCTCCGGGACTTGAACAAAGGGCCTGACCCTCTCATTGGCCCGAGAGAGACTCTGTTTGTTGGTAGGACCACAAACAAATTGTTTATTAGAGGAGCGCTGGTACTTAAGGTACAAGATGTAACCCAGGGGTAAAACGGTAATTTGACCCAGCTGGTGTTACCAACATTCGTGAAGGACTTGTTGTTATTGGTCAATATCCGTGGACACAGAAATATATCTGCAGTGAGAAGAGTGCAGCTGCGGGACTTTAGTGGAGTGTTTCTGCAGTTAACGAATGGTGATTATGAGGTTAATGAGATTAACCGAGTAATCTCGTATCGTTGGAGCTTCTGATTTGTAGGTCTATTAGGTCCACCTTCTAGCTCGTAAAGGGTTCTTAGATCGTTTTGAATTTGAAATGTTCAAATTCATTAGGGAATAAATTTAATGTATATAGATACGATATAATATAAAGTTTTGGAACTATATATTATAAATTTAATGTGAATATGATTCATATTAAATTATATGAGAGAATTAAATATTTGAAAAAGTTCAAATATTATTTTAAATGTGAATATGATTCATATTTGAAAACTATAGGTTATAATTTAATGTGCATAAGATGTGCATTAAAACTATAAGTTGGAGGAGAAAAAGATTAAATATGATTTGATCTTAATTATTAATTAAATATATGATATTTAATTAATTAATTAAATTTGATTTATTTATTTTAATAATTATTTAATAATTATTTAATTAATTATTGGGAACGTGTCAGGAGGACATGTTCCCCTCTTCCCACCTAATCGATAGGGAGTGGGGGGAAGAACTCCTCTGAGATAACCTCTCGAGGAAAAGGGATTTTGGTAGTTCGATGATTCTGCAATTGTGAATTGCTTTTGGAAATAATTCTCTCTCTCAATTTCCCTCACCTTCCAAATTGTTGGATTCATTCCCTCCAAAGAAATAGATCTAATTAGACCTTAGAGGATAGGAGGTTTACCAAGTGGTGTTGTCCCTGTGGTGAAGAAAAGAACAGAAAAGATTTTTTCCAGTTCCTGTGTTGTTGTGCACTTGATGCAAAGAGTTGCTGTGAAACTACAAAGGTATATTTCGATTTCCCTTTTAGTTTAGTTAAATCTACAACATGTTTGCATGTTTAATATCCATGCCTAATTAGATTTGTATGCTTATCTTCGTTTTCCACCAATGTATTGGTATTTGTGTTCAACCAAAATAAACTAGCAAAATCGATTTCAAATCACGTTTCCGCTGCTCAAGGGGATCCGATCTCCATCAACCCCAAGGGTGATTAGTTCATAATGACAAGAAAAGAAAGCAATAAATAGTAAACCTAGCTATAAACGTGCTTAAAGAAATCTTAGTTACAAAATAAGAAGAGTAAGGGCAAAGAATAAGGAGAATTGACAGATGGGAGAATTTCTATGGCTTCTTTCAAGCTATCCAACTCCTTTCCAGAAGAGGAATGCCTTCCAAGCTAGTCTTCTCTTCTTTCTTGATTTCTGCTGCTTCCCAATCGACATCTCATTCTTTTTCTCTTCCTTTTCTCCCCCTTCTTTCCAAAAACGACTAAAGGGAGCCTTTATAGCATATCTTCTCGAAATGTAGACAGGAGAAATGGTCTGATGGCTTTCCATTGGCTCACAACAGCTAATGTGGCAACTTTTGTCCAACTCAATTAATAAAATTTCTCCCACGTACATATTCTGCAAACTGACACCAAAAATTTGCTCCAGCAAGCTTGACTCCTCAGCAATTGCACAACTACAACAATTCAAAGCAGATTTTCAACACTTAATAAATTCTATCTTTCCAAAAGCTCGTGTAAAAATGACGAAAATGACAAAATTCATCAATGAAAAACATTTTAATGGCCTTAAGGTACTTCAGAACTACTTTGTAACAATTAGCACACAAAAGTACCTACTCAAGGGGTTTCTAGAGTTAAAATAGTAAAAGAAAACTCCAAATACTAAGAAATAAACACCATAAAAGCTCACTCTTAACTCTCATTCTAAGAGTTAACACTTGTTTCAACCCATAAAAAGACTTAACTAGTTTACAAACGTTATCTTCAAGTCTCTTTACAACAAACCCCTTAGGTTGTTCCATATATATTTCTTCATCTAAATCTCCATTTAAAAATGCAGTTTTTACATTCATTTGGTGTATTTCTAAATTTTGTAAAGCTTCTATTGCGATTAACATCCTTATAGATGTAATCCTCGTCACTTGAGAATAGGTATCAAAGAAATCTAACCCTTCTTTTTTACAAAAGCCTTTAGCTACTAAACGAACTTTGTATTTATCAATAGTGCCATCAACCTTTACCTTTCTTTTAAAGATCTATTTACTACCAATTGGTTTACTTCCCAGAGGTAAATCAACCAATACCTAGGTATTGTTATGCAAAATGGATTCTATCTCACTATTGAAAGATTCCTTCCAATAAGGTGCATCTGGAGATGACACACCTTCTTGAAAAGTTTGAGGCTCACCTTCAATCATATAAGTTATGAAATCAGGTCCAAAAGAATTAGCTTTCTTAACTCTTTTGCTTCTTCTAGGTTCAGACTCAGTTTTCTGATCGTCTTTACCTTTCGAGGAGCTAGCCTCATAATTCCTTTTGATACCACGATACTTGTGTATCTTTCCTCTTTCAAATGAAATATATCCTCGAAGAATTCAGTTTCAGTAGATTCCATGATAGTATTATTGTTAATAACAAGTATTTCTGATTTAACTACCAGAAATCTATAAGCAGCACTATGCATTGCATAACCTATAAATACACAATCAATTGTCTTAGGTCCCAGTTTGGTCATTTTTGGTAAAGGAACTTGTACCTTTGCCAAACACCCCTATACTTTAAACATTTTATATGAGGGTAATTTCCTATTCCACACTTCATAAGGTGATTTATCAGTCTTCTAATGTGCAATTCTATTTAGGATAAAATTTGATGTAAGCAAAGCCTCCCCCCACAAATTATGGTGTAAACCTGAACTATTTAACATGCAATTAGCCACGCCCTTTAAAGTTTGGTTCTTTCTTTCAGCTACACACCATTTTGTTGTGGTGTATAAGGTGTTGTAGTTTGATAGATTACATCATTAACTTCACAGTATTTATAAAGTGATGATGATTCATATTCACCACCTCTATCTGATCTAAGCATATTTACTTTATTCTCAAGTTGATTTTCAACTTCTGCCTTATATGCTTTAAAAACATCTAAGATTTCATCTTTACTATGTAATAAATATACAAAGCAATATTTGCTACAATCACCAATGAATGTGACAAAATACTTCTTACCGCCTCTTGTAGGGGTACTTTCATGTCACATACATCACTATGGATTAAATCAAGAATCTCATTACTTCTTTCCACAGAAGAAAATGACTTTCTAGAAAACTTTGATTCAACACAAACTTTGCATTTGTATTTATTATCAATGTTAAAAATAGGCAATAGTCCTAAATTTATCATTCTCTTTAAAGAATGATAATTGACATGCCCAACCTAGAATGCCATACATCACACAACTCAACGATATAAGTTTGTTGTTATTATTATTCTTGGGCATTTGTGTCAATACATTCAGTTTGAACATGTCAACATTTAGATAGCCTTTTCCCACATACATACCCCCATTTGTCAAAAAAAATTATCTAACTCAAATACAAGCTTGAATTCATTCTTATTAAGTAGAATTCCTGACATTAGATTCTTTCGAGTCTCTGGCATATGCCACACATCATTGAGGGTAAGTATCCTTCCAGAAGTTCATTTCAGCAGGATCTTCCCTTTGCCTTCCACAGAGGAAGTCGAAGCATTTCCCATGTATAGCTTATCGTTTCCATCTAGCTTCTCATATGAGGTGAACAATGACTTGTCTTTACAAATGTGCCTAGTGGCACCAGTATCAATCCACCAACCTTTGGTGTCAGAAGCCATATTTACCTCAGAAATAACAATTAGATCAATATTTTCTGCAACATTGGCCTGATGATTGGAGCTTTTCCCCTTCTTGTGTCGACAAGCTGCCCCTGTATGGCCAGATTTACCACAAACCCAACAATTTCTACGAATGTGTTTGGTAACGTCATTCCTCGATCCAATATTCACATTTTTCTTCTTGGATTGTTATTTCTTGGGTTCACGCCTTGAAGCCTCAGCAACATGAGCTTTGGCTTCAACTTCTAGTGAAGTTTTATCTCATTTTCTTATTATCCTCTTCTATTCGAAGTTTAACAGCAAGATTCTCCATGGATAATTCTTTTCGCTTGTGTTTGAGATAACATTTGAAGTCTTTCCAAGAAGGAGGCAACTTCTCAATCACAGCAACAACTTGAAATGGTTCATTGATGTCCAATCCTTCACTTTGCAAATCACTAATTATAATTTTCAATTCTTCCATCTGATTGACTACCAATTTGGCATCAACCATTTTATAATCTAAGAATTTTCCTACAAGGAATTTATTAGTACCAGCATCTTCCAGCTTATACTTTTTGTCGAATGCCTCCCACAATTTCCTTGACGTATTATAGGCATTGCAGTAGACATTATACAAGGTATCTTTAAGACCACTTAGTATATAGTTGCGACACAAGAAGTCTGAATGCATCCATGCTTGCTTGGCAGCTTCAGTTTCAGGAGTGAAAACTTCTGGTGGGGTAATTGGACATTCTTCCTTCAAGATGTGAGCAAGGTTCAACTTGTAAGGTAGAAGATAATCTTCTGTTGCCATCTCTTGAAGTTTTCTACCTTGAACTTCTCTGGTTTTTCAGCATGAGTTTTGAGGATGATCGATCCCATCATTGTAGCTAGGAACAACACCATTAGTGGAGGAGCTTGTAACCATTTTGGTAATTGTGTTCAGATTGTTGGATAATATTGTACTTTGTTATGTATAAAACTGAGTAACACTAGCAAATTGATTACAACTTAACTGGCTACAAGCTATTACAATAGTAAGTAATTGTGCAAATATTGTATATAACAACAAATCAAAACTCAAGAACAAAGGATGGTAAATAGTAGAGGCACGCTTACCTCATTGTCCTGAAGATAACTATTCGCTTTGCACGGGTTGCAAGCAGACTACAACGATCGTCTCAACAGGATACAATGACGACTCTGATAGAACGACGATCTCGAACTACTCGGATCTGGCAGACTTGACTCAAGATCAAAGAGAAGAAAGAAAAGAGAGGAACTCTTCAATTGGAATGAGGATACTCCAAAATGAAATGGGATGCACCAAATTAAAAAACAAGTTGCTATTTATAGGCTAGCAACTTAGTAACTCTCTAAAATCAAATAAATATGAAGAATATAAAACATATATCAAAAGTAACTCAATTGTGGAGTTACTTGTTAAAATTCAAACAAAACTCACACACTTAACTTTTTCAGTTAAATTTGTATCAGAAACATCAACACATTTGAATGTTTCAAACCATTTTGAAACTTTTGAATTTAAAGTTAGATAACATCAACATCAATTAGATTTTGATGTTTCAAAACAACACTTTCTTTCACATTTTTTTCCTATAAAGTCCAACAAATTGTATGTGAGATTTATTAATGAATTAATTATTATTTAAGAATTAAAAAAAAGAGGTAGCTTGGTCAAATGAAAATATTGTATTTGTAATTCATTATGAATTCAAAGGAATAAGATGACCTTAAAATAACAAGTATATTTGTAATTCATGAAAAAAAATGATAAGAGATGATCTAAAATTTATCTTCAAAGATGTTTATGTTGTAAAATTGAGAGGCAAAACTGGGCACCGAAACTTTACCAAAACATATAATAATAATAATAATAATAATAATAATAATAAAGAAAAGAAAGTGGAAATGGAAATGGGATATATATATTAGAAATAAAGATAGTGGAATTATATGACAAAGTTAAATAAGGAATAAAATAGAGAGAAAGTAGGAGAGAAAAAAATGAATTGGAGAGAACTTCACCCAATTGTGCTCTTTATTTATCCACCAAAAACCACTATTTATAGACAATTTTGAGATCATGATGTGGTCCATTTGGACACCAATCTATGACCTTTGTTGGACACATGGGAGAAACTTTGGCTATGGATAATTTGTCACATGGCATGGGTATCAAAGGGGCATGTGGAATGAACATTTACATGTGTAATTTTACAATACTCTCCCTTAAATGCTCATTTATATATAAAATATGTCTCGTTAAAACCTTACTAGGAAAAAATCCAATAGGAAGAAAAACCCTAGTGAAGGAAAAAAAGTACATATTTTATATAGTTTACTATAATGCATTCACTCCCCCTCATGGAGACATCACTTAAAGTCTATGAGTCGCCGCATTCCAATGTTATGTACTAATTTCTTGAAGGTTGTAGTTGGTAATGTTCGTAAATAAGTAGGTCAGGTTATCCTTCGAACAAATTTGTTGTACAGTGATGCACCATTTTCTTCAAGATCATGAGTGTAGAAAAGTTTTGGTGAGATATGTTTTGTCTATCTACTTTGATATATTCTCATTTGATTTGAGTTATATATATTGTGTTGTCTTCGTATAATATTGTTGGAGGATGTTTACTAGAAGACATGTCACATGTTTCACGAATGTGTTGAGTCATTGATCTTAGCCATACACATTCTCGACTTGCCTCGTGAATTGCGAGGATTTCAGCATGATTCGAAGAAGTGGGCATGGTGGTCTGTTTTACTGATCGCCATGATATAGCAGTATCTCCACATGTGAATAGATAACCTGTTTTAGATCTAGCTTTGTGTGGATCAGATAAATATCTAGAATCTGCAAAACCAACTAGATCAAAACTGGATTTGTTAGAATAAAATAACCCCATATCAACTGTTCCTCAGAGATAACGAAGTATATGTTTAATCCCATTCCAGTGTTTTTTAGTTGGACAAGAACTATATCTCGCTAGTAAATTTATTGAAAATGCAATATCTAGTCTCGTGTTATTAGCAAGATACATAAGTGCACCAATTGCACTAAGATATGGTACTTTAGGACCAAGAAGTTCTTCGTCATCATCTCAACGCCGAAATATATCTTTCTTTACATCTAATGAACAAACTTCCATTGGAATGTTCAATGGATGTGCTTTGTCCATATAAAATCTTTTTAAAAATCTCTGTATAAGTTGACTGATGAACAAATATCACATCTGCTAAATGTTCAATTTGCAAACCAAGGCAAAATTTTGTTTTTCCAAGATATTTCATCTCAAATTCTTTCTTAAGATATTCTATCGCATTGGATAACTCTTCAGGAGTTCCAATTATATTTAAGTCATCAACATATATAGTTATAACAGCAAATCCTGACTGAGATTTCTTTATAAAAACGCACAGACATATTAGATTATTTTGACATCATTCTTTCAATAGATATTCACTCAGGCGATTATACCACATTCGTCTTGATTGTTTTAATCCATATAATGATCTCTGTAACTTTATTGTATACAATTCCCGAGAACTTGATTCATATATTTCTGGTATTTTAAATCCTTCTAGGATTTTCATATAAATGTTAGTATCCAAAGATCCATATAAATATGTCGTGACTACATTCATTAGATGCATATCAAGTTTTTCATATACAGTCAGGCCAATCAAATATCTTAGCGTTATTGCATCCACCACCGGAGAATATGTCTTCTCATAATCAATGTCAGACCTTTGCGAGAATCCTTGTGCAACAAGTCTCGCTTTATATCTTGTGATTTCATTCTTTTCATTTCTTTTCCTTACAAATACCCATTTATATCCCACAGGTTTGAGTTTTCCAGTGTCGGGATTACTGGTCCAAAAACCTCACGTTTTGAAAGTGAGTTCAACTCTACTTGGATTGTTTCTTTCTACTTCAGCCAATTCTTTCTACGTTGACATTCTTCGATATATTTTGGATCAAAATCGTCACTTTCAAGAATAATATCGTAAGCAACATTATAATAAAAAATGTTGTCAACAATGATATCATTTCGGTTCCATCTCCTTCATGTTGTAACATAGTTTATAGAAATTTCATTATTATCCTCAAGTGTTTGATTTTCATCAATACTCTTTTGAGTAGTTGTATTCTGGATTTCTTCTGGAACATCCATACCTTTTATTGAATCATTTTGATTCTCAATTACTTTTCTTTTTCGAGGATTTTTATCTTTGGAACTCATTGGTCTACCACGCTTCTAGTGTGCTCCAGACTCATTATTGACAACTTGTTTCGTTTGAGGGATATCAATTTTTGATGGAGCATTTGCAGCTAGTATATGTGATTTAGTCACTCTTTTAGCATCTGTGAATGCAACTGGCAATTGATTTGCTATATTTTGCAAATGAATTATCTTTTGAACTTCAAGTTCACATTGATCTCTATGAGAATCTAAATGAGATAATAACGATGCATTATATTCATGTAATTTCTTTTTCCAACTTCTTAATTCTTCCCCCTAATGTTGGAAATTTTGTCTCATTAAAATGACAATCAACAAATCGTGCAGTGGGGTTCAAGATATTTAATAATTGATCGGGAATCAAAATCAACATATATTTCTAACCTCATCTGAGGACCCATCTTAGTACGTTGTAGTGATGCAATCGGTACATATACTACACATCTAAAAGTTCTTAGATGAGAAATATTCGGCTCCTGGCCATAAGCTAACTGTAATAGGGAGTACTTATGATAATCTACTGACCTTATACGTAATAATGATGCAACCTGCAAAATAGCATGACCCCAAATCGATATAGGAAGTTTAGCTCTCATAAGCAATGGTCTTGCAATTAGTTACAGATGTTTTATAAATGATTATGCTAGACCATTTTGTGTATGGACGTGAGCTACAGGATGTTCAACACTTATCCCAATTGACATACAATAATTATTAAAAGTTTGAGATGTAAATTCACCAGCATTATCAAGTCGAATGGTCTTAAGTGTATAATCAGGAAATTGTGCTCTTAACTTAATTATTTGAGTAAGTAATCTTGCAAATGCAAGATTTCGACTTGATAATAAGCATACATGTGACCATCTGCTGGATGCGTCAATTAATACCATAAATATCTAAATGGACCTCTTGGTGGGTTAATAGGTCGACAAATATCACTTTGAATCCGCTCTAAAAATGCAGGTGATTCAATCCCCATTTTAGCTGGTGATGGTCTAATAATTAATTTCCCTTGAGAGCAAGCATCACATGACAACTCATTGGATTGAAGAATCTTCTGGTTCTTTAAAGGATGCCCATGTGAATTCTCAATAATTTTTCTCATCATTATTGATCCGGAATGACCTAATCGATCATGTCAAACACTGAATATTTCTAGATTCATGAACTTCTGGTTCATTGTTGCATAACTTTCGATTACTCGTATATGAGTATAATATAATCCAGAAGAAAAAGCAGGCAGTATTTCTAAAATACGTTTTTCATGTGAAACAATAGATGTGATATAAAGACACTCTATATTATTTTTATAATCAGTTCCAACATGATAATTATTTTCACGTATATCTTTAAAACTCAATAAGTTTCTTTTCGATTTGCTAGAGAACAGAGCATTATTAATTGCAAATCTTGTTCCTTTAGGCAAAATAAAATTTGCATTTCCAAAACTTTCAATCATATTTACAGAACCTGATATAGTATTAACTTTTGCTTCCATCATTGTCAATCTAGTAAAATATTTTCTACTTATGAGTATCGTGTATGTAGTTGCGCAGTGTGCCAGACATAAATCCTCATTGCTCATTTTTTAGTCATTCAACATATGAAAACTGTCCATATTTCTTCATTAAACAAAAATAATTACAATAAGAGATACATAGTACAAAAAGTTCAAAGCTAAAAAGAACATAAAAATAAACATTAGTACTACACATTCTCAAAATCAAAAGAAGCACTTGCTAATTCATCAATTGTTTCAATCTTCGAGATGCAAAGAAGTCTGCCACATCCAAATTCGTCATATTGGATGGGTCAAATATATCATTATTTTGATAAGCAAGATTTGCTTCCACATTTTTCTTTTTTTCCTTCAGAGAAGCTTGACAGAGGTCCAGTAAATGTTTGGATGTACGACAAATACGTGACCAATGTCCAGTCATTCCACATCGAAAATATTTATTCTCATCATCTCTTGCATTCTTATTTTGTGAAGTTTTTCCTGTGATCATCATTTCGTGTGAGTTTCTTGAAATTTGGATAATTATAATGTCCACCACGAAAATAATTATTTCTTCATCTACCGCGGTCACGACCTCGACCACGACCACGATTATTAAAATTCATCTACCGTGGTTCCTACTAAGAGATTTTTATTTGAGAGTTTTTTAAAATTTTCTTAGAAAATAAAAAGATATTTAATAAAAGTTTAGAATTATGGTTTATTGTATACAAATATATATATTTAAAAAAATTGGGGTAGGGACGGGAAACGAGATGGGGACGAGGTCAGGGAAGGAGGCGAAGATTGTATTCCCCGTCTTCGTCCTCATTTAGCTAACGGAAAAAATTATTCCCCACTCCCTCCCTCATTCTCCGCCTAAATGGAGATTTCCCACCCCATTAGAGGTGAGTCCTCGCGGCCCGTCTCCGTAGGGAAAATGAGCATCTCTTGTAAAACACGCCCAAAATCATTCTCAATTTAAAGAAAATGAAATAAGTAAAAAGTAAAAGGCATGCCGAATCGCGTAGAAAGGCTAAACAACGAGTGGGGAAAAAAGTAAAAAAAAATGAAGAATCGTGCATAGAAAGACTCTAACACAGACACAAGTGAATGTGAGAGGAGGCTTTTGAGATTTCAACAAAGAAATTTAACACGTGTAATGAACTTCTATGATTTTAGTATTGTGAGTACAATCTCTAGTATTTGATTCTCTCTCCTACTTATATGTTTTATTCGAAAGTTACAAATCTTGTTCTCGAGATCGAAGTTGCAATAGATTCTTCAGATTTTGAAGAGGTGTTCTTGATATTTGAAGATGTGTTCTTCGTTCAAGAAGTGTTTGATTTTCAGGAGTGCAAAAAGTCTTCTGGTCTTTGTTTATGAATTCTCTCTGAATTTTCTCTCTAAAGTTTTCAATCTTTGAACCCTTAAAATGAAATGGGGAAACTCTCTATTTATAGAGTTCTTCACGCCTCTAAGTGGGCTTGGACTTGTTGGACTGGACTCAATTGATTTCGAGCCAATTCTTTTGACTGTGCCCGATTGATTTTGGGTCAACTTTTTGGACTGAGCCTAGTTGACTTTTGAGCTAGTTCTTTTGGATCAAACCTGGTTGATTTTGGGACATCCCTTTTTGACCGAGCCTGGTTGACTTTGGGAATCCCTTTTGGACTAGACTTGGTTGTTTTTTAGGCTCGCCTCTGGATTGGGCTAATTGGGGCCTTCAATTCAAGTTTTTGTCTTCAAAATTTCAAAGGACCCAATTGTGCAGTTGGATTTTGCCATAATTTGATTTAGGGATCCTTGTAGCTTTAAGTACTCCCTAATTAAATATAATTTTGTCATAGATGTTAAGTAATGACGTGAAAATTTTGGGTTGGTCAAAATTTCTATTCCAACAGGGCTTACTTAGAGAATTTTAGTACCTATTTGCAACATACAATACTAATTTACAAATGTTTGAAAGTTTAGGGAGTGGCCACCGTAGATCCACCAATGTCTATTACACAATTTTTAAAGTTGATGAAGCTCCTTGACATAAGCTTAAAAGTAAAAGATCAAATATGTAATTTAACGTATAAATTATAATCCACTTAAAGCATGTGACATGTTTCTTAGCAGAAAATACACTTTTTGTTCTTGAGGTTTAAGATAGGTACGGTGTCTAATTTGGCCATGGAGTTTCAAAATGGTGGTCCAAGTTTGGAAAATGGGTTTAAATAATATGAAAACATTTATTAGTTTTAGTGACGTTGTTTTATTTTTCTCTTTTCCCTCTATCTCTTTTCTTCGAGAAATTATCTGGTGAGGTAGTCAAAATGTGAGAGGTAGAAAGAGAAGTATACTATTAGAGAGCGTAGAAATTATTGAATTGCATCTTAACTATTATGATGTGGTTGCTTATTGAATAATTCATCATTCTCTTCTTCATTTATCTCCTTCCTTTTCTTTTTCAAAAGGTGCTCATAGGGATTTTGATGTAATCTCCTAAAAACCCCCTCCAAAAATTTGAATCGAATGTTTCCAAACTTGCAGTTACGTTGGTTCTTCACATTGACAGAAGTAGACTATTAACAATTTGATAATCAAGGTCTTGTACTTATGTACTCTAAAAAAATTAGAGCCCCTCTTGAACCTTAACTAAATCCCCTCATAAACTAAATCAAAACATTGTTTACTTAAAAAAAAATGAAAACATTATATTCTAAAAAAAAAAATTAAAATGTTAAATTACAAATTTATTAGTGTTTATTGGGTATTAAACTTTTAAATTACAAATATAATCATTGAAAATTTGAATTTTTTAAAACTTACAAATCAATTGGACGTATCATATAATTAAAATTTTATGGTTTCATTAGATATAAAATTAATATTTATATCTAATAAATCAATTAATTTTAAAAAATTTTAAATTTTGTACGAATCTACCAGATTTTTTTTTTTTTTGAGTATATCAAGAATTGGAGTGGGGGGATTCGAACTCATGACCTATTAGATTTTAAATTGAGAGTTTAAGACTTATTAAATACAAAATTAAAAATTTGACACTTAATGAAATAAACACAAAGCTCAAAATTTATTGACTAAAGTGGTAATTTTAAAAGAGCCCATATTAAGAAAGCGGAAGCAATTTAGGATCTTGAACACTCTAATTTGATCAATTTTGCAAAATAAAATGCATGCTCAAAATTGAAAAAACAGAGAGTAAGAATACATACCTTTCTAACTAAAAATTCTTCAAATTCGTGGGCAATTTCTTGTCACAAACACTTTGTGGACCACCCTTAGAGTCTTCCCTACTATCCCAGGTCTTGGAATGGATTGTGGGATCCAAAGTTGAGAGAATTTGGAAGAGAAAGGGTGAAAGGTTCAAAATCGAGAAAAACATAATTTTCTTCAAAATTCTCCAACCCTTGATGTTTCTTCCCTAATTAAAAGTCATATCTAGCTTCTTTAAGCTAGGAGAATAAGCCAACAAAAAGATGAGAAGGATTGGACAGCTAGGAAGTGACCAATTTTGAGAACACAAGGAGGTTACTCAGCTAAAAAAGAACCTTGGTCCAAATTTAATTCAAAAATGAATTTTGAATGTCTTTTTAATTTTAATTCAAAATTAATATAAAATTAATTTTAAATTAAAATCAATTTCTTAATTTAATTAATTAAATAATTTAATTTATTAATTTTAAACAATTATTTAATTTAATATCAAATATCAAATTAAATAATTGGACCAATCTCGATTTCTTAAATCGATCATTTAAGCATGAATCCCTATTCATGTTGTAAACTGAACCAATATTTAAATCATATTTAAATATGTCAAGCTCTTCTTGATCAAGTTTAATTCATAATTAAGTTATGACACGTTAAATATATCGTATATAATTAACGCTTTCTCCCAAAACCGAATTTGAACAATTCAAATTCTTTTCTCTCAAATTGTTACAAGGCTTAGTCTGAGCTAGTAAGGGGGACCTAATGTACCTACCAATCATGAGCTCCAACAATACGAGATTACCCGACCAAACTCTTTAGCCTAGCTAATCAACATTCGTTAACCACCGAGACACTCCACTAAAGCCCAGTGCCTACACTCTCCTCACTGTAGATATATTTATGTCCACTCGATATAACCATGATTAGTAAGCTGATCATTCACAGGTCATTCGTAATTACAGCTGGGTCAAATAAACTGTTTTACCCCTGTAATTACTTCTTGTTCCTTAAGTCCCACTAATCCTCTAATAAACAATTGGTTTGTGGTCCAACCAATAAACCGAATCCCTCTCGACCAATGAGAGAGGTGGGCCTTTTGTTCAAGACCCGGAGTCAACACTTAAAGGAACAACCTCTCTACTAATCCCTAAAGCGGGTAGGAGTGAATTCCATCTTGCAGAACTATGTTCCCAGTTATCTACTCGATCTTATCCCTGAAATGAGAGGCTTATTGAATCGATAGTCTCAAACCACTCTCACTCATGCAAATCTATGGATAATCCAAATAAACAGAAGTTCATAGCACAGTCAGGATTAAGATCGAGTTACCTAGGTCATCGTATGAATATAGTCAGTTGAGACAGTAAACAGAGTTATAAAGTCTAAGTGACTATTTTGCGGTCCAGTCTTATGCAAACTCATTGCATAGGACACCCCACTCGCATTTCTCCACATGAACGATTTAGGATTACATTGTACTTTACAGAGTGGGTCACACCCATAGTGTCTCAGGATAAGGTACCTAAACTATAGACTGTTCTGGCTATAAATTGAACTTGATCCACTTTTATGTTACACATAAAATTCAAGTATACATCCTATAGCCAAGGGTTAGGGTTACAAACTACACAATTCACATTAATCAATAACACTTTACTGAATAAATCTCAATAACATCTTTATTGCAATATAGAATGTAAATTCAGTTTACAAAATCACGAGTTTTATGATATAAAACCCGACAAATTTAACCCAAATAAATCATAACATTTGGACCAAAGATCTTGTATATAAATATATAAATTTCCAAATTCTTCAAACAAAATTCAAACTGTCAAACAAAGGGCAGAACAAAGCAGAAGCCGATTTAGAAGCCCTAATAAATACTCAAATTTCTTGCGCTCCACTAACTTCCATGTCCACAAGTCAGAACCACCTCCTCCGCCTGGTTCTTTCCTGCCGGAAAATCACCGCTCAGGTCTCCAATCCGGCCACCTCCTCCATCATTGCCATGGCCTCCTCCTCCGAGCAGGAATTCGTCGCCTACTACCGCTCTAAACTCCACCGTTTTCCTCGATCCTACAACTTTTGGGACTCCAAAGTCGCCTCTCGCGTCGGCGAAAAGCTCGGCCTCCGTTTGAAGGAAATCGGCGTCTCCGATGTTCGGATCGATCTCGCCGAGGAGCTTTCGCGCCCTGTCTACTATCGGAAGATGGTTCTGCCGCTCTTCGATTCGGTTCGGCGCTCCGGCGTCGCCGTCGACGGCGCTGAGAAGCTTGGAACAGGTGCGATCTAGCCTCGATTTTTCTGTTTTGATCGGAGTTTATACGGTTCGCGATTGAGATTGAATTTAGGGCACATATGACATATGACTGATTCCTTCTCCTCCACGTCGATGAGTATACGAATTTTGACACATTTTCGATCTCTTTCTCTTTTTTTTTTTTTTCCTTCGATTAAAAATGTAATAATAATATTTTTGTAATGATTAATTAAAGGAAAACAATTGTCTCTGTGGAATTTAGCCCATTTATCTGTAGCTCTTTCACTGGGAGAGGAAGATAAAAAAGGACTTGTGTAGAAAATGAAGTGATTTTGTTTTTCCTTTTGAGTACGGAAGTAATAATCTCTCTTCGTTTCTGTACTTTTTGTTAGACGTTTAGTAAAATCGAAATGGAAGAAAAAAATGGAGTGTGATTGTTGATGTGCAGATTTGGGCTGGATGGATTGCCTAGGATCGGTAGAATCATCGACCAAGGGGCGTTCACGAGTTGAGTTGGAGGGAATTTGAAATTTCGAGTTGAAGATATAGCCAACTTGGACAGACCAAATTTATATTGGAACCCAATCCAACCCAATACTAGTAAAGTTGGTTTGTTCCAGTTGGGTCATGAAGGATGAATAAAATCCATTAAAACATGATTTGCAAGTCATGACGAGGGAGATCGATGACATTGCTAGTGTTTGGCAAGGTCGGCCAACGAAGAGATAAATGAAAAATGGAAGGTGTTGATACCAGAATTTGGATCAGCAAATTAACGATGAATTTATAATCATTGGAATTGGAATGTGTTTGCAAAATGAAAAAACTGAGCATCGAGATAACCAGGTTATAGAGGAGACAATGTGATTGGGATCAATATCCTAGGCGTATAGCAACTTGGGGACAAAGCGTCCATAATGCTAATGTTAATCCTCCGGTGGAACTCAGTCGATCTACAACAAAGAAGTGAAGTAGAAGGTCAATTATGTTGCGGTTGTAGGTTCAAGGGATGCTTTAGAGTATAGCCTAGATCCTTGAAATCCTACGTCGACCAAATTCAAATTGTTGAGTTACTGTCTAAGGATCCCTAGGACTGATCGAGATGCAGAAGGTTGGACCAATTATCGGTGGCTCAAGGCTTACCTCTTCTGATTTGTGATCCAATTTCTTACCTTCATAACATATGATCTCGTCCTTTTTACTATTTTCAGGTTGGGGTGGAGAATTACTTCTTGAAATGTTTCTTCCTCTCAATGAAGTTCTTATACTTACCTAAAAAATAGGAAATGTCATCTTCATCCCGTACACACTTATCTTCAAAGTCATCTTTTCTCGGGAGATGGTTTTTAAAGTAGTACTCTTTTTCTTTTTGGACTAATGTTCTATGGGTTGCTCCATAGTGATCTCATGCACCAGGAAAGAATCAATATGTTCTTCCTGAGATAATGAGATTATTTGTTTCTTCAATAATCGTCACCTTTGCTTTCCCATTCTTAATTAGAGACCCAGGAATTTTTCTAACATTTTTAGAGGTGGTGTTGCAATGTCATCGCCATGTGGAGCATTCGACGACCTCTTCCAAGGGGTCTTTCGAGGTAAAAGGTTTGGAGTCGCTACCAATCTTGTGATTCGTCACCGATTTTAAAGATAAAATTGATATGTGAAACCATAAATTAAGCTTGGGAGTCGGTTGAGTGTAGGGAAGCTATTAGCACCTACAACACCATTTTTAGAAAACTGTTGCTACATTTTATTTTAAAATTATTCTTTTATTTCTTGTTTCAAAGAAAAATATTTTTATGTTTTATTTTGATTGCTCCAAAATTTATTAATCCAAATTTTAAAAGTAAAATATTAATTAATAACTATGAATGACTAAGGCAATTAGAAAAACTTAGAACTTATTTTAATATTTCAAAACAAATTCTTTATTTTACCAAAAAAAAAAATATTTTAAAAAAATTTAAAACAGAGTTTTTATCCAAGAAATCCATTTTTTAAAGAGCCAAATTTGATTTATTTCAAACTTTGATGTTAGAATGCAATTTTGAAAAATTCAAGGGTTCTTATTTCAGAAATCTAATTTTAAAATTGAGTAAATTTGTTTTATTTCAAATTTTGATGTCAAGATAAAAAACTTTGAAGGTTTTTATTTTGAAAATTTCAATTTTAAAAGGGGTGAATTTTGTTTTATTTCAAATTTTGATGCTAAAATGCAATTTTGAAAAGTTAGAGGTCATATTTCAGTAATTCAATTTTGAAAGGAAAATTGCCAAAATATAATTTTGAAGAATTTAAAGAGTTTTATTTTAGAAATTTAATTTTAAAAGAACAATTTGTTTTATTTCAAATTTTATTGTCAAAATTTAATTTTAAAAAAAATTCTTATTTTAGAATTTGGTTATGGGTTAAATTATAAACATTTTAGAAATTAAATTAAAATTGATTGCGGGTCAAATTGAAATTAAATTACTACATGTGTCTCCATACTATTGGTCAATTGAAAACATGCTATAAAGCAGATCAAATAATTAAAATAACGTAATGGTTTGATAAACATAGTGACATGATAATATGAATGGTGGTCAAATTTTAAAATGTCAAATTAAAATAGGTCAATTTGGACAAATTAAAATATATGCAGTAGGGAAATTAAGTGCCAAATTAATGTATAACATTATGTAGTGTCAATTCATGGACTCAAGTCAAATCTCAACATCATGCAGATTAACACATTAGGCAACAAGTACTTGACAATTCATGAAAATCTGTAATCTAACAAATTGATCAAATTTCATCGTGACTAAATTTCAACATAGTGGTCAAATTACTTGTCTTGGATAAATTAAAAAAATGAACAAAATGGAATACAGTATGTAAATCTATAATGTACAAAAATTATAAGGTCAAATCAAAATATAAAAACTAAATCACTAAATCTAAATATACCAAATTGAAACATACAAGATAAATTGAAGATATAAGGATTGACAAAAAAAAAAAAAAAAAAAAAAAAAAAAAAAAAAAGAAATTGCACGCATACATATGCCAAATGAGCAGGATGAAGAGACCAAATAAAAATCACATACGTGTAAGTATCGTTGGTTACCAATACTCTTTCTTTTTTGCAAGGAAAGTCAATGATCGTGGAGAAAGAACAAAGAAAGGGATTAGAATAAAAAGAAAGTGGGAGAGAATGGTGAGAGTGAGGAGAAGGTGAGAAAATGAGGAGAGAAAAAAAGAGAGTTAATGGATATTTTTAAAATAATAATAAATAATAAAATAAAATAAATAAACAATTTTTTTAACAATTTTTTTTAAAAAGTAATAATAATAAGATTTGAATTAACAAACAATTTTAGTTTTTTTTAAAAAAATTATTTAAAAAACCAAGTAGAAAAAAAAATTATCAAACCAAATACGGTTAGTGATTGAAAGGGTAGACAAAGGAAAATATAGAGTATTTGGATGGTGAATTTTTATTTTGAAAAAGTTCGACCTTACTAAACAGTAAGGTTCAATTTAACCAAAACAAAACAAAACATTATTTTAAAAGTGACAATAGTTTTATTTCAAAACGTTGTTGCCAAAGATCAAACACAAAACAATAATTTCTTATTTCATAAATTTCTTTTAGAATAGACTATGATTTTTATTTCAAAATTTTGGTGTCAAAAGGTCAAACATAAAAAAAGAATTTCTTATTTTAGAAAAAATTGTTTAGACGACAACAATTTTTATTTCAAAACTTTGTTGTCAAAATCAATTGCAAAACAAGAATTTCTTATTTACATTTTTTTTAAAAAAGACTACTGTTTTATTTCAAAACTTTGATGCTAGAATCAAACATAAAACAAAGATTTTTTATTACAAAAAATTATTTTAAAAGGGACAACGATTTTTATTTTAAAATTTTGTTGCTAGAATCAAATGCAAAATAAGAATTTCTTATTTCAAGAATTGTTTTCAGAAAGGACCACGATTTTTATTTCAACACGGGTGTCAAAGATTAAGCATAAAATAAGAATTCCTTATTTTAGAAATTTATTTTAAAAGACATTTTTTGTTTTAAAACTTTGATGCTAAAATAAAACATAAAATAAGGATTTCTTATTTCAGAAATTTGTTTTTAATACAAACAACGATTTTTATTTTAAAACCTTAGTGCTAAAATCAGACATAAAACAAGGATTTCTTATTTCAAAAATTTGTTTCAAAAGATAATGGTTTTATTGTAAAACTTTATTGCCAAAATCAAATACTAAGCACAGATTTCGTATTTCAAAAAGTTGTTTCAAAAGACAACGTACTATTTTAATTTAAAAACTTTGTGGATAAAATAAAAAAACAAAGTATAAATTTCGTATTTCAGAAATTTGCTTACAAATATAACTATTTTTATTTTAAAACTTTGTTGTCAAAATGATCTATTTTTAAAATATGATTATGATATATAAAAAGAAGATTATTTCCATAAGAATAGAGATGTGAATGTTGTGAAATCAATTATGATTTCAAATATATATTCTTTAAATTTTAAAAAGAGTGATTATTTTTTTCCTACTCACATCATTCTTCTTAGCCAATATTTAGCAAAAAATCAAATGAAAAGTGTTGATGTCGGAATTTGGTTAGACGGATCAACGGTAAATTTGTATCGTTGGGGACAACGATCTCCTGCAAGAAAGAAAACTAAAACCGGTGTGGTGCTCTGCCACACGCACTCCGACGCTCAAGTTAGAGAAGATAATTTCGCACGGAAGTAAATCTCAAGCTAGAACACAGGCTCCAAATGATTGCTTACCTTTGTTGGGCTTCCCAACGTGTTAATATAGACCTTATATTTGTAACGGTCTTTCAAGGCTTTATTATCTATTTACTCTCCATAATTGAGCGTGCTTAATGACGGCGGTTACGGGAAAGGAGCCGTTTCACGACGCCCTTGTTTCTCTCCCTATCCGTCGTAAATAACATTCGCGACAATGACCTTTTCTGGCCGGGCGACCTCGGGGTCACCACCGTCCCGAATCCGCGGCCGAGCCACCCTCTGGGGTCCGATAAAGGTCGGCCCATCTTCGGCAGGGTGACCCTCGGGGGTTAGCCTCGATCTTGAATCGGTCGGAGCCGACCTTTGGGATCGGTTCCTTAAGTCGGGCCGACTCCAAGGGATCAACCCACCTTCGATCGGGGCCGACCCCTTGGGGTCAGCCTCCCGGTTGGAGCCGACCCCATGAGGTCGGCTCCTTGGCGAGCGCCGACCCGCTGGGGTCACCCCACCTTGACCGGGCCGACCCAGGGGTTGGCACCTTCTGCTCGCTCGAGCCGACCCCCGCGGATCGGCCCACCCTCGGCGGGGGCGACCCCAAGGGTCGGCTTTGCTTGACCGGGACCGACCCCCTGGGTCGGTCTCCCGCTTTTGACCGGGTCAAGCGTTATGGGACTCTCCGATTTCAGCCGGTCGACCACTCATTCGCCTCTCTTCTACGCTGTCGAACCGAATCCTATTTTTGGCCATAACAAAAAGAAAAATATATTGTCATTATGGGAGGAAACATGTCTATTTTTATTTTCTTTTCTTTTTTATTGAACGTTTTCACTTAGAAGGAATCTTATGTATCAATCAAAGATTGTTCGACCAAATAGGCGTGGTGGGTTTGGAAGTGTTTCATGTGCTAGTTTGGAGAACTATCAAAATTAATTCATAACATTGAACATCTCATTTGATGAAATTGCTTCATAATATTAGTCTTGTAATGGACAAGAATGTTGAATACAAAAGATAAACTTGGTTTGAAACTAAGTGTAGGATGAAAGTCAATAGAGAAAACACAAATGTTTATCTTTTTCCTCTGGTAGGAGAAAAAAATTAAAAAAAAATCTTGAATAACAAGAGATTGAGAATATATTTTCAATTTGAGTTATTAGAAAATGATCCAAATTTATAAATGAGCTAAAGTGATCCATTTCTTTGGACATTGAGAACTAGAAGTAGCTACTCAAGAGTTCATCTCATATATCTCATACTATGTTTGAGTCCGCTTAAGATCTTTGATGTCAAATCCCTTTTATTGTCTCCATTTCTTAAGCATAATTCTTTCCATGAAATTAAACCTTATATCCTTGAATGTGAAGGACCACTTGACATTGAAAATTTTTCTATAAGAAGAATGTAATTCCTTAACATTTATTTGAGTTTTGCCCTAGTTTAAAAGAAGCTTGCATGAGCGGTGAGATGACGACACTGATAGCACCAAAAAAGTGTTATTTTATCTACTTATCTTATGTTAGTTATTAATATGAAACCCTAGTGAATTGGATCCAGAACTCATTTGTTATTTGAACCCTTGAATCACAAACACTAAAACCCCATAAAAAAACAGACGGGTTCACCTCAAGATGAAGAGAAGAAAAGAAATACATTTAGATCGAATATCCAAAGATAAGGAACTTATCCTTAACCTTGAACCGAAACACTCCACTATTAGATTGATCAAATCTAATAGAATGCTTCTAAAACATGCAAGTCATACAAGAAATGCAAAGAAAATAACCAAAAAACTCTTAGCTATGGAAAAGCTCCAATGGAGTTTTGAATTCTATTCTCAAGTTGTCTTCTAAAATGACAAAAGAAATTTTTTTTATAGACAAGGAATTATGCTACCTACCAATTCCCCAACAACCTAATTAAATGCAAACCAACAACCTAGTTAAATGCATTTCTCAACAACTCAATTAAATGCATTTCTCTAACAACCTAGTTAAATTTCTAACAACCCAATTAAATGCATTTTCTCAACAACCTAGTTAACTAGTTGTTTTACAAAATGATAATCAAATTTAAATATTACAATCATCAATAGGGTCATATGTTTCCATGAATTTGGACTTATGACAAAGTGAAGTCCATGTCTTCTTCTTCTTGGTTGACTTTGACTGTAGTAAGATAATCTTGAACATGAACAATTAGAGCTCGTTGAAATTTTCTAGCCTTTGATCTTGTGATTGGTCCTTACTTCATGATAATGGTTTGATCTTGATTGTCAAGGCACTTCATATCATAACACTCACATGCTTAATTGTTTATTTTAAAGAAGATTTGCATCTTGAGGCAATTTTGAGGCTTAGGAAAGATCGAAGGTTACAAGGATGAAATTGAGCCAAGAAATGCATCAAATTAGGAGAAAGAAGAGGTGGACAAGCCAAAAAGACCGCTTGCAAAGCGTCTAGAACCCAAAAAGGATCGTCTAGATGCTATTCACTCTCAAGCATGAAAACCCGTACATAGAGCGTCTAGATGATGCATGAAACGTATTGATAAAGGCTCGCTCGACGCTTCAGGGAGCCTTTGCTCAACACTGTATGCGTCGAGACACCACTCATATTTTTTTAGATTTTTTCCTTAAATAGATGGAGTTTGTCTAGATGCTCTCCTTGGCATCTAGACGCTTCCCTTGACTATAAATACAAACTTTTCTTTTAAGTTTTAGGTGTAGAGGTAGAGAGGAAGAGTCACACTTTTCCCACTTTCGAAATTAGCCTTAGTTTTGTGTTCAGGATAGTTTCTTTTTTCGTTTTTGGAGTTCTTAGGTTGATTCGATGAAGACCATGGAGGACGTTGAAGTATTCGTGACTATGCTCCACCAAAGCTCCTCTTCTGGTTCATAGGTCGGTCAAAACCAATTGTACTGTAGTGAGGCTAGTTTGTAATTCTTAACTCTGTTAACATTTAATTCTTGAATTCTATGTTTTAATTTTATGACCATGCATCTTTGATTGGATTGACGCCTCAATTGTTTGTGCATGTCTACTGTTATTTCTGATTGAATTGACACCTCAATCATGACTTAGATTGTGTTACACTAGAGTTATAATTGTGTGTGATCCTTTAGGGAACCTTGGATTCATAACTAGTATGTTAGACTATAGGGAATTTTAGAAGCATGTTAATTAGATTTATCTAATTAAGATGTCTTGGTATTCTACATTGTTTAATGTCTTTATCTTAGTTGTTTATGTTACAAAAGTAATGGATAATTAAGATAATTGAGGTTAACTTATGATGACATGTAAAGTTAATGAACTTAGGGAAAATGGTTTTTAGGGGAACCGCTGAGTTTCTTCTATGTTTTCTTTTAGGTCCTCTGTTTACGATTTGTTGTCGCATTTATTTTTGTTCCAGCATCTTAGTGCAACGAAGAGATATGATAGTCACCAAGATCGCTTCGGAGCACATCATTGTTGATCCGTTTACGAAGACTCTCACGACTAAAGTTTTCGAGGGTTATCTGGGGAGTCTGGGTCTACGAGATATATACATAGTGTAATCTAGGGCAAACGAGAGATATGTAATGGGTATAATGATGTCCTAGTTTATTGTATTTATGTAACCCACTGTTTTGGATTGTATGTACCTCACTAGACTGGAGTTTTTGTACAAGTGGGAGTTTATTGGGTTTTATGCCATAAAACTCGTAGTTTGTAATATTTTTATATTTAAATTCAATAAAGTGTTATTGTTTCTACATTACTTCTTCTAATTGCCTAATATTAACCCTAAATCCGATAAACAAACATCTTAGGTTGTTATAGAAGCCATATATGGATCATAGTTCGAGAAACAGTCTAAAGGGTATATAGTAAACGAATAAGGTTGGGTGCCTTATCCTAGTGATACTATGGATATGACCCACTTTGTATATGATATAAACACAGTGATCCAACGTGTTTGCGTAGATGACGTGTGAGTGGAGATATCCTATGTGATGAGATCACATAAGACCGAACCACAAAATAGTAACTAATATATGTAGCTCCGTTGACTAGTTAGGTTTCTATTTCAATAGAATGACCTAGGCAACTTGATCTTAATACTGAGTAGGTTACGAACTCCTGTTTACGAGGGATTGTCCTTTGACTAGTATGGGTGAGAGTGGCCCGAGACTCCGACTCACTATGCCTACCTTTTTAGGGACAAAATCGAGCAGGAAGCTGGGGACTTAACCTAGCAAGATGAAATTCACTCCTTCCCAACTTTAGGGTAAGTAGATGAGTGCTCCCTTAAGTGGTGTCTCCAGGACTTGAACAAAGGGTCCGACCCTCTCATTGTCTTGAGAGAGACTTCTATTTATTGGTAGGACCATAACCAAGTTGTTCATTAGAAAATCACTAATACTTAAGGTAAAAGATGTAACCTAGGGGTAAAATGATAATTTGACCCAACTAAAGTTACGAATATTCGTGAAGGATTGACTTGCTATTATTGGTCAATATTCATGGATATAGAAATATATCTGTAGTGAGGAGAGTGCAACTGCGGGACTTTAGTGAAAGTGAAGTGTTCCGGTAACGAATGTTGATTAGGGGGTTAATGAGATTAATCTGATAATCTTGTATCGTTGGAGCTTCTAATCTGTAGGTCCAGTAGGTCCACTTCCTAGCTCGTAAAGGATTCTTAGATTATTAAATAATGATTAGAATTTGAAATGTTCAAATTCGCTTAGGGAATAAGCATGATGTATGGAGATACATTATAATATAAAGTTTTTATGCATGATTAAAACTTTATAGTATATATTTAATTTGAATGTGATTCAAATTAAATTTCTTGAGAGAATTAAATATTTGAAAGAGTTCAAATATTGTTTAAATGTAAATAGGATTCATATTTAAAACTATAGGTTAAAATTAAATGTGTATAAGATGTACATTAAAACTATAAGTTAAAAGGGAGTATGATTAAATATGATTTAATCCTTTATAACCTAAATTATGATTAATAATTTAAGAATTAATTAATTGATTTAATTAAATATAATTTAATTAAATAATTAGGATATATATATATATATTAATTAATTAAATTTTATTTAATTATTATATTAATTAAATTAATTTTATTTATTTAATTAATAAATGAGAACGTGTGTCTACACATGTTCTCCCATTCCCCACTTGCCACTTTATTCTCCCTTCTTATCGATAAGTACAGAAAGAGGGAGATGAAGGCAGTTGTTGATTCGATTGATCAACAGTTGGTGTTGGTGAAGCAAAAACTCTCTCTCAATATTTCCCTTCTCCCAAAAGTTGGAAGCCTTCCACAAGGTTTTGATCTAAGCACTCAGAGGATAGGGAGATTTTCTAGTGGTGGTGTCCTATTAAAAGAAGAATACAGTAAGGAGTTGTTGCGCGTATTTGTTGGGATTTCTGTCCTAATCTCGTGGTTGTAAAATATTGTTTTGAAATTAATAAGAGTTATTCATTTCTTCACTTTGTGTCTCGGAAATATTCTAAACCTTTCCAATAAACTAAGCTCCAGGGTCATTGAATATATGAGAGAACTAGAACTTGAATGGTGTGTAGTTGACACACAAGGAGGATCACGTTCGAGTTAATGACCCGAATGGTCTACAGTATAAGGATGGGGTTGGAGACCTAATCCTGGATACATTGTGGATGTGGCCCGCTTTGTATTAGATACAAACGAGGTGATCTGACTCGTTCATGTGGTTGACATGCGAGTGGGGGCATCCTGTACAATGAGATTGTACAAGACCGGACCGTGAATTATTAGACTTACTGATATAACACCGTTGACAGTAAAGACTAATAAATTCGTAGATGACCATTAGTGACTCGACCTGAATCCTGAGCGTATTACGGACTCCTGTCTGCGGGGTTTGTCCTTTGACTAGTACGGGTGAGGGTGGTCTTGGTTACTCGCCCAATATGCCTATCTTCTCAGGGACAGAACCAAGTCGAGAGCTGGGAACCTAATTACGCGAGATGGAATTCACTCGTTCCCGCCTATAAGGAATCTAGAGGGGTTGTTCCCTTAAGTGCTGTCTCCAGGGCTTGGACAACGGGCGCACACCTTCTCACTGGCCCGAGAAGGGTGTTGTGTATGGTTGGACCATCACAATATGTTGTTCATTAGAGGAGCAGTGAGGACTTAAGGAACAAGATATAGACACAGGGGTAAAACGGTAATTTGACCCAGCCATGTCTAACGAACAACCTGTGAAGGGTCGACTCATGAGCATTGGTTATATCAGTGGACACGTAATATTCTACACTGATGGGAGTAGAGCTACAGGCTTTAGTGGAGTGTTACTGTAGCTAATGAACACTGGTTGACCGGGTCAAAGAGTTTGACCGATTAACCTCAAATCATTGGCAGCCCGCCACCAGAGGTCCATTAGGTCCCTTGGTTGGCTCAATGCGGGATAAAAGAGGGTTAATGTTTTGGTATGAAATTGAAGTGTTCAATTTCACCTTAAAGAGTATTTATATCATATAGATGATATAATATATAGTTTAATATGAATGAGATTTATAATAAACTATATATTAGCCTAATTGTTGAATTAAAGGCTAATTGGAGAAATTGATAGAGAGAAAATAAATTGAATGTGATTCAATTTAATTAAATCCACAATTATTGCAAATGAGATTTGCAACACAAGATATGAGATATCTTATATTATATAATTATGTAAATGAGATTTACATAACATATGGTTGTGGTAAAGTGGTAATAAAGTGAAGTTGTGAACTTCATCATTCCTCTATTTAAACTCCTTTGCAAAAGGGTTTTGGTAACCTAATCGAACCAAAACTAAGCTTTGGAAACTAAGGGAAATTCTCTCTTCTCTCTCAATTTTCTCATCTCTTTCCAAAACACAAAGTTCCCACAAACTTCCCTTCTCCAAAAGAGAACAACCAAGAAGATCAATTGGTAGTGTTTGGGATCCGATAGTGGGAAGAGTTCGTAGAGATCGAGAAGCGCGAAGAGTTCGTGATTTACAAGAAGAGTTTGCTGAATTGGTCTACAACAAGTAAGTTTTCCTTCTTGCTGTAAAAATTTCAGCTGTTTAGCCTAGATCTAATAGTTAGATCATTTTTAATAAGCATGTAGCAAGATGATACCATGACGATTCGATCGTCTTCCGCTGCGCGGGGATTCTCATTCCCTTCAAATAGTATCAGAGCCATTTCGATGGTCATTCATCTATGCACTGTTTTATTAAGATTTAGGTGGGTATTTTACCATATTTTCATGAGATGAATGATTGGTTTGCGAAATGGATGTTTTCGATTTTTTGCACTAGATTAGATTTACAATTATGTTGATGAGATCAATGTAAGGACCCGTTGTTTTGGGCAATTTTGTTGTAAATTGAGTCTGTAAGTCCGGGTCGTTCGTGGCAAGAGTTGCTGTGAAGAAATCGGAGCGGAAACAGGCAAAAAATCGGGAGAAAAACAGCAACAAGCATGCTGTCTGTCGATGGCGTCTCAACGCTGCCAACGGCGTCTCAACGCCGTGCTTGCGGTCGAAGGCTCTGCAGCACGATGGCGTTGCAACGCTGGGCATAGCGTTGCAACGCCACTGGCGTTGAGGACGCGCCGACGCGCTGTGGCGATAGCGTGCGTTACGCTGTATGCGTTAAGGAGTTAATGCGCGCGACGTGGGCGTTTTCTGTCCGTTGGTTTTTATTAATATTTTTCAGTTTTTTTTTTATTAAAACGTTTTTTAATTAATTTATTTAATATTATTAATATAATTGTTATATTAATTTTATTTAATTAAATACTTGCCACTAGGTGCCAAAAATCGGTCCAATTTTGCTATTCAATTATTTTATGCATGAGATGTATGATTTTAATTAATTTCTATGTTCATAATGTATGACATATAGATTTAAAATCCCACCTTAGATTAAACAAATTCATGCATCATATATATATTATAAGAGTTATAATATAGTTTGCATGATAGGTTATGTTATAAGAGTTATAATGTAATTAAATACATTTTTAATTTAATTAATATAAGTGTTATATTTTTTAGATTAAAGTATGCTCATGCATTTATATTCATGTGATGAATGATTTTATGTTATAGTATATAGTTATTCATGTGATGAATGTTCAAACACTATAACATAGAAATGCATGCAACCTAAGTTAATTATTAGTTTTAAAGTGTTTAGAACTTGCATAATTAGACTTAGGTTTTCTAATTTTCTAATTAGATTAGAAATTTAGGAAATCAAATATAATCTTTGAATGGAGACTGATTAGTAACTCTGTCAAGGAGGAAGGTTTTGTCTAAGGTCAGTATTTAAGTTGACGCTTGCAGAACACCCCTACCTGGAAACCGACCTGGGAGTGAATTCGGTCCGGAGATTCTTAGATTATGAGCGCCGTTAATTAAGTGTTAATTAATTTTCTCACATACACCTAAGTTAATAATGTGATTATAGACTTAGGCAAAATACCATATAAGAGTTATATTGGTAGACTTAGGTAAATTTTAGCCGGTTTATCTAGGTCAATCCCTATTAAAATTAAAGTACTGAGTGGGAGGAAATATAGTGTATGAGATACATTTCCATTTCCAACCACAAATCTCTTTTAAGTCCACATCGTGAGATCTATACTCGGCCTCGTGACGCAAATGGGAGCGTCCCCCTTCGGATGGCATTTGTATAGGTCACTATCATCGTGGATGGAGAGAGTACTTATAGTGAGTAGGAGCGGGACTTGTGAAAACGAGACCCACGGTCCCTTCTTTCGATTCACACCGTGAGACACCCATGATCTGTCTGCTAGTTTGGCCTAGACCAGACAATCCCTTCGGAGGGCATGATCATGAGAGTTGGATCACAGTGAATTCCAGAAAGGGATACAGTTGTAACGCCCCTACTTTTCTATGACCAAACTCCTAGGGACATTACTACACATGCATGCATTTATAGGCCAAGAGATAAAAAAAAATCTTAAAAGAAAAACCTCCAACCAACATAAATTGTTTCTAGGGATCCCAAATCAAATCGTTTAAAAACAAATAAAAGTATCAGACAACATGGCCTATTTAAAATCAGTAAGTAAATTTAAACTCCAAAAACATAAAGAGACAACATCAGTTATAAAAGGAATATGCGGAAAAACATGTCTGTTCCCATGGTTCTAGCAACGCGCCTCCGTCACTCGCCTTGCACGTCCTTGGCCTTACAAAAAAACATTTTTAAAAGAAAGGGTGAGTATTGCAAAACAATACCAGATGAAGTGACCTCGCTACGAGGTTTGGGATATGCATACACATACAATCATGACTTTTAAACATGTTCGAAATGTACATATCACGGGACCTAAAACTTTCTCATATTGTCGTCTTTAATCCATGACTTCCTTTTTATTTGTGTGGCCGATCGGTCATCCCGAGTCATTTCGTTTTGAGTCCCTCACAGGACACTCTGTAATAATTTGAGTCCCTCACAGACCCTGTAATAAAATTGAGTCCTCACGGACCACTGTAATTTGACCCATAGGGTCTCTATTGCATGTTTGACCATGCACATAATGCTCTCAGGAGACCAATGTCCACACTTTTCATTAATTCATTTCATGACATACATAACATGCATGAGGTCCCACCATTCACATAATAATCGTGTACATGTCACAAACATCATCGTCAATATGCAAATCATACTTTTCTCATAGACAGTCTGCAGATCATACTTTTGTAGGAAATCATGAAATATTCTCATACAAATTCTTGTCACATATCCTCACATGAAATACTGGAGTACTTTTACATAGAATACAAGAATATTCTCACATAAAATACTAGTTTATTTCCACATGAAGCATTGAAATATTTGCACATAAAATATTAAGTATTCTCACGAAAATATCTGTATATAGTCATATGAAAAATATAAACTAAATTCGCATGAAATCGTGAAAATCATTTTCTTCAATCCCAATAAAAGTTCGGCACAAGGTCCCTTACCTTAGTTCCGATTTCGCTCCAAAACCTAACCGAATTCCTTGACTACTCTTCCTTTAGTGGGACCTGATTCACACAACAATTCGAAATTATTCACCGAGCCTTCACTAAATCCATAATTGTAGAAGTACCTAACTCAAGTCCTTACAATTTCATGCCCCGCTTACCTCGGGTTCAACGCGAGGGCTTAATACTCCTTAGTTTGTTTTGGCGTTTGACCTCCAATTCCGCTCCGAGTTTAATCCCTACAAGTTGTGTTCGAAACCGTGGTTAAACCCTCAATTAGACTCTTAGATACATAATGGATCACGAATAAATCTTCATCGAAAACGAAACTCAACACGAACACTCACCGGCTGTAACCCTAGCGGCTGACAAGACGCGGTGGTCGGCGTGCGTGAAGTTCGGCGAGGCCTGCTGCAGGTGCTCGCGGATCGTCGGACGGATGGAGCTTAGAAATTTCTGCGCAGCGCTCGTGGATCTGCCAAACAAACCGGGCGTGGCGGCGGGCGGCCGGGCGTGCGATTCTGCGCCGCCGAACTTCGGCGGCGAGCTGAGGTTCGTGAGCGGCAGCGGTCCTCGGACGAGTAAAGAATCCCGACTGCTGGGGGTTTCGGCTCAGAATGCGCGGCGCGTGTGCGATCTCGAGTAGCGGCTTCGGCGGATCGAGAGGTTCGGCGTTAAATGCGCTCGTGGGTCTTCGCCGGCGAGAGTGGCTGAAGCTTCGTCGATCTCCGGTCGTGCAGCAACGAGCGGCCTCCACGAACGACTTCAACTTCAGCGTACGACCGTGGCTTCTTCAACGACAGGCGCTTCTCCGTTCGTGAGCTTCGGACGAGGTGGCTGGGCGGCTTGCACGGTTGATCGGACGGGCGGCGGCGACACGTTGGGACTAGGTCTCCTAGCTAGGCAAGTTCACGAAGGAGAAAGGCAATCGAAGTGTATATTTTTTTTCTTTTTTTTTTAGGGTTAGGGTTAGGGCAAAATAGGAGAAGGAGGAGAATTAGGGTTAGGTTTATCCTTCTTCTTTCAACTTAAGGACCTTATATACTCCCAATTAGGTTAAATCCAAATGTCCACAATAACCCTCATTTAAGCAATAATCACTAAAGTGCCGTTGACACGTCCTCATCTTCTAATTTTATAATTAGTCGTCTAAAGAAAATGTTTCACTTTAAACTAAGTAAAATCAAAGACTCACTAACACCGAGCTTGATGAAATCCATTAATCCGACTAAACACAAAGGTTGAGCATGTTAAATAAAATAAATAGCTAGTACCTGTGGCTGTGGTCGTCACAATCTTCCCTCCTTAAGAACTTTCGTCCTCGAAAGTTCCTATTCTTGAAATAGTTCTGGATATTTAGCCCGCACTTCTTCTTCTCGCTCCCAGGTAGCTTCTTCCGTGCGATGGTTTTGCCACAACACTTTAACTAAGCTGATCTCTCGGTTACGGAGGGTCTTTCGATCTCTTGCAATAATCTGTACCGGTCGTTCGCCATAACTCAGATCTTCTGCTAACTGCAATGGTTCAAAGTCTCACGACGTGAGTCCTGTCCAGAACGTACTTTCTCAACATGGAGACATGAAACACGTTATGAACCACCGAAAAGGGAAGGCGGCGGTGCTAATCAGAGGCCACCGCACCAATCCTCTCTAAAATCTCAAATGGTCCGATGAATCGCGACTCAATTTCCTTTTCCGGCCAAACCTTAGAATTCCCTTCATTGGGGCCACCTTAAGAAATACGTGGTCCCCAACATCGAATTCTAGGTCCCTTCGTCTCGTGTCGGCATAACTCTTTTGTCTGACTTGGGCGGTCTGCATTCGCGCCCTAATCTTTTGTATTGCCTCATTAGTGACCTGTACTAATTCTGGACCCAACAACTGGCGTTCGCCAACCTCGTCCCAGAAGACGGGAGTTCTGCAACGTTTTCCATAGAGAGCTTCAAATGGAGCCATCCCGATGGTCGACTGATAACTGTTATTATAAGCAAACTCCATTAAATGCAAATGAGTGTCCCAACTGCCTGGGAAGTCTAAAGTGCAAGCTCGCAACATATCTTCTAATATCTGGTTTAAACGTTACATCGCCCATCCGCTCTGTGGATGAAAAGTCAGATTAAAGTTCAACTGCGAACCTAACGCTCTCTGTAAACTCCTCCAGAAGTTGGAGGTGAAACGTGGATCCCTGTCTGAAATAATCTTGACTGGAATCCCATGCAAACGGACTATCTCTTCCAGGTAAAGCTGCGCCCACTTATCTGTAGAGAATAGGTGGGTTTCCACAGTATGAAATGTGCGGACTTGGTTAATCTGTCCACTATGACCCAAATTACCGAGTAACCTCGTAAGGTTCTAGGCGATCCGACTATGAAATCCATAGAGATCTCCTCCCATTTCCACCGAGGTACATGTAAAGGTTGCGGTAATCCTGCGGTCTCTCGCCTAGGTGCCTTCACTGCGACAAGTCAAACACTTGCGACAAACTCGCTACGTCGCGCTTCATGTTACACCACCAAAATGATCGTTTGGATCTCGATACATCTTGGTACCGCCCGGATGCATAGAAAATGGTAAGTTGTGGGCTTCGCTCAAGATTTCGATTTTGGTTTGTCATCGTCGCACACATAATCGTCCCCCTGAAATAGTAATCCTCCATCTGTGGATAGGAAAACTCTGTGCAACTCACTGTGTAGTTACCGCGCAGTAAGTTTTTCCACTAATCGAGGTCTCCTGCCGAGACTCAACGATGCGCTCTGCCTCAAGGTTGGTTGTACCGTTAATCGAGCTAAGCGAGCCGTGGGTCTTTCCTACTAATATTGCAATTTCACTCGAGCAAACTCTCTGCTGTAACTCTCTGCTCTCATCGCGAACTCGTCGTTGAAGTATGCACTGCTTTCATCGAGGGCATCGGCCACTACATTAGCCTTACCGGTGGTATTGAATGTCTATGTCATAATCCTTCACTAACTCCAACCATCTGCGTTGCCTCATGTTCAATTCCTTACGGGTGAGCAGATACTTCCGCATTTTTATGATCTCAGAAAAATCGGATTTTCTCCATACAGTAGTGTCTCCGGATCTTTAATGCAAAGACCATCTGCTTTGCTAGCTCCAAATCATGAGTTGGATAATTCCTCTCATGCGTCTTTAATCTGTTCGGGATGCATAGGCTATTACCTTATCGTCTTTGCATTAGAACACAACCCAAACCTTTCTTAGAAGCATCACCAGAAACTACAAAACTCCCCGTTCCTCTGAACTGTAAGAATCGGGGCCGACACTAATCTGTACTTGAGTTCTCTGAAACTCGCCTCACAAGCATCATCCCAAACAAATGAGTTTCCCTTGCGCGTCAGCTGAGTCATAGGCATGGCTATCTTGGCAAAATCCTGCACGCAAAACGTCTATAGTATCCTGCAAGACCTAGAAAACTACGTACCTCACTGAATGCGGGTGGTCGGACGAGGCCACCGTGTGACGGCCTCCACTTTTGCCGGGTCAACAGAGACTCGACTTTCTGACACAACATGCCCTAAGAAAGATACCATGCGAGCGAATTCACACTTGGAGAATTTTGCATACAACTTATTCTCCTCGGCGTGTTTAAAACTTTTCTCAAGTGACTTTCATGATCTTCATCACAACCGGAGTATATCGAAGATATCGTCGATAAATACTATCACGAACGTATCAAGAAACTCTTTGAACAAACGGTTCATCAAGTCCATGAAAGCGGCGGGAGCGTTGGTCAAACCAAACGGCATCACTTTGAAACTCGTAATGCCCATAACGTGATCTCAATCTTTGTTTTAGGGATATCCTCTTCACCGATTCTCAATCGATGGTAGCTTTGATCTCGAGATCAATCTTGGAGAACATCGCTTGCTCCTTGTAATCGATCGAACAAATCATCTATTCGGGGAGAGGGTATTTATTCTTGATCGTAACTTTATTCAACTCCTCGTAATCTATACACAGCGCATGGATCCGCTTCTTTCTTTTCACGAACAACACAGTGCTCCCGAGGCGTACGCTAGGCGTATAAACCCTTGTCCATGAAGTCCTGCAGCAATCGTAGTTTCGATTCTTTCAACTCTGCCGGTGCCATTCTGTACGGTGCCTTGGATATCGGAGTCGTCCCTAATTCCAATCCGATGTTAAAATCTACCTCTCTGACCGGAGGTATCCCGGGGAGGTCCTCGGGGAAGACGTCTGTAAATTCATTCACCACTGGTACCGATGTCACTGAGATCTCCGTACACCTTGCATCTAGTATGCAAGCTAAGACGCCCCAAGCTCCCCGATGTAATAACTTCCTGGCCTTAAGGCGATGAATACCTTAGGCCTACTTCCCGCTATCGTGCCTCCAAACTCAGAGCGGGTTGGTCGGAGGAGTGAACACTACCTCCTTCCCCAAACAATCAATGCAAGCATGGTTCTGCGCTAACCACCCATGCCCAATATTACATCAAAGTCAAACATGTCTAAGACTACTAGATTTATCGCTAACTCATGGTCTCATGCGATGGTCACACTACCATCCTTGACTTTCATGGTGGCTAACAAATTTATCCTCACAGAGAGTGGAGACAGACAGAGCATATCAGAATCGTTTCTAGTTCTAACTCACTTGACTTACAAAGGATGCGAGAAATAAAAGAGTGTAGAAACAGAATCAAATAATACAAAGGCAAGGTGCCCAAGTAATGGAAGTGTACCAGAACCACCGAGTCCGAGCCATAGATGTCTCTCTACCGGTGCTTGCATAAGCTCTTCCTTGATGTATAACCGGCTTCACAAAGAGTCCCACTATTGATAACCCGAGGTTGGCTAGTCTTTGGCTTGACTCGGGCAGCTATTAGCTCTGTGCCCTTCTTTCCCACACCTGAAGCACACTCCGGACCGGGCCAAACACTTGCCCCAATGTCGCTTACCACAATCTTTGCACTGTGGCTTATCTCCACTATTATTTCCCGTCCTGTTTACTCGTGGTTTCGACTGAACTCGCACGAAAGTGTCTGGTCTATGGTGTGTACGCTGGGACGCTTGTGAGCTTGAATTTGGTGGGTCCACTTCCTCTTATGATTTGCCATGGTCGCCCAGGTTAACCACTACACTGTGCCAGGCGATCACGCTGCACCCAAATCAATTCCGCCACTCTCTCACCTGCGGAGGCATAATCGATGAGGTGCTAGTGCTTGAATGAAGCCTCGAACATTCTCATCCAGTCCCATAATGAAGCGCTCTGCTTTTCTTTGCCTCTGTGTCTACCACTCGGGGCAAAGCGAGACAAACGGGTAAATTCCTCTCATATACCTCCACCGCCTCTCCGCTCGCCAAGTCGTAAATTGCGCGCTTCACTGTAACGAGCTGCAGCAGGATAAAATTTCCGCCAGAACGCTTCCTTAAACAGATTCCAGGTAATTGTTTCTCCGCTAGCGACAATGGTTCCCTGGGCGGACTCCCACCATAGGTAAGCGTCGTCTCTCAGCATAAAGGTAGCACAGGACACCCTCTGGTCCTCAGGGCAGTTCATCAATCTGAAGATGGTCTCAATGGAGGACAGCCACAACTCAGCCACAGTGGGGTCACTGGAAGACCCATCGAAAGATCTAGGATCATACTTCCTGAAGTCCTTCAGGTATCGAGACTCCAGAGTTGCATCGTTTCGCCCCTGATTTGCTTGGGCCAGCTGAGTGGCTACTGTAGCTCGCACTAGACTCTGCATAGCCTCCACCATCATAGTCATAACGTTGGTGTTCCCTTGATCCGCCACTGGAGCAACTGCAGGTGCATTCTCCTGGTGGCCAGGCTGATCCTGGGGGAGGTCTGGTACGGGTGGAGCAACCTCTTCCTGTTCTAGCGGTAATTCCGGTTGGGCGTCAACGTTTTCCCTTGCCCTCCGGCCCCTACCACGTCCCCTACCTCTCCCTCGACCTCTAGGTGGCATTTTGTCGGTACTACAATACGAAGAGTTTCTAACTCGGCCATTACTTTCTAATCAGTAAGATAGGATCACCCCTTGGGGTTTCAAGTTCATGTATATGCATAAAATGAATCACATCATAATCATTTACTTAATTAATAAAATATTAGAACGTGCTGCGGTGGCCTAACGCGCGTTGTTCAACCATGGGAACTACTCAGGCTTACTCAGTAAGCAAGTCTGCTGAACCCTTAAACCTAGGGCTCTGATACCAACTGTAACGCCCCTACTTTTCTATGACCAAACTCCTAGGGACATTACTACACATGCATGCATTTATAGGCCAAGAGATAAAAAAAAATCTTAAAAGAAAAACCTCCAACCAACATAAATTGTTTCTAGGGATCCCAAATCAAATCGTTTAAAAACAAATAAAAGTATCGAGTTAACATGGCCTATTTAAAATTTGTAAGTAAATTTAAACTCCAAAAACATAAAGAGACAACATCGATTATAAAAGGAATATGCGGAAAAACATGTCTGCTCCCATGGTTCTAGCAACGCGCCTCACTCACTACTCGCCACACGTCCCTTGCCCTTACGAAAAACATTTTTAAAAGAAAGGGTGAGTATTGCAAAACAATACCTAGTAAAGTGACCTCGCTCACCGGTTTTGGGATATGCATACACATACAATCATGACTTTTAAACATGTTCAAATGTACATATCACGGGACCTAAAACTTTCTCATATTGTCGTCTCTTTAATCCATGACTTCCTTTTTATTTGTGTGGCCGACTAGTCATCCTGAGTCATTTCGTTTTGAGTCCCTCACGGACTCTGTAATAATTTGAGTCCCTCATGCACTTCTCGTAATAAATTGAGTCCTCAGGACCCACTGTAATTTGACCCATAGGGTCTCTATTGCATGTTTGACCATGCACATAATGCTCTCGTGAGACCAATGTCCACACTTTTCATTAATTCATTTCATGACATACATAACATGCATGAGGTCCCACCATTCACATAATAATCGTGTACATGTCACAAACATCATCGTCAATATGCAAATCATACTTTTCTCATAGGCAGTCTGCAGATCATACTTTTGTAGGAAATCATGAAATATTCTCATACAAATTCTTCATCATATCCTCACATGAAATACTTGAGTACTTTTACATAGAATACAAGAATATTCTCACATAAAATACTAGTTTATTTCCACATGAAGCATTGAAATATTTGCACATAAAATATTAAGTATTCTCACGAAAATATCTCAGATATAGTCATATGAAAAATATAAACTAAATTCGCATGAAATCGTGAAAATCATTTTCTTCAATCCCAATAAAAGTTCTAACAAGGTCCCTTACCTTAGTTCCGATTTCGCTCCAAAACCTAACCGAATTCCTTGACTACTCTTCCTTTAGTGGGACTGATTCACACAACAATTCAAATTATTCACCGAGCCTTCACTAAATCCATAATTGTAGAAGTACCTAACTCAAGTCCTTACAATTTCATGCCCCGCTTACCTGGGTTCAACGCGAGGGCTTAATACTCCTTAGTTTGTTTTGGCGTTTGACCTCCAATTCCGCTCCGAGTTTAATCCCTACAAGTTGTGTTCAAACCGTGGTTAAACCTCAATTAGACTCTTAGATACATAATGGATCAAGAATAAATCTTCATCGAAAACGAAACTCAACACGAACACTCACCAATTTGTAACCTAGCGGTGATGACAAGACGGTGGTCGGCGTCGCGTGTGAAGTTTGGCGAGGCTCTGCTGCAGTGCTCGCGGATCGTCGGACGGCTGAGCTTCGCGCCGCTGCAGCGCTCGTGGATCTGCCGAGCAAACCGGACGCGTGACGGCGCGGCTAGACGCGTGCGATCTGCGCGCCGAACTTCGACGCGAGCTGAGGTTCGTGAGCGGCGGCGGTCCTCGGACGAGTAAAGAATCCCGATCGCTGGGGTTTCGGCCAGAATCGCCGCGCGCGTCGCGATCTCGAGTAGCGGCTTCGCGGATCTCGAGGTTCGGCGTTCGTCGCTCGTGGGTCTTCGCCGCGAGAGTGGTCAAGCTTCGTCGATCTCGGTGCGCAAAGAACGAGCGGCCTCCACGAACGACTTCAACTTCAGCGTACGGCCGTGGCTTCTTCAACGACAGGCGCTTCTCCGTTCGTGAGCTTCGGACGAGGTGGCTGGGCGGCTTGCACGGTTGGATCGGACTGGGCGGCGGCAAAGACGTTGGGACTAGGTCTCCGGCCAGGGCAAGTTCACGAAGGAGAAAGGCAATCAAGTGTATATTTTTTTTTTTTTTTTTTTAGTTAGGGTTAGGGCAAAATAGGAGAAGGAGGAGAATTAGGGTTAGGTTTATCCTTCTTCTTCCTTTCAACTTAAGGACCTTATATACTCCCAATTAGGTTAAATCCAAATGTCCACAATAACCCTCATTTAAGCAATAATCACTAAAGTGCCGTTGACACGTCCTCATCTTCTAATTTTATAATTAGTCGTCTAAAGAAAATGTTTCACTTTAAACTAAGTAAAATCAAAGACTCACTAACACCGAGCTTGATGAAATCCATTAATCCGACTAAACACAAAGGTTGAGCATGTTAAATAAAATAAATAGCTAGTACCTGTGGCTGTGGTCGTCACAACAGTTTCCTGGTTGGTTTTCCTTCTTAGTTCACCCTTCGGTGGCTATTGTTAGGACGGATACTTGGAAACTTAAAGATTGAGGGTGACACTCACAAAATTCGTTAAGTGTTAATGAATTTGACCAAACAATGGTAATTGGATGCTTAATGGAATAAGAGTTATTCTGGGATTAGGTCGATCGAGAAAGTCTCGCCTTAGAGGAGAGAGTGTTCATTCACCCTTTCTATGTGTGCTCATTCTAAACCTTTAGGTATCATTGCAAAATTTTGAATGACCTAGGGATCATGAAATATTTTTTGCTAAAATTAGATTGGTTTTCAAAAGGTTTTTTGCGAGACTAATACAAAGTTTTTCTTAAATTTTCAGCTAAAAATGTCTAGCCCTATTATAGCTTTACTTGCTTCCGATAAGTTAGTGGGAGATAATTACCAAAGCTGGAAAAACAACATCAATACAATATTGATAACCGGCGACACATAAAGTTCGTGTTGTCCGAGGAGTGTCCTCGATTCGGCGCGACCGCATCGCGAGTTGTTCGCGATACGCACGATCGATGGATCGGGGCCAATGAAAAGGCCAAGGTCTACATAATTGCCGGCATATCCGATGTCTTGGCAAAGAAGCATGAGCCGATGGTTTCCGCTAAGAAATCATGGAGTCCTTGCAGAAATGTTTGGACAACGATCCTTTCGTGTCCGCATGACTCGCTCAAATACATTTTCAACGCTTCGGATGAAAGAGGGTCGTCTGCATCCGTGAACATGTTCTAGACATGATGACCCGCTTTAATCTAGCCGAGATGAATGGGGCTTCGATCGACGAGTCGAGCCAGTCGATTTTATCATGGAGACTCTTCCAAGAGTTTCCTTGATTTAGTAGCAATGTCTTTATGAACAAAATTAGCTATAATCGACTACCCTCCTTAATGAGCTACAGATTTCCAGGTCCACTGAGCAGGTCAAGGAATCTGAGGCAAATGTTGCCTCATGTGTCTTATCACGGGGTTCGACCTCTAGGACAAAATCATTTGCTCCTTCACGGTAGAAAGGGAAAAAGAGGATGAAGAGGGGTAAAAGCGACCGAGTGCCGCCTGGAAGGGCAAGAAGGTCAAGGAGGTTGCAGAGAAAGGAAAGTGTTTCCATCTGCAATGGAAGCGGACATTGGAAAAGAAATCGTCCAAAATTCCTAGCCGAGGAAGAACCAAGGTAAATGTGATTTACTTGTGGTAGAAACATGTTTAGTGGAGAGTAATGACTATTCCTGGATATTAGATTCGACGCCACTAATCACGCTTTGTTCTTCTTTTTCGTGGGATTGATTCTGCGCACCACGCGAGAGGGTGAGGTGACTCTACGGGTTGGATCCGGAGAGCTTGTCTCTCTTTGCGGCAATCGACACGATGAAGTTTGCATTTTGGCGGGACGTACTTATTGTTAGACAATTTGTACATAGTTCCGTGGTTTACTAGAAACCTTGTTTCTATTTCTGCTAATTGAACATCATTATTTGATTTCTTTTGAATTAAATAAAGCGTTTATTTCTTTCAAAGGGAATGTTATTTGTTCAACTTCACTTGAAAATAATCAGTATGTTTTAAAACCCAATTCGGTTAAAAGTATTTTGAATAATCGAATTGTTTAAAATCATGAAACACGAACTAAGAAAGCAAAAATTTCTCCAAAAGAAAATGCCCATCTTTGGCATCTACTTTAGGCCACATTAATCTCAATAGGATTGAGAAACTAGTGAAGAGTGGACTTCTAAACGAGTTGGAAGAAAACTTTTGCCAAGATGTGAGTCATGCCTTGAAGGCAAAATGACCAAACGTTCTTTTAGTGGAAAAGGATATAGAGCCAAAGAGCCTCTTGAGTTAGTACATTCTGACCTCCGTGGTCCGATGAATGTTAAAGCTCGGGGGTGGTTATGAGTACTTCGTGTCTTTCATGAGACGATTACTCCGATATGGGTACATTTACCTAATGCATAAGAAGTCCAAACTCTTGAAAAGTTCAAGGAGTATAAAACTGAGGTTGAGAACCTTTTAGGTAAATCGCTTAAAACACTTCGATCGGATCGAGGTGGAGAGTACATGGATACTGAATTCTAGGACTATATGATAGAACACGGAATTACATCCCAACTCTCAGCACCTGGTATGCCACAAAGCAGAATGGTGTATCGGAGAGAGAAAGCAGAACCTTGTTGGACATGGTTCGGTCGATGATGAGCTATGCTCGTCTCCCCGATTCTTTTCGGGGTACGCAGTGAGAGATCGCGGTTTACATTTTGAACAATGTTCCTCGAAGAGTGTTTGTGAAACACCTTTCGAGCTCTGGAGTGGACGTAAAGGCCGCTTACATCACTTCGTGATTTGGGGATGCCCGCTCACGTGTTGGTGTCAAACCCGAAAAAGTTGGAACCTCGTTCGAAATTGTGCCTATTCGTAGGTTACCCTAAAGAGACTAGGGGTGGTCTTTTTTACGATCCTAGGAAAAATAGGGTGCTTGTGTCGACAAACGCCACTTTCCTAGAGGAAGACAACGTCAGGGATCATGTACCAAGAAGTAAAATTGTATTGAATGAAATGGGCGCTTCATCGCCAAGTGTTGCCGATGGGGCTAGTACGTCAACAAGTGTTGTTGATCCTAGCACGTCTAGTCAAATCCGCTCCCAAGAGTTGGGAATGCCTCGACGTAGTGGGAGGATCGTGAGACAAAATTCGATCGCTATATGGATTTAAATGAAACCTCGCTTGTCGCTCTTGACGATGATCGCGAGGATCCATTGACCTATGATCGTGCAATGGTCGATGTTGATAAAGACGAATGGATTAAAGCTATGGACCAAGAAATGGAGTCTATGTACTTCAATTGCATGCGGGAGCTTGTGGATCAACCGGATGGGGTAAAACCTATTGGTTGCAAATGGATCTACAAGCGTAAACGTGGCATAGATGGGAAGGTGCGGACCTTCAAAGCCCGACTAGTGGCAAAGGGTTTTACCAGTGTTGAAGGGGTTGACTATGAGGAAACCTTTTACTTTGTTGCCATGGTAAAGTCGATCAGATCCTTCTCGCCATTGCCGCGTATTATGACTACGAGGTATGGCGGATGGACGTCAAGACGACCTTTCCGAATGGCAAACTTGATGAGACCATCTACATGGACCACCCAAAGGGTTCATTGCCCAAGGCCAAGAGCAAAAAAGTTTGCGGCTTCATAGGTCCATTTATGGACCAAACAGCGAACCGAGGTCTTGGAATATAAGGTTTGATGAGGCGATCAAATCTTATGGCTTTGATCAAAATGTCGACGAACCTTGTGTCTACAAGAAAATCGTTGACAAAGCGCCGCATTTTTGGTGTTGTACGTGGATCGATATTCTTCTCATTGGGAATGAGGTAGAATTTCTTCGACGTTAAAAAGTGGCTAGTTTGCACAATTCCAAATGAAAGATTTGGGAGAAGCTCGATATGTTCTCGGTATCCGGATAGTCCGAGAACCGGAAGAACACAGAGTGCTAGCCTTGTCTCGGCGCCTTATATTGACAAGATGTTGTCCAAATATAAGATGCAAAACTCAAGAAGGGCTTCTTTGCCTTTTAGGCATGGGGTTCACTTGTCTAAGGATCAATGTCCTAAGACTCCTCAAGATGTTGAGGATATGAGACGCATTCCATATGCTTCACCGTAGGGAGCTGATGTATGCAATGTTGTGTACTAGGCCCGACATCCATTATGCAAAGAGGAATTGTCGGTGATATCACCCAATCCAGATTAGATCACCGGACACCGTAAAGGCAATCCTCAAGTATCTTAGGAGAACGAGGAACTACGACTTAGTGTATGGTAGTGGGGATTTGATCCTTACGGGATACACAGATTCTCGATTTTCGACCGATAAGGATTCTAGGAAATCCACCTCGGGTCGACCTTCATTCCGAATGGAGGAGTCAGAGTATGGCGAAGCATCAAGCAGGGATGCATTGCTGATTCCACTATGGAAGCAGAGTATGTTGCGGCTTGTGAAGCTGCAAAGGAAACTGTTTGGCTTAGGAAGTTCATGATGGATTTTGATGTTATTCCAAATATGAACTTGCCAATCACGATGTTCTGTGATAACAGTGGTGCAGTAGCCAACTCACGTGAGCCTCGAAGCCATAAAAGAGGTAAACACATTGAGCGCAAGTATCATCGATCACGGAAATTGTGCACCATGCGAGGCGTGATACATCATGCAGATAGCATCGGAGCACAATGTTGCTGATCCATTTACAAAACCCCTCACGGCTAAAGTGTTTGAGGGTCACCTAGAGAGTCTAGGTATTCGAGAGCTTCCTGACTAGGGCAAATGGGAGATGTGTAAACGGGTATTCAATGCCCTAGTTTATTGTAATTTTTATTGTAACTCAAATACATTTTGGAAAAGTACCTTCTCCACTAGCTTAGTCCAAGTGGGAGTTTGTTGGGATTTCTGTCCTAATCTCGTGGTTGTAAAATATTGTTTTGAAATTAATAAGAGTTATTCATTTGTTCACTTTGTGTCTCGGAAATATTTTAAACCTTTCCAATAAACTAAGCTCCAGGGTCATTGAATATATGAGAGAACTAGAACTTGAACGATATGTAGTTGACACACAAGGAGGATCACGTTCGAGTTAATTACCCGAACGGTCTACAGTATAAGGATGGGGTTGGAGACCTAATCCTGGATACATTGTGGATGTGGCCCGCTTTGTATTAGATACAAACGAGGTGATCTGACTCGTTCATGTGGTTGACATGCGAGTGGGGGCATCCTGTACAATGAGATTGTACAAGACCGGACCGTGAATTATTAGACTTACTGATATAACACCGTCGACAGTAAAGACTAATAAATTCGTAGATGACCATTAGTGACTCGACACAATCCTCGAGCGTATTACGGACTCCTGTCTGCGGGGGTCTGTCCTTTGACTAGTATGGGTGATGGTGGTCTTGGTTACTCGCCCAATATGCCTATCTTCTCAAGGACAGAACCAAGTAGAGAGCTGGGAACCTAATTACGCGAGATGGAATTCACTCGTTCCCGCCTATAGGGAATCTAGAGGGGTTGTTCCCTTAAGTCGCCTCTCGGGCTTGGACAGCGGCGCCCACCTTCTCACCGGCTTTGAGAAGGTGTTGTGTATGGTTGGACCATCACAATATGTTGTTCATTAGAGGAGCAGTGGGGACTTAAGGAACAAGATGTAGACACAGGGGTAAAACGGTAATTTGACCCAGCCATGTCTAACGAACAACCTGTGAAGGGTCGACTCATGAGCATTGGTTATATCAGTGGACACGTAATATTCTATACTGATGGGAGTACAGCTACAGGCTTTAGTGGAGTGTTACTGTAGCTAATGAACACTGGTTGACCTGGTAAAAGAGTTTGACTGATTAACCTCAAATCATTGGAGCCCGTCACTGTAGGTCCATTAGGTCCCTTGGTTGGCTCAATCTGGGATAAAAGAAGGGTTAATGTTTTGGTATGAAATTGAAGTGTTCAATTTCACCTTAAAGAGTATTTATATCATATAGATGATATAATATATAGTTTAATATGAATGAGATTTATAATAAACTATATATTAGCCTAATTGTTGAATTAAAGGCTAATTGAAGAAATTGATAGAGAGAAAATAAATTGAATGTGATTCAATTTAATTAAATCCACAATTATTGCAAATGAGATTTGCAACACAAGATATGAGATATCTTATATTATATAATTATGTAAATGAGATTTACATAACATATGGTTGTGGTAAAGTGGTAATAAAGTGAAGTTGTGAACTTCATCATTCCACTATTTAAACTCCTTTGCAAAAGGGTTTTGGTAACCTAATCGAACCAAAACTAAGCTTTGGAAGCTAAGGGAAATTCTCTCTTCTCTCTCAATTTTCTCATCTCTTTCCAAAACACAAAGTTCCCACAAACTTCCCTTCTCCAAAAGAGAACAATCAAGAAGATCAATTGGTAGTGTTTGAGATCCGATAGTGGGAAGAGTTCGTAGAGATCGAGAAGCGCGAAGAGTTCGTGATCTACAAGAAGAGTTTGCTGAATTGGTCTACAACAAGTAAGTTTTCCTTCTTGCTGTAAAAATTTCAGCATGTTTAGCCTAGATCTAATAGTTAGATCATTTTTAATAAGCATGTAGCATGATGATACCATGACGATTCGATCGTCTTCCGCTGCGCGGGGATTCTCATTCCCTTCAGTATTTTCACAGAACAACATAGGTGTTGCTACTCCATAAGCCATAAAGGTAATTATATTCATAACATTTAATTTAGTGAAAAATTCAACATGTATTTACTGTATTTCCCATGTCTAATTGCTTATCGATATATTATTTGCCTAATGAAAAACGAGTTATCGATCCAATTTCGTTTCCGTTGTGTATTAGGGATCTTGATTCTATAAAGTTCGTGTCAATCGTGGCAAGGACTTGCTATGAAGAACAAAGCAAAAATGAACCAAGAACATAAGGTGTTTTGTTCTGTACAGAGCACAACTTTGAGACGCTGTGCAACGATGTCTCAACACCGAGCGTGCGATTGATGGCCTGCTGCAGAGGCAACGACATAACGTCTCAACGCTGCACGCGTTGCGTTGCTGGGTTGGCGTGTGGTTGACACATCATCTCAACGTAGCACGCCTTGCGTCGCTGGGCTAGCGTGCGGTTGGCACAATGTTGAGACGATGGTAACGACGTCTCAACGCAGTGCGTAATGGGCGAAGTGTTGCTGCTGGTGTGTTCATGGGAATTTTGTAAACCGAATTTAATGTATTTTTGGTTTTTTTATTTGTTAATTAATATTAATATATATGATATATTAATTTAATTAATATTTTAGGGTGCCAAAAATCGCTCAATTTTCTATTTTTAATTTGCAATTGCTGTATGATATTTATGTGCATAATGTATGCCATATAGTTTTAAAATCACACCTTAGATTAAGCATTTTCATGCATCATTTTATATTATAAGAGTTATAATATATTGTTTTGCATGATTTAATTAATATAAGAGTTCTATTAATTAATATAAAGCATTGACATGCATTTATGTTGGGGTTTGTGCCCTAAAACTCGTAGTTTGTAATTTTGTTCTAATTATTGTAATAAAGTGTTATTATTTCAATAAAAAGTTATTATTCGTTATTTACGATATTGCCCTTGTATTAACCCTAAATCCAATAAAAACCAAACATCCTAGGCTGTAAAATGTAACTTGAACTGAATGTAGTGTACATATAAAGGATCTCGGTTTGAGATACAACCTAAAGGGTCTATAGTAAGGGGATAAGGTTTGGGTACCTTACCCTGGTAACACTATGAATGTGACCCACTTTGTATATGATACAAACACTGTGATCCTAACGTGTTCGTGTAGATGACATGTGAGTGAGGATATCCTATGTAATGAGATTACATAAGATCGGACCGCGAAATAGTAACCACTAAGTGTAATTCCGTTGACTAGTTAGGTTTCTATTTCACTAGGATGACCTAGGCAACTTGATCTCAATCCTAAGCAGGTTACGAACTCTTGTTCGCGAGCGATTGTCCTTTGACTAGTATGGGTGAGAGTAGCCAGATTCACCGACTCAATATGCCTACCTTCTTGGGGACAAGATCGAGTGAGCAACTGGGGACTTAGCCTAACAAGATGGAATTCACTCCTTCCCGACTACTAGAGTAAGTAGATGAATGTTCCCTTAAGTGGTGTCTCCGGGACTTGAACAAAGGACCCGACCCTCTCATTGGCCCGAGAGGGACTTCTGTTTGTTGGTAGGACCACAAACAAATTGTTCATTAGAGGTGATGGAGATCTGATCTCCTTGAGCGGCGAAAACTTGATTTAAAATCGTAATTGCTTGTTTATTTTGGTTAAACACAAATACTAGTACATTGTGTAAAAACTAGAGAATAAACATACATTTCCTAATCTAATTAGGCATGGAACTAATCATGCAAACATGTTGTAAATTAAACTAAACTAAAATGAAAAGTTTAGATTACCTTTGTAGATTCTCAACCACAACTCCTTGCTCCAAGAACGCAACAACACAGGAACACTTCTCTGTTCCTTTCTTCACCACAGGGACAACATCAAAAGTGAGAACCTCCTATTCTGTGACAAATTTAGACCAATTCCTTTGGTGTAAAGGATACCAACTATTGGAAGTAATCAGAAGGGAATTGAGAGAGAGAGAGTTTTTTAGCAATTCACAATTACACACGTTAACCCACTCCAATTCTTCCAATCGTGAAGAATAATAACTCTCAAGAGAGCAACTCCCCCACTCCCTATCGATAGGGGGTTGAGGGAGTTGTGGGAATGTGTCAAGATGACACGTTCCAATTAATTATAAAATAATAATAATTAAACGATTTAATTATTAATTAATTAATAATTAATATATAAATAATTAAATCTTATTCAATTTTTTTTATATATATATATATATATATATATTAATATTTCAATTAAATCTAATTTAATTAAAATCAAATATGATTAAATCATATTTAATCATTTTCCCTCTAGTCTATAGTTTAATGCACATCACATGCACATTAAATTTTAACCTATAGTTTCTAAATATGAATCTCATTCACATTTAAAATAATATTTGAACTCTTTTCAATATTTAATTCTCTCATATAATTTAATATGAATCATATTCACATTAAATTTATAATATATAGTTCTAAAACTTTATATATAATGTATCTATATACATTAAATTTATTCCCTAATGAATTTGAACATTTCAAATTCAAACGATCTAAGAACCCTTTACGAGCTAGAAGGTGAACCTAATGGACCTACAGATCAGAAGCTCCAACGATACGAGATTATTCAGTTAATCTCATTAACCTCCTAATCAACATTCGTTAACTGCGAGAACACTCCACTAAAGTCCCGCAGCTGCACTTTTCTCACTGCAGATATATTCTGTGTCCACAAATATTGACCAATAACGACAAGTCAATCCTTCACGAAAGTTCGTAACACCAGTTGGGTCAAATTATCGTTTTACCGCTGGGTTACATCTTGTACCTTAAGTACTAGTGCTCCTCTAATGAACAATTTGTTTGTGGTCCTACAAACAAACAGAAGTCACTCTCGGGCCAATGAGAGGGTCGGACCCTTTGTTCAAGTCGTGGAGACACCACTTAAGGAAACATTCATCTACTTACCCTAGTAGTCAAGAAGGAGTGAATTCCATCTTGGTAGGCTAAGTCCCTAGCTGCTCACTCGGTCTTGTCTCAAAGAAGGTAGGCATATTGAGTCGGTGAATCTGGCCACTCTCACCCATACTAGTCAAAGGACAATCGCTCGCAAACAGAAGTTCGTAACCCGCTCAGGATTGAGATCAAGTTGCTTAGGTCATCCTAGTGAAATAGAAACCTAGCTAGTCAACGGAGTTACATTTAGTGGTTACTATTTCGCAGTCTGGTGTTATGTAATCGCATTACATACGATATCCCCACTCACATGTCATCTACACGATCACGTTAGGATCCTAGTGTTTGTATCATATACAAAGTGGGTCACATCCATAGTGTTACCAGGGTAAGGTACCCAAACCTTATCCCCTTACTATAGACCCTTTAGGTTGTATCTTGAACCGAGATCCTTTATATGTACACTACATTCAGTTCAAGATACATTTTACAACCTTGGATTTTTAGTTTATTAGATTTAGGGTTAAAAAAGGGGCAATATCATAAATAACGAACAATAACTCTTTATTGAAATAATAACAATTTATTACAATAATTAAAACAGAATTACAAACTACGAGTTTTAGGACACAAACCCTAAGAAACTCCCACTTGAACTAAAACTCTAGTTGGGGTACATTACAATCTAAAACAGTGGTTACAGAGATACAAATACAATAAACTAGGGTATCCATATACCCCATTACATATCTTCCACTTGCCATAGATTAGCCTATGTACATATCCCACTTTCCAGATGACCCACACTTTAGCAGTGAGAGTCTTTGTAAACAGATCAACAATGTTTTGCTCCGAAGCGATCTTCGTGACTGTCACATCTCCTCGTTGCACTATTTCTCGTATCAGGTGATACTTCCTCTCGATGTGCTTGCCTCGCTTATGGCTGCGAGGTTCTTTCGAATTGGCTACCACACCACTTTTGTCACAGTATTAGGTGATGGAAAATTCCATATTTGGAACAACTTCCAAATCAGTAAGGAATTTCCTTAGCCAAACAACCTTTTTAGTTGCTTCACAAGCAACGACATACTTAGCTCCATCGTGGAGTCAATGATTCATCCTTGCTTGATGCTTCGCCATACTATACCTCCTCCGTTAAAGGTGAAAACTGATCTCGATGTGGATTTCCTAGAATTCTTATCGGTCTGAAAATCAGAATCAGTGTATCCAGTAAGGATCAAATTCTTAGTCCCATACACAATCGTATAGAACCTCGTTCTCCTAAGATACTTGAGAATATTTTTAACTGCAGTTTAGTGGTCTAACCCTAGATTGGATTGGTACCTACTGATTATTCCCACTGCATAACAAATGTCTGGCCTCGTACACAACATAACATACATTAAGCTACCTACTGCAGAGGCATAGGGAATACGTCTCATATCCTCAACTTCTTGAGGTGTCTTAGGACACTGTTCCTTAGACAGATGAACTCCATGCCTGAAGGGTAATAAGTCTCTCTTGGAATTCTGCATCGAATATCGGTTCAACATTTTATCGATATAAGATGCTTGAGACAGAGCTAGCGTTCCGTTCTTGCGATTTCTGAAAATCTGAATTCCAAGAACATACTGCGCCTCTCCCAAATCTTTCATTTGGAATTGGGTCGCCAACCAATTCTTTATGTCAGTTAGGTATCCTACATCATTCCCAATGAGTAGGATATCATCCACATAAAGTACTAAGAAAACTAATTTGTCATTGATGGTCCTCTTGTAAACACAAGCCTCATCAACGTTTTGGTCAAAGCCATAAGATTTGATCGCAGTATCAAATCTTATGTTCCAAGATCTGGATGCTTGTTTCAACCCATAAATGGATCGATTGAGCTCTTTTGCTCCTGACCTTGGGTTATGAACCCTTCGGGCTGAGACATATAGATGCTCTCGTCAAGATTACCATTAAAAAAAGCAGTCTTGATGTCCATTTGCCAAATCTCTTAATCATAAAATGCGGCTATGGACAAGAGTATCCTTATAGACTTAAGCATAACAACAGGGGAAAAAGTTTCCTCATAGTCAACCCCTTCCCTTTGGGTAAAACCCTTTACTATAAGTCTTGCCTTAAAGGTCTGTACCTTTCCGACTGCATCTCTCTTTCTCTTATAGATCCATTTACACCCTATGGGTCTTGCCCCTTCAGGTTGGTCTACAAGTTCCCATACTGAATTGAAGTACATTGACTCCATTTCAAGGTCCATGGATTTTATCCATTAGTCATTTTCTACGTCATTCATTACCTGTCTATAAGACAATGGATCTTCTACGCCGTCATCAGATATGACGAATTGAGTTTCAGCTAAATCCAAGTAGCGATCAGGTTGGGAAACAACCTTCCCACTGCATCGAGGCATTCCCAACGATTGAGAAGGACGAGACCGACTTGATGTGCTGGCTTGTTCATCAACTCTTGATGAATGTCCAGCTTGACCAACAACTCTTGTTGGTTCATCTGTAGCTTCATTTAGTACTAGTTTACTACGTGGTTTATGGTTCCTCATGTGATCTTCCTCCAAGAAAGTGGCGGTTGTCAATACAATCACCTTGTTTTCTTGTGGGTCGTAGAAAAGACCACCTCTCATTTCTTTCGAATAACCAACAAATTGGCATAATCTTAAACGAGGTTCCAGTTTCTTTGGGTTTGTCACCAGCACGTGTGCCGAACAACCCCAAATTCTGAAGTGTTGTAAACTAGGTTTACGCCCGTTCCATAATTCAAAATGTGTTTCAGAAACACTCTTTGATGGAACTGTGTTCAAGATTTGAACTGCAGTCTCTACTGCATATCCCCAAAACGAGGCAAGCAATTGAGCATAACTCATCATAGATCGAACCATGTCCAACAAGATTATATTTCCCCTTTCTGACACACCATTTTGTCGTGGTGTATTAGGTGCTAAGAGTTGAGATTTAATTCCATGTTCTATCAAATAGTCTTGGAATCTCAAATCCATATACTCTCCACCTCGATCGGAATGAAGTGTTTTAATGGTTTTCCCTAATGCATTCTCTAGTTCAACCTTATACTCTTTGAACTTTTCAAGAGCCTCAGACTTATGATGCATTAGGTATAGATAGTCATACCTCGAATAATCATCTATGAAAGAGATGAAATATTCGTACCCTCCTCGAGTTTTAACATTCACCGGACCACAAAGATCCGAATGTATAAGCTCTAAGGGCTCCATGGCTCTATAACCTTTTTCCAGTAAAAGGTCGTTTAGTCATTTTCCCTTCCAAGCATGATTCACAAGTAGGTAAAGAATCATCTTCTAACTTGTTTAGAAGTCCATTCTTAGATAGTCTCTCAATCCGGTTGAGATTTATATGACCAAGTCTAAGGTGCCAAAGATAGATATTATTGCTTGGAGAAATTCATTGCCTTTTACTTTGAGTATTAGCAGTTTTAAACATCTCATGATTTAAAAATGCCTTTGTTTGATTCGGTTTAAGTACATACAAGTCGTTTTCTAACTTAGCAGAACAAATATTGACACATTTCTTTAAAATGAACGCTTCATTAAACGAGAAGGTAATACAATAACCAAGTTCAATTAAGCAAGAGATATAAATTAAGTTCCTCTTAATCTTGGGAACTATATACAGATTTTCTAAAAAGATAAATTTATTTTCTAAAAAGATAAATCTATCCCTAAAAAATAGCTTGGCATCTCCCACTACACGAACTGAGACGACGTCTCCCGTTCCGACCCTGAGCGTCATCTCACCCTCTTCGAGCTCCTTGAATAAACTAGTTTCCTGTAAAGAAGAGCAAACAAGATTAGTGGCTCCTGAATCAAGTATCCAGGTAAAATCATTATTTTCCACTAAACAAGTTTCAAGAACAAGTAAATCGGATTTACCTTTCTTCTCTTTGAGCTCAGCAAGGTACTTTGGGTAGTTTCGCTTCTAGTGCTCGTCCATGTTGCAGTGGAAACACTTTCCTTTGTCTGCAACCTTTACTTTTCCCTTGCCTTTATCAGCAGTAGGTGCCTTCCCTTTCCCTCCTATACTCTTCTTTTGGGTCTTCTTAAGCCTAAAGATGAACCACATGACTTAGTTTCAGAGGATGAACCCTTCTGGAACCTTCTGGAATGGGCAAACAGATTTGCCTCTCCATCAGCCTGTCCCTTATTCTTCATAAGAGACTGAGAAGTTTGTAGTTCATTGAGGAGAGTAGTCAAGTTATACTCTATCTTGTTCATCACCCCATTGCTGTAGAATTGCAGAAAACTCTTTGGAAGAGATTCTAGGATGAACGAGACCTGACTTTGCTCGTCTATGACCGCGCCATTCATTTCAGCCACGTTGAAGTGGACCACTAGATCGAGAATGTGTTTTCTCACCGACGACCCGTCCTTCATACGGGAGTTATAAACGTACTTGAGGGATTCGTGTCGAAGCTATCTGGACGGTTGTCCAAACATGTTCTGCAACGAACTCATGATCTCACGAGTTGAGACCATGCCCTCGTGCTTTTTGGCTAGAACTTCAGAAACACTAGCCAAAATGTAGACCTTTTCCTTATCATTGACCTTGATCCAGCGATCGTACGCATCCTTAACAGATTAAGGAGCATTTCGAGCAGGGACCTGAGGACATTCCTCAGTCAGTACAAACTGAAGGTCGTCAACAACAAGAACCGTATTCAAGTTGGACTTCCACATAATATAGTTTTCACCAGATAAACGTTCGCTTTTGAGTAAAGCTATAATTGAGGACGACATGTTGAAATTTAAAAAATAGTTCTAATTAGTTATGCCTTTAACCCATTATAACCAATCTATTTTAGAAAAATTATTAAAGAACCCTAGTGATTAAATTAAACCTTTAATTTTGCAACGATACTTCAAGGGCTTAGAACAAAAGCCACCGTCGGGTGGTCAGTCACTCCTTCCTTGAATTGAGACTATCTCAGCAAATTCTCACTACCAGAACATCTCATGTCCCGATGATTCTTAGTTACCGTTTGTTTGGTCAAGGACTTGTTAACTAGCTTAACTTATCCCGTAAATGTGACCCTACTATTTTCAGATCCAATAGTTCCGAGCCAACATGCTACTATTAAGAAAGACAACTGTTGGCAAATTACCTAAGAGACCCTATCCATTCCTAGAGTTCGCGGTGTTCCGATCTATATAGTTAGGACAACCTAGCAGGTGGACTATAGAAATCTCACGGTGCGACCTAATGGAGGAGGTCTTAGGATACGTTAACACGCGTTCTGCTCCCATTTACTATGGATACTTCCCTCATTCACCTTGTTATTGAACCATGCAAATACTTACTGTAGGGGGACGCCCTATTGATGCCACGTAGCCGAGCATGGAACTCACGGTGTGAACTCTTGAGGACGTGAGAGTAAACTTGATGCGAACATCTCGTTTTCTCCCACCGAAATTCCTAAGGTTAGGGTGTAGGTTTAACTTAGTCGGATTCTGGCTAAAAGAATCTATCTAAGTCTATGCCTATTATAACTATTATAACTAGGTTTTTAACCTTATGTCTAGGTGAATAAACCTTTTAATTACCTAGATATAAAACAGGACTATGGTTAATTCAACTCAAGCTCCGGGTCAGTTTCCAGGTAGGAGGTGTTTCGTTAACCGTCAGCTTAAGTACCCCCAACCTTAGATAGAAATTCACCGGTAGAGTTCCCTTATAACCAATGTCCTATTGTCCTACTATATTTAAACTATTTAAAATACTATGTAAGACAAACTTCTAATCTTATTAGAAAATAAAACTTAGGTACAAATTAATTTTAAACAATTTCAAACTAATTTAATTTAACCCAAGTTCCTATGTTTGCATGCAATTCTTTGTTATAGGTTATGGTTTCTAAAACCCCTTTAATTTATAACTTTTATAATAATTAACCTATGACAAGGAACTCTGTTATAAAACCAAATTGGAATTATAAAAATTATTCAACTAATTGAATAACTAAACTACTTAAATAAAATAACATTTATTTAAACTAAGTAATTTCATGCTCCATGCAATTTATTTTCCATATTATCTAAGTATAACAATTATAAATAAATACTTATGAAAAATAAATTAGATCATGCATTTCTATCATATTTATATAACAATTATACAAATAAAATGCATGAACATGCTTATCCTAAGGTGAGAAAAAATTCTAAATAACATTCATAAAGAAAAATAGCTGTAAAACCGGAAAAAATTGACCCCTAAAGTGCAAAAATAATAAAATTACACTAATCTTATTACAAAACCGGTCCAAAACTCCTTAAACCGGGCTCAAATCGCTTGAACCAGACAATAAAACAAATGAACCACCCATACCGGTCTGCTACTTCAGGTTGGCATCACGGCGTTGCAACGTTGAAGGGAGCGTTGCAACGCCAACTTCAATCGTGTGTGCGCCTGGCATCGGGGTAGCGTTGCAACGCTGAGAGAGGCGATTGCAACGCAACGGCGACGACCCTGAACTTCGCGCATCGATAGGAGCCTCGGCGTTGCGGCGTCGTTCCTCGGTGTTGCAACATCGATGAACGGCGTTAACGCCACGCTATCGATAAGCGTTAACGCAGCTGTTTCTAAGCAGCGAAGAAAATTTTCTTTCGAACACAACAGCTTCAATTGCCAATTACTCCTTCGATGCTCATCCGAATTGCACAAAACTGGTCTCGAACGACTCACAACTCGATTATAGACTCGATTATGCACTTAATTGCCCAAAACGCAGGGGCCTTTACAATTAATTTGATCAAATAAAAACAAACTAAGGCCAAAAAATTCCTAAAGAGTTTTACAGCAAACCAAAATTGTAATTCCCACCTATCCAATGCAAATTTGTTTCAAAAAAAAAAACAAACATTGCTCTGATACCAATTGACGGAGATCCGATCTCCTTGAGCAGCGAAAATGTGATTTAAAATCGTAATTGCTTGTTTATTTTGGTTAAACACAAATACCAATACATTGTGTAAAAAACAGAGAATAAGCATACATTTCCTAATCTAATTAGACATGGAACTAATCATGCAAACATGTTGTAAATTAAACTAAACTAAAAGGAAAAGTTAAGATTACCTTTGTAGATTCTCAACAGCAACTTCTTGCTCCATGAACGCAGCAACACAAGAACACTTCTCTGTTCTTTTCTTCACCACAGGGACAACACCAAAAGTGAGAACCTCCTATTCTCTGACAAACATAGACCAATGCTTTTGGTGGAAAGGATACCAACAATTGGAAGTAATCAGAAGGGAATTGAAAGAGAGAGAGTTTTTTAGGAATTCACAATTGCACAACGTTAACCCACTTCAATTCTTCCATTCGTGAAGAATAATAACTCTTCAGAGGGCAACTCCCCCACTCCCTATCGATAGGGGGTTGAGGGAGTTGTGGGAACGTGTCAGGATGACACGTTCCCATTGATTATAATATAATAATAATTAAACGATTTAATTATTAATTAATTATTAATTAATGTATAAATAATTAAATCTTATTCAATTATATATATATATATATATACATTTTAATTAAATCTAATTTAATTAAAATCAAATATTATTAAATCATATTTAATAATTTTCCCTCTAGTCTATAGTTTTAATACACATCACATGCACATTAAATTTTAACCTATAGTTTCTAAATATGAATCTCATTCACATTTAAAATAATATTTGAACTCTTTTAAATATGTAATTCTCTCATATAATTTAATATGAATCATATTCACATTAAGTTTATAATATATAGTTCCAAAACTTTATATTATAATGTATCTATATACTTTAAATTTATTCCTTAATGAATTTGAACATTTCAAATTCAAACAATCTAAGGTACAAGATGTAACTCAGGGGTAAAATGATAATTTGACCGAGCTGGTGCTACGAACATTCGTGAAGGATTGACTTGTTGTTATTGGTCAATATCCGTGGACACAAAAATATATCTGCAGTGAGAAGAGTGCAGCTGCGGGACTTTAGTGGAGTGTTCATACAGTTAACGAATGTTGATTAGGAGGTTAATGAGATTAACCGAGTAATCTCATATCGTTGAAGCTTCTGATCTGTAGGTCCATTAGGTCCACCTTCTAGCTCGTAAAGGGTTCTTAGATCATTTGAATTTGAAATGTACAAATTCTTTAGGGAATAAATGTTTATGTATATAGATGCATTATAATATAAAGTTTTGAAACTTTATATTATAAATTTAATGTGAATATGATTCATATTAAATTATATGAGAGAATTAAATATTTGAAAGAGTTTAAATATTAATCTAAATGTGAATGTGATTCATATTTAAAAACTATAGGTTAAAATATTAATGTGCATAAGATGTGCATTAAAACTATAGATTAGAGGTGAGATAGATTAAATGTGATTTAATCTTATGATGTTAATTAAATATATCATATTTGGTTAAATTATTAGTTAAATATGATTTAATTAATTAATAAAAGGGAACGTGTCAGGAGGGCACGTTCTCTCCTTCCCCACTAACTCCCTATCGATAGGGAATGGAGAAGGACACCTTTTCCTTTAAGCTCTCTGTACAGAGAACTTGAAGGTTGATCGATAGATTTTCCAGACTGTATAATTGGTGAATTGCTCTCTCATTGAATTCTCTCTCTAAAATTCACTCACCTTCCAAAAGTTGGATCCCTTCCCACCAAGGGAGATCTAAGTGGAACTCAGAGTCATAGGAGGTTTTCCTGTTGGTGGTGTTCTGTAAAAACAGAGAAGATATCTTCCTGCTGTGTTGTTGTTCAAAAGGGAGCAAGGAGTTGCTGGAGATTCGTATCTACAAAGGTAATTAGAATTTCCTTTTAGTTTAGTTAAATGTACAACATGTTTGCATGTTTAATTTCCATGCCTAATTAGATTAGAAATGTATGCTTATCTGTGTTTTTCTCAATGTACTGGTATTTGTGTTTAACCAAAATAAACAAACGAATTACAATTTCAAATCACGTTTCCGCTACTCAAGGAGATCGGATCTCCATCAATTTATTCATATGATGAATATGTTGTATGGTTTATTATTCATTTGATGAACATCAATCACTAGAACATATAAATGCATGTAACCTAAGTTAATTAATTAATTTTAAATGGTTTAGAACTTGAATTAATTAAACTTAGGTTTATAGTTCTAATAAGATTAGAATTAAGAAACCAATATGGTTTATAAATGGTGATTAATTAGTAACTCTGTCTAAGGAAGGTTCTGTCTAAGGCTGAGGTATTTAAGCTGACGGTAACGGAACACCCCTACTTGAGAACCGACCTGGGAGTGAATTTAATATGGAGATTTATAAACTGTATTCTGTGAGTGACGCTTATTAAGAGTTAATAAATAAAACTCACATAGACCTAAGTTTAATAAGGAGTTATAGACTTAGATTAATCCAATATAAAAGTTATATTGGTAGACTTAGGTAAATATAGTTAGTTTATCTAGGGAAATCTCATTAACCTAAAGTACTTAGTGGGAGGAAATGAAGTGTATATGATACATTGAATTTCCACCTACGCTTCTCCTTAAGTTCCCACCGTGAGATCCATACTCGACCTCGTGGCGTAAATGGCAGCACCCCGCTTCGGGTGGTGTTTGCATGGGTCAAAATTCAAGGTGAATGGAGAGAATACTTATAGTAAATGAGAGCGAGACTCGTGTCAACGGGCCCCACAATCTCTTTTATCGATTCACACCGTGAGACACCTATGATTTACCTGCTAGTTTGGCATGGACCAGACAATCCCTTCGGAGGGTCTGATCATGGGGGTCGGAACATCGTGAATTCCCGAAAGGGATAGGGTTGCCTTAGTTTATCTTTCAACTTAGTCCTCCCTTCGGCAGATTTTGTTGGATGAGAACTCTAGAATCTAAAAATAGAGGGTTACACTCACAGAATTCATCAAGAGTTAATGAGTCCAAACCGAAAAATAGTAACTAGATGCTTATAGGAATAAGAGTTATTCTGGAACTAGGGGTCTGGTCGAGATAGTCTCGTCCAAGAGGAGGAGTGGTCCGACTACCCTTCGGTGGCGGTCATTCAAACCTTTGGGGTATCATTGCATTTTTAAATGACTTAGGGATCATATATTATTTTTTCTAAAACCTGATTGGATTTTACAAAATTTTTTGCGAGAAACTAATACAAGGATTTTTTGTTTTCAGCAAAAATGTTGAGTTCTATAATTACACTCTTAGCCTCCAAAAGTTAACCAGTGACAACTATCAGTCTTGGAAAAATAATATAAACACGAACTTGATAGTTGACGACCTTAAGTTCGCGCTCATTGAGGAGTGTCGTCCTTAGGTGCCGAGCTCGATCGCGACACAAATTGTTCGTGACGCGTACGATAGGTGGATCAAGGCCAATGATAAGGCCAAGATCTATATCTTAGCCAGTTTGTCTGAAATTTTGGCTAAGAAACATGAGAGCTTGGTCACCGCCAAAGAGACCATGGATTCGCTGCAGAAAATGTTTAGACAACAGTCCTTTCAGGTCAAACATGATGCCCTCAAGCACATCTTCAACGCCCGGATGAGAGATGAAACGTCTTTTAGGGAACATGTTCTCGACATGATGGTCCACTTTGATCTGGCGGAGATGAACGGTGCTTCTATCGATGAGTCGAGCCAGGTTCGCTTTATTTTGAAGACTCTTTCGAAGAGTTTCCTTCAGTTTCGTAACAATGTTGTTATGAACAAAATTAGCTACAACCTGACCACCCTTCTAAACGAACTACAGACCTTTCAGTCCTTGATGAGAATCAAGAGACAGAAGGGTGAGGCAAATGTTGCCTACAGGTCCTTTCATAAAGGTTCGACCTCTGGTACCAAGTTTGTAGCTTCGTCCTCTTCAGGCCCGAAAGGGTAGAAGAAGAAAATGAAGAATGCTGGTAAAGGAAAACTGGTTGACCTCGCTACCGCCCAGAAGGGCAAAAAGGTCAAGGAAGTTACAGACAAAGGAAAATGTTTCTACTTTAACATCGACGAGCACTTAAAATGGAACTGCCCCAAATTCCTTGTCAACAAGAAGAATGAAGGTAAATATGATTTACTTGTGGTTGAAACTTGCTTATGGAGAGTAGTGATTTTGTCTGGATACTTAGTTCAAGCGCCACTAATCATGCTTGTTCTTCTTTTTCAGGGAATGAGTTCCTAGCAGCGGCTGTAAGAAGGGGGAGATAATGCTCAGAGTTGGTTCTAGAGAGGTTCTCTCAGCTGTAGTAGTAGGCACAATGAAGCTACTTTTTGTCAGGAAGCACATATTATTAGATAATTTGTACATAGTTCCAGGGTTTACTAGAAACATTGTTTCTATTTCCTGCTTGATTAATCAATGTATTTCAGTTTTCTTTGATTTGAATAAAGCGTTCATTTCAGTTAAATCAATTAAATGAGTCGGCCCTTCACAGGTTGTTCGTAGACACTACTGGGTCAAATTATCGTTTTACCCCTGTGTCTACCTCTTGCTCCTTAAGTCCCACTGCTCCTCTAATGAACAACTACGTTGCATGGTCCAACCATAAACAACAACCCTCTCGAGCCAGTGAGAGGGTGGGGCCCCGTTGTTCAAGCTATGGAGACAACACTTAAGGGAACAACCCCTCTAGTTTCCCTAAGTCGGGACGAGTGAATTCCTTCTTGCGTAGTCAAGTTCCCAGCTCCCCACGTGGTCCTGTCTGAGAAGATAGGCATATTGGGCAAGCATCAGTGGCCACCCTCACCCGTACTAGTCAAAGGATTGTTTGTGCAGACAGAGTCTGTAAACACGCCGAGATTAAGGCCAAGTCACTAATGGTCATCTACAAAATTATTAGCTCTATCATCATTAACGGTGTGTTACATTAGTACGTCTAATAATTCACGGTCTGGTCTTGTACAATCTCATTGCACAGGATGCCCCCACTCGCATGTCAACCACATGAACGAGTCAGATCACCTCATTTGTATCTAATACAAAGCGGGTCGCATCCACAACAGTATCCGAGATTAGGTCTCCAACCCTATCAGTATCTTCAGAGACCAGTTCGACTCATTAACTCGAACGTGATCCTCCCTGTGTGTCCACTACACACCGTTAAAGTTCTTAGTTCTCTCATAATACAATGACTCTGGAGCTTAGTTTATTGAATTAAGTTTATGAAATATGCGAGACACAAAGTTCAAATAAATAACTCTTATTTATGACACAAAGTTCAAATAAATAACTTTTATTTATGACAAAAAGTTCAAATAAATAACTTTTATTTATGACAAAAAGTTCAAATAAATAACTCTTATTTATTTACAACTTAGAATATTACAAACTACACGAGATGAGGACATACATCCCAACATCTAGATCTACCAGTACTTCCTGACTAGGGCAAGTGAGAGTATTGTAAAGGGTATTCAATGCCCTAGTTTATTGTATTACTCTATGTATTACTTTACATTTGAGAAATGTATTATGTACTCCACTAGCTTAGTTCAAGTGGGAGTTTGTTGGGGTGTATGCCCTAATCTCGTGTAGTTTGTAATACTTGTTGATTTAATAAATAAAAGTTATTTATTTATCAAACTTTGTATCTCGCATTTTATAAACTTAATCCAATAAACTAAGCTCCAGTGTCATATTATTTGAGAGAACTAGAACTTGAACGGTGTGTAGTTGACACACAGGAAGGATCACGTTCGAGCTATTGACCCGAAAGGTCTACAGTGTACGGATAGGACTGGGAACCTCATCCTAGTAACACTTTGGATGCAACCCGCTTTGTATTAGATACAAACGAGGTGATCCAGCTCGTCCATGTGGTTGACATGCGAGTGTGGGCATCCTGTGCAATGAGATTATACAAGACCGGACCGTGAATTATTAGACCTACTGATGTAACACCGTTAACAGTATGGGACTAATAACTTCGTAGATGAACATTAGTGACTCGTTCTTAATCTTGAGCGTGTTACGAACTCCTTTCTGCGGGGGTTTGTCCTTTGACTAGTACGGGTGAGGGTGGCCTGAGTTGCTCGCCTGATATGCCTATCTTCTTGTGGGCAGAACCTCGTGGGGAGCTGGGAACTTAACTATGCAAAACGGAATTCACTCGTTCTCGAGCTAGAAAAACTAGAGGGGTTATTCCTTTAAGTGATGTCTTGAGGGCTTGAACAACGACGCCCATCCTCTCACTAGCCTGAGAGAGATGTTGTTTATGATTGGACCATGCAACAAAGTTGTTCATTAGAGGTGGGACTTAAGGAGCAAGAGGTAGACACAGAGATAAAACGATAATTTGACCCAACTGTGACTATAAACAACCTGTGAAGGGTCGACTCAAGGGCATTGGTTATATCGATGGACACAACTTGTCCTATAGTGAGGAGAGTGCAACTACGAGCTTTAGTGAAGTGTTACCGTAGTTGATGAATGTTGATTAACCGGGTCAAAGAGTTTGATCGGTTAATCTCGTATCATTTGAGCTCATCATCTGTAGGTCCATTAGATCCCTCGGTTGGCTCAAATTGGACTAAATGAGAGTTTACAGTTTGGAGTGGATTTGAAGTGTTCAAATACATTAAAAGGGTATTTATGTCAATTATATGTGATATAATGAACATAATATATAGTTTAATGTGAATGAGATTCATAATAAACTATAGTGTAGACTAATTATTTAATTACGACTGATTTGGAGAAATTGAATTAAGAGAAATTAAATTGAATATGATTCAATTTAAAATTCCACAATTATGCAAATGTGATTTGTATAATAAGGTATGAGATACCTTATATTATATGATATGCAAATATGATTTTCATATTATATAGTTGTGGTTAAATGGTGATTTGGTGGAGATTTTAACTCCACCACACACCATTATAAATAAGTATTTGGAGAAGCACTTTGCAACACACTTTGCCATTTTTGGGAATTCCATCCCAAAGTGCAAGAAAGTTCTCTCTAAGCTCTCTCTCAATTCCCTACGATTCTCTCCACCCCGAAATTCAAAAGGAGTCCCACAACTCTCCCTCATCATCTCGAGAACAACCGAGAAGATCAAGTGGAAGTGTCCGGTTGATCCGTTCATGGTTCGAGAGATCGTTTGATCGTGAGATCGTGACCGAGGAGGAAACGCGAAGAACGGTTCTTCAAGAGGTTAGTGTTGAAAACCTCTCTGTTTTCTTCTCGTTTTATGCATGTTTTGCCTAGTTAGAATTGTTTCTTTCAATTTTAAGAAAATCGAAACAACAACGAAACAACGACGATTTACGTCGCAATTCCACTACGGAAAATCCATTCCCTTCACCGCATCCATGGTGTTACCAGAATAAGGTTCCCAACCTCCTGCGTATACCATAGACCCTTTAGGTTATATACTTGAACATAATCCAACTTGTGTACACTACACATTTGTTCAAGATCTATCATCATAACCTTAGAGCTTAGTTGATTGGATTTAGTTTTATGTGCGAGAATACAATAATTATCAGAATCAATAACTCTTTATTTATTTTGTTAAGAATTTACAAAACTACACAAGTTTAGGGCAGAAAACCCAACAACGCAGTGGAGACTGCAGTTTACATTTTGAACAACGTTCTGTTGAAAAGTGTTTCTGAAACACCTTTCAAACTCTACAAGGGCGTAAAGGCAGTTTACATCATTACAGAATTTTGGGATGTCCAACCCATGTACTAGTAACAAATCCGAAGAAGTTGGAACCAAGTTCAAAGTTGTGCCTCTTTGTAGGTTACCCTAAGGAAACAAGAGGTGGTCTATTTTCGATTCTAAGGAAAACAAGGTGCTTGTGTCGACAAACATTAATTTCCTTAAGGAGGATCACAAACCAAAAAGTAAGATCGTGTTAAATGAAATGGGTAGTTAATCAGCAAGAGTTGTTGATGGTGATAGTACGTTAACAAGAGTTGTTGATCCTAGTTGCCAAGTCAAGTACGCCATTCTCAAGAGTTGAGAATGTCTCGGCATAGTGGGAGGGTTGTTAGACAACCTGATGGTTACATGGATTTGACTGAAATCCAAGTTGTCATACCTGATGACAATTGTGAGGATCCATTGACATACGATGGAGCAAGGACGAATGGATTAAAGCCATGGACCAGGAAATGGAGTCTATGTACTTCAATTCCATTTGGGAACTTGTGGATCAACCTGATGGGGTAAAACCCATAGGTTGCAGATGGATCTACAAGAGGAAATGTGGTGTAGATGGGAAGGTGCAAACCTTCAAAGCTAGACTCGTGCCAAAGAGTTATACCCAATGAGAAGGGGTGGACTATGAAGAAACCTTTTCTCCTATTGCCATGATAAAGTCTATCAGGATCCTTCTAGCCATTGCTGCATATTATGACTATGAAGTATGGCAGATGGATGTCAAGAAGGCATTTTTGAATGGCAAACTTGACGAAAATATCTACATGGACCAACCCAAAGAGTTCATTGAACAAGGCCAGAAGCAAAAGGTTTGTAGGCTCAAACGGTCTACTTATGGACTGAAACAAGCCTCGAGGTCTTGGAATATAAGGTTTGATGAGGCTATCAAATCTTATGGCTTTAACCAAAGTGTTGATGAGTCTTGTGTTTACAAGAAAATCATAACACTACTGTCACATTTCTTGTATTATATGTGGATGATATCCTACTCATTGGAAATGATGTAGGATTCCTTAATGACGTTAAGGAGTGGTTAGCTACGCAATTCTAAATGAAAGATTTTGGAGAAGCGCAATATGTTCTAGGTATCCAGATTGTCCAGAACCATAAGAACAAAACGTTAGCCTTGTCTCAGGCGTCTTATATCGATAAGATGTTGGTACGGTATAAGATGCAGAACTCCAAGAAGGGTTTGTTGCCTTTCAGACATGGGATTCACATGTCTAAGAAACAATGTCCTAGACACCTTAAGAGGTTGAGGATATGAGACGAATCTCTTATGCATCACTTGTAGGTAGCCTGATATATGCCATGTTGTGTACTAGGCCCGACATCTGTTATGCAGATGGGATTATCAGTAGGTAGCAATCCAACCCAGGATTTGATCACTAGACAACCGTTAAGGAAATCCTCAAGTATTTTAGGAAAACGAGGGACTACATGCTTGTTATGGAACTAGAGATTTGATCCTTACGAGATACACATACTCTGACTTTCAGACCTATAAGGATTCTAGGAAATCCACATGGGGGTCAATGTTCACTTTTAACGGAGGGGTTGTAGTTTGGCGAAGCATCAAACAAGGATGCATCGCGAACTCCACGATGGAGGTTGAATATGTAGCAGCTTGTGAAGCAACTAAGGAGGCGGTTTGACTTAGGATGTTCATGGTGGATTTGAAAGTTGTTCCAAACATTAACTTGTCAGTGACCATGCATTGTGACTACAGTGGTGCATTAGCCACCTCGAGGGAACCTCGGAGTCATAAGAGGGGCAAGCACATTGAACGGAAGTATCACCTGATACGGGAGATTGTACATCTTGGAGACGTGACCGTCACGAAGATTACTTCAGATCAAAATGTTGTTGATCCGTTTACAAAGGTCCTCACAGCTAATGTGTTTGAGGGTCACCTAGAGAGTCTAGGTCTACGAGTGATTTCCTGACTAGGGCAAGTGGGAGTATTTCTAAAAGAGGTATTCAATGCAATATTTTATTGTATTTTACATTTCTGAAATGTATTTGTACTCCACTAGCTTTAGTTCAAGTGGGAGTTTGTTGGGGTGTATGCCTTAAACTCGTGTAGTTTGTAACATTTTGATGTATATAAAAGTTATTTTCTATCAAACCTTGTATCTCGCATTTCAAACTTAATCCAATAAACTAAGCTCTAGGGTCATACATATTTATGAGATCTTAAACGGTGTGTAGTGGACACACAGGTAGGATCACGTTCAGGTATATGGCCCGAATGGTCTATAGTATATGGATAAGGTTGAGAACCTTTTCCTCGTAACACTATGGATGTGACCCACTTTGTACTTAAAACAAACGAGGTGATCCAACTTGTTCATGTAGTTGACATGTGAGTGGGGGCATCCAATGCAATGAGATTGTACGAGATCGAATCGTGAATTATTAGACCAACTAATATAACACCGTTAACAGTTAGGACTAATAAATTCATAGATGACCATTAATGACTCGACCTTAATCCTAAGCGAGTTATGAACTTTTGTCTACGAGGGTTTGTCCTTAAACTAGTTGATAGCCCACAAAATGTGCTATCCTTATGCTTAATAATTGCTAGTTTTATGATAATTTCAGAGCTTTTATTTGGTTTAATCACTCAATTTCAGGTTAAGAGCTTAAACAGGACATTTGGAGACATTTTGGATCACTCGGGATCGAAACGATGCCTTTTGGAGCTAAAAATAACATCAATTGGAAGTAGAAAGATCAATCCAACCTAGTAGACCAGAGGTGACGGCGTTGCAATGCCGTGATTGCTGTTTAGAGGCTTTGAAGACTCCAGGCGATAACGTTGCAACGCTGCCTTAGGGTAACGGTGTTGCAACGCTGCCTCAGCGTTGCAACGCCATCGAGAGTTTTCTTATTTACCAACCGCCTAGGGTACAACGTTGCAATGCTGTGCCGATTATGCCTATAAATACAACCTTAATTCTTCTTGCTAAAAGGAGCCGAATTTGGTAGATTTTTTGCCCTATTGTCGAAATACACCTTGTAAGAAGAGAGAAAAGAGCGTTTTTGGAGCCAAAGCATTCGTAGAGGTTCGAGATCGAAGACAGGAGCTCGGAGACGAAGGACCGACATCGACACATAAGTTTAATTTCCTTTTCTTTCAATTTGTAATAGCATTCTAAGACGTTTTCTACTTGTTTAGTTGGATTTTCATGTGATTTAGAGTATCTAAACATTGTAGTTGGGGTTTGATTTACTTGTTATGACTTTCTTGCTATGTATTGAAGCATGTTTTGTCCTTATTTTTGGCAATACGTTCTTTATTTCTTAATTTGTTGGTTTAAGTGGACTCGAGAGATAAAGCTTGAATTAGAGCAAAATTGTCAAAACCCTTAGAAATCTTGCATGAGAATGACTTAGAAATCTTAGGGAAACACATAAAGAAGTTGCTTAATGCCATGCATGTCGTAGGTTCATATGGAGACTATGGAGTTTATTGCATGTGTGAGGCTCATTAAGAATCGAGAGATTTTCTTGAGTATTTTACTTCTTGTTTATAAATTCATCTCATTGGTTCATTGCATGTGTTAATTGAGTCATTAATTTGTATAATCACTTCCCTCAATTCTATCAATTCGTGTCATCACATGTTTGTTTGTTTGCTTGTCTTTACTTTCAACCAACTATTCATGTTATGTTTCTTTAGCTAAAATTGAGAATTAGTATCTTAGTAATTAATTAATCTAGAAACCTATTCCCGAGGACGATACTTGGACTCTTAAATCACTATACTAAAACTTGACCCGTACACTGCGGTATTGCATATCCACAATTATACGCAATAAATTTTTGGCGTCGTTGCCGGGGATTGACGATTATTTAGATTAATTAATATTAGGAGAAAATTTGAAATTTTAGACTAAAGCTTGTTTGTGTATTTTTCCTTATTTGTTATTTGTGTGTTTGTTTGTTTCCTTATGTGTTTTATTTAAGTTTTGTGTGTTTTGAGTCTTTGTCCCCTGTTTTGGTTGTGTAGATATTGTGTAAAAGTCTTGATCTGAGTTATTAATTTTTTCAATTATGACTTTGCATGATTTTGATTCTCCACCATTCTATTGTCCCTCCCAAGACCCTAGGTATGTGCATCATGATTTCTCTGAATTTCATCTGTCTAATTTTTACCATTCTGTACCTGAAATTGATAAACATTCATGTAATGGTAGTCATCTAGACAGTTGGAACCATAGTTTTTCATACCTTAACCAACCCCTAGAAAAATCTTCTCTTATGGACCAATTGACGGAATATACCTTGGAATTGAAATTTATAAATTTGATTCATAGTGAATTAGAGAGGTTGGATAGGTTAGAAACTGAGGTGGTAGGACTTTAGAAAATAGTACAAGATAGAGCTCAGTATCTTAACCAGCTAGTAATTTCCCTTAAGGCCTTACTGGAGCAATTTCTTATCCTTATCACTCAGGAGGTGCCACCTAGGAGGAGTTGTTCATATGTTAGTGAGGATAGTTTGGGGGAGACTGAGGCACACCATAACCAGGTTAGTGAGGTAGACATTGGTGATATAGTAACTTCCACAGAGGAATCCCAGGTATAGAGTTAGAGGCTGAGAGGTCTTCTTTCCTTTTATCCCCAGAAAATTCCTTTATTTTTGATAACCAATTGTCTTACACTCAAGAGTCTTGTTTTGATTTATGTTCTTATATTTTGATAAACAAAAATACCAAAAATAATTTTCTGTCTGGGGCTCAAGAAAAACAGGATAGCATTTTAGACTTAGAAGGCTATATCGATTCGAGCAAAAAGGGCCCAAAAAAATATGAGCAATTTTATGTGCCCTGATAAGTCACCGTCTAGCTAAAGACGTTAAAGAAAGCGCTTCTTGGGAGGCAACCCAAGTGTTATGTTTCATATCGTTATTTTATTTATTTATTTATTTTTCTTTTCTTTTTTGTTTTAATTGCTAGTTGTTTGTGTTTTTGTCTAATTTCTTTCTTTTTGTTCCTCCAGGTGTATGTCCAAGGGGAGAGCTGCAGACTTGCACCCTTTTGATCCCCGAGATCGAGAGGACTGTAGGAGACTCCTAGGAAGGAAAGGCGGCAACGCACTACTATGGTTGATCGAGAGCTCATCAATAACCCTAAACCTATCGGTGAGTATTTCCAACCAAAGTTGTTTAATTACGAGCGGTGGGAATAGTCCATGCCCCTATAAATGCTAATAACTTTGAACTTAAGATGCAGGCGATACAAATGGTTAGGAAGGTTCTTTCAGAGGCTTAGCCACAGAAGATCCTAACTCTCATCTTCAAAATTTCTTAGAAATCTGTAGTACATTTAAAATGAATGGTATCTCTGCTGATAGTATTCGCTTACATCTCTTTCCTTTCTCTTTGCAGGGTAGAGCCAAAGAATGGCTAGGATCCTTTCCCTCATGTAGTATCACTTCCTAGGAGGAGTTGGCCCAAGCCTTCATGACCAAATTCTTTCCACCTGTGAAAGCTGCAAAGTTAAGGACTGAGATAGGAACATTCAAGCAGCAGGAGGGAGAGCAACTATTTGAGGCATGGGAAAGGTACAAGGACATGCTCACGAGGTGCCCACAGCATGGCTACCCAGATTGGCTTCAGGATCACCACAGACAGGGATGTCCTCTCAATGCGCCCAGCCTAATAGAGAATCCACTATGGAGCAATTACACTACCTGAACAACAGAAGCAACACCTATGGGGGAAGTCAGACTCAGAATAACCTACCAACACAATACAATCCAGGTTTGAGGTATCATGAGAATTTCTCTTATGCTAACAACAAAAATGTGTTGAATCCTCCTACAGGGCATACTTCTACATCAGAAAGGAAACCCTCTCTGGAAGACACATTGCACTCCTTCATAGCTGAATCAAGAAGTCGGTCCAACCAGCTGGAAAATACAGTCACCAGTCTATCTGGTATAGTGACAAGTCATGGAGCTGCAATAAAGAACATAGAAACCCATATTGGCCAAATGAACACATCACTCCAGGCACTGCAAGCAAGGAAAGAAATACCTTGAGGGAGTACAGTCTAGCTAAAAGACGTTAAACAAAGCGCTTCTTGGGAGGCAACCCAAGCTTCACTTATTTGTTGTTTTCTTGCTTTAGTTGTTTTTTTTTTCAGTTCTTAGTATTTACTAGTTTGTTTGTTTTGCTTTATAGGTTGTGACGATGTCATCCTTCGTTAAAATCCATGCTCACATTCTGAGGAACTCCAACACACATGCTTTGGCTATCCAAGGAACTCAGAAAGATCTCTATAACTCAGGACAGTATTATTCACTCTTACCCTTATACTTAATTTGTGTCTATTTCTGCAAACATTGGGGACAATGTTTAGTTTAAGTTTGGGGGTGAGATGTTGTGTATTTGTTGTGATTGTCCTGAGTATGTGCTGAATTGTTGATTGATCTTTTACATAAGTATGATCATGATAGCCTAGGAGGAGATTTAGTTGGAAATTCTTGTGATTCTGCTGAAACCTGAGAGCATGACATGAAATTGAGTTAATTTAAAAATTTTCTTGAGTTTTTCCTACACTATTATGCACATAGCATGTGTTCCTGTAGTTTTGAAATGCTTAGAATAATGTTATTAGGTTCAGAAGTTTGATGTCACTTCGATAGGTCTAAGAACTGATTTGAGAGTTAAACTGCAGGATATGGTGAATAACAAAATGAAGTGCATGACCTGTATAATTGATAGCACACAAAATGTGTTATCCTTAGGCTTAATTATTGCTAGTTTTATGATGATTTCAGGGCTTTTACGTGGTTAATTTATTCAATTTCAGGTTAAGAGCTTAAACGGAGCTATTGGAGACAATTTGGATCACTCGGATCAAAACAAGGCTATTTGGAGCTAAATATAACATCAAATGGAGGAGAGAAGACCAATCCAAGCATGATGACTGAGGCGATGGCGCGCAACGCCGGTTATAGCGTTACAACGCCGAATGTGCAGCCAAGACGCGTTGAAGACCCAGCGATAGCGCGTTACCGCGCCTTCAGCAGCGGCGTCGCAACGCTATCTCGATAAGAAGGCATGCACGAAGAACCGCACAGCGGGCTTTGCAACCCTGCCCCCAGCCGCCGCAACGCCATTTCGACAAGGAGCGCGCGCGTTAGGGTAGCGGCGTTGGTAACGCGCTCGCCCTCAGCGTTGCAACGCCATCGATTACTTCCTTAAATATCAGCCGCCTAGGGTGCAGCGTTGCAACGCTGTCCCTAGCGTTGCAACGCTGCACCGATTCCTTCTATAAATATATCCTTATGATTTCATTGCAAGGGGAGCACAATTTGGTAGAGTTTTGCCCTAAATTCGAAATACACCTTGTAAGAAGAGAGAAAAGAGTGATTTTGGGAGCCAAAGCATTCGTGGAGGTTCGAGATCGAAGACGGGAGCTCGGAGACGAAGGACCGACATCGACACCTAAGTTTATTTCTCTTTCTTTCAATTTGTAATAGCGTTCTAAGACGTTTTCTACTTGTTTAGTTTGTTTTTCATGTGATTTAGAGTAGCTAAACATTGTAGTAGGATTTGATTTACTTGTTATGACTTTCTTGTGATGTATTGAAGCATGTTATGTCGTTATTTTTGGCAATTCGTTCTTTTCTTTTTAATTTGTTGATTTAAGTGGACTCGAGAGATAAAGCTTGAATTAGAGCAAAATTGTCAAAACCCTTGGAAGTCTGGCACGAGAGTGACCTAGAAATCTTAGGGAAACACATAAAGAAGTTGCTTAATGCCATGCATGTTGTAGGTTCATATGGAGACTATGAGTTTATTGCATGTGTGAGGCTCACTAAGAATCGAGAGATTTTCTTGAGTATTTCACTTCTTGTTTATAATTTCATCTCATTGATTCAATGCATGTGCTAGTTAGGTCTTTAACTTATAAAATCAGTTCCTTTAGTTCTATCAATTCGTGTCTCCACATGTTTGTTCGTTTGTTTGTATTTACTTCAACCAGCTATCCATGTTATGTTTCTTTAGCTAAAATCGAGAATTAGTACCTTAATAATTCATTAATCTAGAAACCCATTCCCGAGGACGATACTTGGACTCATAAATCACTATACTAAAACTTGACCCGTACACTTGCGGTATTGCAATATAATTCTACGCAACAATAATATGTGAATTAATTTGTTTTAGTTGTTTGTTTGCTAAAGAAAAATTTCGTAAGGGCAAAAAGAGCTACCTTCACTGTGATCAGTTAGGCCACTCATTGAGCGAGTGCTCTGGGTAAGGGTCCCTGCAGTGGATGTGTGAAAGCTAATGTCCTTGCACAAAAAAAGAAGAAAATAGAAAAAATGATAAGAGAAGATTAAGTGCTGAGTAGAGTTATTTAATTCTTGAATGTAGGGAGGCTCAAAGATTAGTAATTAAGACCAGTGTAAGGGGAAGTTGAATGGAGAGCCTAATAAAGTTGATCCAGGCTTAGTAAAAATGAAGGAAACATAGGCTAATCACACACACGTAGGAACACTTAGGAAAAGTTTTAATTTGCTTGCTTAAGTGTTATGTTTGAGTGTTTCCTGTGATTACCAGATTTTCTCTTAAATTTTTTAGGCTTAAATCAAATGTATGTATAAGAACAATCTAGTGTTTAATTCTGTTTTTGCTCGGGACTAGCAAAAGTCTAAGTTTGGGGGTGTTTGATAGCACACAAAATGTGCTATCCTTATGCTTAATAATTGCTAGTTTTATGATAATTTCAGAGCTTTTATTTGGTTTAATCACTCAATTTCAGGTTAAGAGCTTAAACAGGACATTTGGAGACATTTTGGATCACTCGGGATCAAAACGAGGCCTTTTGGAGCTAAAAATAACATCAATTGAAAGTAGAAAGATCAATCCAAGCTAGTAGACCCGAGGTGATGGCGTTGCAACGCCAAGCATAGCGTTGCAACGCCGTGATTGCTGTTTAGAGGCTTTGAAGACTCCAGGCGATAACGTTGCTGTTTAGAGAATTAGTTCTAGACCTTCTAAGTGACTCTCAAATATCTCACTGATTTGGTGATACTTTCGCTCAATGTGTTTACCTCTCTTGTGACTTCGGGGTTCTCTTGCATTTGCCACAACACCACTGTTATCACAATAAAGTGTGATTGTCAAATTCATGTTTGGAACAATTTTCAAATCCATCATGAATTTCCTTAGCCATATAGCTTCTTTAGCTGCTTCACAAGCTGCTACAAATTTGACTTCCATAGTTGAATCTTTGATGCATCCTTGCTTGATGCTTCGCCAAACTACAACCCCTCCGTTAAGAGTGAAAACTGGCCCCGATGTAGATTTCCTCGAATCTTTGTCAGTTTGGAAGTTAGAATCTGTGTATCCTGTAAGGATCAAATCCGTAGCTCCATACACAAGCATGTAGTTCCTCGTTCTCCGAAGATACTTGAGGATTGTCTTAACTGTTGTCCAGTGTTCTGAACCTGGATTAGATTGATATCTACTGACCATTCCTACTGCAAAACATATGTCTGGCATAGTACACAACATTGCGTACATCAGGCTATCAACAACTGATGCATAACGAATTCGTTTCATATCCTCAACTTCTTGAGGTGTCTTGGAATATTGTTCCTTAGACAGATAAACTCCATGTCTGAAAGGTAATAAACCTTTCTTGGAATCTTGCATCTTAAATCTTGACAACACTTTGTCGATATAAGATGTTTGAGACAATGCTAGAGTTTCGTTCTTGCGATTCCAAACAATCTGGATTCCAAGAACAAACTGCGCCTCTGCCAAATCTTTCATTTGGAATTGCGCAACAAGCCATTTCTTAATGTCAGTAAGATAACCTATATCATTCCCAATAAGTAGGATATCATCTACATATAAGACTAGGAAAGCGACAGAACTATTAATGATTTTCTTGTAAACACAAGGTTCATCATTATTTTGATCAAAGCCATAAGATTTGACTGACTCATCAAATCTTATATTCCAGGACCTAGAAGCTTGTTTCAGTCCATAGATGGACCTTTTAAGCTTGAACCCTTTGGGTTGCTCCATGTAGATGTGTTCGTCAAGATTCCCATTTAAGAATGTTGTCTTGACATCCATTTGCCATACCTCATAGTCATAATATGCGGCAATGGCAAATAAAATACAGATAGACTTTACCATAGCAACAGGTGAAAAAGTTTCCTCATAGTCCACCATTTCTACCTGGGTATAACCCTTTGCTAGTAGTCTAGCTTTAAAACTTTGCACTTTTCTATCTACACCACATTTTCTCTTGTAGATCCACCTACAACCTATAGGTTTTACCCTATCAGGTATATCTACAAGATCCCAAACAGAATTGAAGTGCATAGACTCCATTTCTTGGTTCATGGCTATGACCCATCTATCTTTGTCTTTGTCAACCATTGCTTGATTATAAGTTAATGGATCCTCGCAATCATCATTTGATATGACAATTTTGGTTTCAGTTAAACCCATGAAACAGTCAGGTTGTGTTATAACCCCCCCCCCCCACTACGTCGAGGCACTCTCAACTCTTGAGGCGGACTTGACAAATTTGTATCAACAACCCTTGTTGATGTACCATCAGCAACTTTTGTTGTTGTTCCGTTTAACTCACTTAACACAACTGTACTTCTTGGTTGGTGATCCCTTATGTGGTCCTCCTCTGAGAAAGTGGCATTTGTCGACACAAGTACCTTATCTTCCTTAGAATCATAGAATAACCCACCTCTCGTTTCTTTTGGGTACCCTACAAAAAGGCATAATTTTAAACGTGATTCCAATTTCTTTGGATCGAGCACATGTGTTGGACATCCCCAAATTTTGAAATGACGTATACTACCTTCACGCCCTTTCCAGAGTTCAAATGGTGTTTCCAAAACACTTTTCGATGGAACATTATTCAAAATGTATACAGCAGTCTCTACTGCATATCCCCAGAACGAGTTAGGGAGATGAGTATAACTCATTATTGATCAAACCATGTCCAACAAGGTTCTATTTCTCCTTTCTGATAGACCGTTTTGTTGAGGCGTACGAGGTGCTGAGAGTTGCGATGTAATTCCATGTTCTATCATATAGTCTTGGAATTTTAAATCCATATACTCTCCACCTCGATCCGATCGAAGTGTTTTAATTGTTTTACCTAATTGATTCTCAACTTCAGTCTTGAATTCCTTGAACTTTTCAAGTGCTTCAGACTTATGATGCATTAGGTAAATATGCCCAAATCTAGAATACTCATCTTATAAAAGAGATGAAATATTCATAACCTTTTCTGGCTTTAACATTCATTGGACCACAAAGGTCTGAATGTATAAGCTCAAGAGGTTCTTTGGCTCTATAACCTTTTCCACTAAAATGCCTTTTAGTAATTTTTCCTTCTAAGCAGGACTCACATACTGATAAGACATTTTCTTCTAACTCATTTAGAAGTCTAATTCTTACCAATCTCTCAATCCTATTGAGGTTAATGTGACCTAACGGAAGGTGCCAAAGTTGAGCATTTTCTTTAGCAGAAATTTTATGTTTCTTATAGTTCGTGTATTTTCCATTTTAAGTAATTCAGTGTTTAAAACTATTTTAACTGAATTAAACCTCTGCAAATATTCTGAAGAAAAGCAACACATAGTTCAATACTTTTCCAAAGAAATAAACACTTTATTTAATTGAAAAATTTGAAGTACATTGTTTGCTAAGGCAAGAAATAGAAATAAGGTTTCTAATAAACCCTAAAACTACATACATGTTATCAAATAACAAGATTTTTCTTGCCAGAAAATTGCTCTTTATCTGCTCCTTTTCCTTTTCTTCTGTATCTTCTTAAGTTCAGAAGAATAACTCCAGTACTTAGTTCCAGAGCATGAACCCATCTGAAAACTCTTGGAATGGACAAACTGATTTGTCTCTCCATTCTCTTGTCCCTTATCATCCATAAAAGACTGGTAAATCTGCAACTCATTTAATATAGAAGTCAGATCATATTCTATATTGTTTATCGTTGTATTGCTGTGGAATTGCAGAACACTCTTCGGAAGAGATTCTAGGATGATCGATATCTGAATTTTTTCGTCTATGATCGCCCCGTTCATTTCTACTATGTTGAAGTGAGCCCTCAAATTGAGAACATGTTCTCTTACTGATGTTCCCTCCTCCATGTGTGCGTTGTAAACGTACTTTAGGGCTTCATGCCGAATTTGACTAGACGGTTGTCTAGACAAATTCAACAAAAAATCTATGATCTCACGAGCTGAGACCTTGTCCTCTAGCCTCCTGGCTAAAACATCAGGTATGCTAGCCAGTGTATAGGTTTTTGCCTTTTCATTGGCATTGATCCAGCGGTCATACGCATCCTTAACAAAGTGAGGTGCGTTTTGAGCAGGGTATTGAGGACACTCCTCATTGAGAACGAACTTAAGACCATGTGCTACCAAGATTATGTTAAGTCTTTTCCTCCAAGTCACTATATTCTCTCTGGTTAATTTCTTAGTAGCCAATAAGGAAAGGATTGAGTTATTCATATTGCTGAAATACAAAATGCTTGTATTAGTTTCTCGCTAAACCTTTAATTAATCCAATCATTTTTAGCTAATTATCTAATGATTCCTAAGTCATTAATAAATCGCAATGATACTCCAAAGGTTTAGAATGTATGACATCGAAGGGTAATAAAAAAACACTCATCCTCTAGATCAAGACATTCTTGACCAAAACCTAATGCTAGAATAACTCTTATTCCTATAGGCTTTAGTTACCATTGTTTGGTCAGGATACATATACTTCTTATGTACCTTATGAGTGTAACCCTCTGTCTTTAGATCCCAGAGTTCCCGTCCAACAAAATCTGCCAAAGGGAGGACTAGGTTGAAAAACAGACTAAGGAAATCTTTATTCTTTTCAGGTGTCCACTGTGTTCGATCCCCTATGATCAAGCCCTCCGAAGGGATTGTCTGGTCCAGGCCAAACTAGCAGGCTGACCATAGTAATCTTACATTGTGAACCGATAGAAGAGACCATAGGTTTTGTTTTCACTAAACCTGTTCCCACTCACTATAAGTACCCTCTCCATTCACCTTGATATTAACTCATACAAACACCATCCGAAGGGGGACGCTCCTGTTTGCGCCACGAGGCCAAGTATGAGTCTCACGATGTGAACTTCCCGGAGAAACGTAGGTGGAAAAATATGTATCATATACACTTTTCCTCCCACTGGATACTTTAACTCTATAGGAAATTTACCTAGGCTAAACCCGACTAATGGTTTTTACCTAAACTTATTATAACTCTCATATTAATAATCAATATAACTCTTATATTGATTTTATCCTAAGTTTGCTAATATAACTTTTTATATTAAACGTAAGATTTGTAGTTTATTAACCCCATAATAAACTTGCTGACGGTACTATAATTTATAAACCCTCTGATTAAAATTCACTCCCAGGTCAGTTCTCAAGTAGGGGTGTTCCGTTTCTATCAGCTTAAATATTCCAGCCCAGACAGAACCTTGCTTAGACAGAGTTCCTCTTTGAATCATTGTTTATAAATTACATGGTTCCTAATTCTAATCTAATTAGAACTAGATAACCTAAGGTCTATTAATTCCAAGTTCTAAACATTTTAAAACTAATAATTAACCTTAGGTGACATGCATACTATGTTATATTTGCTTGATCATCCATCACATGAATAATAAACATACATAACATATTCATCTCATGAATTATAATGCATGTCAATGTTGTCCAAAAATTAATACAACTCCTTATATTAATTATACATGCAAACTATATAATATAACATTTTATATTATAAATGATGCATGGAAATGCTTAACCTAAGGTGAGATATCTAAATTAAAAGCATATATTATGCATGACAATAATTATACAACAATTGCATAAATTAAATAGAAAAATTAGACCATTTTTGGCACTATAAAATTAATTTTAATTAATATAAGTTAATTATATTAATTAAATTAATAATATTAAATAAAATTAAATAATAAACGTTTTTATATTTAATATATATATAAAAAGAACATTTTCTGTTTCTGCCCGTTGTTGCGTTACTCTATTAGCGTTGCAACGCTGTGGTTCGTTCCAGCTGCGAGCCTCAAAAGCTTCAGCGTTGCGACGCCTGTGCTGACATTGCAATGCCATCGTCTCCTCGTCCTGGCATTGCGACGCTAATTAGAGCGTTGCAACGTTGCACCTTCTGCAGCTTGAAAACCGCCTCAACAGCGTTGCAACGCTGATGAACAACGTTGCAACGCTGCACACAGAACAACAAGCAATCTCCACTGTATTTGCTCGTTTTCGCTCCATTCTTCTCAGCAACCACTTTGCCTCGATCAACACAGACTTATAGACTCGATTTACAATTAAAATTGTCCAAAACACCAGGCCCTTGCATTGAACAATTCAATGAAAAAATTGTAAATCTAAGTGCCAAAAATGTAAACATCTAATTTTGCAAACCTTCATTCATCTCATGAACAAAAATGTAATTTCACCGATGTTTTGATAGATCTAGAACAAAAACAAGAAAACAATTGTGCTCTGATACCAATTGATAGGATTGAATCCCGTAACGGAAGCGATTTGAATCGTGTGTTCTTGTAATGTATTACATAGATCAAATCAAAACATACATAAAATGATTAAGCATGCATATTAGATCATATGGACAACAAGTATATTACATTTGTAGACAAAACAACACGTGCTCCTTTTGATCCTCACGTTCTCACGATCTCAACGATCTCGCGTACTCCAAAAACTACATAGTAGTTTTCAATCCGTCCACTAGTCTTCTCCGTTGTATCTCTAGGAGAGGGAAGATGGTGGAACCTCTTTTGGAGTTGGGAGGGATTTTTAGGAATACAAGTGTTTTGAAACTTTTCCAACAAAAAAAAAAACTTGTCAAAAGAGCACTAGGGTTGCCTTTTGAATTAGGTTAACAAATGTGCATCTCATGCACATATTTATAGAGAAATGGGATGGAAATGCCCATCCTACCCTTATAGTGCTATTATGATATATTTCTCATGGATGGAACCATATGTTATATCAATTATATCATATATAATTGACATATCCATTTAAACATGAAATTGAACATTTCAATCTCACTCCAAACTATAATCCATTCTTATTTCCATGTTGAGCCAACAGAGGGACCTAATGGATCTACAGATCATGAGCTCCAATGATACAAGATTAATCGATCAAACTCTTTGATTCAATTAATCAACATTCATTAACTATAAGTCATTCCACTATAGACTCATAGTTGCTCTCTCCTCACTGTAGACTATGTTGTATCTATTGATATAATCAATACTTGTGAGTCGACCCTTCACAGGTTGTTCGTAATAACAGCTGGGTCAAATTACCATTTTACCCATGTGAATACATCTTGCTCCTTAAGCTATACTGATCCTCTAATGACCAATCAGTCTATGGTCCTACCATAAAACTTGATCCTTCTTAAGCTAGTAAGAAGGCGGGCCCCATTGTTCAAGACCTGGATTCAGTTCTTAAGAGAACAACCTATCTGATTCCCTAATTAAGGAATGAGTGAATTCCTTCTTGCATAGTTAAGTTCCCATCTACTTACAAAGTTATGTCCCTTAGAAGGTAGGCTTATTAAGTCGGCTACAAGCCACTCTCACCCATACTAGTCTAAGGACAAACCTCATAAGCAGGAGTTCGTAGCTTGCTCAGGATTCAGGTCAAGTCACTAATGATCATCGATGAATTATTATACCTATCTTGATAACGGTGTTACTCTGTAGGTTAATGACTCGTGGTCCGGCCTTGTATAATCTCATTATACAGGATGTCCTCACTTGCATGTCTACCACATCAACGAGTTAAATTTCCTCGTTTGTACCAAATACAAAGCGGGTCGTATCCATGGTGTTACCAGTATAAGGTTTTCAACCCTATGCATATACCATAGACTTTTTATGTTATACTTGAACAACTTAATCCAACTTATGTCTACTACATAAATGTTCAAGATCTATCATTATACCCTTGGAACTTAGTTTATTGGATTTAGATTTATATGCGAGAATATAATAAAATAACAACTTTATTTATTGTGTAATGATAATTACAAAACTACACTTGTTTAGGACATAAATCCCAACAACTCTTGGGCCAATGAGAGAGTTGGGCCCTTTGTTCAAGTCCCAAAGACACCACTTAAGGGAACATTCATCTACTTACCCTAAAGTCGGGAAGGTGTGAATTCCATCTTGCTAGGTTAAGTCCTCAGCCGCCTGTTCGGTCTTGTCCCCAAGAAGGTAGTCATATTGAGTCGGTGTATCGAGCCACTCTCACCGATATTAGTCAAAGGACAATCCCTCGCAAATAGGAGTTCGTGACCTACTCAAAATTGAGATCAAGTTGCCTAGGTCATCCTATTGAAACACAAACCTAAATAGTCAACGAAGTTACATCTATTAGTTACTATTTCGTGGCCCGGTCTTTTATGAGCTCATCACATAAGATATCCCCATTCACACGTCGTCTACACGAACACGTTGGATCATTGTGTTTGTATCAAATACAAAGTAAGCCATATCCATAGTATCACCATGATGAGGTACCCAACCTTATCCCTTTACTATAGACCCTTCAGACTGTTTCTCGAATTGGGATCCTTATATGTCTACTACATTCAGATCAAGAGACATACAACAACTTAGGATGTTCGTTTATTGGATTTAGGGTTAATATAAGGCAATATAGAGAAATCATGAAATAAATAATCACACTTTATTGATTTAATTAGAACAATATTACAAACTACGACTCTTAGGGCATAAAACCCATCAAACTCCATCATCGCATTGCGACAGAATTGCCTCTCCATCGACATGTTCCTTACTTTTCTTAAGAGACTGGTAAGTTTACAGCTCATTAAGGAGGGTAGTCAGGTTATACTGAATCTTGTTCATCATCGCATTGCGGGAGAATTGCAGGAAGCTCTTCGGAAGAGATTCTAGGATGAACGATACCTGACTTTGCTCATCAATGACCGCCCCGTTCAATTCGGTCACGTTGAAGTGGACCATCAGATCGAGAACATGTTCTTTCACTGAAGTTCCTTCCTTCATACGTGCGTTATAAACGTAATTGAGGGATTCGTACCGAATCTGTCCAGACGGTTGTCCGAACATATTCTGCAGGGAACTCTTGATCTCACGAGTTGAGACCATGCCCTCATACTTCTTGGCCAAAACCTCAGATAGGCTAGCTAGAATGTAGGCATTGGCCTTGTCATTGGCATTGGTCCAACGGTTATATGCGACCTAAACAGCTTGAGGCGCGTTACGGGCAGAGATCTGAGGACATTCCTCAGTTAAAACAAATCGAAGGTCGTCAACAACGAAAATCATATTCAGGTTGGACTTCCATGTAGCATAATTATCCCCGGTTAATTTTTCACTAGCAAGTAACGCAATTATAGAGGACGACATGCTGAAAAACAAAAAATGATCTAATTAGTTATGCCTTAAACTCATTACAAAACCAATCCAATTTAGCAAAATTATTACAAATAACCCTAGTGTTTAAACATAAACCTTAAAATTTTGCAACGATACTTCAAGGGTTTAGAATAAAAGCCACCGTCGGGTGGTCAGTCACTTCTCCCCTGAATTGAGCCAATCTCAACTAACTACCACTCCCAGAACATCTCATGTCCTAATGATCTTTAGCTATCATTTATTTGGTCAAAGATTCGTTAACTAGCATAACTCATCCCATAAATGTAACCGTACCATTTTCAGATCCAATGGGTTTGAGCCAACAGGCTACTTGTTAGGATTTATGCCCTAAACTTGTGTAATTTTGATCAATTAAATAAAGGGTTATTTGTTTTGATAGAATTACAGTCTTGCTTTATAAATCCAATAAACTAAGCTCCAAGGTTATAACATATATCTTGAACATCAATGTAGTGGGCACTATTTGGATTGTGTTCAAGAATATAACCTAAATGGTCTATGGTATAAGAATAAGGTTGGAAACCTCATTCTGGAAACACCATGGATGCGACCCATTTTGTAATTAGTACAAATGAGGTAATCCAACTTATTCATGTAGTTGACATGCGAGTGGGGGCATCCTGTATGAAGAATTCATACAAGACTAGACCGCAAATTATTAGTCTAACCAGTGTAACACCGTTAACAAGATAAGACTAGTAATTTATAGATGGTCATGACTCGACACGAATCTCGAGCAAGTTAAGAACTCCTACGCTACGGTATGTCCTTAGACTAGTATGGGTGAGAGGGCCTATAGCCGACTCAATAAGCCTACCTTCCGTGATGAGTGAACCTCGTAGGTAGCTAGGAACTTAAGCGTGTAAGATGGAATTCACTCATTCCTACACTAAGGAATTAGATAGGTTGTTCCCTTAAGAATCGACTCGGTCTTGAACAACGGGGCCCGCCTCTATGAGGGTATGAGTCTAAGGTAGGACCTTAGACTTGTTGTTCATTAGAGGATCAATGGTGCTTAAGGAACAAAGAGGTAATCACAGAGGTAAAACGGTAATTTGACCCAGCTGTAATTACGAACAACCTGTGAAGGGTCGACTCATGGGTAATGACTATATCAGTGGACACAATATTATCTACAGTGAGGAGAGTTCAGCTACAAGTCTATAGTGGAGTGACTTGTAGTTAATGAATATTGATTAACTGGATCAAAGAGTTTGATCAGTTAATCTCATATCATTGGAGCTCATGAACTGTAGGTTCATTAGGTCCCTCCGTTGGCTCAACATGGTTATATTGAGGGTATAAAGTTAGGAATGAAATTGAAGTGTTCAAATTTTATACATGAGGTGTTATATCAATTGTATATGATATAATTGATATAATATATAGTTTTAATGTGAATTAGATTCACATATAAACCATATACTAATGAGAGAATAAAGGAAGGGTAGGATGGTCATTTCCATCCTATTTCCTTATATATATGGTTGCATGAGATGCAACTAGGTTAAGACATTATATGTCATTTGGTTGTGTTGTTGGAAAGGTTCCAAAGACCACAATCTCTCTCTCATAACATCTCATCTTACCTAAAGGGAACCCACATTCCTCCCTCACCTAGAGAACAACGGAGAAGATCCAGTGGTCGTGTCTTAGTCCGTTCGTGGTTCGTGTTGCTGAGATCTTGATCGTGAGAGAAGAGGAGCACTTGAAGAAAGGTTCTTCAAAGGTACAATTTCTTGCTGTCCATCTAGTTTTATATGCTTAATCTAGTTGTTTTCGTTCTTGAATGAAATCGTTATAACTAAATTGAGAGCGCGCGATTCACAATCGCTTCCGCTGCGGGATTCAATTCCCTTCACTACCATTAGGAAAGACAACTATTGGCAAATTACCTAGGAGACCTTATCCATTTCTAGAGTCCGCAGTGTTCCAATCCTTATAGTCAAGGCCTCCGTAGGGGTGGTTGCTCCCAGGGCAACACGTAGGCGAACTATAGAAATCTCACGGTGCGACCTAATGGAGGTGATCGTAGGATACATTGACACGTGTCCTTCTCACATTTACTATAAACACTTCCCTCATTCACCTTGGTATTGAACCATGCAAACACCATCCGTAAGAGGATGCCCTATTGACGCCACGAGGTTGAGCATGGAACTCACGGTGTGAACTCTTGAGGACGTGAGAGCTAAAAATTAATGTGAATATCTCGTTTTCTCCTACTAAAGTATCCTAAAGATTAGAGTTTAGTTTTAACTTAGGTGGATTTTGGCTAAATGAATCTATCTAAGTCCATGTCTATTATAACTCTTATAACTATGTCTTTTAGCTTAATGTCTAAGTGTATAAATATTTTTATTACCAAGATATATTGCATGTTAATAAGACTATGGTTAATTCAACTCAAGTGTCGAGTCAGTTTTCAGGTAGGAGGTGTTTTGTTAACCGTCAGCTTAAATACCCCCAACCTTAAACATACCATCACCAGTAGAGTTCCCTTATAACCAATATCTTATTTGTTCTACTATATTTTAAACTATTTAAAACACTAAGTAAGACTTGATAAAGAAATAAGGACCAAGGAGACAATAAGAGAAGCCCACAAGTTGACAACAAGCTCATCTTGCTCAAGCAAGCTCAATTGAAGCTTATACTCTAATTACATCCAATCATGAGGAAATTATTATGTCGTAAAGTCCAATGACAAGAACTAGAGCTAAAGAGACTTGAAGATGCATTAAATATTCATCTCCAAGCTAAGGTGTCAATCTATAGTGAAGAGTTGCAACCTTTGAAACTTCATAAAACACCTCTTCATCCAAAAGTCATAATGAATTTAAAAATCCAGATTCATTCACATCTTTAATGCATTATGTACCTATTAAATTTATTTATATACATTTAAGAAGATACATGTATGGAAATGTAGGGTTAGGGAATGTATTTAGACTACAAGGGTGAAAGGTTAGTCCTTTCATGATGTCCTTTCAATTAGTATAAATAGGGTTGTATTTTGTCATTTGAAAGACATGATTTGATTGAATGAAAATTGTTCTCTCAAGATTGAGATCCTTCTTAGCTTTTCTTGTGATAGAAAGTAATTGAGCTATTAAATCCAACCTTGATCAAGTTAGATTGTGGAGTGACTCAATCTAGAACAAGATTTTCCAATCTTGCTTCTAGATCATAGATCTTAAGAGGTAATCAATTTCTAGTTTTATCTCTTGGCGGATCCAAAATTTGTATAGGGAGGTGTTAATCTCTTAGTTCAATAGTTCTTAATTGTACATAGCATGGATCTTTGACTGAGAATTAGAGTTGCCTTATTAAGACTAATTCCTAATCTTATTAGAAATTAAAACTTAGGTCTAATTAATTTTAAACATTTTAAAATTAATCATATTCAACCCAAGCACCTATGTTTGCATGCAATTCTTTGTTATAGGTTAAGGTCTCCAAAACTATTTATAACTATTATAAATTTTAATAATTAACCTATGACATGGTACTATTGTGTAAAATCCAACAATCATATTCTAATTGGAATTATGAAATTCACAAAAATTAATACAACTAATTATATTAATCTAAGTAATTTCATGCTCCATGCTTCTCATTTTTCATATAATTCAATTATAACACTTATAACAAATTACTCATGAAAAATCATGCATTTTTTGTTGGGATTTATGTCCTAAACTTGTGTAATTTTGATCAAATAAATAAATAGTTATTTGTTTTGATAAAATTATATTCTTGTTTTATAAATCCAATAAACTAAGCTCCAAGGTTATAATATATCTTGAACATCAGTGTAGTAGACACTATTTAGATTGTGTTCAAGAGTATAACCTAAATGGTCTATGATATAAGAATAAGGTTGGAAACCTTATTCTGGTAACACCATGGATGCGACCCACTTTGTAATTAGTACAAATGAGGTAATCTAACTCATTCATGTGGTTGACATGCGAGTGGGGGCATCTTGTATGAAGAGTTCATACAAGATCGGACTGCAAATTATTAGTCTAACTAGTATAACACCGTTAACAGGATAAGACTGATAATTTATGGATGGTCATTAATGACTCGACCTGAATCCTGAGTAAGTTAAGAACTCCTGCTTATAGGGGTTTATCCTTAGACTAGTATGGGTGAGAGTGGCCTGTAGCCGACTCAATAAGCCTACCTTCTCAGGGACAGAACCTCGTAGGTAGCTGCAGACTTAACTAACAAGATGGAATTCACTCATTCCTACACTAAGGAATTAGATAGGTTGTTCCCTTAAGAACTGACTCCAGGTCTTGAACAATGGGTCCCCGCCCTCGAATTGACTTAAGAGGGTATGAGTCTATGGTAGGACCTTAGACTTGTTGTTTATTAGAGGATCAGTGGTGCTTAAGGAACAAAGAAGTAATCACAGGGGTAAAACGGTAATTTGACCCAACTGTGATTACGAACAACCTGTGAAGGATCGACTCATGGGTAATGATTATATCAATGGACACAATATAATCTACAGTGAGGAGAGTGCAGCTACAAGTCTATAGTGGAGTGACTTGTAGTTAATGAATATTGATTAATTGGATCAAAGAGTTTGATCAGTTAATCTCACATCATTGGAGCTCATGAACTATAGGTCCATTAGGTCCCTCCGTTTGCTTAACATGGTTATATTGAGGGTATAAAGTTATGAATGAAATTGAAGTGTTCAATTTCATATATGAGGTGTTATATCAGTTATATATGATATAATTGATATAATATATGGTTTTAATGTGAATTAGATTCATAAATAAACCATATAATAGTGGGAAAATAAAGAAGGGATAGGATGGTAATTTTCATACTATTTCCCTATATATATATATATATAGTTGCATGAGATGCAACTAAGTAAGACAATCTCTCTTAGAGAAACCTTAGATTTTCAAGTGGGTTTGTCTTCTTGGAAAAGTTCCACAAAACAAAACACAACCTCTCTCATAACCATCTCACCTCATTCTAAAGGAACTCACCTTCCTCCCTCACCTAGAGAACAACGGAGAAAATCCGGTGGTAGTGTTCGTGATCGTTCGGGTTTGAGTTGCTGAGATCGTGATCGTGGGAGAAGGAGCACTTGAAGAAAGAGTTCTTTAAAGGTAATATCTCGTTGTCCATCTTGTAAAAAACATGCTTAATTTAGATCTAGTTCTTGTTTATGATATCCATGTAACAAAATTAAGAACACGCGATTCACAATCGCTTCCGCTGCGGGATTCGATCCCTTCATTTTTATCCTCTAATATAACACTTATATATATATAAATGCATGTACATGCTTATGCTATGGTAGTAATTTATCTAAATGACATTCATAAAGTATTAAACAACCATTAAACCGGAATTTTTTGCCCTAATGTGCAAATAAATATAAAATTACAATAATTTTACATTAAAATCGATCCAAAACACCTTGAACCGAACTCGAACCGCTCAAATCGGACCAAAATTGTCATTGAACCACTCGAACCAAACTTAACTGTCCAACATATCAACCCCATGGGCATGGCGTTGAGATGTTGTGTACAGCGTCTCAACGTTGTGACTCCAGCGTGCGCTTCATGTATTGTGATAATGTTGCAACGCTGTGAAGCGACATTGCAATGTTGTTGGTCCCTCAAGAAATCCATCGATAAGGCAGACGGCGTTGCGACGCCGCTACGTCTGCAACACCTTTGTTCTTTAGAAAAATGCATAAAACAGCAACCAAATTCGCCCCGAGGTTGATCCGATTTGCTCTAAAAGCATCACGAACAACTCATAAACATATTATAGACTTGATTTGCACAAAATATGCCCAAAAACACTAGAGCCCTTACATAAATGATCAAAATCAAAGAATGTAAATCTATGACCAAAAAGTTCGTAAATGGTTTAATGGCAAACAAAAATGCAGATTTCCACCAAACCAATGAAAATTTGTTTTAGCCAAAACAAAATTCAAGTAGTTTATGATACCAATTGTAGGAATCTAGATCCCTATGCACAGCTTAAACGTAGTTGGATCGAAAACTCGATTTGTTTTGGCAAAAAGCAAATACCAGTATATTGGGTAAAAACAAATATCGATAAGCAATTAGGCATGGATTTGGAATAATTAACATGTTGTAATCGTAATTCTCTAAACTAAAGGTTGGGACTTTACCTTTGTAGCTTTCACAGTGCAACAACACCTTGCTTCTCACAAACTTGTACAACACAACACTTTACCTCTTCCAACAGAACACTACTAATAGTGAGCATTGCCTATTCTCTGAGTTTTTAGATCAAATCTTGTGGGAGGCTTTCCAACTTTTGGAGAGGGGAATTTTGAGAGAGAATTCTTGAGTTAAGGAGAGATAGAATTACCATTCGTTCAACTGATCTCCCTTCAATCAACTCATCGATTGAAGAAGAAAACTCACCCAACTCTCTCTGTCCCTATCGAGAGGGAGATGATGGGGTAGTGGGAATGTGTCATTGACACGTTCCCCATAATTAATTAATTAAAAAATAATTAACCAATTTAATTATTAATATAATTAAATCATATTTAATTATATATTTTAATATTAATTTTAATTAAATCATATTTAACCTTTTCAAATTAAATATCATATATTTAATTTAGATTACTTATGATTAAATCACATTCAATCATGTTCTCTCTCACCTATAGTTTTAATGTACATCTTTATGCACATTAAGTTTTAACCTATAGTTTAAATATGAATCTCATTCACATTTAAATAATATTTGAACTCCTTCAAATATTTAATTCTCTCAATTAATTTACTTTGAATAATATTCAAATTAAATTTATTATATAAAGTTTTAATATGCCTAAAAACTTTATATTATAATGTATCTCCATACATCATGCTTATTGCCTAATTGAATTTGAATATTTCAAATTCTAATCAATATTTAATAATCTAAGAACCCTTTACGAGCTAGGAAATGGACCTAATGGACCTACAGATCAGAAGCTCTAACGATATAAGATTATTAGGTTAATCTCATTAACCCCCTAATCAACATTGGTTAACTGCGGGAACATTCCACTATAGTCTCGTAGTTGCACTATTCTCACTGCAGATATATTTATGTGTCCATGAATATTGACCAATAATAGCAAGTCAATCCATCACGAATGTTCATAACACCAGCTGGATCAAATTACCGTTTTACCCTTGGGTTACATATTTTACCTTAATTACTAGTGCTCCTCTAATCAACAACCTGTTTATAGTCCTACCAATAAACAGAAGTCCCTATCGGGCCAATGAGGGGGTTGGACACTTTATTCAAGAACCGAAGACACCACTTAAGGAAACATTCATCTACTTACCCTAAAGTTGGGAAAGAGTGAATTCCATCTTGTTAGGTTAAGTCCCCAGTCGCCTGCTCAGTCTTGTCCCCAAGAAGGTAGTCATATTGAGTCGGCGTCTCGGCCACTCTCACCCATACTAGTCAAAGGACAATCCCTCGCTAATAGGAGTTCATAACCTACTAAAAATTGAGATCAAGTTTCCTAGGTCATTCTATTGAAATAGAAACCTAACTAGTCAACGGAGTTACATCTATTGGTTACTATTTCGTGGCCCGGTCTTATGTGATCTCATCACATAGGATATCCCTACTCACATGTCGTCTGCACGAACACGTTGGATCATTGTGTTTGTATCAAATACAAAATAAGCCATATCCATAGTATCACCAGGATGAGGTACCCAACCTTATCCCTTTACTATAGACCCTTTAGAATGTTTCTCGAACTGAGATCCTTATATATCTACTACATTTAGTTCACGAGACAAACAACAATCTAGGATGTTCGTTTATTGGATTTATGGTTAATATAAGGAAATATAGAGAAATCATGAAATAAACAATAAGACTTTATTGATTTAGTTATAACAATATTACAAACTACGAGTTTTAGGGCATGAAACCCAACAAGAACCATGTAGGTAGTTGGGAACTTAACTTTGCAAGAAGGAATTCGCTCGTTCCCGTGCTAGGAAACCTAGAGAGGTTGTTCCCTTAAGGGTTGACTCTTGGTCTTGAATAACGAGGCTCCACCCTCTCACTGGCCCGAAAGGGACGTTGTTTATGGTAGGACCCTGAACAAGTATTTTATTAGAGGATTAGTGGTACTTAAGGAGCAAAAAGTAGGCACATGGGTAAAACAGTAATTTGACCCAGCTGTGACTATGAACGACCTGTTAGGGGTTGACTCATATCAATGTGACAGAACTTGTCCTATAGTGAGGAGAGTGTAGCTACGAGTCTTTACTGAAATGATCGTAGTTAATGAATGTTGATTAACGGGATCAAAGAGTTTAGTCAATTAATCTTGAATTATTGCAGCTCATGATTTGTAGGTCCATTAGGTCCCTTAGTTGGCTCAATTATGGAATTAATGTGTATAAAGTTAGTGAATTTGAAGTGTTCAAATTCACATAAAGGGCATTTATGTCAATTATATGAGATTCAATTGATATAATATATAGTTTGATGTGAATGAGATTCATATTAAACTATACTATTGCCTAATTATGGAATTATGGCATAGTTGGAGAAATTAATTTGAGAGATGTGAAAAATTGAATATAATTCAATTTAATTCCACATTATGCAAATGTGATTTGCATAATGAGGAGTTTGGTACCTTATATTATACAAATATGATTTGTATAGTATAAGGTTATGCATTTAGTGGACTAAATGGGTGGAGAATTTCTCTCCATCCTACACCACTATAAATAAGTGCTTGGTGAAGCACTTTGATACAACAATTGCCATTTTTTGGATTTCACATTCCAAAATCATTCTCTCTTCTCTCGAAGACTCTCGAAACCCAAACACCAAAAGGGATCCCACCATCCTCTCTCATCCATCGAGAACAATTAAGAAATCAAGCAGAGGTGTATGATTCATTGTTCGGTTCGTAGCTTAAATCGAGGATCGAGAGATCCTTGAGAACAAGGAAGATTGTGGGAGAAGGATCACAAGAAGAAGTGTTCTTCAAGAGGTATTTGTCACTAATTTCCTTCTCTCCTAATGCTTAACGTTGATTACATGAGATGTATGTTCATTTTTAAGAAGAATTTATGTAACACAACGGGGCAATGTGATTCATATCGCTTCCACTGCGGGATTCAACCCCTTCAGAAAGGTGTATCTATGTGTTTGTGCATAGATTTATAGAAAGTTGAATAAAGTATCTACTAAGAATAAATATCTCCTTCCTCGAAACGACGGTCTATTTCACTAGTTGCACGAAGCAACAATATTCTCTAAAATAGACCTGGGGCCAAATTATTGCCCGCTAAGAATTAGAATTTAGACATTCCAAGACGGTTTTCAGGTCATGTTATGAACATTATGAATTTGTAGTGATGTTATTTGGAATGACTATTATACTTTCAGTTTTATGAACTTAATGAATCGAGTATTCAAGAGATTCTTGGATACTTTTGTGGTTGTGGTGTGTGACGATGACTTAGTATACTTCAAATTTGAAGAGGAAGATGAAGAACATCTTAAAAGGGTTTTGTTAACTTTAAGAATAAATAAGTTGTATGCAAAGTTCTCTAGATATGAACTTTGACTTAGAGAAGTATCCTTCCAATGACACGTGGTGTCAAGGGCAAGAATCCCTATGGACCCTGCAAAACTAGAGGCAGTGACCTCAACCAACCACTAACACTGAAGTACGAAGTTTCCTGGGATTGACAGGCTATCACAAACGTTTGATATAGGAATTCTCCAGGATAGAAATATCTCTAATGCAGTTAACTCGAAGAGCTAACTCGTTTGTGTGGGACGAAACCTTTATAGACTTCATAGTCAAGCAAGCTACGAGTTCAAGAAAATTGGAACTGGAACTTATCTAAGATTATCACAAGTAAAAAGAATAATTACCTCTAATCTTAGGAATTAATTGTTTTTAATGGTGTAAGAGCTTAGGGTTCACAGTGATATTGTTTGAAAAAACTGGAGAATCGCCTCGTTTGTATCAAATACAAAGTGGGTCGCATCTATAGTGTTACCAGGGAAAAGTTCTCAACCTTATCCATATACTACAAACCATTCGGGTCATTTACCTAAACCCGGTTCTACCTGTGTGTCCACTACACACCGTTCAAGATCTCATAAATATGTATGACCCTGGAGCTTAGTTTATTGGATTATGTTTGAAATGCGAGATACAAGGTTTTATGGAAAATAACTTTACTTTTATTTATATATACATCAAATGTTACAAACTACACGAGTTTAAGGCATACACCCCAACAGTTACCACCATCTCTTTCTACAATACATGACGTGTTTCGTGTCTCCATATTAAGAAAGTATGTGTTGGACCCATCACATGCTTTTTATTTTGGGCCCTTGCAGTTGAAAGAGAACTTGAGTTTGAGGAAAGATCCATGTAATTCTGCAAGAGACTAGCAGGCCCTTCATAATCGAGAGATTAGCCTAGTCAAGGTGATTTAGCAAAAACATCAAGTAAGAGAGGCCACTTGGGAGCGTGAAGAGGAAATGTGAGATAGATATCCTAAATTGCTTCAAGATTACGAACTTTTGGGGGCAAAAGTTGTTGAGTGAAGATTGTAACGCTCGAGAATTTCAGGTATCCCTAATTTCAGGCTTGATTTAATTTTCTTGAAAAAAAGGAAAAAATAGTTAAGTTTGATGATTTAATTGTGAAACTTAGATGGTTGACATTCTTGTGGATCAAAAGAAAGTTGATCGCAAATTTGGAAAAAGGGTGGTATTAGGGTTTGAATAAGACATTTTGTCTTATTAGGGCACACTTATTGAGAACTTCATCTCCTACCTCTCTCCATCTACACGGTTTGGACTCCATGGAAGAAACTTGAAGCTTCATTCAACTTCCCTTCACCGATCGCAAGCTCCAACCACCAGTACTTCTACTACTTCGTCTGATTTCACTCACAGTCGAATGCCAGTGATCTCCGATCGACTAGACCCACATGCGCCAGCCTCGGCCAGTGAGCGAAGCCGATTGGTGCAACCGTTTGAGCCTCCCCACCCTTTTATGTATCGACTGGAAGCATGAGCTACAACCAAATGAACCGTTGAACGTCGGATCCAAATTGCCACACGCTCGCATTCGTCCAACCAGCTTCAGAAAAACGTCGCACTGCCTGTCTTCGCCGCATACCTCGTCGGAACCGAGGACTTGCCAGAATTTGCAACCTCACCGGAGGCAGGTCACACAAGGATGGGCCACCGACGTTGCACGTCAGATTTTGTCCAGCTTTTGACTTTCGATTGTATTCTTCAATCAGAGTAGCTTTGTTTGTTCTGTTAAATGGTTGTCAGTATATTTCGACTAATATATTGAAGTGTTGGGATGAATTTGTGTTGGGTAATCTAACTGTAATTCAATTATGGTTCATTGTAGGAGTTCTGGTGTGTTTGATGCCAAAATAATGAGAATTTGACAAGCAATTTTTGGTTGTAAGGTAAATTGGATGGAAATAAAATACCGATAGTTTTTGGGATTTCAGCAAACTAGTTTGAATGACTTAATTTTTCTATATGATTGTTGAGCAGGTTCAAAGGGAGTATCTATTAGAGCAAGAATTTGGAAATTTCTTAAAGCTAGGTTACGGTTCGAGGAGGTCAGGTCTCCAAGGAATTAAGAGAAAAGAAAATTTAGGACGTTTGGAGCTAAATTTTAAGGTAAGGGATCTCACACCTATTTTAAAAATGAGATAAAAGCCATGTTTTCGAAAATTTTATTTATGAAAATTTTTGCTTAAGAGATTATGTGTATTTTAACATGCGTATCTTAGCACGATTTAAACCTTTATGAATTTATGCATTATAAGTCATGATACATGATTTCATGATCTCTGTGATTATTTTCATCATTAAATGAATGAAAACTTGGGACCTCATGCATACTTGTATGATACATGAAAAAACGTTTACGAAGGTTGTGACAATTAATCTCCTGATTGAATGTATGTCATGAAAGAAAATGGACTTGAAAAGGTCATATGTGAAAAGGTACCTGGAAAGGACATATGAGAGGCCATGTAAATGAAAGGAAATGCATCAGGATGATTTGGTTGTCCACCGTAAGCCAAAGAGAAAAGCCATATTTATTTTTTTTGAAGAGAAGTTTAGGTTTCGTTTAAAGAATGCCCAAAGTCATGATTGTATGTGAATGCATATCTCAACTCCACTACTAGGGGCACTTACTAGGTATTTTATAATACTCGTCCATTTTTTTTTTAAAAAAAATTCTTTTCAAGTAAGGCAAAGGTATGCAAAGCGAATGGCGGGGAATCGAGCTACTATGGCCATGGGGGATAGAAAGTCATGCTTCCGCAATTATTTCAGTAACTTAGAAAAATTATATTAAAGTTAATCTCATTTGTCAATGTTTGACACTGAAATTTATTTGTTTTAAACTAGAGACCTTAACATTTAAATCTTATTATTTTAAATAAATTTTCTTTTATGGGATCCCAAAACCTATGTAGTATTAAACTTTCAATCAATTTCACTTAGTGGGTGTTATTTTATGGCCTCAAATGCATGCATGTTTAATAATAGCCCTAGAAAGAGAGTCTAAAAAGTAGGGTCTAAATGAATTTTATATTGTATTGATTTCAGTATTTTGTGAGTATAATCTATAATACTTAATCCTCTGATTCTCTCTCCTATTTGTATGTTTCACTCGAGGGCTACAAAGCTTGTTCTCGAGATTGAAGTTGCAATCAACTCTTCAGATTCGAAGAGGTATTCTTGCTCTTCAAAGCAATATTCAAGGAGCTGATCTTCAAGAGTGCAAAGAGTCTTATAATTTGTGAATTCTCTCTATTTATAAAGGTCTTTTGGGCCTTCAGGTGGGTTTGGGCCCATTGGACTAGGCCTACTACTTGTTGGATCAACCTCTTTGGAATGGGCTAGTTTGGCTTTGGGCCAACTATTTCGGACTGGGCCAACATTTTTGGGCTTTGTTGATTTGGGTCTTCTGTCTTCGATCATGCCTGATTGATTTTGGGTCTTCGTCTTTAGAGTGGGCTTGGACTTTGGTGATTGGGCCTTTAATTTTGGCTTCCAAATTTTAAGGAACCCAATTATGTAGCTAGACAAGCCATAATTTAATTTAGGGTCTTGCAATTTTAATCAATCCCCAATTAAATATAATGTTGTCATCAATGTTGGGTGATGGTGTGACAATCCTTAATTTGTCGAAATTTCTATTTCAACAAATGCCCATTTTTCGAGATTTATCCACAAGTATGTGTGTGAGTTTCGAAAAAGTCCTTTTGGAGTCAAAATTTTGAGAGACTTGCTCTAAATTGCATGAGGTTTGCTCTTAATTTGTATTTCCATTTGATGTGTCAATTTAATTAAAATATGAAATTTGATTCATAATTTTGATTTTTTTCTTTACACTTTTTTTTAAAAAAATGTCAATTTATCAAAATACGAATTTGAGTCAATATTTTGACTTTCCTTTTTGGCACAAAATTCAGTTTGAATTAAGTAGAATTTATGCTCTACTTTAATTCAAATCCATATTTGGGACAAGATGACAATTATATCCGAAAATTTTTGAAATAGGATTAGAATTTGAAAAATCTATCCCATTTTTGTTTGAACTTGGGATAAAATTCAAAACTTTCTCCAACTTGACTTAGATAAAACCAACCTTGACTTGGAATGCCCAAATTTTGATTTGAAGAAAACTTCTACCCAATATCCAATTTTAATTTGGGATAAAATTTGGATTATGTCCAAAATCTTAGCTTGAAAAACTTGGAAAATTTCTATCCAATATCCAATTTTAATTTGGGATAAAATTTGGATTATGCCTAAATTTTGGCTTGACGGAAATTTCTACCCAATTATAATTTTGAATTGGAATAGAATTTGAATTTCAAACCAATTTTGTTTTGGGATAAAATTTGGATTATCCCCATAAAATTTTTATGCAATATCCAATTTTAATTTGGAACAAAATTTGGATTATGTCTAAATTTTTGTTTGAAAAACTTAATTTGGCATTTGATCAAATTTTGATTTGGTACAAAATTTTGAATTACGCCAAAAAAAAATGTAATGTGAGAGATTCTACCAAATTTGTGAAATTCATTTTGAAACTTAGCTCAAATCTTTGTTTCAAAATTTGAGTCATTCCAAATTTTAATTTGGCAAAGGTTTAAAAAATCTGAAACTCTAATGATTTTTTTTAATCCAACTTTAGATTTGAAGTTGAATAAAATCCATTTTTTCAAAGCCCAAAATCTTTTTTAAAAAAAAAAAAAAACCAAGATCGGGTAGTTCAATCTCGATTTCACCATGATTCTTTGTGTGCAAATTATACCAAATTTTCGACTTGAAAGAAAGTTGGTCACAAAAAAATACTAATCTTTTTTTTTCTCTCTTGAAATCTAAATCTTTATCTCCTTATTTAGATTTTCTTAACCTCTTTCAATTTGGATTTCATGAGATTTTATAACTAAATCTCTTCAAACTTTAATCTCTTCAAACTTTTCCTATAAATAAATAACACAGGAGGGAGACTTAATTATTGAAATTGAAGATCAGTGTTGAAGTTGGAGTTGGCTGGATTGGATTGTTTGTGAGTAGTATTTCTTTGTCGGATCTGTGTAAGGAGTTGGTCCATCAAACCGCCGATAAGCTTGTCTTCGCACTTCAGCCGTGGTATGACCTCAGATCTATTTGAAATAGTCGTTGGATCTTGAGAGAGATGGTGAGATAGAGGGTTGCAAAGCTTGAGATGAGAGAATAGGAAGGGGATATGAGAGTTGGGGAGAGAAGAAAAAGAAAAAGAAAAGAAAAGAAAGGAGAAAGGATGGGAGAGAAAAGTGAGGTAAATAGATTTTTTTGCTAATATATTTTTTTAAGTGCCCCTTAAGTGTTTACTCTCTATATGAAGTGCCCCTCGAATAGTACAAGGTGGCACTTTTGTTCATTCTACTTTGTGATTAAATAAATCTTTTAGTTAGCTTATTTTTCTTTTTTTTTTCTTTTTTCTTATTTTTTAAAAAAATATTTTGAAATTTTCTTTTATGTTGTTAAACTTTTTTTTTCGAATCCCTTATGTAACGAGGTGATGACCTCCTTAGGCTTAAATTGTGTTAGTTTTATGATAATTTCAGGGCTTTAACGTATTTAATTTGTGAAATTCAGGTTGAGCAATATGAGAATGGATGAAAATTATAGGTGAAAAAGGAGTCAAAGTTGACATTAAATGGAAGAAGCAAGGTCAAAACAAGCTATTCAACCATAGCAATCCATGTCGATAGCGTTGCAACGCCCAGCACGCAGCAACGACGCCTAGAAGATCCGTGGGTGTAACGTTGCAACGCTACTTCGATAGCTAAAGGCGCGCGAGGGCAGCAGCGTTGCAACGCTACTTCGATAGCTAGAGGCGCGCGAGGGCAGCGTTGCAACGCTACTTCGATAGCTAGAGGCGCGCGAGGGCAGCGTTGCAACGCTACTTCGATAGCTAGAGGCGCGCGCGAGGCGCGCGCGCGCAACGCTACTTCGAGCTAGAGGCGCGAGCGGCGCGTTGCAACGCTACTCGATAGCTGAGGCGCGCGAGGCGGCGGCTGCTGCAACGCTACTCGATAGCTGAGGCGCGCGCGAGGCGCGCTTACTGCAACGCTACTCGATAAGCGCCAGAGGCGCGCGAGGGCAGCGTTGCAACGCTACTTCGATAGCTAGAGGCGCGCGAGGGCAGCGTTGCAACGCTACTTCGATAGCTAAAGGCGCGCGAGGGCAGCAGCGTTGCAACGCTACCTCGATAAGCAAACGCGCGCGAGGGTAGCAGCGTTCCAACGCTTCCCTCAGTGTTGCAACGCTGCTTGATATTTTCCATTTATGGTTTATTCGCTAGGGTACGACGTTGCAATGCCATGCCCATCGTTGCAACGTCGTGCTGTTGATATTAAAAGGAAAAGATCCATCTTGGAGAAGGAGGCCTTTTTGGAGTTTAGTAGGATTTATAGTGGACATGAGTAGCTAAACTTGTTATCTTAGGGATAGATGTAGCCTTTTAATTATGTTATTTTGTTGAATTGGCTGCCTTTGGTTTATTGTAATGCTTTTATTCATGCAATTGCATCCTTAATGCTTATATAGACTCTTGATCACGGTTTATTTGTTCTTAGGTCTGAATTTATTCTTGAGAAATACTTTAGATCTGATCTCTTTTGCATGACTGATAGTTACTTTGACATGAGAATGATTGAAGTGCTATTAGAAACCCATAAGAATTGAACTTAGTGTCATGTGTGATTTTTAGGATGAACAAAGATGTTTAATTCTATGTCTTGCATGAGTTTCACTTGCCTCGAGAGAGGTTATTTGTTATCTTAGTTTCTTGGTTTATAAAAGCAGTGCAATAACCCATTAGCATGATCTCAACAAAATAGTTAATTAATTGGTGAAATCTAGTCCCTAAGATATTCGTCTCTCCTGATTGTTCTCAACTTTCACTATTTGATTTTGTGTTTTCACCTCACTTTAAGTCTAATTTTCTAGATAAAATTGAGTGGTGTTATTGATAGGAATTGATTGAATTAAATACCCAATCCTGTGGACGATACTCGTACTCAAATTCACTATATTAAAACTTGACTCGTACACTTGCGGTATTGAAAAATTTACGCAACAATACTTACGACCCGCAATAACGATGTGGTACGAGCTTTCTTGAAGGTTGGTGTTCAACAACAAATAGTCTTCATACTGCGGCGGGTGAAATAACCATCTCTTTGTGGGACTTATGGGTTCTTGGCAGTCTCCCGATCAAAGGTAAGTTCTACGATGAGTTTTTTGTTTGTAAAAGAGAATTAATCGGGTCGTGAGGCAAGTACAGATACCTTCCTAAAAGCTGTGAACATCTCTTTGAAGCATATTATATGATAATCTCGTCAAAAAATGAGTGAGGATCCACTTCAAAAGTTGATGCCCATGTGTCTATCAGTTCCTGGATTTCCTTTTGGTTTTGGGGAAATCCATGGTATGAGAAGCCTCCCCAGCGGAAACAGAGAAAGGCTTCTCGTCCCAAATCTATTCACAACTCAGATGGCTCCAGAATCAAAAATATAAATTGGACGAGTAATGAATCCAAATTATTTTATAACCTTCGTGTAGCTGAGGAAAGACGTGATGAGACATACTTAGCCCCTTTTTGTCATGTTGGTTGTGCCTAGCTCAACTTATTCGCCTCGGAGTTTTTAAGGTTGCTAGTCTAATTATTGAAGGACAAGTATTTAGCATGATCATCCCAACTTTGACCCATATATATCATGGGCTAGGCAAGATAACAGAGGTTTTTGATCCGATTGGGCGCTTGGAAGTTCGCATACTTTGCACTATGTTTATGGTTGGCTAGCCCATTACTTCAATACACACTATTTATGGGCTAGCCAATAATGGTCTAGCCAACCATAAACATAGTGCATAGGTATGCAAACTTCCAAGCGCCCAACTGGATCGAAATCCTCTGTTATCTTGCCTAGTCCATGATATATATTGGTCAAAGTTGGGATGACCAGGCTAAATACTTGTTCTTCAACCATTAGACTAGCAACCTTAAAAACTTCGGGGCGAATAAGTTGAGCTCCCTTACAAGGAAATACAAAGAGACAACTGGTTGTGAGTAGGTTTGGGAAGAGAAGCCTTCTCTATTGGCGTTGGGAAGGCTTTTCATACCATTGGAGTTCCTCGAAACCATCAGGAAATCCAAGAGCTGATAGACACATGAGCATCAGCCTTGAAGTGGATCCTCGCTCATACTTCGATGAGATTATCATATAAATATGCTTCAAAGAGATGTTCACAGCTTTTAGAAAGGTATTTGTACTTGCCTCGTGACCTAGTTAATTCTTTCTGACAAGGAACAACCTCCTCATAGAATTTTCCTTTGATCGAGAGACCGGCAAGAACCCATAAGTCCCAGAGAGAGATGGATATTTCACCCGCCGCAGTATGGAGAGCATTCGTTGTTGGACACCAACCTTCAAGAAAAGCTCGTACCACATAGTTATTGCGATCGTAAGTATATAGGGAGGTCATCACCCCGTTAAATAGGCGTTTCTCGCAAAGTAGTGTCTTGTTCCAACCAACCATGAACTCCAACCACTCCCAATAACAGGAAGTGAAAGTAAATTCCCCAGGTATCTTCATCACGGTATTGCAATGAGTTTCACCTTCAATCAAACGACGCCCCAAGGTTAGCTCTGAACTTCGTTGTAAGCTTTGCCATGGATGGAATATTGCAGAATCCATACTCTATCACCAGAGTTCAGGAGTTTTTTGTTGCAAGTTCAGATATAAAACAAGAATTTAAGTCGAGTCATGTGGGTGAAAGAGGGTTGGTAAGTGGTTCTTCAGCTAATAAGCTAAACCCGCTCTTAATGAGTTGAGCTTTAGCCTTCAAAATGACTAGATATTTCTGCCTCGATGAGATATGTTCGGCGAAGTGTACCATGACTCTGTAACAAAAAAAGGGAAAAGAAAGTTTAGCTACATAAAAGAAAATTTCAAAAGATTTTTTTAAAAAAAATAAGAAAAAAGGAAAAAAGATAAATAAGCTAACTAAAAGCTTTATTCGATCACAAAGTAAGGATGAATAAAAGTGTCACCCTGTACTTGTTTCGTCTGACATGAGAGGACAGTGAACACTTGAGGGTAGATACCATAATCAAGTGTCACTCCATAAAAAGTGAACACTTGAGAACATATATCATACTCAAGTGTCACTTCATAGAGAGTGAACACTTGAGGGTAGATACCATAATCAAGTGTCATTTCATAGAGAGCGAATACGTGAGGGCAGATACCATACTCAAGTGTCACTTCATAGAGAGTGAACACTTGAGGGCATATACTATACTCATACTCAAGTGTTACCTCGACAAAATAGATGTTTCGTCTAGTTGGAGTGAAGAGTGAACACTTGAGGGCATATACGATACTAAGTGTCACCTCGAAGAAATAGATGGTTCGTCTCGTTGAAGTAAAGAGTGAACACTTGAGGGCATATACCATACTCAAGTGCCATCTCGTAGAAGTAGATGTTTCGTCTGGTTGAAGTGGAAGAGTGAACACTTGAGGACAGATACCATACTCAAGTGCGACCTCGAAGAAATAGATGCTTCGTCTAGTTGAAGTGAAGAGTGAACACTTGAGGGTGTATACCATACTCAAGTGCCACTTCGAAGAAATAGATGTTTCATTTGCTTGAAGTGAATAATGAACATTTGAGGGTGTATATCATACTCAAGTGTCACCTCGTAGAAATAGATGTTTTGGTTGGAGTGAAGAGTGAACACTTGAGGGTGTATACCATACTTAAGTGTCACGGAGTTTATCCTGCAAAAAATAATCTATTTACTTTAGTAACGAACGTGGACGATGTTGACGAAGAAGTTTGTAATTTTCCTAAAGAAAAAGAAAATGAAAACAAATGTTATTAAAAAAAATTATATTTACCTTAGTAGCGGACGTAGACGATGTTGATAGAGAAGTTTGTAAGTTTTCCTAAAGAAAAAGAAAATAAAAAATGTGAATAAAAAAATCTATTTACCTTAGTAGCAGACGTGGATGATGCTGAGGAGGAAGTTTGTAAATATTCTTAAAGAAAAAAAATGTTAAAAAAAAAAGAAGCAAAAGAATTGCTAAAAAAAAGTTTTGAAAAAAAATCAAAAAAAAAAAATAAAGGAAAAGGAAAAGAAAAGAAAAAAATAAAAAAAGAGAAAGGTTTGAAAAAAAAAATAAAAAAGAGATATTTGAAAAGAGAAGTAAGAACCCCATTGGAATTGGAAAACGTGAAGATTAAAAAAAAGAAAAAAATGATAGCAAATAATATTTAGGTTACCCTTTTTCTTTTCTTTTTTTCTCTTTTTCTTTTCTTTCCTTCTTTTTTTTACTCCCTCTCGTTAACCCCATCCTTTCTCCTTTCTTTTCTTTTTTTTTTGTTCCTTTTCTTTTCTTTTTCGTCTCTTTCTCCCTCTCCTTTCTTCTTTTCTCTTCTCTATGCAATTCTCATATCTAAGGGTGATATTAATTCGATTTTCATCCGTTTTTGGTCAAATCGAGAACCGAACAATTTCGATTGGTTTCATCAAAAGAGGAACCAAACCAAAGTCCAATAAATGACAAAACATTAGTTCGGTTATCCATTGGTTTGGTTCTTATTTAGTTCGATTTTTGATTTTTTTTTTTTACAAATCTTATGCTATTTTATTTCTTAGTTTCATCCCATTTTAATATTTTTTGCCCCTAAATTTCTCAATACCTCTATAAGAATTCATAGAGCTACCAATCTCATTTTGTTTCTTTAAAATTAATTGAAAGAAAACGGATTAAACGACACAATAATGGATAGAAATTCAATTTGAGATTTTTTGAGGTACATATATATACACTTTGGTTTGGTTCGATTTTAATGATTTTTCTAAATGAAAACTGAACCAAACCATTTTTCTGTACAGTTCGATGGACCAACTCCCTACATAGATCCGACAAAGAAAGTAAGTCACAAACAGTCCAGCGAACTCCAACTTCAATACTCATTTGAATGATTAAGCCCCTCTCATGAAATTCAAGATGCATTTGAATGATCTCAGATGCAGATTGGAAAATGTAGTGCTAAGTTTGAGCAACACAGTGAACTCATGTGGAGCAGCCATTAAGAACATAGAGGTACATATTAGTCAGATGGCAACCACCCTAAACACGCTGCAGAAAGGTAAATTTCCTAGTGACACTGAGGTGAATCCTAGGGAACAGTGCAACGTTGTGACCCTAAGAAGTGGTAAGGAACTTGCTGAAACTGAAAAGGTAAATTCTGAAGAGCGACTCAATTCTAATGCCAAGAAGGATACAGAGGAAGTGGTAGAGGAAGGGAGCACATCGAAACAAACAGAGAAGATTTCTGATTTCTCTATTCCTATTGTTCCTAACTCTATTCCTTATCCTCAGCGCTTTCAAAAGAAAAAGACTGACTCTGATTTTGCTAAATTTCTTGATATGTTTAAGAAACTGCACATTAACATTCCTTTTGCAGATGCTTTGGAACAAATGACTAAATATGCAAAATTCATGAAGGAAGTCATGTCCAGAAAGAAGAAGTTTGACAAATATGAGACAGTCAATCTCATTGAAGAATGCAGTGTTGTACTCCAGAGGAAACTACCACAAAAATTGAAAGATCCAGGGAGTTTTACTATTCCTTGCAATATTGGTAGTATTTTTGTTGATAGAGCTTTATGTGATCTAGGGGCTAGTATTAATTTGATGTTTTTATCTGTTTACAGAAAACTAGGTCTTGGAGAGGTGCAACCTACAACCATCTCACTACAGTTGGCGGACCGTTCTATCAAATATCCCAGAGGTATTGTAGAAGATGTGTTGGTCAAAGTTGAACAGTTTATTTTCCCTGCAGATTTCTTGGTCCTGGATATGGAGGAAGATTCTGAGATCCCAATTATTTTGGGGCGACCTTTCCTGGCCACTGGAAGAGCATTGATAGATGTGCATGATGGTAAGTTAACTCTAAGGGTTGGTGAGGACAAGGTTGTATTTGACATTTTTCGATCCTTAAAGTACCCTAATGAGGTAAGTACCTGCCACATGATCGATATTCTGGATAATGCTGTGAATACACTTAGAGAGCTAGTTTTATCTGTTGACCCCTTAGAGACTTGTATGACAAATTCAATGGTAGATCAGTTAGAAATTTTGGATCATGAAGTTACTTATTGTAATGAATCACTGAATCAATTGCCTAAACTTCAATATGAACAATTTTCACAACTGCATGTCACTAAGGTAGAAGAAACAAAACCTCATGTTCTAGAGTTGAAACAATTACTTACACACCTGCAGTACACTTTCTTAGGAAATTTATCTACGTATCCTGTGATTATTTCTGCCTTATTTTGTTATTTGATCTTTGTAGTTCTTTTTGTTTTCAGATGTGAAAGAAGAAAAAAAATTTTAAAAAAAATGGTCTAGCTAAAAGACGTTAAAGAAAGCGTTGAACGGGAGGCAACCCGTTGTATTTTAATTCAATTATTTCAATTTTATTTTATTTTATTTCATTATGTTATTTTATCTTATTTTATTAGTTGGTTGATTTTTTTTTTGTTTTTTGATTTCAGGTTAAAAAAAGAGGTTCGAAACGGCGTCGCAACGCTTATCCAAGCGTTGCAATCCTTGCGCTGGCATTGCAACGCTGCACACTTTATCAGGCACGCGACCCGTGAGGACAGCGTTGCAACGTCGCGAAATCTGGAATTTTAAAGTTCCAGATTTCGCCGAACAACCCCTAAAATTGCACTTTCTCTTCTATTTTCTCTCTTCTTTCTTTCAATCTCCCTCACTATTTCCTCAAGATTGTTCACTTTAACCCTTCCCCACTCACTTTTCTTCCTATTTTGTGCTAGATTGGGCATTTTTGGGCAAGATTCATACCCATTTGAAAGCAAATCGTGGGTAACTATTTCTCTACCCTTTTCTTTCCGATTTTTGTGTTGTTTCTGTAATTAGGCCTAAGATTTGTTGTGTGTTTTGCTATATTATTGTTTAGGGTGATGAATCTTGGGCTTAGATGATTTTTCATAGCCTATTGTTGAGATTAGGAGATTTGGGTAGTTTAATGGAAGTGCCCTAGACGTGTTTTCATAGTAACTTGATGTTGGGTTTCAATTCTTTTTCCATCTTTGGGCATTATTACTCTTTAAGGCTTCAATCTTTGGGGTATTGAAATCATTGATTTTGGTAACATAAGTCTCTTCTCCTTAGTTGTGCATTTTGTTAACTACATGATTTGGTTGTGTGGTTGTATTTTTACTCATTAATTTTGGTAAGACAAGTTCTTGATCATTAGGTGCATTTTGATTTTGGTAAGACTCATCCTTGCTCTTTAGTTGTGTTTGTGCTTTCTATTTGGACTACTTTTCCTACATGAATATGAGATGAGTTGATTGACCTTGCCGTTGAATTAGTATGTCAATTTGGTCATTTGGATGTCTTCACTTACTGATTGGGAACTTATTCTTATTGTTGGATGGGGCATGTATAATTGTTTTGCTTGGATTGTCTTTGGGTTTATGCTTATTTTTCCCTTGCTCCTAGTATGCCTATGATGAAATAGTTCACTTTTATATATGGCCCTCTTGTGTTGTATTCCCACTTCTTGTTCATGATTGATAGGTGGCGAGAATCATTGGGTTCTTATCTTTCTCCCCCATTTACATCATCCTTGGGTAGAGAACTTCAAAATTTATTTTCATTTATACCTCATGCACCATCAATAGGGCATCTTTTTGTCTTCCCTTTTATTTTGCACTAACTTTGTTACTTGCCCTTGTCTAGTTCTTTCTTTTACACTGATCACATATGGCACCCGAAAAGGGCAAAGACAACACCGGTTCTAGTTCAATATGATGGACAACGGTTCGTGGATGCCAAGCCGTGAGAGTCGGTACGAGTTATGTAGTGCATCGCGCTCGTTCCCGAGCGGGGGCATTGTTCCCGATGATTCCCATCACCGTGACATCTACACTACCATTCAAAGAATGACATTGGGAGTTGTTGGTGCAACAACCCGAGGCGAGTGGGTCCCGCTTTGCGCGAGAATTTTACGCTAACATGCCTCAAGGCTTACCATACCACCGCGCGAGGGAAACGCATCCCGCTCGACGTGTGTCCATTAACGGTATATTTTCTTACCCGACTATGACTATGAGACCGATGAGTACACTATCTATGCCGAGACACGCTTCGATTCTCGCAGACAGTACTTGCTACGCTAGCACGACCTGGGGCTCAATGCGTAACAAGGAGAGGCGAGGTCTCCAAACTCCGAACAATGGACCTCACGTGTCCAGCAGAGTTTGGCACGCTTTTATCTGTGCTCGATTCCACCGGTTGCACACATGAGTGACGTGACGAAGGAGCGCGCCATCCTCTTGTATGCGCCATTATTCTCGGCAAGACGATTGATGTAGGCAAATTCATCGGTCGATACATCGTGCACGTCGCGGCGAGAGGCGCGACCACGGGCGGACTAGGCCATCCTCTCTCATCATCGCCTCTCATGCCGTCTTGCCGAGTCACCGGACATCCGAGGAGGAGCGATTCACCCGGGGGTGATGGATAAAAACTACATCATGGGACTTCGGGATCATGATCAAGGAGTACTGCGGGGATGCAAGCGCAGCGAGCTGAATCTTTCCTTGACGCAATCGAGGTGTGATGGGAGAGGAGGCGCATGAGTCACCCCAGCCGCCCCTACCACAGGAGTACCGGGGATCCGGTCCAGGCCATGGCTGGACTCGAGCGGCGGTTCGACCAAAGCGGAGACTCGAGTCGTAGGGGAGGAGCGTCGGATCATGAGACATTTGCAGTACAGTGAGACGTCTCACCGCCATCTTTATGACTGTCTCCGGCACATTCATGGTTCAGATCCTTCATTCCTGGGCCCTATGCCTCCCTACACCTCTTCTGATGAGGAATGAGACTTTTTCGTGTTTAGGGCAGTACAGTTCTTTTCTCTCCCCCGTTGTCTCTTTAGCTGATTTGGATGTTACTCTCTTATCTGTATTTGCACATTGAGGACAATGTTGTTCTCAAGTTTGAGGGTGATTGTATGACTTTTAATTACTATTTAGTGCACGAGATTTATCTGACTCCATTCCATCTTCTATCATATTACTGCATGAGATTTATCTGACTCCATTCCATCTTCTATCATATTCTTTTCTGTTGTGTGTTTTTGGTGCATTTGATTGATTTCAGGTTAATGGAATGGATTACTCATTGTAAGTTTTTCCTACTTTGACTATGATAACCACTGATGAAATTTAATTGAGAATTGTGAATAATGTTCATCAACCTAGAGAACTTGATTAAATTCCAATTTTAGGATGTTTAAAATTTATTAGAGAATTCCTTGAACCTAATTGCACTTAGCCAATCCCGGAAAGGTCCTGAATGCTTAGGGCAAGTTTATTTTGTCCAGAAGATCGTTGTCACCTCGATAGACTTAGGAGCTAATGAAAGAGCAAGTTTGCTTAATTGAAAATTATACTTTTTTAAAGTTTTTCCACTAAAAAAAAAAAGTGATAAATAAGAGGGTACTCCAACATCCTAAGTATTGTGACCAATACTTGTCTTTTGAAGGATTAAACTTAGGATGCAAGTAGTCTTTGACAATCTGTATGGTATCTGTGCTCGTAGTCAGCTATTTTCACCACAAAGTATTAGTATGTTGGAGCGAAGGGATAGACGACTGAAGGATTCCCTCCAAAAAAAAATTAAATTAATAATAAATATGCTGTTAGTAAAATAAAGTTTAAGTTTAGGGGTGAAAGAAAAACAGTGATAAAAGGTAAAAATTTTCTAATTATGTAAATGAGCTGAAGATTTGGAGCCTAGGGCCAGTGTAGAGGGAAAATTAACAGAGGACTCAATAAGGTTATCTTGGGCTTATAAGGACTAAACTGGAAAAGACTATCACACACCCACTCAAGGAATAATTTGATTTGATTTTAAAATCTTATTATGTAGTTTTTAATCAATGTTACCCTTTTGATGAATTTATTCTTCGATTCATACAATTCCTGAGCTTTGAGTCTGTAGTATGAAACTTACTCTGATATGATCCGTTTTTATTTTTGCTCGAGGACTAGCAATTGTTTAAGTTTAGGGGTGTTTGATAGCACACAAAATGTGTTATCCTTAGGCTTAAATTGTGTTAGTTTTATGATAATTTCAGGGCTTTAACGTATTTAATTTGTGAAATTCAGGTTAAAGAGCAATATGAGAATGGATGGAGAATTATGGGTGAAAAAGGAGCTAAAGTTGACCTTAAATGGAAGAAGCAAGGTCAAAACAAGCCATCAAATCCGAGGAGATGGCGTTGCAACGCTCTGTGTGCAGCTATTCAACCATAGAAATCCATGCCGATAGCGTTGCAACACCCAGCACGCAGCAACTACGCCTTGACGATCCGTGGCGATGGCGTTGCAGTAACGCCGCCTTGTAGCGCTGCAACGCTACTTCTTCGATAACTAAAGGTGCGCGAGGGTAGCGGCGTTACAGTAACGCTTCCCTCGGCGTTACAGCTAACGCGCTCGATATTTTCCATTTATGGTTTATTCGCTAGGCACGGCGTTGCAATGCCATGCCCAAATGCAGCAACGTCGTGCTGTTGATATAAAAAGGAAAATATGCATCTTGGAGAAGGAGGCCTTTTTGGAGAGATTTTGACACCATTGTTTAAACACTATTGTGAGAGATTGTAAGAGGATTTTTGGGAGATTTCAAGAAGAAGACTTTTTAGAGCTCGGGGTTCGTGATAGGTGTCGGGATCGTTGCCGTTCACGCCACGAGAGTTCTTTCTTCGTTCTTTTCACTTTTATTGTTGAACTATGGTTTTGTATTTGAGTTTAGTAGGATTTATAGTGGACATGAGTAGTTAAACTTGTTATCTTAGGGATAGATGTAGCCTTTTAATTATGTTATTTTGTTGAATTGACTGCCTTTGGTTTATTGTAATGCTTTTATTCATGCAATTGCATCCTTAATGCTTATAGACTCTTGATCACGGTTTATCTGTTCTTAGGTCTGAATTTATTCTTGAGAAAGATACTTTAGATCTGATCTCTTTTCCATGACTGATAGTTACTTTGACATGAGAATGATTGAAGTGCTATTAGAAACCCATAAGAATTGAACTTAGTGCCATGTGTGATTTTTAGGATGAACAGAAATGTTTAATTCTATGTCTTGCATGAGTTTCACTTGCCTCGAGATAGGTTATTTGTTATCTTAGTTTCTTGGTTTATAAAAGCAGTGCAATAACCCATTAGCATGATCTCAATAAAATAGTTAATTAATTGGTGAAATCTAGTCCCTAAGATATTCGTCTCTCCTGATTGTTCTCAACTTTCACTCTTTGATTTTGTGTTTTCACCTCACTTTAAGTCTAATTTTCTAGATAAAATTGAGTGGTGTTATTGATAGGAATTGATTGAATTAAATACCCAATCCTGTGGACGATACTCGTACTCAAATTCACTATATTAAAACTTGACCCGTACACTTGCGGTATTAAAAAATTTACGCAACAATACTTACGACCCGCAATAACGATGTGGTACGAGCTTTCTTGAAGGTTGGTGTTCAACAACAAATAGTCTTCATACTGCGGCGGGTGAAATATCCATCTCTTTGTGGGACTTATGGGTTCTTGGCAGTCTCCCGATCAAAGGTAAGTTCTACGATGAGTTTTTTGTTTGTAAAAGAGAATTAATCGGGTCGTGAGGCAAGTACAGATACCTTCCTAAAAGCTGTGAACATCTCTTTGAAGCATATTATATGATAATCTCGTCAAAAAATGAGTGAGGGTCCACTTCAAAAGTTGATGCCCATGTGTCTATCAGTTCCTGGATTTCCTTTTGGTTTTGGGGAACTCCATGGTATGAGAAGCCTCCCCAGCGGAAACAGAGAAAGGCTTCTTGTCCCAAATCTATTCACAACTCAGATGGCTCTAGAATAAAAAATATAAATTGGACAAGTAATGAATCCAAATTATTTCATAACCTTCGTGTAGCTGAGGAAAGACGTGATGAGACATACTTAGCCCCCTTTTTGTCATGTTGGTTGTGCCTAGCTCAACTTATTCGCCTCGGAGTTTTTAAGGTTGCTAGTCTAATTACTGAAGGACAAGTATTTAGCAAGATCATCCCAACTTTGACTAATATATATCATGGGCTAGGTAAAATAATAGAGGTTTTTGATCCGATTGGGCGCTTGGAAGTTTGCATACTTATGCACTATGTTTATGGTTGGCTAGCTCATTACTTCAATACACACTATTTATGGGCTAGCCAATAATGGTCTAGCCAACCATAAACATAGTGCATAAGTATGCAAACTTCCAAGCGCCCAACCGGATCGAAATCCTCTGTTATCTTGCCTAGTCCATGATATATATTTGTCAAAGTTGGGATGACCAGGCTAAATACTTGTTCTTCAGCCATTACACTAGCAACCTTTATGTCTAAAATTTTGAAAAAAAAATGAGTCCCAGAGTCAAAGGAAAAGGTATTTCAATTTCAGATGACCATGAAGATTACAAAGGTGATTCAAATACAATACTTTCTAAATTAACTAATCAAGAGCTATCAATAGCAAAAATAGAAGACAAACTTCATCAATGGAGTATCCCAAAGATAGATCCAAAAATGGTCTATTACCATAGTACTTTCAATCTCACTCAGAGAAATTGTGTAAAAATTTCTGAGAAAAACATTCACATAAACAATGACCATGAATCAATAAATCTCTTTTCAAAAAAACTTATTCTACCACACCGTGAAGAATTTAATTATCTTCACATAGGATTAGTTCAAATTGCCATCAAACCTTTATTCAGATTAGGCTTAGATATACCTGTCTTAGTCTCTTTAAGAGATAAAAGACACTTTAATTTCTCAAACTCTCTTCTCGGGGTGGTTCAGTCTAACCTCGAAAAAGGACCAATTTTCTTCAATTGTTACCCAAATTTTACTCTTTCCTTACAAGATCCAAACATCCTATCTTCCTTGATAGCGATGTTTATACACAAAATCTTAATATTCAAGAAGAATCCCATTCCATGATGGCGATTTTTAGAATTTGTTACAAATTAATGAATACAAACATTTCTCCAAGAGCTTTAAGGTCTTCCCAAAGGGATCAACAATCCTTATAGAAGCAAATCTAGATAAGTCCTCAATTCATCATCCCAAAAATTTATCTTGGGAACAAATCACTAGAAATCCAACGTGGAAGCTTACTAAGCTTTCACTCCACCAAAAAGAAATTCAAATTTAGCCCAAATTATCGAACATACAGATGGGGCTGTTGAAATACAATTCTCAGAAGAAACAGAGGTTACTAAAGTCAAGGAATTCATGTCCTCAAGACCAAGTACCTCTCGAACTTCTGCAGCCTCAGAAGCCGACTCAAAATTCTATTTTGATCGATCTCACTCGTTATGAGTAAAATCACCAATATAGAACAAAATGTAGCAAATGTTCATTATGAAGCACAACCACAATCTCCAACCCAAACAGACATGGATAATCGATCTATGTTCTCTAGTCAATTAAATGTTCTTATTGAAGGATTTTCAATTAACAAAGAAGCACTAAAAAAGGATTTCCTTTCAATAACAAACAAAACAAAGAGGAATGCCTTTTTCCAAAAATATGATGAAAACCAAAGATCTGAAATCAGGTCAAAATGGTATTCATTTATGGAAGAAATAGAGCAAAATATTCCATTTTTTACATGGATGAAACAATCTGAAAACGAAATCAATATGTTGCTAGAAACATGGAAAACAAGCCAAAGGAGAAATATTCACTCAACTCATCCTCCCCTTGAGGAGATAGAATTTGAAACAATTTATGGAGAAAAGGTCAAAGCTAGTCCATTTAAAAATATTAGTGAGAAGGAAGAGAAAAATGTTCCTACCCTCAAAGATATAAAAAATATTCAACTTCAAAATAATTTTTTCAATAAAATTCTTTCCACAATAGCAAATCAAGTAGAAAAGATTGAGGAAAAAATATCAAAACCTTCCATTGCTTCGTCTTCAAATGGGGGAATACTAATACCTCCAATAGATGAATCAATTCCTTTATTTAAACCTACAATCATTGATAGCAAAATTAAAATAAGAACTAAAGAGGAAGAAACTTTCGCTTTAATAGAAGAAAAGCTAAACAACCTTCATATTTCAAAAACAATTCTCACAATAAACGTTATAAAGGATTCCATCATTGACCAAATTATCCAAAAGACTAAGGATCTTTCTCTAAATGAAGAAAGAATCGAGTCTCCAAATGAAGTCTTAAAAATTGGTACAAAATCAAAAATATCGAAATATTCTACAATGAGAAATTGGTATCCTCAACCATCATTCCCAGATATTCAATTTGAAGAAAAAACACAAATGACTCAAGCCGTTTATGATGGATTAGCCATCCACGAATGGAATGTGGACGGAATATCTGATTATCTAATCATAAACGTAATAAACGAGATGTTGATCGCCTCCAATGCCTATAGACAAAGAGGCAAAAGAGATCATGAGATAGCACAACTTCTCGCGTTTGGGATTCACAGACAATTAAAACAATGGTGGGATCAATACCTAAAGGAAGGTAATCGCCACTATATCTTAAATCATTCTAGTCTCAAAAAGAGTACAAACACTCAAGGTAGAAGGTCAATTACCTCAAACAGTTGAAATAGAAGAAAAATAGACGATGCAATAAACACTCTCGCCTATACTATAACAAATGCCTTCATAGGAGATCCAAATTTCAATATCAAGCCGCGATCGGTTGAAATTCTTCTAAATCTCAAATGTCCAACATTAGGAGACTTTAGATGGTACAAAGATATGTTCCTAAGCAAAGTCTTAATTAGAGCCGATTGCTCTTCCTCAATTTGGAAGGAACAATTTATCAAAGGACTTCCCAACTACTTTCTTTGAAAGAGTCAAAATCGATTTAAATGCCAAATATGACGGAAAAATTCCTTGGGATAGTCTAACCTATGGAAATTTAACTTCATTTATAATAAGTGAAGGTATCCGTCTATGCAACGAATCCAAAGTTCAAACAAAACTTAACAAAACCTTTGGATCAAAAAAGGCAGAATTAGGAATTTTCTGTGATCAATATGGATGTGGAAAAGTCCATCCACCCTCTGCAGTCCGAAAAACTGCTATAAAAAGATACAGAAAACATCAAGAAAGACAAAGTTATCGTCCATATAGATCATTCCAAAGAAAGAATTATAGAAAGCCCTATAATTCTTATACTAAAAAACGACCCACTTATAAAGGTGGACATTCAAAAGAAAAGATTCAATGCTATAAATGTCGATCACGTGGACACTATGCAAATAAGTGTCCTATGAAAAAGAAGATCAATGAATTAGAAATTGATGATGAATTTAAATATCAACTTCTAAACATTATCCAATCTGATTCTGAAGAGTCAATCTATAGTTCTGATGAAGGTCAAATACTTGAATTACAAGAAGAAACTGATTCATATTCTGAAAGCGAATATGATGAGGAAGAAAAAGAAGGCAAAAGAGTTTGTTCAGGATGCATATGTGTCCTAACCAAAGATCAAGAAACTCTACTTAACGTTGTTGATGAAATAGACAACGTAGAACTCAAAAAATCAATTCTGCATAGCCTAAAAAGTTCAATACTCGAAAAGAAAGATCAAGGAGAAACTAGTGATTTCAAACCCTATGAATGGAAAAACGTTATCAAAAAATTCGAGGAACCAAAACCAATCACTATTCAAGATCTTCAAGCGAAAATTAATAACCTAAAAGAGAAGTCAATAAAATAAAAATGACACTCGATCGTGAGATATTTCATCTCCGACTAGAAATGTCTCAAATTAAATCCCAAGTTGAAGAAACTCCAAATGAAGAAGAAAAATCTTTCGTTGGAGCTATCTCAAGCATTCGATTTCAAAAATGGTACTCTTTAGTGACCCTCAAAATTCATGACTTCAAAATCACTTTACGTGCCTTAATTGATTCAGTGCAGCATCAAAACGCATTCAAGAAGGATTAATACCCTCAATTTACTTTGAAAAGACATCAGAAACGCTCCGAGGTGCAAATAATCAACAATTAATGATTAATTACAAATTGTCAAAAGTCCATGTTTGCAACAACGGAGTCTGTTTTGTAAACTCTTTCTTGTTAGTCAAAGACCTAGGTCAAGAGTTGATTTTAGGGACGCCATTTCTTACTCAATTATACCCAATATCAATATCGGAAGAAGGAATAATATCCAATATATTGGGACAAGAAATAATATTTAAGTTTATGAGTCCAATAACCCGCCATGAAATCCATAATTTACAACAAATAACGGTCCAAAAATCCATAAATATTATAGAGAGCAAACAAAAACAAATTCAATTCTTAAAGGAAGAAATCTCATACAAGAAAATAGATGAAGAATTAAAAAGAAAATCAATACAAGACAAAATATCTAATTTCAAAACAAAATTAGAGAATGAGGTTTGTTCAAATCTTCCAAATGCCTTTTGGAAAAGAAAACAACATATAGTTAATCTCCCTTATACCAAAGACTTCAATGAAGAAAAAATTCCAACAAAAGCTAGGCCAATTCAAATGAATTTTGAATTATTAACCCATTGCAAGAAGGAAATAGATGATCTTTTAGAGAAAGGACTCATCGGATCAGTCAAAAGCCCTTGGTCTTGTGCGCGCCTTCTATGTCAATAATCAAGCGAAAAGGAACGAGGAGTTTCAAGGTTGGTTATTAATTACAAACCACTCAATAAAGTCTTAGAATGGATAAGATGTCCAATTCCAAATAAACAAGATTTACTTAAAAGAATTTCAAACTAAAAATTTTCTCAAAATTTGATATGAAATCGGATTCTCGCAAATACAAATTTCGAAAAGGATCGATACAAAACCGCCTTCAATGTCCCTTTTGGCCAATATGAATGGAATGTTATGCCATTCGATTAAAAATGCTCCATCGTAATTTCAAAAATTATGAACGATATATTCAACCCTTTTCAAGAATTTTCAATTGTTTACATCGACGATGTCCTAATATTTTCTCAAAATATAGACCAACATTTTAAACACCTCAATATATTTCTTGATATTATTAAACGAAATGGTTTAGTAGTGTCACTCCCAAAAATTAAACTTTTTCAAACCCAAATCCGATTTGTAGGATTTGATATTCATTTGGGTTTAGTAAAACCGATACAAAGATCAATTGAATTAAGCTTCAAATTTCCCGATCAAATTTTAGATAAAACTCAATCTGCAAAAGATTTCTAGGATGCCTCAATTATGTTTCGACTTTATTCAAAACCTAAGGCATATATGTAAGCCACTTTTTCAAAGGCTAAAAAGAATCCAGAGCCATGGTCTGGATAAGCATACAAATGTTTGTCAAATCAATTAAAGCTTTAGTCAAATCAATTCCTGTTTAAGTCCGATAAATCCAAAAGCAAATTTAATAGTGGAATCAGACGCATCCGACATAGGATATGGAGGAATCCTAAAACAATCAGTATAGATAAGAACGAATCAATTATTCGATTTCATTCTCGAATATAGAATAGTACTCAAAAAAAATTATTCAACAATAAAAAAGGAGATTTCAAAGAATAGTTTTGTGTGTTCAAAAATTTCAAGGAGATTTAATTAATAAACATTTTACAATTAAAACGGATTCAAGAGCTTCTAAATTCGTTTTAGAAAAGGATGTTAAAAATCTTGTTTCAAAACAAATTTTTGCAAGATGGCAAGCTATCTTATCATGCTTTGATTTCCAAATCTTGCCTATAAAAGGAGTTCAAAACCCCCTTGCAGATTATCTCTCAAGAAAATTTCTCACAAAGAAAACTTCTTCTCTCTCTATTTCGAAGCATGAGTGATCAGCGAGGCAAAGCCTTATCTTCAAAGGGCAAAAGCCCAACCTCTTCTTCAAACATCCCAGCTCCCATGAGCGCCGATCAATACGCAATGGATCTGGGTTTCACTCAGGTGAATCGCCCAAGAACCAGAAGCGCATCGATTCAAATAAGAGATTCAATGGAGTCATTAACTCCACCACCGAGGCCATCAGCCTCCCTCATGCGGCCTACTGCCGTTACACCAATGAGACCTTCCATCTCACCTACTACTCCATCTTCGTCTCAACAGGGATCTTCAATCCCTACAACCTTTGTTGAAGCCGTCAATCCTCCCAAAAGGTTTATCCCTAAACCTGAAATCAAAAATTATTTCGAAAAACCACTTCAAATTTCTGAGCCAATTGTCGAAGTTGAATTCGATGGTATTTCAATTGTTGAAATTATTCAAAATATGTATCCTCAAGAATTCTATTTTCTACCGGAATCCTTGATCAAAACAAGGAAATATTATGAATTCATCCTTGTAGATTCAAAATCATCCCGATAACTCATATCCCTGATGAAATGATCCTTCAAAATTGCCTACTCAAAGCTAAAAATTTTTAAAGTCTTAAATCCTACCAATTGGAATCAAAGTATCTTCACAGAAAGAACACTATCAAAACCATTCAATCCCCAGACATACTCGTACCGAGATTATGTTGAAGCTTGGTACAAAATAATGTGGTACAAAAATTATGAGCATTCTTGGTTTATTCAATTCTGTCAAAATGCTTACAAAATAGATTACTCATTCTGGTTTATCAAATGGTGGAAGAGTTTCGGCCTATCAAAGGAAATCTTCCTAGTTCCTATTCAAGAATCATTCCATTATTTTTCACAAACAATACACAAAAATGCATTCCCACTCACAATGCGTTTTTGTTTATACTTTCAAACCCCTTGGATATTCTGTTGGAATTTCCAAATCAATACTTACACCTATTACAAACAAATCGTGAAAGTTTTACAAATCAAATGGTGGGACAAGTACAACTTTTCTCACGCAAGAATCAAAGAAGTAAAGCAATGGTTTGCCGATAATGGCTACCTCCAAGACCTGTCAAAGAAGAAAAATGCAGAGTTTCTCAATTCCAAATCAAAGTTGCTAGCTGCCTTAGCACAAACAACAACAGAGGCAGATTTACAAAAAATTTTGAATCAAGTTACTTCAATAGCATCTTCGTCTTCTCCACAAAACTCTGAAGTGGAAGAAGATGATGAATATGATATCAATTATCCGTTTTTAGATTCCCAACCAATATAAAAAAAAAAGTATTGTATAATAAAATGTACATTATAATAAATTGTAAATTATAAACTCCACATCAGAACGTAGGGAAAATGCCTAAATCTTGTAGTGGAAGAAAATTATGAAGAATCACCATAAAGGACTGATGCGAAGGACTGTTGCGGTGTGTGGTCCCAGTAATAAATCTCGAGATGAGTAATAAATCCGTTGGTCAGCATATCTTGCCTTCACGCCTGAAAAGTGATTTGACATGATATTCGAACCTATCAGATAAGGACAACATTTATCATCTTTATTAAAGTCACTTTAATAAAGAGATACGACAAAAGATGGTGGAGGAATAGTAGTACGCATTATTGTAATAGTAAATGAATAGTAGTGTGCATTATTGTAAAGAATTGAATCTTTTACTTTTCGTACATTTTGTTTTTTGTAATCATTTTATCTTTTGTCATATCAATCCAATCAGGGGTCTTGTCCTGTCGGATTGAATCTTATCTTTTAGTTTTTTGCATTGTATTGTAATTTCAAATCCAGAGTCTATAAAAGACTTCGATCTTATAATCAAAGGGCATCGGAAAACTTTCGAGCTTTCTTCTAAAGTTTGAAATACTTCCACGCTCTCTTAGCCTTGTAAACGATCCTAATTCTCTTCGCAGGTGCATTATTGTAAAGAATTGAATCTTTTACTTTTCGTACATTTTGTTTTTTGTAATCATTTTATCTTTTGTCATATCAATCCAGTCAGGGGTCTTGTCCTATCGGATTGAATCTTATCTTTTAGTTTTTTGCATTGTATTGTAATTTCAAATCCGGAGTCTATAAAAGACTTCGATCTTGTAACAAAGGGCATCAGAAAACTTTCGAGCTTTCTTCTAAAGTTTAAAATACTTCCACGCTCTCTTAGCCTTGTAAACGATCCTAATTCTCTTCACGGTATATCGAGGAGCAATTGGTATCAGAGCCTTTATTCAATAAACTTACCTTCTTTTACTCATCCTTTGCTAGAATAGAAAAAAATTTCAATCTATTTTCCAAACTTTGGAAACTCATCAATTATATCTTGCGTCCGCTAGTCGACAGCTGGTTGGTAAAGGTTGTGTTCCCGGCAGCAAGTGTAAGTCCGTTGGTAAGCTCCTGTTCCCCAGTAACTAGTACTTGATATAATTGTTGTATTTTCTACAAGTTTTGAAAAAGAAAGAAAATTATTTCTAATCTAATTTAAGTTATGCATAAAGGAAGTTAATTATGTCTAAAATTTTGAAAAAAATAATGAGTCCCAGAGTCAAAGGAAAAGGTATTTCAATTTCAGATGACCATGAAGATTACAAAGGTGATTCAAATACAATACTTTCTAAATTAACTAATCAAGGGTTATCAATAGCAAAAATAGAAGACAAACTTCATCAATGGAGTATCCCAAAGATAGATCCAAAAATGGTCTATTACCATAATAATTTCAAAAAATTTCAAAAGATTTTTTTTAAAAAAATAAGAAAAAGGGAAAAAAGATAAATAAGCTAACTAAAAGCTTTATTCGATCACAAAGTAAGGATGAATAAAAGTGTCACCCTGTACTTGTTTCGTCTGACATGAGAGGACAGTGAATACTTGAGGGTAGATACCATAATCAAGTGTCACTTCATTAAAAGTGAACACTTGAGAACATATATCATACTCAAGTGTCACTTCATAGAGAGTGAACACTTGAGGGCATATACCATACTCAAGTGTCATCTCGTAGAAGTAGATGTTTCGTCTGGTTGAAGTGGAAGAGTGAACACTTGAGGACAGATACCATACTCAAGTGCCACCTCGAAGAAATAGATGCTTCGTCTAGTTGAAGTGAAGAGTGAACACTTGAGGGTGTATACCATACTCAAGTGCCACCTCGAAGAAATAGATGTTTCATTTGCTTGAAGTGAATAGTGAACATTTGAGGGTGTATATCATACTCAAGTGTCACCTCGTAGAAATAGATGTTTTGGTTGGAGTGAAGAGTGAACACTTGAGGGTGTATACCATACTCAAGTGTCACGAAGTTTATCCTGCAAAAAATAATCTATTTACTTTAGTAACGAACGTGGACGATGTTGACGAAGAAGTTTGTAAGTTTTTCTAAAGAAAAAGAAAATGAAAACAAATGTTATTAAAAAAATTATATTTACCTTAGTAGCGGACGTAGACGATGTTGGTGGAGAAGTTTGTAAGTTTTCCTAAAGAAAAAGAAAATAAAAAATGTTAATAAAAAAAAATCTATTTACCTTAGTAGCACACGTGGATGATACTGAGGAGGAAGTTTGTAAATTTTCTTAAAGAAAACAAATGTTAAAAAAAAAGAAGCAAAAAAATTGCTAAAAAAAAGTTTTGGAAAAAAATTAAAAAAAAAAAAGAAAAGGAAAAGAAAAGAGAAAAAAAAGAGAAAGGTTTGAAAAAAAAAATAAAAAAGAGACATTTGAAAAGAGAGGTAAGAACCCCATTGGAATTGGAGAACGTGAAGATTAAAAAAAAAGAAAAAAATGATAGCAAATAGTGTTTAGGAGACCCTTTTTCTTTTCTTTTTTTCTCTTTTTCTTTTCTTTCCTTCTTTTTTTATTCCCTCTCGTTAACGCCATCCTTTCTCCTTTCTTTTCTTTTTTTTTTTTTTTTCCTTTTCTTTTCTTTTTCGTCTCTTTCTCCCTCTCCTTTCTTCTTTTCTCTTCTCTATGCAATTCTCATATCTAAGGGTGATATTAATTCGGTTTTCATCCGTTTTAGGTCAAATCGACAATCGAACAATTTCGATTGGTTTCATCAAAAGAGGAACCAAACCAAAGTCCAATAAATGACAAAACATTAGTTCGGTTATCCATTGGTTTGGTTCTTATTTAGTTCGATTTTCGATTTTTTTTTTTTACAAATCTTATGCTATTTTATTTCTTAGTTTCATCCCATTTTAATATTTTTTTTTCCCCTAAATTTCTCAATACCTCTATAAGAATTCATAGAGCTACCAATCTCATTTTGTTTCTTTAAATAAATCGAAAGAAAACGGATTAAACGACACAATAATGGATAGAAATTCAATTTGAGATTTTTTGAGGTACATATATATACACTTTGGTTTGGTTCGATTTTAATGATTTTTCTAAATGAAAACTGAACCAAACCATTTTTCTGTACGGTTCGATGGACCAACTCCCTATAGATCCGACAAAGAGAGTAAGTCACAAAGAGTCTAGCGAACTCCAACTTCAATACTCATTTGAATGATTAAGCCCCTCGTTCAAATTGGAAGAGGTTAAGAAAATCTAAATCAGGATCAAGAGAAAGAAAAGATAATAGTATTTTTTTTTGTGACCATTCAGATCGAAAATTTGGTAGAATCTACACAAAAAAAATCATGTGAAATCGAGATTCAACTACCTAATTCTTGGTTTTTAAAAAAATAATAATAATTTTGGGCTTTGAAAAAATGGATTTTATTCAACTTCAAATCTAAAGGTTGGATTAAAAAAAAATCATCAGGTTTCACATTTTTGAAACCTTTGTCAAATTAAAATTTGGAATTGCTCAAATTTTGAAACAAAGATTTGAGTTAAGTTTCAAAATGAATCCTTGTGTCCCAAAATAAAATTTGGATCAAATTCCTTACATTTTTTTTTGGCATAACTCAAAATTTTGTCTCAAATCAAAATTTAGTCATATGCCAAATCAATTTCTCAAACCAAATTTGGTCATAATCCAAATTTTATGCCAAATCAAAATTAGATTGAAATTCAAATTCTATTCGAATTCAAAATTATAATTGGGTAGAAATTTCGCTCCAAGTCAAAATTATAGGATAATCCAAATTTAATTAAAATTAGATATTTGATAGAAATTTTCCTCAAACCAAAATTTGGGAATAATATAAATTTTATCCCAAACCAAAAAAATTGAATTCAAATTCTATTTCAATTTCAAATCATAGAAATCTCTCCGAAGTTAGGATTTGGGCATAATCCAAATTTTATCTCAAATTAAAATTGGATATTGGGTAGAAGTTTCCTACCTATCAAAATTTAGGCACTATCCAAATTTTATCCAAGTCAAGGTTGGTTTTATCCTAAGTCAAAGTTGGAGAAAGTTTTGAATTTTATTCCAGGTTAAAGATTGCCTTTTCAAATTCTAATCAAATTTCAAAATTTTTTTAATATATTGTAACCTTGTCCCAAATCATAAATTCAACGAATTTAGTGCCAAAAAGAAAAGTCAAATATTTACCCAAACTCGTATTTGATAAATTTGCATTTTAAAAAAAAATGTGTAAAGAAAAAAATCAAAGTTATGAATCAAATTTCATATTTTGATTAAATTGACACATCAAATGAGAGTTCAAATTAAGAGCAAACCTCATCCCATTTAGAGCAAACCTCGTCTAATTTAGAGCAAGTCTCACAAAGTTTTGACTCCAAAATGACATTTTGGAAAATTCACACACATACTGTGTATAAATCTCGAAAAATGAGTATTTGTTAGAATAGAAATTTCGACAAATTAAAGATTGTCATGTCATCACCCAACATGGCAACATTATATTTAATTGAAAGATTCTTATTTCAGAAATTAAATTTTAAAAAGGGTAAATTTGTTTTATTTCAAACTTTGATGTCAAAAATGTAATTTTGAAAAATTTGAGGATTTTTATTTAAAAAATGAAATTGAAAAGGGGGACAAATTTACTTTATTTTAAACTCGCAACAAATTAAATCAATTTCAAATTTATTCAAATGAAATAAAAAAAAATAAGTAAATTTGTTAAACAAACCATATAGTGGCCCAATCTAGTGACAATTCACCAAATAAGCACCGTAGTCAAATCTCAACAATATCCAAATGTACCTTTATGAAAATATGCAAAGATTAAGATTTAAAATGTGCACTAAATTTGTGCACTAAATTTTAAAACAGTGCCAATATACATAAAATGACCAATATGTATACATTTAGTAACATACATGCAATGGTTTGAAATATATTAAAAATATGAATCACAAAGAAATCAAATCGATAAATTTTAATACGAATATTAAAACATGTAGACAAAATATAGTCAAATCAAGGTAGACCATGTATAGTTATCAAATTGTATAGATACAATGGTCCAATATGAAACTAGAACCTAGAAAATAAAATGTAGACCCACTCAAGATTGGCCAAAAAAATGACCACAAAAAAAAATAAACCTACAGAATTATGCAACATATAAATGAACAGAAATTGATATTTAAACTAATATTTAGGGAGAGTTTGGCCCTTGAGTTGAGTTGGATTTGAAACTTAACTCTTCACTTGGCTCATGGAGAAATTAACTCTATATAAAAAAAAACTAATGCAACCGACTTACTACAGTGATAGGATAGTAACTTCATTAACTTGTACAATGACTCTATTAACATATTTTGTCATTGATTTCTTCAACAACTAGCTTCCACCGCCTGTGATTTTTTTTGACAACCGATGGTCATATGCGGCAACTAACGGTCATTGCCAACTACCTTTTCCGACGATCAATGACAATCATTGAAAACCTGATCTGATAATCGACATTACCATCTCTTACGAGTATAACCAGTAACAATTCTCAGCAACCAATGTTACTACCATGATTCAAAATAATATGAAATACACATGTACTTAGCTAGTGTAACTCTTAATAGGATTGAATCTCGCAGCGGAAGCGACGCGAATCGCAATGCTCCATTGTGTTACACAAAAACTACTTAAAATTGCATACATCACATGTAATTAAGATTAAGCAAAAGGAGAAGGAAAAAATTACAGCGATAAATATCTCTTGAGAACAACTTTCTTCCTTGTATTCCTTCTCCCATATCCGAAAACAATCTCAACAACGATCTCCCGTACTTGATCAACGAATCAAACAAGAACACCTCCTTTAGGGCTTCTCGGTTGTTCTCCGACGGATGAGGGAGAATGGGGGGGTTCCCTTTGGATTTGGGTGGAGAGAGTAGAGGGGATTTGAGACAATTTGGAAGGTTGATTTCCAAAAATTACACAATGATTTATGGATTACTTTACAAAGCATCCTTTTATAATGGTATGTGGTAAAGACAAATTCTCCACCTATTTACCATTTAATCACAACTATATAATATGAAAATCATATTTGCATAATTATATAGTATAAGGTATCTCATACCTTATTATACAAATCTCATCTACATAATATGGAATTACAATTGAATCACATTCAATTTTATGCATCCCTCAAATTGATTTCTCCAATTGAGCCTTAATTCCATAATTAGGTTATAGTATAGTTTAATATGAATCTCATTCACATCAAACTATATATCATATCAACTATATCTCATATAATTGACATAAATAATCTTTATGTGAATTTGAACACTTCAAATTCACTCCACACTTTATACCCTCATTAGCCAACCGAGAGACTTAATGGACCTATAGATCATGAGCTCCAATGATCTGAGATTAACTGACCAAACTCTTTGTGTTGGGATTTGTGCCCTAAACTTATGTAATTTTGATCAAATAAATAAAGAGTTATTTATTTTGGTAAAATTATATTCTTGTTTTATAAATCCAATAAACTAAGCTCTAAGGTTATAATGTATCTTAAACATCAGTGTAGTAGACACTATTTGGATTGTGTTCAAGAGTATAACCTAAATGGTCTATGGTATAAGAATAAGGTTGGAAACCTTATTCTGGTAACACCATGGATGCGGCCCATTTTGTAATTAGTACAAATGAGGTAATCCAACTCATTCATGTGGTTGACATGCGAGTGGGGGCATCCTGTAAGAAGAATTCATACAAGACCGGATTGTAAATTATTAGTCTAACCAGTATAATGCCGTTAACAGGATAACACTGATAATTTATAGATGGTCATTAGCGACTCGACCTGAATCCTGAGCAAGTTAAGAACTTCTACTTATAGAGATTTGTCTTTAGACTAGTATGGGTGAGAGTGGCCTATAGCCGACTCAATATGCCTACCTTCTAAGGGACAGAACCTCGTAGGTAGCTGGGGACTTAACTATACAAGATGGAATTCACTCATTCTTACACTAAGGAATTAGATAGGTTGTTCCCTTAAGAACTGAGTCCAGGTCTTGAACAACGGGGCTCCGCCCTCTAAACTGACTTAAGAGGGTATGAGTCTATGATAGAACTATAGACTTATTGTTCATTAGAGGATCAGTGGTGTGCTTAAGGAACAAATAGGTAATCACAGGGGTAAAACGGTAATTTGAACCAATTGTGATTACGAACAACCTGTGAATGGTCGACTCATGGGTAATGATTATATTAATGAACATAATATAATCTACAGTGAGGAGAGTGCAGCTACAAGTCTATAGTGGAGTGACTTGTAGTTAATGAATATTGATTAACTGGATCAAAGAGTTTGATTAGTTAATCTCACACCATTGGAGCTCATGAACTGTAGGTCCATTAGGTCCTTCCGTTGGCTCAACATGGTAATATTGAGGGTATAAAGTTAGGAATGAAATTGAAGAGTTCAATTTCATATATGAGGTGTTATATCAATTATATATGTGATATAATTGATATAATATGTGGTTTTAATTTGAATTAGATTCACATATTAACTATATACTAATGAGAGAATGAATAAGTGATAGGATGGTAATTTCTATCCTATTTCCTTATAAATAGTTGCATGAGATGCAATTTTGAGACCAATGTTTGGTAACCCTAGAGTACCATATTATTGTGTTGTTGGAAAAGTTTCAAACACAACTTCTCTCATAATCTCCACATCTCACCCTAAAAGGAACCCACATTCCTCCCTCACCTAGAGAACAACGAAGAAGATCTACTGGTGGAATCTTCACACGTTCAGGTTCGAGTTGCTGAGATCGTGATAATGGGAGAAAGAGCTCGAGAAGAAAGCGTTCTTCAAAGGTAATTTTCTTGTTGTCCTTGTTGTAAAGTATGCTTAATCTTAGATATATCGTTCTTGACTGAAATCTATGTAACAAAATAAAGAACATGCGATTCACAATCGCTTTCGCTGCGGGATTCGATCCCTTCACTTTGATCCCGTTAATCAACATTCATTAACTACGGGGTCACTCCATTATAGACCCGTAGTTGTACTCTCTTCACTATAGGACAAGTTGTGTCCATCGATATAACCAATACCTATGATCGACCCTTCACAGGTTGTTCATAGTCACAGTTGGATCAAATTATCGTTTTACCCCTGTGCCTACCTCATGCTCCTTAAGTACCATTGATCCTCTAATGACCAACTTGTTGATGGCCCTACTATAAACACCATCCCTATCAGGCCAGTGAAAGGGTGGGGCCTCATATTTCAAGCTTTGGAGTCAAAACTTAAGGGAACAACCTCTATAGTTTCCCAAGTTCGGGAACAAGTGAATTCCTTCTTGCGTAGTTAAGTTCCTAGTTACCCACGTGGTTCTGCCCTAAGAAGATAGGCATATTGAGTCGCGACTCTGGCTTACTCTCACCTGTACTAATCTAAGGACAGACCCCCGCAGACAGGAGTTCGTAAGACACTCAGGATTGAGGTCGAGCCACTAATGGTCATCTACGAATTTAAAGTCCTAAACTGTTAACGGTGGTCTAATAATTCACGGTCCGATCTTGTACAATCTCATTGCACGGGATGCCCCAACTCGCATGTTAACTACATGAATGAGTTGGATTGCCTCGTTTGTATCCAATACAAAGTGGGTTGCATCCACAATTTTACCAGCATGAGGTTCCCAACCCTATCCATATATTATAGACCATTCGGGTCACTTACTCGAACGTGATCCTACCTGTGTGTTCACTACACACCATTCAAGATTTCATAAGTATGAATGACCTTGTAGCTTAGTTTATTGGATTAAGTTTGAAAAGCGAGATACAAGGTTTGATGAAAAATAACTTTTATTTATGAATACATCAAATGTTACAAGCGACCGGAGTTTAGGGCATACACCCCAACAAACTCCCACTTGAACTAAAGCTAGTAGAGTGCATAATACATTTCATAAATACAAAGAATACAATAAACTAGGGCATTGAATACCCCTTTTTATAATACTCCCACTTGCCCTAGTCATGAATCACTTGTAGACCTAGACTCTCTAAGTGACCCTCAAACACCTTAGTTGTGAGAGCCTTTGTAAATGGATCAACAATAATCTACCGTGTCAGGTGATACTTGAGTTCAATGTGCTTGCCCTCTCATGACTTCGAGGTTCCCTCGAGTTGGCTACTGCATCACGATTATCAAAATAAAGGGTGACTGACAAGTTCATATTTGGAACAACTTCCAAATCCATCATGAACTTCCTTAGCGCTACAACCTCCTTAATTAGCTGCTTTACTATATGCTACATACTATGCCTCCATCGTGGAATCTGTGATGCATCCCTTCTTGATGCTTTGCCAAACTACAACCCCTCCGTTAGACAGGTGAACCTCATGCCTGAATGACAACAAATCCTTCTTGGAGTTCTGCATCTTATACCGTACCAACATCTTGTCGATATAAGACGTCTGAGACAAGGCTAGTGTTTTATTCTTACGGTTCAGGAACATCTGGATACCTATAACAAACTGCGTTTCTCCCAAATCTTTCATTTGGAATTAGGTAGCTAACCACTCCTTAAGTCAGTAAGAAACCCTACATCATTCCCAATGAGTAGGATATCATCCACATATAATATAAGAAATGTGATAGTAGTATTGATGATTTTCTTGTAGACACAAGGCTCATCCACACTTTGGTTAAAGCCATAAGATTTGATAGCCTCATCAAACCTTATATTCCAAGACCCCAAGGCCTGTTTCCGTCCATAAATAAACCGTTTAAGCTTGCAAACCCTTTGTTTCTGGCCTCCAACAATGAACCCTTTGGGTTGGTCCATGTACATGTTCTCATCAAGATTGTCATTCAGAAAGGTCGTCTTGACATCCATCTACCATATCTCATAGTCATAATATGCAACAATGGCAAGAAACATCCTGATAGACTTTACCATGACAACAAGAGAAAAGGTTTCCTCATAGTCAACCCCTTCTCGTTGGGTATAACCCTTTGCCACTAGTCTAGCTTTGAAGGTTTGCACCTTCCCATCTGCACCACATTTTCACTTATAGATCCATTTGCAACATATAGGTTTTATCCCATCAGGTTGATCCACAAACTCCCAAATGGAATTAAAGTACATGGACTTCATTTCATGGACCATGGCTTTAATCCATTCGTCTTTGTCAACATCATCCATTGTCTGATCATAGGTCAATGAATCCTCACAGTTATCATCAAGTATGACGACTTGGGTTTCAGCCAAACCCATGTAACGTTCAAGCTGTCTAACAACCCTCACACTACGTCGAAGGATTCTCAACTCTTGAGAAGGACGTACTTGACTAGATGAGTTAGGATCAACAACTCTTGTTGACGTACTAGCTAAAGGAATCTGAATTCCTTTGAGCAGCGGAAATGCAATTGAATCATTAAAACTTGATTTTTTTTAGGCTAAATACCAAATCTAATACATTGGTAAATAATACAGTTGTTACTCTGGTGTCTGGAATGAGGCCTAGAAAAATTACTCAGTTGTTAAAAAAGAAATTTTAGCAATTGTTTTATGTATTCAAAAATTTCAAGCATAATTAACAAAAGGTTCAAAATTAAAACGGATTCAAGTGCCTCAAAATTTATTTTAGAAAAGGATGTAGAGAATCTTGTCTTAAAACAAATTTTCGCAAGATGGCAAGCGATTTTATCATGCTTTGATTTCGAAATTTTGCCTACAAAAGGAGTAGAAAACCCTCTTGCAGATTATCTCACAAGGGAGTTCCTAACTCCAAAACCAATTTTTCTCTCTCTTTCTTCCTCTTCTTTGAAAAATAATAGGAAAAAGGATCATGACGAGCAGAAATGGTAAAAACCCTGCAGAACCCGAGGAAAAGGGAAAAAATCCAATTTCTTCATCGTCTTAATTTCCCAAGTCGATGTCAATCGATGACTATCTCTCGGATTCTGATTTCACACTGGTGGTCAGACCAAGAGGAAGATCATCCCTAGCATAAGCATAAGGGAACCTCTAGAGCCATCAACTCCTCAAACTCCACCACGGCCATCAGCCAACCTTACCCGTCAGAGAAGACGACTTGTCTCTGCAACAACGTCCATACAAAGCTCTAGAAGAGCACCATCAGCGACTCCCTCTCAACAGGGATCCTCGTCCAGAGTTATACCAACTCCGTCTCAACCTTCTACGTCTCATAGACCAACAACCTTTGCGACAGCCGTCGTTCCACAACAAAGGTTTGTACCTCGACCAGAGGTAAGAACCTAATTTGAAAAATCTAGTCAACTCTTCGAACCGGTTATTGAACCAGAATTTGAAGGAGATTCCATAGTCTTAATTATCAAAACCTTTTTTCCATAAGGATTTATGTTCATCCCAGAAGACCCTCTGAAGACCAGAAAATATTACGAGCTGATCTTAATCGACACCAAGTCTGTTGAAATCACTCATATTCCAGATAGAGACGATCCACCTCGGATTGAATTCTCTAAAATAAAGATTTTTAAAGTCCTGACTCCAACCCATTGGAATCAGAGTTTACACACACCAAGGGCGTTCTCAAAACCCTTTAAACCCCCAACCTTTCAATACCGAGACTACGTAAGAGCTTGGTATAACGTGTTCTAGTTTATAAGGTTTGAACACTCGTGGTTCGTCCAATTTTGCCAGAGAGCGTACCGTATGATTTTTCCATATTGGTTTGTTACCTGGTGGAAAACGTTCAGCATTACCGAAGACGTTTTCCCAACACCGATTCAAGAAGCATATTTCCATTTTTGCCAAAATTTAGGGAAGAACGAGTATCCAAATTTATTTCGTTTTTGTCTAAATTTTAAGATTTCGTGGATCTTCTGTTGGAACTTCCAAGTCACGCAGAAAGAAGAATTCAAGTACCTTTACAGATCGATAAAGGTGAAATGGTGGGAGAAGTTCAAGAATTCCTCAGCCAGTCTCGAAGCTGTAAAGGAATGGTTTGCTGAAAAACCCAGATCAACAAAACAAGTCTAAAGCTGAGGCCGAATTTCTCAACTTTAGGTCTCAATTAATCTCAAGGCTAGCACAAACCTCTTCGGACCAAGAGTTTCAAAGAATTCATAATAGCTCGAGAAGTGTAGCCTCCAATTCTCAAGCATCAGATGATGATGATTCGGGTCAATATGATCTAGATGATACTTTCCTAGATTCACGACCTCCGTGAATCATAGGATTTAAAAAAAAAAGTGTTTGTTTTATGTTTTAAATTTTTTGAAATTTTTCATGTAAATTCAATCTTGTATATATCTTTAAATCTGTAAATCAATTCCTCGTTAATAAAAATTTGTTAAATCTTTAGGGTGTTCAGCAGAGCTAAGCGGCGTGTCGATCTCTTCTCAAGAGTTGCAGCTTATTACAGTTCGATCTTATTATTCAGAGATTCCAAAACTTATTTCAGAGGACCTGCTGCGGACCTTTAGGATTGTGTTCCCGGTCGTAAGTCGCGATTTTTGCGCAGTAAAACCGTTGGTAAGCTTTCTGGTGAGTCCTTGCCTTGAAGATAAGTTTGAAGCACCTCTGGCGTAATAATGAAAGAACTGACAACGATTTAATAAAGCCACTTTATTAAAGCATGAAATGAAGGCACCTGTCCGCAATTGATGAGATTTCTTTTATCTTTTGAAATTATCCTGTTTTGTTTGTCACTTTGTAATTATTTACTTTGCTTTTCCTAAAGTGATGGGGCTTGTCCTGTCACCTATTTAATAATTTAGATCTTTGTTAAAGTTGTTTGTCATTTAGAAATTATGAGAAAGATAAGTCAGGAACATGTCTTGTCGATCTTATCTCTTAATTAGCTAGTTTTAATTTTGTTTCAAGTCCAGAGTCTATAAAAGACATCCGTCTAGTGTCATTGAGGACATCGAAAAATTTGCACTCTCTCTTCTGCAAAGTTCTCAGCCTCTATATAAACCTTTGTAACATTTATGATCCTTTTATCTCGTAAGAGAGTGTATTAAGAGCGAGTGGTATTAACAAAAGAAAACTAAAAAATGTTGATACTGAAACTGAAGGTTTTATTTAACTAGGCTCTGATACCACTCGCTCTTAGTACACTCTCTCTAGAGATAAGAGGATCAGAAATGTTACAAAGGTTTATATAGAGGTTGAGAACTTTGCAGAAGAGAGAGTGCAAATTTCTCGATGTCCTCAATGACACTAGACAGATGCCTTTTATAGATTCCAGACTTGAAACAAAATTAAAACTAGCTAATTAAGAGATAAGATCGACAGGGCATGTTCATGACTTATCTTTCTCATAATTGCTAAATGACAAAAAACTTTAACAAAAATCTAAAGTATTAAATAGGTGACAGGTCAGACCCATCACTTTAGGAAAAGCAAAGTAAATAATTACAAAACGACAAACAAAACAGGATAATTTCAAAAGATAAAAGGAATCTCATCAATTGCCAACATGTGTCTTCATTTCATGTTTTAATAAAGTGGGTTTATTAAATCGTTGTCAGTTTTTTCATTATTACGCCAGAGATGCTTCAAACTTATCTTCGAGGCAAGGACACACCGAAAAGCTTACCAATGATTTTACTGTGCAAACACGCGGCTTACGGCTGAGAACACAATCCTAAAGGTCCGCAGTAGGTCCTCTGAAACAAGTTTTGGAATCTCTGAATAATAAAATCGAACTGTAATAAGCTGCAACTCTTGAGAAGAGACTGATTACGCCGCTTAGTCGGTTGAACACCCTAGCACGAACTGCCTTTTGTTGACGAGGAATTATTTACAGATTTAAAGATATATACAGGATTGAATTTACACGAAAAATTTTAAAAAATTAAAAACATAAAACAAACACTTTTTTTTAAAATCCTATGATTCACGGAGGTTGTGAATCTAGGAAAGGATGATCTAGATCATATTAAGTTCAATCATCATCATCTGATGCTTGAGAATGGGAGGCTACACTTCTCGAGGTATTAAGAATTCTTTGGAACTCTTGATCCGAAAAGGCTTGTGCTAGCCTTGAGATTAATTGAGACCTAGAGTTGAGAAATTCGACCTCGGCTTTTGACTTGTCTTGCTGATCTGGATTTTCAGCAAACCATTCCATTACAACTTCGAGACTGGCTGGGGAATTGTTGAACTTCTCCCACCATTTCACCTTTATCGATCTGTCAAGGTACTTGAAATCTTCTTTCTACGTGACTTAGAAGTTCCAGCAGAGGATCCATGGAATCTTAAAATTTAGACAAAAATGAAATAAATTTGAATACTCGTTCTTCTCTAAATTTTGGCAAAAATGGAAATATGCTTCTTGAATCGATGTTGGGAAAACGTCTTCGACGATGCCGAACGTTTTCCACCAGATAACAAACCAATATGGAAAAACCATACGGTATGCTCTCTGGCAAAATTGGACGAACCACGAGTGTTCAAACCTTATAAACTAGAACACGTTATACCAAGCTCTGACATAGTCTCGGTATTGAAAGATTGGGGGTTTAAAGGGTTTTGAGAACGCCCTTGGTGTGTGTAAACTCTGATTCCAATGGGTTGGAGTCAGGACTTTGAAAATCTTTATTTTAGAGAATGTGATCCTAGGTGGATCGTTTGTATCTGGAATATGAGTGATTTCAACAGACTTGGTGTCGATTAAAATCAGCTCAAAATATTTTCTGGTCTTCAGAAGGTCTTCTGGGATGAACAGAAATCCTTCTGGAAAAAAAGTTTTGATAATTGTGACTATGGAATCACCTTCAAATTCTGGTTCAATAACCGGTTCGAAGAGTTGACTGGGTTTTTCAAATAGGTTCTTACTTCTGGTCGAGTTACAAACCTTTGTTGTGGAACGACGGTTGTCGCAAAGGTTGTTGGTCTATGAGACGTAGAAGGTTGAGACGGAGTTGGTGTAACTCAGGACGAGGATCCCTGTTGAGAGGGAGTCACTGATGGTGCTCTTCTAGAGCTTTGTACGGACGTTGTCGGAGAGACAAGTCGTCTTCTCTAACGGGTAAGGTTGGTTGATGGTCGTGCACTACAATAAACTTGACTTTTAATGACGTTCTTAAGATTTTACGGGTGGAAAACAATGACGGACGATATAAAAATGAGCAAAATTCCAGAAATTTTACCCTACGTTGACGGGCATTGTTTATCACTTTTAATGTCGGTCATTAACGGTCATATGTTTTAAAGTTTTTTAAAAAAATACGCGGGCAGTCAAATTTTCATTAAGCGCGTTCTCTTTTTTTCATAAAAGCCATTTGGCTCTTTTCTCAATACAAAAATTCTAAAACCTAGCCTCTTCGTCTCTAGTTGTTGCATTCTCAATCTCAACCTCTTTAGCACTCTTTGTCTTTGTTTTCGATGCAATCAGAGTCCACCTTTGTCGATGGGGTATCTTGCATACTCAATTTTATGGAAGATCGGGTTCAGTTGAGTCATATTTTAAACCACTCTTTGTCCATTTTTAGATTTGGTGATGCTTCGTATTTGGTTGTGAACTCCACTTGTGGCGGCATGAAATTGTTGGATCCTTGCTATTTCGTCAAAGAAAGTTCAGACAACGTGTTTTCTTCCTCCGACACTGTCGATTACGATACAAATGCGACGTTGAAGAGAGGTACTTTCATCTAAAAATGTTCTTGGGGCTTTCAGTTGTGATCACGAGGTAATCTGTACAAATTTTTCGATATATATGTCTTCCGTTTCTCAGTTTTCACCATTTTCTTCTAGTCGAAATGAAGTTTTTTCTTGTTCTTAAGTTAATTTAATCATCTTTTGACAGGTGCCAATGTGCTGGAAGTTCCATCTAATACTAATCAACAACGAAATTTATTGAAGTGAAATAGAAGCGCTAAGGTACATATTATGTCGAGAAGGCCAGTTCCAAATTATGCCCCTGATTATCTAAGCATTCTTGTCTTTAAGCTTATACTAAGAGCATTTGATAACTTAACTCCTGCTAATATTGTTGGTAGGTGGGGCAGAGATGAAGAAGGAGGATCAATGAGAAAATAAAAGCCCTTCAGAACCTAATTCCAAATTCGAATAAGGTATGTTTGCGAAATTCATGATTATGACAATTTTTGATTTTAAGTTTTTAGGGTTACATTGTGCTTTTGAAAGATAAACCAAGCTTCAATGTTGGACGAAGCAATTAGTTTTTGAATTAGCTCCAACTCTAAGTTGAGGTGGGTGCCTTTTTTTCTTTTTTATTTTAGGATTATGGATCTAAGAATTTGATATCGTTTTCACTTTTCTTTGATATGACTCATTTCTCTTTATATATCACCATTCATTATATTAGTTACTAATTACAAACTGTCTATGAATTCAGGCCAAAGAATTTTATGTGCTAATATATATATTTATATATATATAAAAGCAATATTTTTTTTTAGGATTTGTGCACTACTACTGGGGCTAATTAAAGTTGAGATCATCAACTTAGTCTTGTTTTATTTCATTGTCAAGATTTTAACATCATACTTATTTATACGTTTAATATCTAGGAAGTAAATAGTTTAACAAATTGAATTGATGTGTGGTTTGTTTGGCTCTAAGGAATCATATGATGCAAAGGTTATTGTTCATGTTCATTTGATCTTCGTTATTTGATGGGCAGTAATTGGATTTTCTTTTATTCTTTTTTACTTGTAATTTGGTAGCTTGAGTTTGTTGTCTTTATTTTTCAAGGAATAATTCACTCTCCCTCTACCTCCCCATCTCACATCGCAAATCTCTATTTTATATATGCATAATATCAATTCTTTCTCTTTGGCATTTACAAATCTCATCTTAATTCTCATCTTCCAAACACCATTATATTTGATTTAACTTACTGTCATTTTAGGTAAACACGTGATTTAGATTTCCCCTGCTACAACAAATATTTTTTCTAACACGTTCTGCATGTCATTGCTAATGCTATGAACGATTGTTTCTCATTCCTTTCTCGTTCTTTCATTTCATCCATAATTTCAAATCTTTGATTTTTTGTGTGCTTAGATATTGGCAGAGTCTGGCAAAAAGGGGTTTCAGCTTGATGTTGAGCACCAGAAACTGTCTCTGATCACTCCGACAGAGGAAACACCAAAAGGGATTTATACTTCCTCTCAAACCTTGACTAGAAAGTTGCTCTATCCACAAAAGTGTAAGATTTCGAAGGTAGCCTCCTATTAATAGCCACTGTTTAAACTTGATGTTGTTAAAATACAGAGAAGAGATGAAGTAAATATTATTTTGGATGAGTACAAAAGAAAGAAAACGAAAAGTAAATAGTTGCTTAGCTTTGAAGAAAATGATTTGCAGATCTGGTTTGGTTTGAACATATTGTCTTTTGGATTGATGAAAGGCCAATAATAAAGAAGTTAATACCCTAGGTTGCCTTAACTCAAAGATTGTACAACTTTATATTACTTGAAGTGCTTTAATATGTTATTCTCATAGCTATCTTTTGCTTTCAGTTCTTTACTTCATATCCACCGACATGTTAACTCTCAGATCTACCTGTGATTTACCACAAGGAGGATGAACCAGCTAAAACCAGAAATAGGAAGAAGTATGCTTCTTGGTTCTAAAAGTGATACTCTTTTTATTATGTGAATGAGCGACCCTACTCTTTCTTATCATCCATTCCAATTTTTAGTTGGTCAGCTTATACTTGTAGGAAGAATAAAATATCAACCAATCCTAAAATCGGTCTATTCATTTAAACTTTTTGTCACAATGCTTGTGTCTTCCCAAAGGTTCTTTAAGCAACATATTTGTGTTTTCCCCTACTTAAGTATATTGGAACATTACCACACAAGTTCAAAAATTTGTTATGTTTATTGAATTGTAATTATGTTTTTTGTTTAATTAGGTCCGATGAGATCCCCTGTAATTGGAACATTACCACAAAAGTTTAAAATTTTGTGTACGACTTAAAGGTATCTTAGGGAGTCCTCTTGAAAGGCTTGCAATGCACTATGTTTACTTTGCAAGGTGAGTTACCAACTCTAAGATTTTTCTAAAAATTTTACTTTATAAACATATATTTTTTTTTTTGGTTATTTTCTAGTTTATTTTCATGTTTGGTTCATCCCCTTTCATGGGATAGATTTTCATTACGACATTTTCTATTAGAGTAATTGATATTCAATATAATCCACTGGACATATTTTCTTTTCACTTTTTAAGTTTTTTTTTTAATTTATGTGTTTGGTTGTGGTTATCTAACAACCTATGTATGTTTTGTTCTACTTAGGTTTGAAATTGTAACTATAATTGATAATTTTATGTGAATGAAATACTTTATACAAATATGCTCCCAAAATATGAGTTTGATTCAAAGTCCATAAATTTGTACATTTATATGCGTAAAAATATGAGTTTGAATTCTCTATCATAATCTATGAGATTACTTGTCTATTCTTAAGAGTATTTATTTCTTTTCAATGATAATCAAGTGATGGTGCTTCCCTAGTTTATACCCATTAGCTTTTTCTTGTTGATTTTCTCTTATAGTTGTAGATTTTCCTTGTTGAAAGGTATAATTTGAACTGCAACATTTTTTTTTGTAGGATGCCAGATTTTTTTTTTGGGATGGCAGATTGTTGATTGTTGATAGGGAATCATGAAGTATAGAGATGGGAAGCTAGGACATAACTCAAACAAGAATGTAAGAGTTCTCCCTATGACAATTCTGTTGTTTGTTTTATGTGGATTCTCATTCTACCGGTACAATTTCAAAGAGGGAATGTTGAATCAACAAAATCTCACGACAAACCTTCTTTTTGGTTAGTTTCCCTCTTCTTTTTTGTTCTTAGTTTAAGCATTCTCTGCTGGAAAATCTATGTGTTCTTGATCTAGTTTAAACATTTTTTCATTGTTATTCCATTCATTGTTATGCTACCATTTATTATATCTTCCAAACTTTGCTTTTTTGTTTGCCTCCCACTAGTGTTGATCGATGGGTTGACGAGCTCAAGTGTGAATGGCTGAGTTTTAACTACCATTTTCTTTTAATCTTTTCTCTCTTCATTTTCTTTCATTTGCTTTCAAGTAAAAATTAATTTGCTTGGATTTCCTTGTGTTCATGTTTTTGTAGTTTAACTTATAGTTTAACTTAGGTGGGAAGAATTGAAAAAGGCCAATTGCTTTATGCTAACAGTATAACAAATCCTCATTTGTAGTTTACTTTTGCATTTATTTGATTCTGCAAATATTTTGTTCAAGTTCAAAGTATCAACTCTGGAACCATTGATTTGTAGTTGTTCTTTGTATATAAAATTATCAAATGTTCTGGCTTTCGAAAGACGAGGAAGGGACATAGAGGGGAAGCGAGTTTTGAGAACAAAGTCCCTAGATTTCGAAAGTTCCATAACATACTTAAGTTGCGTGCTTTCTTTAAGTTTTAGTTGTTTGCTTATTGGATAGTTAGTAAAAATAGACTCTACATATTATGAAGTTTTCAAAATCAAAGAAAATAGGGATTTCAGAAAACATTGATTTGCTTTTATAATTTTTTTTCAGCTCTGGAGCATAAAGGCCTTTGATTTCTCAAGGGAAGAGATGATACAAAAAAAAAATCCAGGGAGTTTAAACAATATTTGAATATTTAAATTGCTTGTATTTTAGCATTTTTTCTTATCTTTGTAAAGTAAATATAGTTTGTATACATATTTATGTGTGATATGTAATACAGTTCAATGTAAGAAATGTTATCACATTTTTTATATTTTATTAATTTAGTTATGTTTGTAAGATTACTTGTGTAAAAATGTAATATTATTTAAATTTTCTTTGTACAAAGCTTGAGAAATATTAATATGGTTGGTTAGAGTCATCGAAGCAATCAATTTTTTTTATTAAATTATGAACAAAAAGATGACGGGAAATACTCGTCATGAAAAGTGGATGTAAACAAAAAATATGACACTTTTAATGACAGTCAAAGACCTTTAATGACGGGCATTGCCCGTCATTAAAAATCGCCCGTCATTGTAACATACAATGACACTCGCATAGATGACGGGCGCGCGCCCGTCATCAAAACCCTTTAATGACGGGCATTGCTCGTCATTAAAATCCTTTTTTCTACTAGTGGTGGTGGAGTTTGAGACGGAGTTGATGACTCTAGAGGTTCCCTTATGCTTATGCCAGGGATGATCTTCCTCTTGGTCTGACCACCAGTGTGAAATCAGAATCCGAGAGATAGTCATCGATTGACATCGACTTGGAAAATGAGACGATGAAAAAATTGAATTTTTTTCCTTTTCCTTGGGTGCTGCAGGGTTTTTACCCTTTCTGCTCCTCATGATCCTTTTCTCTATTATTTTTCAAAGAAGAGGAAGAAAGAGAGAAAATTTGGTTTTGGAGTTAGGAACTCCCTTGTGAGATAATCTGCAAGAGGGTTTTCTACTCCTTTTATAAGCAAAATTTCGAAATCAAAGCATGATAAAATCGCTTGCCTGCGAAAATTTGTTTTGAGACAAGATTCTCTACATCCTTTTCTAAAATAAATTTTGAGGCTCTTGAATCCGTTTTAATTTTGATCCTTTTGTTAATTAAATCTCCTTGAAATTTTTGAATACATAAAACAATTGCTAAAATTTCTTTTTTAACAACTGAGTAATTTTTCTAAGCCTCATTCCAGACACCAGAGTAAAAACGTATTATCCCTTCTTTTCCTTCTAGAGATTGTTTCAAGATTCCTCCATATCCTATTTCGGATGCATCAGATTCCACTATTAAATCCGCTTTTGGATTGATAAGATTTAAACAAGGAATCGATTTGACTAAATCTTTAACCTTTTGTACAACTTTAGTGTGTTCAGCTGTCTAGGGTTTTGGATTTTTTCTAAGTCTTTGAAACAGTGATTTGCAAGTTGGCCTCAAATCTTTAATAAAGTCTGAGACATAATTGAGGCAACCCAAAAATCTTTGTAATTGGGTTTTGTTTAAAATTTGATCTGGAAATTTATCGGCAAATTCAATGAACCAATAAATTGGCTTTATTTGGCCCATATAAATTTCAAATCCAAGAAACCTAATTTTTGTTTGAAACAATTTTATTTTTGAAATCGAAATAACCAAATCGCTTTGTTTTGTTATTTTCAAAAATTTCTCTATATGAGAAAAGTGTTGATCAACCCTTTTTGAGAAGATTAACACATCATCTATATAGATTAATAAGAAATCTTCGATTGGTTCAAGTATGTCATTCATGATTTTTTGGAATTCTGACGGAGCGTTTTTTAAGCCGAACGGCATAACGTTCCATTCATATTGTCCAAAAGGAATATTGAATGCAGTCTTGTAGCGATCCTTTTATGCAATTTGTATTTGCCAAAATCCCTGACTTCATGTTAAATTTGGAAAATACATTTGCATTTGAAATTCTTTTTAAAAAAATCCATTTTGTTAGGGATTGGATATCTAATCCATTCCAAAACTTTGTTTAATGGTTTGTAATTGATAACTAACCTAGGCACTCCACGCTCCTTCTCAGCTGCGTTGTTTACATAGAATGTCGCACATGACCATGGGCTTTTACTAGGTCTGATTAATTTCTTTTGAATTAATTCTTCAATCTCCTTTTTGCGATGTCCTATTAATTCAGAATTCATCTGAATTGGCCTTGCCTTAGTCGGAATTTTGCTTTCATCAAACTCCCTTATGTAGGGTAGTTCAACCTCATGCTTTTTTCTATCCCAAAATGCATTAGGATGCTCTGCACAGACTTCTGATTCGAGTCTCATTTTCAAAGCCTGAATTCGGTCTTGCATCTCCTTCTCTTGGAGATTTTCTTTAATTCTTTTGTAGATGATTTCTTCTTTCAGAAAAGTTATTTGCTTTTCTTTTAGGTTGATCTAAGTGAGTTCTACGTCCTTAGTAAGGACATGGACCTTGTGAACTTGCATCGATCTCTTGAATTCAAAAAGTATTTTCTTACCTAGTATTCTGGTAGAAATTCATTCGTCTGAAACCTCTAATGGATATAATTGAGTAATGAACGGAGTCCCTAAAACCATTGCTTGGCTTAGATTTTTTACCAATAAAAATGAGGTTACGAAGCAAATGCCTTCTTTGCAGATGTGTGTCTCTGAGAGCTTGTGACTGATCTTTAATGGAACTCCATTGGCTTCTCTTAAGACTTCAGTCATTTTTTCAAAAGACTTTAAAGGTATTATCCCTTCGTGGATACAATTCTGATCTACTCTTGAATCTATCAGGGTCGGAAGAGTCGTACTGAAGTCTCCAAATTTTAATGTGACTTCTGTATACCACTTTTGATAGGGTACCTTCGAAATGGTGTTCAAGAATACATGTTCAACTACTGAGACTTGAGGTTCTTGAATGTCTACTGCCTTTTGCTTTCCTTTTCTGAGTATGGCTACTTCAGAATTTACCTTAGTTAGTTATTTTCTGAACTCTCTTCTAAGGTTTGAAACTTCCTCCTTGAGGTTGTTGATTTCAAATTGTAGGTCTTGCACTGAGACTTCTCTTTTGATACTAATTTTTCTCAATACATCGTTGATTGTTATTGGGGTGATATCTAGGATGTCAGTAGTTCTTTTCTTCTTTTCTTCTTTAACTTCCTTCTTGAGAGAGTTACGAAGTTGTTTGAGAATTGTTTCTCTGATATGTTCGTCAGGTACTTTGTCTAAGAGTTTCAGGAGTAACTTTTGATCCTTACTCAGAACATTTATGCAGCTGTAACAGTTGCATAATCGTCCTCCTTGGCATTCTAGATCATACATCTCTCCTTCATCTGAGGAATAAGTATCTGACTCTTCTCTCAGTTCGAGCATGTCGTCGTTAGTGCTCTCTGAATGGTTGCTTGAATCTGAACCGAATGTCATGAGTAATTCCTTCTTGCAATCCTCATCAATGTTTAGTTCGTTTGATCCTTCCATTCATTGGGCATTTATTTAAATAGTGACCAAACTTCTTACACTTGTAGCACTAGACCTGCTTATTAGATCCTTTTCGTGCTTTCTCATAATGGGATTGAGGTTTCTTCCCATCTTTTCTAGAAATCTTCCTTTTTGAGCCACTATGTGCTCTGTATGTTGTAGTTGGAGCATACGGAACATTTCTTCTGTTAGAGTATCTTTTGATTTTTCTTTGACTTCTCCTGTGTCTTTGCGATGAAGCTTGCGACGTTGGATTGACATTATACATGTCGCAGAACTGTTCCAGCTCTCTTCTTCTATTGGCCTTCATATTCGTTCTTTCGTTAGACTTTTGCTGAAGACACTACATGGTACCGAAATTAATAATATGGGCTATTAAATCTCCATATGATAGTTGTTCCCATTTAATCTCTCCTCCAAACCCGTTCTTCAGATGCAAGATTAATTGGGTTGGAATAGCCTTGGGAGTCCCGAGATAAATCGTTCTTTCCAGTCTTTGCTTTCGCAATCTTCTCTTTTGTATACTTCTGCTAGGAAGTTATCTTTGTACCAGCTGAAGTCCTTCAACTTTGGGCACCTTAGGTTGTTCAAAGTCATGTTAGCTAGAGTTCTGTAATTGTTTGTTCTCTCCTATGAATGCCTTTGCTAGAGCATTCGTGAGGGTGAGAACAACATTTTTTACTTCTTCTTTTACTATCGTTCGACCTGTAGTGGCCGATGACGATGCTTCAACCGTCGTTGAAGATTATCCTCTGTGAATTCCTTCCTTCACTGCTGCTACCTTTTCAGTAGTGTGCTTAAGGATTCTTTTCCTTTCGTCTGTAGTGAACTTGTGATCCCACCATCCTTTTAGGATCCCTGTGAAATCGGTTGCGATGAGTCTTGCTGATTCATGATCGGTGTACCCTTTGGATAGATACGTCGTGTTTGCCATTAGCATTTCTTGGATTAGATTATCAGGTACTCAGATAATTCATCTATATTCCACTCGTATATTGACTCGCCATCGAAGGATTTGTAGGTCATGAGGTGCCTTTCTTCGAACTGGAGATCGGGTCTGGTTGGCCTTGGATACCAGTTTCTCTGATAAGAATTTTCTCTTGCATTCCCCTTTTGAATCTTGAAAATTTCTCTAGAATCACTTTGATTTTCAGAGTCTTCTTCTCTTATCGCCATGCTACTCATCTGTTCAATCATCTCATTTATTTCTTCGTCATTTAAGACGTTGATTTGAGAAGTTGACGTTGACGGTTCTCTAATATAGAGATGAGAGATCTTTTTCTCTATTTCTTCGAGGAATCTTTCCACTTTAGTCTTCAACTGGGGGATCAGACTTCCGACATCTACCTTGAAATATGGAGCTGAAAATGTTTCTTGAAAAGAGAAATTGTTTAGAGATACAGCAAACCTTGTCTTCTCATCTGGCCTGGTTTGTTCTTCTATTCTGTCCATTTGTTGAGACATGGTGTACAAAATCTTGTTAGCATAGTTGTTTTGAAGTTGTATTCCTCTAATTCCTTTGGAGGGGTTGAACTCTTCGTTCTTTTGATCAATTAGTTTGAATGGAGTTGCTGACACAGTTTGATTAAAGCTTTCAAACTGTATTGATTCTAGCGGCGGATGAGTTGAGCTTACTGTAAGGCCTCTGGCAGTTCTCCAAGTAGTTTGAGTTACCATGTTTAGTGCCTTTTCTTGTAGCTCCTCTCGTTCTACATACCATTCAAAGAACAGAATGTTTTCTTGACGACTTCCATTGTTTTAATTCATTCTTGTTTTAACTCTTCTCTTTCTTCTTTGTTATATCCATTGAAGAAAGATCTTCTTGCGTCTTACCACTCTGGGCTAAGAAAATCCTTCTTTAGACCTTCCATATCTATTTTAAAATCTTGAGTCATGACATTAAGTTGGTTAGCTTCCATATCGGTATGAGTTGGTGAGGTTTTCCCTTCATATCTAATCTATGGAATCGTTTGGTCAAGATTTACCCTTTCAATTCTAAGGGAATTTGACCTTTGTATTCCGGAGTTTCTTGAAGGTGCTCTACTACACTCGGCGATGTGTCTAGCCAGAGTAAAGTGAGTAATCTTTGGAATTTCTGGCTCTTCCTCTTCGAAAACTATCCTGACGCTTTCGTCTTGATTAGATTCGATAAGCGTTAAGGTTCTTTGCTTTGGAAGAGAGGGAGTAAAGGCATTTTCTAATCTCCATTCTGATTTTCTGGTGATTTCGTCTCACGTTAGGGTCTTTGGAACCTCAAGGAGGCCGTTATCCAAATTGGCTTCGAATAATATAGTCATTCCCTTTTCTGGGGCTTGCACTATACATCTTGGCTCAATAGTAGTCTTCATGAGTCTTTAATTGAGTCTAAAGATGACAACGAATCCTTCTACCTGATCATCAACCCTTAGTCCTTTGAAATGAATATCGAGGACTAGAGTATTTAAGATCTTGGGATCTGCCATTGATATGGTGTAATTGGGATAACAATTGAAATAAACTGGCCCACCTTGCATGTTTATTTCTATGAGACTAAGCATGGATTTCTCGTATTTCAAGAGTCTCTTGTCTTGAAATGAAATAAGAACTGGAGTGTCTAACCCCGTTCTGAACAAAGGTTTTATGCCAACTTGTACCAGTCCTAGGTGAAAGAACTGGTATCCATCTTCTCTTGATTTGAGAATCATATCCCTTGAGAATAATCTAAGGGATTCTGGGTTGTGGACAATAGGGATTGTCTTTTCTTCAATCTTGGCTCCTTTTCTTTGGAGAAAGCTGAAGGTTCCCAATTCATAGATTGTTGTTGGATTTACATGGGGAAGTCCTCATTGCTCTAATCTTTTCTCGACATTTTTTATATCGGAGTAGGAGTTCTTAAGGTAAACATCGCTAACTTCAGCTGAATCTCCTTCTTTGAATCGATGCTCATTGGCAATCTTGACCATCTTCTTGTTTGCCTCTGTGGTCTTCTTTAATTTCTTCTCTTCATTGTTAGTTCTAACTTTTGAGACCAAATTTTTCCATAGATGTGACATACATTGATCTCTTAATTTGGATTTTGAACAAAGAAAAGATAAGCAAATCTTTCTTTCTCTTCGCTTCAAATCCGACACACTCTTAACGTAGGGGGAACAGGTTGGCTTACCAACGGTCTTACGCCTTCTTCCGGAAACACCTTCTGCCCTTGCCAAACACCTACGATCCCAAGAGAGACTAACACCTGGCGATCCGAAGGAACAAAAAGATCATTTTGTTGATCGCTTCAATATTCAATTTCCAGAATTGAGAGATATAGTATATATCTCCCTCGAAAAAATTTGAAATCAACAAAAGAAAACTAAAAAATGTCGATACTGAAACTGAAGGTTTTATTTAACTAGGCTCTGATACCACTCGCTCTTAATACACTCTCTTAAGAGATAAGAGGATCAAAAATGTTACAAAGGTTTATATAGAGGCTGAGAACTTTGCAGAAGAGAGAGTGCAAATTTCTCGATGTCCTCAATGACACTAGACGGATGTCTTTTTGAAAGTGTCTAGATTAAGAAAGCGGAAGCAATTTTAGATATTAAACACAGTAAGTTGATCAATTTTGTAAAATAAAATGCATGCTCAAAACTGGAAAAACAGAGAGATAGAAAACTCAACTTTGAATATCAAATTCTCTTCACCCGTTGGATGATTTTCAACACGAACACTTCGTGGACAACCGTTAGAGTCTTCCCTACTATCCTCAGGCCTTGGAACGGATTGTGGGATCCTAGGTTGAGAGAATTTGGAAGAAAAAACCTCAAATGTCACTAATTCAGGAATTTAGAATTTTCTGCAAAATTCTCTCAAATTACCTCAAATCACCATTATATAAAGATTCAACAAGCTTCTTACAGTGACAACTCAAGGGTGATGAGGATGGTTTGAGATGGAGGTGACTAATTTTGGTGAATTTTGAAAATGAGGAGGATTGGGCAAGTTGGCAACTTGATTTTCATGAAAATCATGAAAATCCCTCCTTTTACAATTAATTTTAATTCTAAAATCAATATAATTAATTAAATAATTCAAAATTAATTTAATTAATTAATTTTTAATTTAATTTAATATCAAATATTAAATTAAATAAATTGTCCGATCCCGATCGATTTTTCAAACATGAATCATTATTCATGCTATAAACCGATCCAATATTTAAATCATATTTAAATATATCCACCTCCTATTAATCATAGTTTAATTCATAATTAAACTATAATTCGTTAAATATATCACAAATAATTAACGCTTTCTTCCAAACTCGAATTTGAACAATTCAAATTCTTTTCTCTCAAAATGCTACAAGGCTAAGTCCGAACTAGTAAGGGGGGATCTAATGGACCTACAAATCATGAACTCCAACGATACGAGATTAACCGGCTAAACTCTTTAGCCTAGCTAATCAACATTCGTTAACTACCGGGACACTCCACTAAAGCCCAGTGGTTGCACTCTCCTCACTGTAGATATATTTCTGTCCACTCGATATAACCATGATGAGTAAGTCAATCCTTCACAGGTCGTTCGTGAGTACAACTGGGTCAAAATTACCGTTTTACCCTTGTAATTACCTTTTGTTCCTTAAGTCCCACTGATCCTCTAATGAACAATTGGTTTGTGGTCCAACCAACAAACCGAATCCCTCTCGGGCCAATGAGAGAGGTGGGCCTATTGACCAAGACCCGGAGTCAGCACTTAAGGGAACAACCTCTCTACTTATCCCTAAAGCGGGTAGGAGTGAATTACATCTTGCAGAACTATGTTCCCAGCTATCTACCCAGACTTATCCCTGAAATGGGAGGCTTATTGAGTCAGCAGTCTCGAGCCACTCTCACCCATGCAAATCTAAGGATAATCCAAATAAATAGGAGTTCATAGAACGCTCAGGATTGAGATCGAGTTACCTAGGTCAACGTATGAATATAGTCAGTTAAGACAGTAAACAAAGTTATAAAGTCTAAGTGACTATTTTGTGGTCCAGTCTTATGCAAACTCATTGCATATGGCGCCCCCACTCACATGTCTCCACATGAACGATTTAGGATCACATCGTTTGTACTCTACAAAGTGGGTCGCCTCCATAGTGTCCCACGGATAAGGTACCCAACCCTATCCTTATACTATATATAGATTGTTCTGGCTATAACTTGAACTTGATCCACTTTTATGTCACACATAAAGTTCAAGTATTCATCCTATAGCCAAAGGTTCTTTATTGGATTAAGGTTACACAATACACAATATTCAATAACACCTTTACTGAATAAATTTCAATAACAACTTTATTGTGAAATAGAATATACATTCAGTTTACAAAACCACGAGTTTTAGGACATAAAACACAATACTTTTATAGACTCCGGACTTGAAACAAAATTAAAATTAGCAAATTAAGAGATAAGATCGACAGGACATGTTCAAAAGCTTTTATCCCCTCCAAAAGCTTTTCTATTTTGTTTTATTTTTTACCATGATCATAAATCTTAATATAATCAAAGAACATAATATCAACTCATTGCCACTTAAGGGTGGGCAAATAATTCAATAACCTAAACAACTTGGACTATTAAATCCAATGGGTTGGATTGAGTTAGGTATTTCGGTTTTGATGGGTTAGAATTTTAGAAAATCGAAAATTTAGGTTGGTTCTAGAGTTGATCTTTTTAGGTTCAGGTTGTCCGGACCCAACCCAACTCAACCTAAATTTTGTGTGTGTTTTTTTTTTAATTTTTATATATATACTTATAAATGAATTATTTATCAATTTTTAATATTTTAATTGTAACAAATATTAAGATGTTATGAACTTTGAATCTTGATAATTGAATTTTATGTGATTTTAATTACTAATTCAGGAAAAAAATATTTAAATAATTAAGAAAATAATTTCAAAAATAATTTCAAAAAATCAATCTAGTGACCCAACACTGGTTGCAACCCTTGATTGGGTCATTCGGGTAGCCAACCCAACCAACACGAATTTTCGAGTTAGTCCCAAAAATCCCTTCAACTCAATCCAATCCAATCCAACATATGTACACCTCTCGTAAAAATTGTTTAATATAGCCAATCGGAGCATAAGTCAACTGATTAAAACATATATGCTCGACCAAGAAAATAAAAGTTCAAATTTGTCCACTCTCACATGTTAAATTCTCAATAATAATAATAATAATAATAATAATAATAATAATAGTAATAATAATAATAATAATAATAATAAACTATATGACCCAAATTTAAACAAAGTCCCAATCATAAGATCCAAATTAAAACTTTTAAAACGATGAGAATCAAAACGAAATTATATCCAATCATATAAACTAAATCAAAACTTTGTGAAACTATACTGATAAAATTGAAACTATACCCAAGTCAAAAAGTCCAAATTTATAATTTACCCTTCTTTTCAATTTAATGAGAATACTCATTTTTATATTAAATGTGTCAATGGTGAGATTTGTGGTTCAAAATTTTTCAATTCTATTGTACTAAAAACGATTCATATTAAATAAATAATTTTGGCCTCTTTAGGGCACCCATTATAATAACCTATCTTATTATCACTCCCACCTCAAACAACTGAAGTTAAAAGGAAAGTGGTAATAAGAATAAATAATAAGATGCCAAAATGGACCCCAAGGAGAGAATCCCACCCCCTATTATACTAAATAAAAAGGAATAAATATCACATTGAAATCATAAATTACCAACAAATTTCATTTATATTATTCAAAATATACTTACCAGTTACCATTACTGCCCTGTATCTAGAGAGAGAGGAAGGGAGAGAAAACCCAAAATGAAGAACAAAATCAACCGAATTCATCCCAAATCGAACCAACCCAGTTGTCAATTCCAATGGGTACCCTCCAAATTCTGAATTTCAAATGCTATAATCCCTTTTGAAAATCCTGTCACTCATCGATTTTAACCCCTTCTTCAATCCTCCAATGGCGTCCTCTGCAACTTTTTCTTCCCCTTTTTCTTCAACTCCCCCTTCAATGGCGTCCCCAAATGCCGGATGGCTCAGAATTTTGCTCATCAACTGCGTCCCTCTTAAAGCATTCGTCAATGGCAGATGCCCGTCCGGCGTCTCTTCCGTCAGCTCCCAAATGAACTCCGTCGGAAACGCTCTGTAATTGTACTGCTCCATTTCGGTGTCGAGCTTCTTCATCCATCCAATTTTCATGAACAGCTTCGTGAAATCTCTGTTCACTTTCTCGAAAATCCGTTTCTGTACGCTGTACCCGAATTTCCCATCGCTGTGTTTCTGCCAGAGATCGTCGATGGCTTTCAGATCATCGGCCGCGATGAATTGGACCTCGGAGAAGTAGACGTAGCCTCGTTTCTGCGCGGCATCGCCGGCGAGGGCGATCAGAAGCCGACGGGTCTCCTCGTCTGCTTGCCGGAAGTTTCTGGCAGCGAGGAGGCGGTCGAGCTCGTCAAAGGAGACGGCGGAGGCAGTGTCGGAGGAGAGAGAGAAGGAACCGGCGGCAGCAGCGGAGAGAGGGGCAGGGGCGGTGGTGGCGGCGGCAGTGGCGGAGGTGGGGGTTGGTTTGAGGAAGAGAGAGGAGGAGGAGGAGGAGGAGAGAGGGGTGGGAGAGAGATTAGGGTGGTTGGGGCGGCGGAGAGAGTGGCGGAGAGATGAGAGAGAGTGGGAAGCTGCCATGGGAGAGAGATAGAGAGAGAAAGGGCATGAAAAAATGGGAATTGGGATTTGGGGGTTTTGAGAGTATTTTGTTTTGAGGGATAAGAAACGAGTGGGAAGAGCAAAAAAATAAAGCTTCTCATCAAAAGGGATTCAATTGAGGTTTTTGATTGGTTAGTTGAGGGTGAGGTTGGATTTTTCTCTCTCTATCTCTCTATATCTCTACAAAACATTTAATATTGGTGTCAAATTATTTTTTGTGATAGTATCAGTCTCTTTGTATATTTTTAGTTTGTGAATGTGACAATTATTGATTTTAGTTTATTGTGGTGTGAAGAAAATTTATTTTGATTTAATTAGGAATGACAATGGAGTGAGGTAGAGTGATAGATATGTTTTCCCATCTCATACATATAGTTGTACTTTCCATGTGTCATGCATATTTTTTTATGATATGTTTGGAAAGTTTTCAAAATAATAATTTAATATATATATAACTAGGCTGAGGTAGGAATTGAGGCAAGTCAAGGAATTTGTTCCTTCACTCATATTCCTAAAAGAATCGAAAGGGAATTTGTACTCTTCATGATTCATTTTAAATTTATAACTTTATTGTCTACTTTATTTTGGTGTGAAATTTTCATCGACATTGTTGATGTCGAAATTTGGATGAATGGATCAATGGTGAATTGGTATTGTCAGGACAACGATCTCCTACAAAACAGGTAACTAACACCGATGTGGTGCTCATCCACACGCACTCCGACGCTCAAGTTAGAAAAGATAATCTCTCGCAAAATAAGTCTCAAGCTAGAACACAGGCCAGATGATTGTTTACCTTTCTTGGCACCACCAACGAGATAATATAGTCGTCCAATCGTAACGGTTCCTCAAGGGTTTAATTACACACTAACAATCCATGATTACGCTTGTTTGATGACAACGGTTACGAGAGTGAAACCGTTTTGCAACGTTCCCACCTCTCACCTGTCGTAACGGTGTGTGTGGCATACAGAAAGACTCTCGCCATCCTATTCGTCTAGATCGCCACTCGACTGGCCTCTTGAACGGACATAACGGAGAGAACCCCCTCAAGATTCGTCCACTTAGGATCGAGGCCGACTACCAGGCGATTGGAGTCGACCCATTTGCAGTCGGGGCCTACCCTTAGAGGTCGGCCTCCTGGTCCGGGCGAGCCGAGCCAACCTGCCAACAGGAAGTACCAATTAGTTTTCATAAAATCTTAAAAGGAATTTTTGAAAATGAAATAAAATATCTCAAAGTATAAATATTTGGAATAAGAATCCTTTAGAACAATTAAAGTTTAATATATTGATTGAATTATCAAACTATAAAACACTCTCTACTTAAATATATTTGATTTATCATTCATTATTATAATCAAAGATTATTTTTTTTTAGGAATCACTGCAATCCTTTCCCACTTTGATGGCTCTCGTTCTTCTTTATTGAGTTTTGTTATCTATTGTTTGTCTTGTTGTTTGATAAGAAAATGATGGATATTCTAACTCTTTTATCTTTGATGGGAGAGTTTCATTTTAGTTCCAGGATGAGGGATGTTCATCTTTGGAGTCCTAGTCCATCCAAAGGCTTTTCCTATTGTTCTTTAACTATCGAGTGGTTCTATTTTTTTTTTCATTGTGGAGAGGGAAAATTTCCAAGTCAAGTTTTTTGTGTAGCAGTTATAGTTATGCACAAAGAGTTAACATTGGTGATCAAATCTCAAGTAAGGTAACCAATTTAGTTGGGCCACTATTTTGAATTCTTTGCGAGAGGATAGTTGCTCTTGATCATCTTCCTTGGAGATGTGGTTTCACAAGAACAGTTTGGAGTTGTTTCTTTCAGGTGTTTGACTTCTTTATCCGTTCTCAAGGTGGTAGAAAGACAATCAATGAGTTTCTTTTCCACAAGCCCTTTTGTGAGAAAGAGTCATTTTTGTAGCCAGTCATAGTGTGTGCTAATTTATGTGATCTTTAGAAAGAGAGAAATAATAGAATTCTTATAGGATTGAGAGATCTTCGATCTTCTAATGATGTTTTGGACTATGTGATAGTCATTTGGTAATTGTCCTTTAAGTCATACTTTACTTGATTGGAGCTTCTTTTTATAGTTTAGTTTTTTTTAGTGGGCTTTATGCCTTGTATTCTTTCTCATTTTTTCCCAAAAAGAGTTTGGTTTCTCATGTAAAACTAAATAAATAACTAATAGTAATAATGTGTATGATGATTTATGAAAAGTGTAAGGTTATGTTTAGAAGTGATTTTTGCATAGCCAAGATCATTTTTAACATTACACATGTAAATGCTCATTCCACGTGCCCTTTTAATACCCATGTCAAGTGGCAAATTCTCCATAGCCAAAGTGTCTCCCATGTGTCCAACAAAACCTATAGATTGATGTCCAAATGCACCACATCATGCTCTCTAAATTGTCTATAAATAGTGGCTTTTAGTAGATAAGGAAAAATACAATTTGGTGAAATTCTCTCCAATCTTTTCACTTTTCTCCCACTTTCTCTAATTTCATTTGTTTATTTAATTTGCCATAAAATTCCACTTTCTTTCTTATACTATATAATTCATATTATTATTATTATTATTATTAGTATTAGTATTAGTATTATTATTATATCTTTTGGTAAAGTTTCGATGTCTGGTTTTGCCTCACAATTTCACAACAAGAATCACTTTCTTTTAAAATATTGATGTTCGTCAAATAATAAATTTGATTTTAAAAATATCTAAAATTATTTTAAATTATTTTTTTAGGAATTAATTGTTAGATGATTTTGGTTGTAGTGATTGACCAGGAATCAAGTGGGGGAAATTGTAAAAAATAGACCCTTAGAAGTTGTTGTTTGGATTTGAGGGTCCTACTCGTAAAAACTTGTTATATTGGAGCTTTTGGTGATGAACAAACTCCACTATATTAAATACCTCTAACTAACTCAACTAACATATTTAATTACCACCAACAAATTCCTCAATATCCATCATTTTCACAATTTACCAATTTCAAAATCTCAACTTCACAAATCTTATGAACATAATAATCGATCCCTCAAAAAAAAAACGATCTAAGGTACGTATATATGTTAGGGTTAAGTTTGATTTATTTGGATTTTTAGGTGCAACGTTTTTGTTATGAAGATGCAATTTATTTGAGGTTGAAAAGGGATTAGGTGATTTTTTATCAATAAATTCCGGTATTGTCCAAAAATCTCGATCGAACTTGAATCCCGGTCGAGATTGTAAGAACACCGATTGGGATTTAATTTTGTTCGGGATTCTAAAGGTCAATATCATGATTTATAATTTTTTTAAAAAAATACTTATTTCGTTATTATTTTCCTGTAGTCATGCCACGTGTTTGAGTTTGTTTTGGTGGTGTGTGGGATGATAGGAAAAAAGATTACGATGGTGGAGAAGTGAGAGGTTTGGATGTAGACATTGATGTAGCTTTTGAGGAATTCATAGGCAAAGCATATGAATTAAGCGGTATAGACCCAAATGGATTCAATCTTATTATAAGATGTTTACTCCAGCTGAGGTCGAAAGCTCCTACTTTTGTCATTAGAAATGATGCAGACTTAAAGTTTCTTTACTTGGGAACAAGTGTCCTCAATCCCTATTTATGTATCGTTGAGTCGAAGTTTACTAGCCACCACGTCTTTCGGCCATATCTCATTACATTCACGATACCGAATAATGATTTCGTGGGTGTTCAAAATTTTTAAAGTTTTTCATCTACATTCACATGTTCCCACCTAACGTAGGTCAATAAATTCCTTGTACTTATATCCCAGACCAAAAAGTGCAAGATATTTCATCATCATCCATATCATTAGAACATGGTGTAGGTGAGTATGTTGTTCCACCAACCTTTAGAAATGATGAAGATTCAGATGTCATTCCATCTACCTTCCCAAGTAATACCATATTTGCATGATGTAGGCGAAATATTGTTCCTTCAACATTTCCAAATAACGAAGATTCGGAAGTTGTTCCATCTACCTTCCCACATATGCCTTCCTCATCCACATACATGTCATTTACATCATGACTTGGACATGATTTAGAATATGATACAAAACATTACAATTTCAATAATTGAGGATATTAAAATTTGGCAGATGGTGAGGTGACTGAGGAAGGACATGATCATATGGTTGGAGGAAATGGAAATGATGGGATATAAGATTATCAGTTAGACGAGACAGCATATGATATTGTAGAGGAAGAGGATAATGATGATTGGGAAGCAAGGGATGATGATTTGGGAAGAAGGGGATGATGATTGGAGAGAAGAAGGTGATGAGGAAAATGTAGAAACCGAAGGGGGTATAGAAGATGAAGATGTAGTTGACTATGAACATGTAAATATTATTGAAGCTCAAACGACCCAAGTGACAGCTAGCTTGGAAGCATCGTCCAGTAAGCAAATCATCATGTCATGTAAGTATTCCTCTGTTAAATATATCGAAATCGAAGAATTATTTTTATCGAAAAAGAATTTGGTGATGAGGTTGTCGGTCTTAGCAATAAGGGATAACTTTGAGTTTAGGTTAAAAAATCAACTCCTAAACTCTACAAAAGTTGTATGCATTATTGTCGAGTGCAGATGGAGACTTCGAGCCATGAAGCTAAATGAGTCCGTTATTTTCAAGGTGACGAAGTACTCTAATATGCATTCCTGTAAGCATCAAATGTTGGCCCACAATCATAGACAAGCTAGAAGTTGGGTCATTGGTAATTTATTTAAATCGAAGTCGAAGAGGTTGGTCACAATTACAGATCGAAGGATATCATAAGTGATATGTGACAAGAATATAGTGTTAACTTCAATTATGACAGGGTGTACCAAGCAAGAGAACAAGCGTTAATATTTGCTAGGGGTCCCAAAAGAGTCGTACAAATTGTTACCAAGGTTCGGTGAAGTATTAAGGATTGAAAATTCAGGTACGGTATTCGATTTGAAAGTTGAGGATGGTAGATACTTTAAACATGTATTCATGGCATTAAGGTCCTCTATTTCAGCATTCATAAATTGCCTAAGACCAGTTTTAGTGGTAGATGTAGCCCACCTAAGAGGGAAGTACAAGGAAAAACTTTTTGTTGCAACTTCTGTTGATGGTAATGGACAAATCTTCCCGATTGGTTTTGTGATCGCTGATGGAGAAACGGATTCAGCTTGGTCTTATTTTTTTTAGAAACATGAAGCGTGCAATTGGTGATGTGTCTGGTTTAGTAGTTGTATCTGATAGGCATGTGAGCATATCCAAGACAATATGAAAGGAGATACCAAGTGCATTCCACTGTATATGTATCCAACACCTTGGTGAGAACTTAATGGAAAAATGGAAGAATGAGAACATCAGAGTAATCTTCACCATCACAGCAAAAACATTTAGAGTAACGTAGTTCAATGAGATTTGGGCACAAATTCTCGAGTCTGTCAAACAGTACTTGGGACGGGTTGGTGTTGAACGATAGGTTCGAGCCTTCCAATGTAGGCAAAGGTACAACTAGATGACCACCAACCTCGCTGAATGCATAAATTCAGTTTTGAAGGACGGACGTAAGTTATCAATTACTGCCCTTCTAATTCACATTAGATGATGGCTTCAAGGTAAATATTACAAACGTCGTACGAAGCATGCAAGGAGAGAAGAGTTAATATCGAAGTACGCATCAAATATCCTTGAGAAAGCAGTTGATAATGCAAGGAGGCACGTAGTTAAGCCGGTTGATCAGTTTGAATTTAAGGTTGAAGAGGGCATTTGGGTGGGTGTGTAAACCTTCAAACAAGAACGTTTACGTGTCGCGAATTTTACTACTTTGAGATTCCATGCTCACATGCAATTGTTGCATGCATGTTCCGCAGTGTAGACCCCTTAACACTATGCTCTGATGCATATCATATTCTGAAGGGAATCGAAGTCCCGCAGTGCAAGCGATTGTGAATCGCGCGCTCTTGATTTAGTTACAACGATTTAATTCAAGAACATAAAGCACTAGATTAAGCATATAAACATAATGAACAACATGAAATATTACCTTTGAAGAACCTTTCTTCAAGTGCTCCTCCTCTCTCACGATCAAAATCTCAGCAACACGAACCACGAACGGAATAAGACACCACCACTGGATCTTCTCCGTTGTTCTCTAGGTGAGGGAGGAATGTGGGTTCCCTTTAGGAGAGGTGAGGTATTTTGTGAGAGAGATGTTTTTGTGTTTTGGAACCTTTCCAACAACACAACAAATGCTTGGAATCACTTAACTTAGTTGCATCTCATGCAACCATATATATAGGGAAATAGGATAGAAATGACCATCCTACCCCTCCTTTATTCTCTCTTTAGTATATAGTTTATATATGAATCTAATTCACATTAAAACTATATATTATATCAATTATATCATATATAATTGATATAACACCTCATGTATGAAATTGAACACTTCAATTTCATTCCTAACTTTATACCCTCAATATTACCATATTGAGCCAACGGAGGACTCTAATGGACCTACAGTTCATGAGCTCCATGATGTGAGATTAACCGATCAAACTCTTTGATCCAGCTTAATCAATATTCATTAACTACAAGTCACTCCACTATAGACTTGTAGCTGCACTCTCCTCATCAGAGATAATATTGTGTCCACTTGATATAGTCATTACCCATGAGTCGACCCTTCACAGTTGTTTGTAATCACACCGGGTCAAATTACCGCTTTACCCCCGTGATTACCTCTTTGCTCCTTAAGCACCACCGATCCTCTAATGAACAACAAGTCTAAGGTCCTACCTTAGACTCATACCCTCATAGAGGCGGGCCCCGTTGTTCAAGACTTGGAGTCGCTTCTGGGGAACAACCTATCTAATTCCTTAGTGTAGGAATGAGTGAATTCCATCTTGTACAATTAAGTTCCCACTACCTACGAGGTTCCTCGTCCTGAGAAGGTAGGCTTATTGAGTCTGGCCACAGCCACTCCCACCCATACTAGTCTCCAAGGACAAACCCCTATATAGCGGGAGTTCTTAACTTGCTCAGATTCAGTGTCGAGTCACTAATGACCATCTATAAATTACTAGTCTTATCCTCATTAACTGTTACACTTTGGTTAGACTAATAATTTCGCGATCCATCTTGTATGAACTCTTCATACAGATGCCCCCACTCGCATGCCAACTACATGAATGAGTTGGATTACCTCATTTGTACTAATTACAAAGTGGGTCGCATCCATGGTGTTACCAGAATGAGGTTTCCAACCTTATTCTTATATCATAGACTATTTAGGTTATATTCTTGAACTCAACCCAAATAGTGTCCACTACATTGATGTTCAAGATAAATGTTATAACCTTGGAGCTTAGTTTATTGGATTTATAAAGCAAAACTATAATTCTATCAAAACAAACAACACTTTATTTAATTGATCAAAATTACACAAGTTTAGGGCATAAATCCCAACAATCTCCCACTTGACCTAAAGCTTGTGGAGTACTAAAAAATTACAGTAATATGAATACAATAAACTATGGCATTTAAACTCCTTTGTACAAAATACTCCTACTTGCCCTAGTTGGGGAAGACTTGTAAACCTAGACCTTCTAAGTGACTCTCAAATACTTTAGCCGTGAGAGCCTTTGTAAAAGGATCAGCAATGTTGTGCTTTGAGGCTATCTTCGTGACAATCACGTCTCCTCTATGCACGATCTCCCAAATGAGATGATACTTCCGCTCTGTGTGTTTTCCTTTCTTGTGACTTCAGAGTTCCCTCGAATTTGCCACTGCACCACTATTATCGCAATACAGTGTGATGGACAAAGTCATATTTGGAACAACTTCCAAATTTAGCATGAATTTCCTTAACCAAACGACCTCCTTACCAACCGCTTTTCACAAGTCGCGCATATTCGACCTCCATGGTGGAATCGATGCATCCTTGCTTGACGCTTCGCCATACTACAGTTCCTCCGTTAAGAGTGAATACTGACCCTGATGTAGATTTTCGAGAATCTTTATCATTCTGAAAGTCAGTATCCATGTATCCTGTAAGGATCAAATTCTTAGCCCCATACACAAGCATGTAGTTCCTTGTTCTCCGAAGATACTTAAGGATTGTTTTAACCATTGTCCAGTGTTCAAGTCCTGGATTGGATTGATACCTACTGACCATCCCAACTGCAAAATAGATGTCGGGCCTAGTACACAACATGGCGTACATCATGCTCCCAACAGCCGATGCATAAGGAATCTGTCTCATATCCTCAACTCCTTGAGGTGTCTTAGGACAATGTTCCTTAGACAAATAGATTCCATATCTAAAAGGCAACAAACCCTTTTTGGAATCTTACATCTTAAATCTTGACAACATTTTGTCTATGTAAGATGCTTGAGACAAGGCTAGTGTTTTATTCTTGCGGTTTCGGCAATCTGGATCCCAAGAACAAACTGCGCATCACCCAAATCTTTAATTTGGAACTGTGTAGCTAGCCATTCCTTGATGTCAGTAAAATAACCTACATCATTCCCAATGAGTAGGATATCATCCACATAGAAAATTAGGAATGCGACAGAACTATTGATGATTTTCTTGTAGACACAGGGTTCATCATCATTCTGGTCAAAACCATAAGATCTGATTGCGTCATCAAATCTTATATTCCAGGACCTAGAGGCTTGTTTCAGTCCATAAATTGACCTTTTAAGCCTGCAAACCTTTTGCTCTTGTCCTGGTTCAATGAACCCTTTGGGTTGGTCCATGTAGATGTTTTCCTCAAGATTGTCATTCAAAAAGGTTGTCTTGACATCCATTTGCCATACCTCATAGTCATAATATGCGGCAATAGCAAGTAGGATACAGATAGACTTTACCATAGCAACAGGTGAAAAGGTCTTCTCATAGTCAACCCCTTCAACCTGGGTATAACTCTTTGCTACTAGTCTAGCTTTAAAGGTTTGCACCTTGCTATCTACACCACGCTTTCTCTTGTAGATCCATTTACAACCTATAGGTTTTACCCCATCAGGCTTATCTACAAGATCCCAAACAGAATTGAAGTACATAGACTCCATTTCTTGGTCCATGGCTATGACCCATTTGTCTTTGTCTTTGTCAACCATTGCTTGATTATAAGTCAATGGATCCTCGCAGTTGTCATCCGGTATAACAACTTGGGTTTCAATTTAAACTTATATGTAACTGGCCAGTTGTATTACAACCCTCCCACTACGTCGAGGCATACTCAACTCTTGAGATGAACTCTCTTGACTAGACAAACTAGTATCAACAACTCTTGTTGACGTACTAGTGTTCTTATTAGCAACCTTTGCTATTGTTCCGTCTAACTCACTCAACACTACTTTACTTTTTGGTTTGTGGTTCCTTATGTGGTCCTCCTCCAAGAAACTGGCATTTGTCGACACAAAAACCTTATCTTCCTTAGGATCATAGAATAAACCACCTCTTGTTTCTTTTGGGTATCCTACGAATAGGACTTTGAACGTGAATCCAACTTCTTTGGATTTGTCACAAGCACATGTGTCGGACAACCCCATATTCTGAAGTGACATAAACTACCTTTACGTCCTTTCCAGAGTTCAAAAGGTGTTTGAAACACTTTTGGAGGCACATTATTCAAAATGTATACTGCAGCTCTCCATCACAGTAACTCCAAAAGGAACTAGGGAGATGAGCATAACTCATCATTGATCGAACCATGTCCAACAAGGTTCTATTTCTTCTTTCCGATACACTGTTTTGTTGTGGTGTGCCGGGAGCTGAGAGTTGGGATATAATTCCATGTTCTATCATATACTTCTGGAATTTTAAATCCATGTACACTCCACCTCAATCCGATCGAAGTGTTTTAATAGTTTTACCTAATTGATTTTCAACCTCAGTCTTGAATTCCTTGAACTTTTCAAGTGCTTCAGACTTGTGGTGCACTTGTGGTGCATTAGGTAAATATACCCAAATCTAGAATAATCATCTATAAAAGAGATGAAATATTCATATCCTCCCCTGGCTTTAACATTCATCGGACCACAAAGGTTTGAATGTATAAGCTCTAGAGGGTCTTTGGCTCTATAACCTTTTCCACTAAAAGGTCTTTTAGTCATTTTTCCTTTTAGGCATGATTCATATACTGGCAAAGAATTTTCTTCTAACTCGTTTAGAAGTCCGTTCTTTACCAATCTCTCAATCCTATTGAGATTTATGTGACCCAATCTTAGATGCCAAAGATGAATATTTTCTTTAGGAGAAATTTTACGTTTCTTAGTTTTTGCGTTTGCAGTTTTAAATAATTCAGTGTTCAAAACCATTTTGACTGAATTAGGCCTTAAAACATACAATCCATTTTCTAATGAAACTGAACATATTTCTAAACCTTTCTTCAAAATAAACACTTTATTCATAGAAAAGGAAACAAAAATACATTGTTCTATAAGGCAAGAAATGGAAATAAGGTTTCTAGTAAACCTTGGTATCACTAATATATTGTCCAACAATACATATTTCTTGCCAAAATAAAGCTTCATTGTGCCTACTGCTACAGCTGAGACGACTTCTTCATTTCAAACCCGAGCGTTATCTCTCCTTGTTGTAAATTTGCTTGCCAGAATCAATTCCTGAAAAGAAGAGCAAACATGATTAGTGGTGCCTGAATCAAGTATCCAAGTTGTTTTATCATTATCCACTAAACAAGCTTCTAAGCAAAGTAAATCATATTTACCTTCCTTCTTCTTTCTCGCAATGTACTTGAGCGATTCCGCTTTCAATGCCCGTCTTCGTTGCAGTGGAAACATTTTCCTTTGTCTGCAACGTCATTGACTTTCTTGCCCTTCTGGGCGGCAGCTTTGTCAGCCTGTTTCCCTTTACCAACCTTCTTCATGTTTTTCTTCTTTCCTCTCAGGTTAGAAGAAGATGAAGCCATTGTTTTTGTCCCAGAGGTCGAACCTCTGTGATAACTCCTACTGGAAACATTTTCCTCACCTTTCGATCCCTAAATTTTCATTAAAGACTGAAAGATCTGGAGTTCATTCAAAAGGGAGGTAAGATTAAAAGTAAGCTTGTTCATAACAACATTACTTCTAAATCAGAGGAAACTATCTCGGAAGGGTTTTCGAATAAAGTGACTGCTCGACTCATCGATGGAAGCACCATTCGACTCACGCGATGTTAAAGTGCACCATCATATCCAAGACATGATCCCAAACAGATGTACCTCCGCATCCTCGAGTTGAATATGTACTTTAGGGCATTATGTCGGGCTTATGTGGATCGTTGTCCAAATATACCTCGCATGTAATCCATGATTTCCTTGGGGTAATCATGCCTTCATGCTTTCTTGGCTAATATGTCGACATACTTGCCAAAGATGTAGACCTTGACCTTATCATTGGCCTTGATCCATCGATCATATGCATCACGAACATTTCGTGGCGCATTCGAGCTCGCACACGAGAGACACTCCTCGCTTAGCACAAACTTCGGATCATCCACTACCAATATAGTGTTGAGTTTGTTTTTTCATGTCATCATATTCTCTCCTGCTTAACTTTTCCGCACCCAATAAGGAAATTATAGAGCTAGACATTTTTGCTAAAAATTTACAAACAAACTTGTATGGGTTTCTTGCTATAACTCTAATCCAATCACGTTTTAGCTAATTATCAAATGATTCCTAGACCATTTATAATTTGCAATGATACTCAAAAGGTTTAGAATGTATGACACCGAAGGGTAATAAAAAACATTCCTCCTCTAGATCAAGACACTCTTGACCAAAACCTAACACCAGAATAACTCTTATTCCTATAGGTTTTAGTTACCATTTTTCGGTCTGGATAAATACACAACTTATGTACCCCGTGAGTGTAACCCTCTGTCTTTAAATCCCAGAGTCTTCATCCAAAATAATTCGCGGAAGGGAGGACTAGATTGAAAAATAGTCTAAGGAAATCTTTATCCCTTTCGGGTGTCTACTGTGTTCGATCCCCTATGATCAAGCCCTCCGAAGGGATTGTCTGGTCCAGGCCAAACTAGCGGTGACCATAGTGGTCTAACTGTAAACCGACAAAAGAGACCGTAGGTTTTGTTTTCACTAAACCTGCTCCCACTCACTATAAGTATCCTCTCCATTTACCTTGATATTGACTCATACAAACACCATCCGAAGGGGGATGCTCCCGTTTGCGCCACGAGGCCAAGTATGAGTCTCACGGTGTGAACTTCTCGGAGATAGCGTAGGTGGAAAAATATGTATCTCATACACTTTTTCCTCCCACTGAATACTTTAAAGTTTATAGGAATCTTACTTAGGCTAAAACCCGGGCTATTGGTTTTACTAACTCTATCAATATAACTCTTATATCAATAATCAATATAACTCTTATATTGATTTTATCCTAAGTTTGTTAATATAACTCCTTATATTAAACCTAGGATTTCTAGTTTATTAACCCTTAATAAACTCATTGACGCCATCTTGTAATTTATAAAACTCTCGATTAAATTTCACTCCCGTGTCGGTTCCCACGTAGGCGTTAGCTTCAAATCGACTTAAATACCCCACCTAGAGCAGAACTTTCCTTAGACGAGTTCCTCTTCTAATCATAGCTTATAAATTACTTGGTTCCTAATTCTAATCTAATTAGAACTAGATAACCTAAGGTCTATTATTTCCAAGTTCTAAACACTTTAAAACTAATAATTAACCTTAGGTGACATGCATACTATGTTATAGTGCTTGATCATTCATCACATGAATAATAAGACATTCATAGCATATTCATTTCATGATATATAATGCATGTCAATGTTGTCCATAAATTAATATAACAATTTTATATTAATTAATCATGCAAACTATATAATATAACTCCTTATATTATAAATGATGCATGAAAATACTTAACCTAAGGTGGGATTTCTAAAATATAAGCATACATTATGCATGGTAATAATTACACAACAATTGCATAATTTAAATAGCAAAATTAGACCAATTTTGGCACCCTAGAAATAATTTTAATTAATATAATCTAATTATATTAATTAAAATTAAATATATTAAATATAAAACATTTTTATAATTAATATATAATAAAAAACATTTTCTGCCCGTTGCTGAAATGCGCGAAACATCTCTGGCGTTGCAACGTTGTCGTCTCCTGCGCGCTCCTTCCGCAAGCGCAGCGTTGCAACGCCAATGAACAGCGTTGCAACGCTGCACACAGACAACACATGGAATCCGCTATTCCTTGCTCGTTTTCGCTCCGATTTTTTCAGCAACCACTTCGCCTCGATCGACACGGACTTACAGACTCGATTTACAATTAGAATTGCCCAAAACACCGGGCCCTTACATTGAACGATTCAATGAAAATTGTAAATCTAAGTGCCAAAATTGAAACCATCTAATTTTGCAAAATCGTTCATACATCTCATGCAAAAACAGTAAATCCCACCTTGTTCTTGAAAAATTCAGAACATAAATCAAGAACGCAATTGGGCTCTGATACCAATTGAAGGGAATCGAAGTCCCGCAGCGGAAGCGATTGTGAATCGCACGCTCTTGATTTAGTTACAACGATTATATTCAAGAACATATACAACTAGATTAAGCATATAATATAATGGACAACAAGAAACATTATCTTTGAAGAACCTTTCTTCAAGTGTTCCTCTCTCCTACGATCACGATCTTAGCAACAGGAACACGAACGTACGAAGACACGACCACCGGATCTTCTCCGTTGTTCTCTAGGTGAGGGAGGAATGTGGGTTCCCTTTAGGAAAGGTGAGGTATTTTGTGAGAGAGATGTTTTTGTGTTTTGGAACCTTTCCAACAACACAACAAATGCTTAGAATCACTTAACTTAGTTGCATCTCATGCAACCATATATATAGGGAAATAGGATAGAAATGACCATCCTACCTCTCCTTTATTCTCTCTTTAGTATATAGTTTATATATGAATCTAATTCACATTAAAACTATATATTATATCAATTATATCATATATAATTGATATAACACTCATGTATGAAATTGAACACTTCAATTTCATTCCTAACTTTATACCCTCAATATTACCATATTGAGCCAACGGAGGACCTAATGGACCTACGGTTCATGAGCTCCGATGATGTGAGATTAACCGATCAAACTCTTTGATCCAGCTTAATCAATATTCATTAACTACAAGTCACTCCACTATAGACTTGTAGCTGCACTCTCCTCACTCAGTAGATAATATTGTGTCCACCGATATAGTCATTACCCATGAGTCGACCCTTCACAGTTGTTTGTAATCACAAATGGGTCAAATTACCGCTTTACCCCGTGATTACCTCTTTGCTCCTTAAGCACCACCGATCCTCTAATGAACAACAAGTCTAAGGTCCTACCTTAGACTCATACCCTCATAGAGGTGGGCCCGTTGTTCAAGACTTGGAGTCACCTCTTAAGGGAACAACCTATCTAATTCCTTAGTGTAGGAATGAGTGAATTCCATCTTGCACAGCTTAAGTTCCCGGCTACCTCTACGAGGTTTTGTCCCCGAGAAGGTAGGCTTATTGAGCCTCGGCCACAGTGCCACCCCCACCCATACTAGTCTAAGGACAAACCCCTATAAGCGGGAGTTCTTAACTTGCTCAGATCTGTGTCGAGTCACTAATGACCATCTATAAATTACTAGTCTTATCCTATTAACGATGTTACACTGGTTAGACTAATAATTTGCGATCCAGTCTTGTATAAACTCTTCATACAGGATGCCCCCACTCGCATGTCAACTACATGAATGAGTTGGATTACCTCATTTGTACTAATTACAAAGTGAGTCGCATCCATGGTGTTACCAGAATGAGGTTTCCAACCTTATTTTTATAGCATAGACTATTTAAGTAATATTCTTGAACTCAACCCAAATAGTGTCCATTACACTGATGTTCAAGATAAATGTTATAACCTTAGAGCTTAGTTTATTGGATTTATAAAGCAAGACTGTAATTCTATCAAAACAAATAACACTTTATTTAATTGATCAAAATTACACAAGTTTAGGGCATAAATCCCAACAATTTAACCGACTAGAAAAACACCCTCTCAATGTGGAGACAATCTCATATGCCCATACCTGCATTAGCAAAGTATCAAAAGAGTTCAACGGTGTTATCGAGTAAATATGAAATTCAAACTTTTGTTTCAACTAACCTGAAATGCATATGGAAATTCATATAAGCTATATGTCTCTAACTTCTTTGTCGTATTTTGTATCTCATTGTATGACTCTGTTTTCTCCTTCAAAGTTTTTTTCAAGATTTTTTCAAGCTTTTAATCGTCTTATTAAAAATTAGAGTACTCCAATCCTCGCAGCAAAACGTCTCCCAATCATCGATAATATCAAGCATGCTAGTATCTATTTGCTGCCTCTTTTCTCTCCCCATCATCTCCAACTCAATAAAATAGAATAAGGTGATCTTCACTGTGTCTTCATCGTTCTTAAATTGCATGGTGGGGAATAATTTATCTAATTCCTCTCCCCTCATTGCCTCATTATCCCTCAAATATAATTACCTAAGTCTATGACTGAATACATTCCTCTTCAAGGGTCTACTACCATGCCTAAGTCCGCATATCATATCGAACTCTGTCTTTCCAAAAAAAAACTTTATTCCCTAACAAGTTAAAGCTCATAACATCCGATCTACTTTCATTATTCTCCCTAAGAAGAATGTAGTGGACTAACTGGCCATTAAAATAATATAAGTGTCTAATAGAGGGCCAAAAGATGTTTGCTTGAATAACTCTAACTGGGTTGGGGTCAGTTTTGACTTAATGTTCTTAGTAGTTCTACCTAAGTGAGAACAACACGTAAATGTAACGGGAAAATAGTCCTCAAATGACATTTTGTCAACCATATCCATTCCTGTATGATTTATAAACAATATATTACAAATGGATAAATAAACAAACAAAGGGAAAAACAACAAAAATGATCAAACTGCCTAAAATCTTGGTCAAAATACTGGGTGAACTCGGTCTCGGTATCAAGTAAACTCCACATTCAGGCTGAGATTTTAGGTAAGAAAAACTCGATTCGCATCCCAGAATCTCGGTACTGAAAACGATGAATCCCGACCGAGATTTCGACCGAGTTTCATCGTTTTCGATCACAGAAATTCTAGAAAACGCGCCCAACTCACCATTTTTTCAATCAAATCCTCAATAACACCTACAGAACTCGACGAAATCAAGTATAAATGGATTCAAACACACCGAACATGACGAAATCCCTATCTTTCTTTCTATTTTACAGAATCATTATAAAAACTCCTATTAAACCATAGAAATCAACTAAAAAACATGTTTAACACTTACTTCTTGTGATTTTCGTCCTTCTACAATAGCAATTCCTTGTTTGATCGGTGGTTTAAGTTCTAAGTTGAAAGAAATTAATAGAAGAGGGAAAAAAAAGCGTTTCAAATTTTCCTATTTCCTTTTTGTTAAGAATGGAAGGTATTATGATCTTTTCACAAGAGGGTCCTTTTTTACAATTATAAAACTTATAGAGTCCATTTTTTACAATTTTCCAATCAAGTGTACAATTTTACCATCATTCTATTCATATGTTGAAAAAGACTATGAGTGATTGCCCATGTCTTTAAAAAGAGTTTTTATGCTCTAAATCATTTTTCCTCTCTCGAATGGAAGTTGCTCTTCAGCCAAGAATTTCTCTCGAATGGTTGATCGTCCCAAATCTGAATCGCAGTTGTTCTAAAATCTGAATCGTTGTTCCACCTTGACCATTACGTCTCTATCTTTTAAATTGCCGTTCCTCTCGCCATTTCTCTCTGCAGATACGGAGCTTTCTGCCCTTTCCTCAACACTCATAGTCTTTTTCAAATCATCTTCGTCCAATAATGTAGAGCATCCTTTGATTATGATTTGTTTAATTACTTGAACTAACTCCATTATATGAAAGGGATGGAAATTCTAATTGATTCTTGAATTTGAAGTTTTGTTACTTCTTTAAAATAGTTCGAATCTGATCCTATATCGTATTTGTTCTGTAGATATACTGTCGATTTTTCGTAATGAAATACTGTAAGTTGGATTTTTTTTTGTTCATTCCCCTTGAAAATTATCCTTATTAACACCGAATTTGATACTTAATTTCTCATTGTTTTCTTTTCCTTTCTAAACTGCAACTGAAAATTTCTCATTGTTTTCTTTTCCTTTCTAAACTGCAACTGAAACTATCTCTCCTCCAATCCAAACATATTCTTAGCATTCTCATACTTGAAATTGATCTCAGATTCTCCAGCTTCAAATTCTGTTTATGAGAACTTGAACAGTATTTAGTTGACATACATAGAATCATGTTCAAGTAAATAACTCGAGGCAATCCAGCTCATTCATGTAGTAGACATGCGAGTGGGAACATCCTGTGCGATGAGTTCGTACAAGACCGGACCACGAATTATTAACCAATTGATATAACACTATTAACATATTAGGTTTAATAATTCATAGATGACCAATAGTAACTCGACCTAAATCCTAAGCGAGTTAAGAACTCCTGTCTGCGAGAGATTGTCTTTTGACTAGTATGGGTGAGAGTGCCCTAGTCGCCGACTCAATAAGCCTACCTTCTTGGAGGAAAAATCGAGTGGCGAGTTGGAAACCTAACTCGGCAAGATGGAATTCACTCATTCTCGAGTTAGGAAATTTAGATAGGTTGTTTCCTTAAGTGCTGACTTCGGGTCTTGGACAATAGAACTCCTCCCTCTTATGGCCCCATAAACATGTTCTTCATTAGAGGATCAACAAAACTTAAGGAGCAAGAAGTAGTCACAGGGGTAAAATGGTAATTTGACCCAATTGTGATTACGAACAACCTGTGAAGGGTCGAATTACAGGCATTGGTTAAATCAATGGTCACAACCTGTTCTACAGTGAGGAGAGTGCAGCTATGAGTCTATAGTAGAGTCACTTGTAGTTAATGAATGTTAATTAACGGGACCAAATGATTAACGAGATCAAAGAGTTTGATCTATTAATCTCGTATCATTGGAGTTCGTGATTTGTAGGTCCATTAGGTCCCTACGTTGGCTCAATATAGATATAAATGAGGGTATAAAGTTTTTGAACGAATTTGAAATGTTCAAAATCATAAAAGGGAGTTATATCAATTATATGTGATATAATTGATATAATATATAGTTTGATATGAATATAATTCATAATAAACTATATACTATATTTGAACTAATTTTTAAATATTGATTTAGTGTGAAAGAGTTTCATATTAAATATTTAGATAATAATTGAATCGAGAGATATACAATTGAATATGATTCAATTTATATTTAATGAAATATGTAATACTTTATAATATGCAATATGCAAATATGATTTATATAATGCATATGTTATGGAGAAAATGAGTGAGTGGATGGAGGAAGTTACCTCCATCCTCACTCATTATAAATAAGTGCATTTGGATGCACTTTGTAGATTGATTGCTCATTTTTTTAGAATTGAGAATTCCATAACTCCAAGAATTCTCTCAACTTCTCCCTCTCTAAAATTCTCTCTAGAGAATTCATCTCTCATTCCAAAAAGAGATCTCACCATCTTTCCTCTCCTAGAGAACAACGGAGAAATGCTTTTGGAGGTGTCTAGTTTGTTGAGAACGAGATCGAGATCGAAGAGAATCGTGGAGCAAGGATTACAAGAAGAAGGTGTTCTTCAAAGGTAATTTTCTGGTTTCTCCCCTTTTGATCTTCACCTTAGAATGCTTAATCATAGTGTTTGTGAAATCGTTTACAACGAAATTACAAGCAAAGCGATTCAAACTGCTTCCATTTCGAGATTCAATCCTTTAGATGAAATGTTTCGAAAAATTACAAATTAATGTCAAAAAGTTAATATGCAGAATACCAGCTGATCGTGTTTAACCTGTTTGGCCTTTCAGTTGGATTGATGAATTTGTATTGTCACTTGATCTTATAAAATTTCTAGTTTAGGTTTGGTTCGAGTAATTGCTCATTATTTGGTTGCTAACTCGTTGCTTTGAGTATGGGATTTTAATCGAAAGTTTTGGTCCCTTAAATAGAAGTAAAATTACTTGATGCCCTATCCCCATTGCCTCACCTTGTAATTAAATAAATCCTATTTTGACTCCTAAACTTTGAGTGGTTGCTCTAAGGTCCTTGTACTTTTGAAGTACTTGTATTTATTCGTTTTGGTCCATTTGTGAAACTTTAAATTGTATTTAACGTAAATCTTGGCTTATGCCTTTATGGTTTAAGGTGGATGGTTATTGATGTAGACCTTGCATATATTTAGATATGAATTTGATGCAAAATTACATCCAAGGATCAAGTAGCTATGACTGTCATTTGTTCAATTATGTAGGTTTAGTCACCATCCTGAGGATACCATATTTATTATCACCTTTCTTACCAAAAAAAACTATCACGAATTCATTTCTTTAATGGCTATATAACTATTGAGAAGTGGCCCCTTGAGGTTTTCATATCCTTGCTGAGATGTTAAGAGAGGAAATATTGTTCCCCATCGTGGCGGGGCCAGTTTATAGTTGCATAAAAATTTTCATTTTGGGTTCTTAAACCTGAGTAGTGATAACTATTTCATTGCTTGATTTTTTTGTTGTGCTTTTCATTGAAATTATTTGACTTCATGTGTGAAATCTCCTCAAATGGTTTACTTTTCTATAATAATAATTTTGAGATAGTAAAATGATTATTTGAGCATAATTACACTAATTAATCCTCTTAATCAAGTTTGGGTCAAAGTTGAGTGCTCAAGAACAATGGGAAGCAGAAATTGAACTACTTGTTGGAGCAAAAAGCCTTTTCAGGAGCCAAACAGATTTCGCACGTGGGAAAAAGGGTTTATTAATTGACGTGGGTGTCGTTAGTCCATTCAGCTCCAATTGACCGCTAAGATGATGCCGCGTGGATAAAAAGTCTAATCGGCCCTGATTTATTAGAAATGGATTAGGGTAGCCGCATTTAAGGAAGGAGACATTCCTTTCGAAAGACGAGGTTGGTTTTTGGGAGACAAATGCGTATAGAAATGAAGAAGAGGTCTTCTTCGACAGAGATATCGGAGTGAAGGCGTTTTGCCCAAAACGGAAGGTTCCTTGTCGGAGCTTTCCTCGGAGCTAGAATGGAAGAATTGGAGCCAAAACGTCTATATTATTTCCTCTGTTTTTCTTTATTTCCGAGCATGAACTAACTCACCTAAGTGTTGCAACATTTAACTAGTACAAAATATAGATAAAACTTCATGGGAAAAGCAAAAAAAGGCAATTAGTACCACGACAATATCACTCGTTGAATATCTATAATCTATATCTATAATAATCTATATCTATAATCTATAATATATTAAAAAACAAGAATCCATGAAAAAAAATTTTGGACTCTTATATCCCTTCAATTTTAAATTAATGAAAAAAATTACCTTTTAAACCCTTTCATCGTGGTTCTTAAATTCCATTCTCTCACTTCGTTTTGAATTCATAAAAAAAACATACCCATTAATCCATCAAATTCAGGTGTTTCACACAAAATTAATGTCAAAAAATGGAATACAAATCTATCGATTGAGTTTCATGCTTGAATGCATAAAACTGAACTCTCTTGCATCTCCGAATTTGCAACTCCCCTCTGTCTCTCTTCTCTTTCATGAATTGGGATTTGAGATTTGGGTTTTTGGGTCTCCTAAATTTAAATCGATTTGGGAGAGTTTACATTAATTTCTTCAACTAATTTTAAACTCTTAGGAATTATTTGGGACACTGAGTAAATTATAATAACAAGAGATTATAATATAGTATGTAAGTTATTATAGTCTGTGGAATCATATAATATTATTTAAAATGTAAAGTAATATAGTCATGAGTTATAATAATCTATGTCCGGGGTGCATATTATTGTTATAAACACACGTTATTATAACATGTGTCCCAAACAACCCTTTATCGATTTTCTTCCTTATCATAAAAAATTGATCCAGGGAGAAAATCAATACGATGTGGGGATCTGAACGATGTTGCAAGAATCAGAAATCTATCATGGACAACAGCAAGAATCAAAATGACGACGATTTGAAAAGGTGTTTGGGTATGGGAGAGGGAGGACAAGGAGACGCGATGAGGTGTGAGGAGAGAGAATACAATTGTTTGTTAAATTTGTTTATTTTTATTTTTTTTAAAATATATATGGAAAATTAAAAAAAAGTACTATTTAAAGAAAAAGCAAAAGGAAATAAAAACAAAAGGAGAATTGTCTACTCTCTCCCTTGATAGCACACGTGGATCCCTTCGCCACTAACTCGGCACACTCACTCTAAAAAAAATAGTAACTCATATTGGTTTTAGTTTTTCTTATTTTATCACCTCTTTATATCTTTCATTCAAGCAAGAAAAAAAAAAAAGTAGAAAAATTACTTATTGTTGTAAAAATGAAGGCAAAACTGGACACCAAGACTTTACCAAAACATATAATAATAATAATAATAATAATAATAGGAAAGTGGAAACGGAAATGGAAAGTGAGATATATATATATATATATATATATATATAATGAAGAAAATGGGAAATTTGGAGTGTTGGAGAGGATTGGTCAAGATTTTACTCAATTATGTGTATTTCATGATCCATCAAATGTCACTATTTATAGGAAATTTGGTAAGGATGAGTTGGTACATTTGGATACTAAGCATTGGTAAATATTGGACACATGGAGGATATATGAGCAAATGAGGGATGTGCCACTTGGCAATGGTAAATTTGGATACATGGACAACACATGACATGGGCATCTATTTCCTAATTTCCATAATACTCCCCTTAGATGCCCATTTATATAAAATATGTCTCGTTAAAACCTTACTAGGGAAAAACTCAATAGGAAGAAAAGCTCTAGTGAAGGAAAAAGAGTACATATTTTATATAGTTTACTATAATACATTCACTCCCCCTCATGGAGACATCATTTAAAGTCTCTGAGTCGCCGCCCTCCAATGCTATGTACTAATTTCTCAAAAGTTACAGTTGATAATGCTTTCGTAAATAAATCTGCTAGATTATCCTTCGAACAAATTTGTTGTATAGTGATGTCGTCATTTTCTTCAAGATCATGAGTGTAGAAAAGCTTGGGTGAGATATGTTTTGTTCTATCTCTTTTGATATACCCTCCTTTGATTTGGGCTATACATGCTATGTTGTCTTCGTATAATATTGTTGGAAGATGTTTACTAGAAGATAAACCACATGTTTCACGAATGTGTTGAGTCATTAATCTTAGTCATACACATTCTCCACTTGCTTCGTGAATTGCAAGAATTTCAGCATGATTTGAAGAAGTGGTTGTTATTGTTTGTTTCACTGAACCTCATGATATAGCGGAACCTCCACATGTGAATAGATAACTTGTTTGGGATCTAGTTTTGTGTGGATCAGATAAATATCCAGAATCTGCATAACCAAGTAGAGACTTTAAATAGTACATAGCATATACTGAACATTCAAAAATTCTCAAATGAGATATATTTGGTTGTTAGCCATAAGCTAATTGCATTGGAGAGTACTTATTTAAGATACTTGTCTAATGCATACTAGCGATGCAATATGCGAAATAGCATGTCCTCATACAGATATTGGAAGCTTTGCTCTCATAAGCATTGCTCTAGCAATTAATTGAAAATGTTTTATAAATGATTCTGCTAAACCATTTTGTGTATGAACATATGCTACATGATGTTCAACATTTATCCAATAGTCATACAATAATTATTGAATGCTTGAGATGTAAATTCACCAGCATTATCAAGATAAATGGTCTTAATTGTATGATCATGAAACTGGCTCTTAATTTAATTATTTGAGCAAGTAGCCTTGTAAATGCAAGGTTTTGACTTGATACTAAACATACATGTGGTCATCTGCTGGATGTGTCAATCAGTACCATGAAATATCTAAATGGTCCACTTGGTGGGTTAATAGGTCCACATATATCACCATGAATTCGTTCCAAAAAAGCAGGTGATTCAGTCTCCACTTTAGTTGGTGATGGTCTAATGATTAATTTACCTTGAGAGCAAGCATCACATGACAATTCATTGGATTGAAGAATCTTCTGGTTCTTTAATGGATGTCCATGTGAATTCTCAATAATTTTTCTCATCATTATTGATCCCGGATGACATAATCGATCATGTCAAACACTGAATATTTCTGGATTTATGAACTTCTTATTCATTGTTGCATAACTTTCGATTACTCGTATATGAGTATAATATAATCCAGAAGAAAAAGCAGATAGTGTTTCTAATATACGTTTTTCATGTGAAACAATAGATGTGATATAGAGACACTCTATATTATTTTTACGATCAGTTTCAATATGATAACCATTGTTACGTATATCTTTGAAATTCAATAAATTTCTCTTTGATTTGCTAGAGAACAAAAAATTATTAATTGAAAATTTTGTTCCTCTAGGCAAGATAAAACTTATTTTTCCAAAACATTCAATCAAGTCTGCAGAACCTGATATAGTATTGACTTTTGCTTCCGGCATTGTCAATTTAGAAAAATATTTTATGTTTATAAGTATTGTGTGCGTACTTGCGCAGTCTGCTAGACATAAATCTTCATTGCTCATTTTTTAGTCATTCAACATATAAAAACTGTTTATATTTCTTCATTAAACAAAAATAATTACAATAAGAGATACATCATACAAAAAGTTTAAAGCTAAAAAGAACATAAAAATAAACATTAGTACTAGACATTCTCAAAATCAAAAGAAGCACTTGTTAATCCATCGATTGCTTCAATCTTCTCTTTAGGAGATGCAAAAAAGTCTGCCACATCCAAATTTGTCATATTGGATTGGTCAAATATATCATTATCTTGATAAGCAAGATTTGCTTCCACATTTTTTCCTTTTTCCTTCAGGGAAGCTTGATAGAGATCAACTAAGGGGTTGTTTGGGGCACAGGTTATTATAACATGTAGAATAATTTGCACCCCAAACACAGACTATTATAACCCCTAACTATACTACTCTACATTTTAAATAATATTATATGACTTCACAGATTATAATAACTCACAGACTATTATAACCCCATGTTATTATAACTCACTCAGTGCCCCCAAACAACCCCTGAGTGTTTGGATGTACGACAAATACGTGATCAGTGTCTAGTCATTCCACATCGAAAGCATATATTTTCATCACCTCTTGAATTCTTATTTTGTGGAGCTTTTCCTTTATGATCATCAGTTCGTGTGAGTTTTTTGAAATTTGGATAATTATAATGCCCACCACAAAAATAATTATTTCTTCCTCTACCGCGCTCACGACCTCGACCACGATTGTTAAAATTCACAACATTCACTTCAGGGAATGGTGTTGCTCTAGTTGGCCGAGATTTATGATTTTTCATTAATAGCTTGTTATTTTGTTCAGCTACGAGAAGACATGAAATGAGTTCTAAATACTTTTTAAAGTCTTTCTCTCGATATTGCTGTTGTAGGAGCATATTCGAGACATGAAAGGTAGAAAATGTCTTCTCTAATATATCCACATCAGTAATGTTTTCTCCACATCATTTCAATTTTGAACTAATTTTGAATAATGAGGAGTTATATTCACTTACTGATTTAAAATCTTGCAACCTCAGGTGCATCCAATCATAACGAGCTTTTGGAAGAATAACAGTTTTTTTATGATCATACATTTCCTTCAAGTTCTTCCACAGAACATAGGGATCTTTTATCGTTAGATATTTCATTTTCAATCCCTCGTAGAGGTGATGACGAATGAAGATCATGGCCTTAGCCTTTTCTTGACTAGATGTCGTATTCCCTTCTTTAATGGTCTTTCTAAGGTTCATAGCATCCAAATGTATCTCGGCATCAAGCACCCATGACATGTTGGGAAAAAATACCTCCCACCACTAGGAATAAGCAGAAATAACTGAGAAATTAAAAGAAAACAACAAAATAAGAGACACAAGAATTTACGTGGAAAAACTCCAAATCCGGAGAAAAAAACCACGAACAGAAAGAAATTACACTATGTGAAAAATTGTTACAATCACACAGAATTCTCTCCCCGACCCCAATTACAAAAACACTCTCCCAAAGCTTATACTGCTCACACCCTTTTCCTCACTCTCAGACCAGAGAATATAAAGAGAGAATTTAACCAGAGCTAGTACTCCAAACTTAAAGTATTTCTAATTGGGATGCTTTGAAACCAAAGCCATAGACTCCTTTTATAGTGTCAGGAGCCCATCACTTTCCTAAACCTTTTAGATGTAGGACAATTCATCATTTTCCTAAACCTTTCAGATGTAGGACAATTTTCTTTCTAATATATTGTCAAAACCCAACATGACAAATAATTATTACCATTAATGTCAAGGGTCGTAAATTCTAATTTTGCAAGATTTGTCATAGTAACGCTATCAAAAGACATTATATTTATATTAGAAAATTAATATAAACTAAACATGCAAAATAACATTTAAAAAATGGTTTACCCGAAGGACCTACCTTTAGCGGGAAAAATAACAGAGGCTCGTGTTGATAACGTGTTATAATAATAATAACAACAATAATAATAAAAGGAAAGTGGAAATGGAAATGGAAAGCGAGATATATATATATATATATATATATATATATAATGAAGAAAATAGGAAAGTTGGAAGTGTTGGAGAGAATTTGTCAAGATTTTACCCAATTGTGTGTATTTCATGATCCACCAAATGTCACTATTTATAGGCAATTTGGCAAGGTTGAGTTGGTACATTTGAACACTAAGTATTAGTAAATATTGGACACATGGAGGACATATGGGCAAATGAAGGATGTGCCACTTGGCAATGGTAAATTCGGGCACATGGACAACATATAGCATGAGCATCTATTTCCTAATTTTCATAATACTTACTAAAATATAAACCTAGGAGTAGAAATTAAAAGGGTGGGAAGTTTAAAGGAAGGGAAAAAAACATATTAGATTGTCATCTATTATCCATGGAACATTTCTTTCTCACACATCTTATGACTCTTGTTTTCTTATTTATAACAAAAATTAGATCGAACTCTATTTTTTGTTTAGCGAGTCAACGACATGACTAATAGAAATTAGATTGTTGGGAATCTCTGTTTGATCAACTTCCAAACATAAATATTTGATAGATTGTTACATTCTTTTTAAATTGTGAAACTGACTTAGATTTTAATTGTTGCCTAACACTCAAGATTGTTCACCGTAAGTGTTGAACATTGTTCAACTCGTTAAGAAATATATAGCAGAAGAAGGGTAACATTCTAGAGAGACCATCTATAATATCTTTTGATCATCACCACCACCTCCATTAACTCGAAGGTCTTTCTCCCTTGAAAAGTAAAGTGGTCTCTTTGCAATAGAATAATTGTGAGGCGACTATAACCCTTATAAGTTTATGCTTATTTGTTATAAGGTTTAGACCTAGAGACATATATTGAGTATTTTGTTTAATTTTAAAGTAATATTTTTTACTGTCAAAGAGAGCATAGCTCAACTGGCGTATTGAATATGCTAATGACCACAAGATATCTGGTTCGGATCTCCTAACCTCTATTGTACTAAAAAACTAATAATATTCTTTCACTAAATATTAAATATATAAAAGGTTTCACTTATTTTTAACAATTTAATTGTATAATGTCATCATATTATATGAATACGAAAAAAAATATATAAAAACAAGGGTGAAAAAGGTACATATTTCTTCCCATACCTCAAACGATGCAAGCCTAAAATCATAAAGAAGACAACATCATTTTTCTAATTCATGACATTAACCATCCACGTTTTGGTTCAAAAAAATTCATGTTTATAAACTCAATATGCATTATTTTACTATTTCCTATAAGGTACACATTAAATTAAATGTATGTTATCATAATAAAAAAATGTTGATTCATAATACGAAAGCTAATTTATAAATTTATTTTCATGGATCAATATTAATTATTAAAATTACAAAGTTTGGTGACCTAGCCAAATCAACCATGCTTGAGTTATATATTTATGTTATGCATTAATAAGATTAGGTGTCTCGATTTTTTAAAAAAAAAATACTTGAAGAAGTTGCATCAAAGTTAAATACAATACGTAAAATAAACATTCAGCCAACAAAATAAAATAAAATTATAAAAAAAAAGATATTAAATGAATCTTAATTTTAAACCAATAATGATATTATACTTTAAATATTTCGTCCAAATTATATAGAACTTAATTATTTTAAAGTCAAAAGAATACACGTGATAATACATCAATTTTATTAAATGTGCTTGTGAGCTTTGAGAAAATGGTAGCCAACAAAATAAAATAAAAAAAATATTAAAAAAAAAATATTAAATGAATCTTAATTTTAAACCAATAATTATATTATACTTCAAATATTTCGTCCAAATTATATAGAACTTAATACACGTGATAATACACTAGTTTTATTAAATGTGCTAGTGAGCTTTGAGAAAATGGTAGAATAATTGATCTTGAGCATTGATTTGTGTCCAGCATAATTTTTTATTAGTATTAAAATTAGTGTATTTTAGATGATTTTTACTTGTGTCAAAATTAGTGGGTGATTTGAGCTGTAAGTAAAAGAAGAGTAAAAATTGCAACACTTCCCTAATCCAATTCAATTGAATGAAATTAAAATTTAAGAATAAAAATCGATTCATCACGCCAAGGTTTAACGTGTAAATTAATTTTTTCCCCTAAAACTCATTTTTAAAGTAAAATATCAAAACCAAAGTCATTACCCAGAACACCCTTCATGATGGAAAAAATACAATGTTCACAAAAAAGTGGGAGATCCAAAAGAGTGTCGATTGGAGTATTACACTAATTAACTATCTTTCTCCCTCTAAATCACAAAAGAAGTCTCTAATTAATCTCTATTAAGGCCATATAAATGATAATTTGTACAAATTTACACGTAGAGATCAGGGCAATTAGGAGAGTAAAAAAAGCTTCGAAGCTTTCAATTAATCATCTGAAACTCGCATATTATAACGCCTTGCTAACCTGCGGGCAGTTCCATCAGCCATTACACTTTCAACAATCTCAAATTTCTTGTAGTTTCCTTTCAGTGCTTCTTGTTGCTGCTTTGCAAGCTTCTCCTCTTCCACCAACTGTTGCTGCAAAAGAATGGGATGAACATCTGTTAAGAATTATCCAACGAGGCTAAGTTACAAGTTCGACCCCTAAACTTTTAGAGTTGTGTTTACTTAGTCCTTGTGTTTTAAAAGTTTTCTAATACATCCTTGAACTCTCAAGATTGTGTCTATTTCATCCTTATACTTTAAAAAGTTTGTCTCTAAATTTTTAGTTTTGTGTCTAATAGGTCTTGTTGTTAACTTCGCCAGTTTAACACTTGAGCCACACACCGAGGGGTTGATTTCAAGTATAATGCTTGCGCTAAACTGATGGGATCAACAATAGAGACCTATAAAATACAAAGTATAGGGATAAAATAAATGCAACCTAGAAGGTTCAAAAAACTCTCAAAGTTGAGGGACCGAACTTATAATTTGACCCGATTACAAATTTTAGTCATGAATCTTGATGGTTGTGTTCATTTAATTTTTAAATTTAAAAAGTTCGTAATTACATACATGAACTTTCCATTATGATTCTATGTACTCGTTTACGTTAATAACTAATGATAATGTGCCATATTTATTAGATAAGCAAATGTTAATAAATTGATTTAGCACAATGTGGCAATTAAACAGTAGAAGTGAGAGGATAGCTAAACAATATGTTGCATGTATCACTTAATTTTGTCTCACTGACCTCTTTCTTTTGCCAGCTATGCCACACTGTGCTAAATTAACTAACATTTGTCTAATAGACATCTCATATCATCATCTAGTTTAGTGCTAAAAATAGTATAGAATCACAATTCAGAGTTCAGATATGTAATTCAAACTTTTTAAAAACTAATAAATATAAACATAATAGTTCTAAATGGAGTAATAAGATTTTGAAATTCATGCCTTCAACAAGAATGCAGCTTCAGCGACATGTTTCCGAGCAAGACGCTTCATTTTCTTTGCCACTTCAAAGTCAGGATCATCCTTTCCCAACCAGACAAAGCTAATCTTCCTACCAGGTTTTATAGGGCGATCATCAAACATTTCCACTTCGGCAGGGCGCGCCCTCACCGGTCTCGGCATTCCAGACATCATGAAAGGGAACTGAGCTACCACCGAGACGACAGATTCCGCCTCCTTCAAATACTTCATCTCCACTAGAGCACACTGAGAGCTATTAATTGGCTCCGTGAAATTTGGAATAAAATGGATATTGACAACAGTACCAAACTGATCTAAAGCAGTTCTCAAGACAGGCTCAGTCACTTGGGGGGAGAGATTATCAACATAGACAGTCCGTTTTACCTTTTCCTCAAACTTAGCATATTGCTCGTTCGTAGCTGATCCCATGTGGAATGATAAAGAAGGATCTAATATAGCCATTAAAGGAGTTAGCTTAACTGTTCATGCTGTAAACTAAAATAATTACAGAATCGAAAACAACATGACAGCAAGAGAGAAAGAAATTCACCAGGACAATTAACCGAACTATCAAATCAAAAATATGATTCTAAGGAAGTTCCTAATTTGCAAATGAGTGAAATGTGTGATGGTCCTTGAGTGCACTGTATGATTGGAATTGGATTCACCCCAAGGAAATGAGTAGATGCCTTAACCAATTAGATAGGCTCATGTTACTGTTATAATAACTTTTAACTTTAGATCATCGAAATACCATTTCTTAACCTAAGCATAGCTTAATTGATTGAGATACTTATTAGGTTGAAACTTGAAATTTGTGTCTAATGTGAATAGGTTAATTATTTGTAACTTAGCCATTTATGTCTGTAAACACTGCACTAGAAACTGATCAATCCCAAGGCTGCAACAAGCCTCCCATACCTACACCTAATGGTTGGAAAATCTCCATCACTGCCAAACTTTTGCCATGAAGAAATGGCCTAATGCTCCAAAGTTAGAGCCATTTTCTAGATTAACTAAACACTCTAAGGTTACAATAAACTTTTACAGAAAGAGAATAGAATATATTATTCAGTACTTAAAAAGATGTATAAACAAATTGTCCCTAATTTCATCTCAGAAGATCAAGATTTTTGAGCTTTGAAGTTGGCTGCAACCCAATTAAAAGATGCACCAAGGAGTAGGCCCAGACTAAGGCCACACACACACTGATAGCCTCTTGCTTGTGAGTGAACTGCATCTAAATGGCATCAAAATTTTCTAACATAAGTTCTCTTCTCTAAAATGTTACTTTCCTTCTGTTATTTCCACAACAAATCACAACCCATCAATCATTTCTTTCCATCTCTTTTGTTTGTCCTCTCAATTTCAAGCAATAGGAGGGCCAGAATCAGCGAGTTCAACTCAACTATCCAAATCAAAACCCATCTCATAGAGCACATTTCGAATCCTTGCATTGTTGTCGTTGAAAACCCAGAAAACAGGGGAGAAAATAAAAAAGAGGAATAAACCCAAGAAATAGAATGTAAGGGGATTCTCAGTAGTGCATAAATCAAAGAAGCCGGTAATGTAAAGAATGAAATCAAAAGATTAAAGCGTGAATCCTACCAGTCCGAAGAGGATAAACAAAATGATCAACGGTGAGCGAGGGGCGTGAGCCTGTAGAAGGAGAACTAAAAATGGAGGAGTGGGGCCTTTAGAAATGGAGATGAATTTGTTGAAAAAAGGTGAGAGGTGGTGGTATCCTTCTCCGGTGGCAGAGAAAAGCTTGAATTCTGACAGGGATGAGGAGAAGGCAATGATAATGCAAGAGAAATAACAGGGCGCTGAAACGATACCTACCAAAATTAGGGCAAAAATCTTTTTCCCTTTTTTCTTCGGAACGAAAATCAATTTCTACTCAACTACTTGTCACGTTATATACATATATTAAAATAAGCAAAGAAATAGACGTTGAAAAACAAGTAAAAGAATGTATTAACCACCATCAGGTTTGTAGTTAGTATCTCTCAACTTGAGACTCACAAACCAATTGAAAAATATCTAAATAAATTTTAATTTATAAATATGGTTGAAATTACTTTTAATTAAAATTTACCAATTATATTGGATCAAAAATATCTTGAATATTTATAATTTAATCTACCTAAAAAAAGTTAAAAGTATCAAAGAGAGAAAATTTAATGCAGTACAAATATTTTTAGAAGTAAAGATCAAAATTTCCATTTACTCAAATATAAGGATGAGAGAGAGATATGTTAGGTTGGGATCACATAAAGAAGCCAGTTGGGCAACCAAATTAGGTTAAGCAAGAACAGGAAGGGCCCAATGACTAGCTTCTTTATAGCTAACATACCCTGTATATATAAGTTGGAACACGTTTGTTCCAGCTTAACTCTACCCTTTGGCCATCTTCTTCTACCTTTGCCCATTTTCTTCACCTAGTCAATTAGGGTATGTTTGGCACATGAGTTTTGATTTGGATGGGTTTGGATTTCAAATCAAAACTCATGTTTGGAGCAAGATGTTTCAAATCCTTGGTTTTGAAACCCAATCCCATAGGTTACAACAGTGCAACCTCATGGATTACAACAATGCAATCCCATGGAATTTGTTCCATATTTTTCTCATCCATTTGTCGACTACTTCGACAACTTCGGTAAAAATTTCGGCGACCATCCGACGACCATCGACAACGACAACTCTAGTAAAAAAATCCGACGACCACCCGACGACCATCGACAACGACAACTCTGACGACCACTTTAGCAACAACTCTGGTGACAACTCCGACGACCACCCAACAACCATCGACAACCACAACTCCGGTGACCATACCGGTAACCACTTTGGCAACAACTCCAGCGACCACCCGACACCACCGACAACGATAACTCCGACGACCACACCGGCGACTCGACTACCGCTGACGACTGCCTTCGAAAAACACTTGATTTTCCATTTTCTCTTCAATTTGCCGTTTTTTATAGTCGGTGACCGCTTTGACAATAACTCTGATGACAACTCCAGCAACCATCGACTACGACAACTACAACGACCACACTAGGGACTCAACCACCGTTGACGGCTACCTCTTGCGACCACTTGGTTTCTCATTTCCTTTTCCATTTCTCGTTTCCATTTTTCAACCACCACTCCAGTGACAACTCCGGCGACCACAGACAACGACAACTCCGACGACCACACCGGCGACTCACCAGATGGTTGCCTTAACACTTGTGGTAGGGGGTGTTCAAAAACCCTTATGACTCGAAGAACCTGATCAACCCAACTCAATATTAATATATATATATATTACGTATCAACCTAAACCAACCCAACCCAAATGTCAATAACTTTTTAAAATAAGTTTTTGAGTCTTTTGGAAGGTAAAAATTCATAATATAAATTAAAATGAAGTTTCTAATCTTAATTTAATCTTAATTCAAAATATCTATATCTATCTATCTATATATATATATATTACGTATCAACCTAAACCAACCCAACCCAAATGTTTAATGGCTGGGTTAGATTTGGGTTCATCACTTAATTAGGGTTGTTTGGGTTGAAGATATTTGCAACCCGAATAGCTGGGTTGGGTCTAAATGCTAAAAATTGTTCTAAATGTATAAAACTCTTTTTTATTCCTCAACAACAACCTAAATTGAAAAGCTTCATGGAAAAGTTACTTAAAAAATTGATTCATGCTAGATATTAATTAGCTTCTACAAATCACATAAGATCAATTACAAAATTTGAAAGGAATAAAATAGCTAAAAGAAAAAAGGTGAAACAAAACTGTACCAAACCTAGAGTTCAGAAAATTACATCCAAGACACAACTCTCTGATTCCCAGGCTTCAGAACACTGCACCTGAAACACAACTTTCTGATTCCCAGACTTCAGAACAATACACCCTAAAATACAGTTTTCTGATTCCCAGGCTTCAGAACCCCTCAGGACAAACCCTCAAGGCTTCTGATTCTCAGGATTCTGATTCCAAACCTGCGCCCCAAACAACCCCTTAGGGACTACATTTATAACATAAACAACAAGTCAATGCCAAGGGATGAAAAAAAAGGAAAAAAAAAACCTAAGGTCACACCAATGGTAGCACACAACATTGCCTAAAACTTTGACCTTTGAACCAATACACATGTGACATTTATTAAATCACAATTTTTCTTTTATATATATTCTTCCTTCTCCATTTCAAAAACTTGAAAAAAAATCTTTAGTTAACACCGTCTCCATTTCACAAATCTCATTCAAAATCAAGACATTGTACATAGAAATGCAAGAGCATCAACGGACTCATCAACATCATCATAAATAATACCAAAACAAAAACTCCAAAAATAATACCAAAACAAAAACTCCAAAGAAACACTACAACAGGCAAAAGAATCTAATTCCCTCAAAACTCATTTGCATTTCTAACTAAATTCCCTTCCCCTTAGATTCATCAAAAAGAGGTTGATTCTCCCAATGCTTTTTTTGATACAAATTCTTTTAGAAGCTTTGGGATAAGTCAGCATTGTGGATGAGATATGTAAAGTTTCAATTCAACCAACATTAAGGGGATGTTTGGTTTGTGGGGTTGGATTGGATTGAGTTGGGTTAATAATCCAACTCCTTGTTTGGTTCACCAACAATTATAACCGGTGACTTAATAACTCAACTCGACTTAATAACCCAACCTCATGGAGTTGAGTTATTAACTCAACCGTACGGTACTTTCCGGCGACGGTTCGATGACTCTCCGACGATGGTCCGGCGACTCTCCGACGATGGTTCGGCGACTCTCCGACGACGATCCGACGAGATGAAGAAAGTGAAGAAAAGAAGAAGATGAAGAGAGTTTTGAAGTGTGTCTTTAAGTTGCTAATACTCTAGTTTAAATAGACACCAAAAAGTCCTAATCCTTTTAGAAAAATAAATTCTAATCTTTTTAGAAAAATAAATCCTAAACTTTTTTAAAACATAAATCTTAATTCTTTTTAAATTTTGAAACACTATTTCCTAATCTTGATCTGATTATCCAAATATTCAAATTTAAAACAAATACAATTAAAGCACATAATTTTACTGGGTGTCACAATATACTCATCTAAGAAAAACTTTCGTCCACGAAAGTTACTAGAACTTTACAACGGTCACGCCCTCGAGCCATAATATAAACTTAAACTCTAAACTACTTTAGCACAAGAACAAAGAAGTCAAAAGTATAGCATAACAAGGTGTCAACACGCAAACAACTCAAATAACTTTAACTACTTTACAAAATAAAAACAAACCGGCAGATAACGAGGCGACTTCCTGCGAGAGGCTATAAGGATTGTTGCCTACGATATAGACGAGTATGCATAATCTAAAACTCATGCTCTTATACCAACTATAAGTCTATAACAACCCTAATTTTTCAAACTCAAAATTTCCTAGGGATGTTATTAAGCAACATCGCCTGCACCGAAAATTTCGGTAGCATAACGGCATTGATAGGACTTTGATGACATATCTAATATTTTGTAGATATGCAACTTCAATATGACATAAAATATTTAAGTATGTTGGCATATTTTTAACATATTCACTAGTTAAACTATTTATTTCATTCTGAAGATGTTTATAGACAATAAATGTGTTTAGACAAATTTAAATAAACACTATTCATATGCAAAATATTAATACTTAATTAATACCTACTTAAATTAAAATAAAAAAAAAGTAGTGGTGAACATGTACATAAAAAAATGAATAAAGTTCATATTGAAGAGTAAAAGTTCTAAATAATGAATATTATTGGGAAAAAAATATTGATATCAAACCCAATATCCATTACTTTTGCAAATATCCCTAACATACATTTGGCAAATGGTAATATATATTGTAATTTTATAATTGATCACATAATTGGGTTTTCAAATTGTAGACAAATGTGTTTGTATTTGATTTGTTGTGAAAACAAAGTAAGGAAAAAAAGTCACAAAAAATCAGACCTTTCACTTTATATAAGATAAAAATGATTTTTAAGAAAGAAGAAAAATTGATATCAATCTCAATATCCAGTATTGTTCTAAATATCTCATACATCTTACAAATGGTAATATATATTGTAAATTTGTAATTGATCTCATAATGAAGTTTTGAAATTGTAGATAAATATGTTTGCAATTGATTTGGTGGAAACAAAAAAAGTAAAGAAAAAAAACTGCACCAGATACCCCTGACATAATAACTCAACTCTGCAAATCAAACACTGACTTTCCTGACTCAACTCAACTCAACTCTGCAAACCAAACACTGATTTCCAGAACTCACTAACAAAACAACTCTGCACAATTCAATCCAACTCAACTCAACTCTGCGATCCAAACACCCCAAAGATATAAACTATCTCTTGGTCTATGGGTGTCCCTGTCAAATCTCATCTCAAAGATTTCAATTAAATGTTCATTCAAAAATGTAGGAGTAATTTCTTAGCATTGGTCCTCAGATTGATGTCAATGACCTTTGGCGAAAATACGAAAATAGATCCACCAAAAGCTTGAACAAACACACACAACTCAGAAGAAAATGCGAAATAAATTAAGATTTGAGCAGTAGGTTAAAATGTCGTTCATAAACGTAAACTGAAACAGAATTTTCACAATTTTAGTAAACTCAGAAACCGAAACTCCTCAGAAAACGAAGAATAACCAAACAAAATGAACAAATGCATGAGATCAAAGCATTCCATACAAATCTGGAACAAAAATGCAAAATAAAACATAAAGAAAGAGAACTCGCTGGTGGGAGGGGAAGTCGGAGCCAAAGACTGAGGCTAAGTAACCGACAAGAAGATGGTGAAGACGAGCACGGCGACAACCACCTCCTCGACAACCACCTTCGTTAAAAAGTAGATATTATTCAAAGGTTTTTAAATGCTTTCGATAAATGACCATATATTTTTAAAGGTGTTTTAAAATCCTTTGATAAATACACATCTTTTGTTTTTAATAACCTTCGATAAAAAGTGGATATTTCTCAAAGGTTTTTTATATAACTTCCATAAATGTATATATTTCTCAAAGGTTTTTTAGAAATTTCGATAAAAAATTGTCGAAATAGGTCAATTTTTTTGTAGTGAAAAAGGGAGGAAAGTAGTTGCATTTTTTTAAATAACTAAATCTAGTATTGAAAATAAAAATTAAAAAATGAGATGGAGGTTACAAAAACAATCATAACAATTATGAATAAAATCTATGGATTGAGAATTTGAAAATAACAATAAATTAAGATAAGATATATACTAATGGTTCCCTACCACCATTAATGATCCACGCAAAATTCTTTCACCTTTCTCTAACTCAATGCATATATTAGAATATACATCTATATCTTATATTAAGATAATAAATTAATAAAAATGTTCGTAAATATCGACCCAACATGCAAGAATAAATTAAAAAATTATCTCCACATGCACCATTAGAAAAAAGGTAAATAGGTGTAATTCTTCACTTAATGTTATAATATATCACTTAAAACTCATTCACCTTTCTCCAACTTAGTGTATATACTTGAGCGTACAACTCTGTTTTTTAACGTAGTAAATAAATATATAGAAATATGTGTAGATATAATAAACCTTAGTAATAAGGTTTAGTTGATATCTTTGTGTTTAAAATAATGTTGTTTATGTATCTTCTTGGCTCCACTCATGGATGAATCTCCTTGAACTCCTCTTGAAACGGAGAGTGAGTGTCGTGGGTATGAAGAACGAAGGAATTCATCTATTACTCTTTGAAAGTTTGAATTTTCTGGGATTAATTAAATTGTACTTTATAATTTTGTTGTTACTGTCAAACTAAGTTTGGAATTGAGAAGTTCACTTTGGTATTGAATTTATTCTTTCGTAAGCATTAAGTCAGTGTTGTGTGTTCATTTGCACGAGTCATCTTTGAAAAATCGAATTTGGTTGGTTGTTCATTCCCTTTATTTTTCCTTTATTAACAGTGGTGTTGTCAAGGTCATAAGGCAGCGTGCTTTTCTTTGGCAACTTGTTGGAATTTTGGTTTTTATGAAATCAACGAGTTCGTGTTGCTTTCTCTCTTTTTGACTACGACGCCAATTTTTAGAATGAGTTGTGTTTTTATTAAATTAAGCCTGAGCTAAACACATTTAAGGGGTTCAAGAATTTGATTAGATGTGACTCTAGCCTCAAGGATTAAAACACTCAAGATTGCATCTCGATTGCAATTGCTTGTGTTGATATAACTCTATTGGGATCCTAAATTGATTACTTAGGATCACAATTTGAGCTCGAATTTAATACAGAAAGGGTTAGAAAAGAGCGGATCTCGCACAAACATTGGAGATAAAGTTTAGACATAACTTCTATTTACCCTAGACATAGGGATCAAAGGCTCCAATCAATGAACTTTTAGGGTATGTTTGGGGCACATGTTATAATAACATGTGTGTATTGTAACCTGTGGAATATTCTACACCCCAAACACAAACTATTATAACCTCAGATTATACTATTTAAGTAATATTATATGATTCCACAGACTATTATAACTTTTTGTTATTATAACCCACTCAGCGCCCTAAACAACCCTTTACTGTGACAGCAGACATGCAAATTTCCTACTTAGTCTCTCAACACCAATTTAATGGTGATTGAGAGTGCAAAAGTGGATTTCAATTGAATGCAATAAATGGTGACAATAAACTCATGGATTCTAGGATCACAATTTAGGGGAAGGACAATTTTTGAGCCTCCGTCATTTCATTTACAAGGCATTCCATTATAGGTGTTGTCAGTTACTTTGCAGCTAGCATTAATTTATGTGGTAGTAGTACTTATCATACCTTGCAACTAGCATTTATTTATGCAGTAGTAATATACTTATCATACTTTGCAACTCGCATAATGCAAAATCTAGTTCTGCAATTTTTGTCCTTTAAATAATTTACCATCACAACTACCTTCACCATTTGTTTTGCATTGTACCTTGCAACTTGCATTTACTCGTACGTTTTGTTGAACCTAACTCTTGTTAATTTGTTCCATTGGGACACAATAACTAGGACTACCCTTACTACTTGAGTCGATAATGTGCACTTGCACTAGAGTCGAACTAAGTTCACTTATTATCTTTTCACCCTAAAGTTTACCCGACCAAAATATCAACCCAACGTGTAAGAATAAATGAAAAAAAATTAATCCTCACTCACACATGTGCTATTAGCAAAGGTAAATAGTTATAGCTATTCACTTAATGGCTCCACCTAAAACTCTCTCATTTTTCTCCAATTTAGTGTATATACTATTTTTAACGTAATAAATGAGTAGAAATATGTGTAAATACTCACCCAATGTGCAAGAATAAATAGAAAAATTAATCTTCACCCACATGTACCATTAGAGAAGGTAAATAGATGTAATTATTCAATATACATAAATACCCACTCAATGTGTAAGAATAAACCGATTTGGAGCAGGATTAACTCTTGAAGAACAAAATGTAAGATCCTATAATTTCATACAACACCAAATTTTTCAGTTAAAACAGAAATTGGCAACACTACAAATGGTCTTTCAATGAAGAAACATACAAAAGATCAACAAACAAAAGAAAAATAATGGTAGTGTGCAAACAAATGAATTGGCATAGACCTGCATAATTGTTTTTCTACAAAAATAATGGCAGTGTGCAAACTTTTTCTCTGCAAGAACAAAATGTGGCAATTTTTCATCAAAGAGGAAATGCAATAAAAAGCAAACCCTGCATGTGCCAATTGTTCTAACTTAAATTCATTTCAAACACCATCTATCAAATGAGATGAGAATACGAAACCATTAACGATTATATGGACCTGCAAATGTGTAAGTGAGATCGAGAAATCAATGGAGGTTTAAAAAATGCATAAATCTATGAGATTTAAACGAAAGTGAGAGAATACTAAGATTTATGAAATCTTGCACTTGAGATAGGCGGACAATAGATAATACTATACACCAAGGGTAGAATGGTCAATTACTTCTATTCATTCTCTCCCTTATAATTATGGTAGACATAATTACAAATAAGAAACATTTTTTATTCTATTTTGATTGTAACTATTTATTTTTAGACACTCCTTACAATTTTTCAAAAAAACCAAAATAAAAGACCTACTTAAAAGGCGGGTCAGTAACAACTAAGCCTCTAATGAATCTTCTAGAACTTCTTCCATCCACTTTCATTTCCTCGAGAAACTGTAGGCATGATCTTGCAATTATATGCATAAGGTAGTTTGCTCTTCGATCACACCATGTAAAGCGGTTAAACTTCAAGAATTTTGAAATCTCCTTAATTTCTTTTATGATCCGACCCAATTCTGTGTGAATTTGGTTGTTTAATCTAAGTTGAATCTGTCTCCACTTTTAGTCGGTTGAAGCTCATTTCTCCTTGTCACGTTCTATTATTTTTGTTATATTGTTTGGTTTCAACCTATCATAAACTAATTAATTTTAGATTAATGTTTTTTAAGTTAATCTAAAATGGTTTGGACCTTTGTTTTAGCTCTTAAGTTTAAAGACTCATTGTTAAGGTTGGACCCAAAGTTGGAGGAGCCCAAATGTACCTTTCTTGATCTCCTATTACCTAAACCCATTTGTTCTTTTTTTGTTATTATAAAAGGGTGTGTATGGGCCTTAAGTGAAGAAAAGTGTGAATTGGGTCTCATTGGGTTTATTGTTATAATTAGGGTTTTTTTGTTTCTTTTAAGAGAGAAAAGAATAGAGAGAGAAAGAAAGGGTTGGGGGGCTCGATAGAAGGCTGAAGAACAGGGGGTTTCTTCGATAGAGAGAGAGGGAAATCTGGAAAATACCATGGTTTTTCAGCCATGAGAAAGATATCGAGGGAGCTCCGTCCTTATAGCAGAAATCTACCGTCCACCGTGGGTTGCAGTTCGCAAGAAGGGGTGACTGTTGCCGTGGAGTTGTTGCAGGTTGATCGTTCTGCTATTTGAAGTTGCTGTACAAACGTGAGACTCAACCTTCTTTCAACCTTTGTTTATGAGATCCTCCAAAGGTTGTATCTCTCCTTTTTTTCTTTCCTTTTAGTTTAGATTCAAGATTTAATCCCAAAGGTTGTTAGACTCTCAATCTGGAATAAAGATTGGTTGTAGTCTCCTTTTTGGGCATAAATCTTGGAATCTTGTTAAATCCTAAATGTTAAATGTATCTTTAGATATCCTGCTGTAAGAATTCTCTGCATACTCCCGTATATCTCTAATACTCTAATAAACTGTCTAGTAAAGGCTTAAAACACCTTTGCAAGTGGAGTAGGTCGTTTTATGACCGAACCACTATAAATATTGGTGTTCTCTGATTGTTCTTTACTGTTTTTGCATTTCTTTAATTACTGTCCAACCCATAAATTGTAATAAAATCGCTTATAAACTTGTTGTAAACACCTCAAACTTGTCTAAAATTGGTTAGACATAGGATTTGGATCTTGGCATATAATAACAATTTTTCACTCTAAACCGATAAAATTGAACCCTAAGTTTATTGTACTACAATTTTTATCCTTAGATCAATTTCTATTAATTCACCCACTAATTTTAATTGATACTAATTACTGCTAACGCAAAACAGTATAAGTGCACATTTGTCAAAAAAATATATGGAAATACTCCCATAATCGTATTAAGGGAACAAATGTAACAAAAACTTCCGAGTTAATTAATAACACAATTGCTCACAAATTGTAGCCAAAAGTAACCAAGAAAATCAAATATTTTGGAGTGCTTCATGAACATAAGTAAAAACAACTAAAACTGGAACAGGCAAGAAAACAAGGATGAGAAAGCAAAGGATTCAAATCTGATTCAACACTAAGGAAATGTGTCATCATGTGTCATAATTTTGCTCAACTATGCAAAGAACATCTGGTGATTGTTATCCATTTGTGTCCACTTGTACAATATGAACAGAATGCTACTGAGATACACGCACAACCTACCCTAATCAACACTTAACACCGTGAATCAAGTTCAACACCTATTTAGTCCTTTTTAAAGTGTTTTTAGGAGTCTAAGCAATTAAACACACATATCTATGACTAATGTTAACTTAGATAAATAAAGAACACAACTAAAAAATTGTAGAGGTTCTTGTCTTATGTCTAGGTACAAAAAAGTAAGGGTGTGCAAGAAACCAGTTTTTTCGGTTTGAAATTTTAGAAAACCCCAATATTCAATTCGGTTCATGGTTTATATTATTTCGAAAATAGTAAAATCAACCGAACAGAAAATAATTAAAAAAATCCACAAGACCATTTTAAAGCCCATATAGAAACCCTATTTTATTTTCTTTTATTCCTAACCATTCCTTTCTCTCTACAGCTCACTCACGTATTTTCATGTTTTTTTTTTGTCTTTTCATAACTTTTCACTCTCTCTTTCAGTTTTTTCATCTTATTTTCCCTCCAATTGTCAAATCCACTTTTCTTATTTTCTTCATCCCCTTCTCTCTAATCTCTTCTTTCTAATTTCTAGTTCTCCTCTCCTCTAGCCTTCTACGAATCACATTTCCCTCTCGCTTCCCACTCGCCCCCTTCTCCCCACAACCCATGGCAACATACCAATGGTTGCAGCAGCGAGCCGGTGACATGTAAGTCTCCTCCCTTTCTCTTTCGTTCTCTTCTGTATGGGGTTCGACGACGACACAATCACATTTTCTCTTATATCTCTCGTTGGCGGTCGTTTTCCTTTCGAGGCTCAATTTGTAGCTCGCCCGCTGTAGATTCTTTTTTGTTTAAAAAATAAAAGAAAATGGTTAAAAACTGAACCGAGTAAATCAGAATGAATTGGTTTGGTTTTGAACCAAAATCGAAGAATATTTCGGTTTACTCGGTTTAGCTACCTCACGAACCAAGAGGTTCGGTTTTGTCTTTGGTTTCGGTCAAAACCGGACCAAACCGAACCATGCACACCCCTACAAAAAAGCAAAATTCCATTTTTAGACTCTTATCCTAGATTGTTTGTATGAAACTCATGCTCGATCCAATATTTTCATTATCAAATCTCATACAAACTATGTTAATTCTAGTGATCAGTTTAACCTAATAATGAAACTTGAACTCAATAAAAGTAAATAGTGTTAAATGTTAAGCAATGTTGTTGAAATCACATGATCGGGCTTATCTCCCTTTTAGGATATCCATTTCATTGAATCTCCTCCCAATAGTTTAGGTAACCATTGAAAAGAAAACTAAAGTGCAGAAAATAAGGAGAAAACACGAATAAGAAAGAATAAACTTCATCGAAATAAAGAACTTGAATACACAACTTAAAGTTTAGAATTGAAATAACGACATTTTTTAAAATTATAACTTAGAAAATTGAATTTAAATGTAAAGACAGAAACTTACAACTCAAATGAAGAATGAAAACATCAACTAAATTTGAAAGAAAACAGAAAGTACAAAACTTAAACGAAATCGATAAAGAACGTGAAGTTTGTTTCTCCTTTCTAACTTGTTCAACCTTTTTTCAAGGAGAATAAGTACTTACGCTTCCTTTTTTTGAAGTTCGTGTTTGAATGGATTATGAACAAAACTTAGAGAGACTTGGTGTGACATTTGAAACTAAAGAGAGAACGATAGAACTTTGATGAAAAAATAGAAATCAAATTTTGCTTGAGCCACCTTTTATAGACCTCAAAACCTAGGTTTTCTACCAAGATCAATGTCAGAAGGTATAATTGACAATAACCCTTGATTTGAGGAGATTCGATGGAGAATCTTTATGAAAATCTACAAATCTGTGTTTTCTACACTTCTTGTCAATTAGGTCTAGTTGTGGGTGCATATGTGGTCGCATTTGTATTGTTGTCCAAATGTTCTAAATGCAGACACATTTCTAGGTGCATTTTTTACAACTTTTTGGTTCTCTGGGCACTTTGTTATTTTATGACTCTACACTTGCCAATTTTTGCTTTTGCTCTTCAATGTTGTCACAATGCTGACACATTTCACATGACTTGTAGTTAGTCAAATTTCTACTTCATCAAATGTTGTCACAGTGTTGGCACACATAAGTCATTTTTACCCTTAGGCATAAAAACATCAAAACTTAACATGTTCTTACAAAGATAGAAAAGGCTCTTTTTACACATATTTTCTTATTTTTATAAAATCACGCTCTCAAATACATGTTAAGTTTGCCTTTACACAAAGTCATTCTAAGTGACATAAAATACGATAATAAACCACTCTCTATGCAATAAGCATTATTTTTAGAGTTAAAACACTCATAAATGAGTTTTATCATAAACTAGTGTAAAAATCTTATAAACACTACAAGAATTTTACCATTTTCCGACGTTATTTACCCCGACGCTTAAAAAATGGTCGAAAAAAGGAGTAATGCCGACGGTTTGATAAGTGGTCGGCAAAAGTGAGGGAATTGTCGACCGTTTGATAAGTGGTCAGCAAACGTAAGGGTAATACCGACGGTTAAAATAAAATGGTCGGGAGAAGTGAAGAAAAATGGCAACAATTTATAAAATCACCGAAAAAAGTGTGTTACAAGGCCGACCGTTTATGAAATGGTCGGCAAAAGTGATAAGAAATACCGACCATTTTATAAAATGGTCGGCAAAAGTGATTAGAAATGTCGACCATTTATAAAATGGTCGGCAAAATGTCTCTAATATGAACCCCTTTTTCCCCTCTATTTTAAAAATGCCGACCATTTTTAAAAATGGTCAGCAAAAGAGCAAGAAATACTGACCATTTATAAATTAGTCGGTAAAAGTGATTAGAAATGCCGACCATTTATAAAATGGTCGGCAAAAGTGCTCGAATATGAACACCATTTACCCTCTCTCTTTTTAGAAATGCCGACCATTTATGGAAATGGTCGACAAAAGAACAAGAAATGCCGACCATTTATAAAATGGTCAGTAAAAGTTATTAAAAATGCCGACTATTTATAAAATGGTCGGCAAAAGAGCGCAAAAATAACCCATTTTTCCCTCTCTTTTTCCCCCATTTCCCCCCTTCTCTCTTCTCTTCTCACCTTCCTCTTCTCTCTTCTCTTCTCACTTTCACCTTCTCTCCCACCACCAAACGCTCTCCTCGCCGCTCACCACCCCAACCGTCGCCGGCAACCGCCGCCCGCCGCTCGTTGCACGCCGCTTGCCTCCACCCTTTGTAAGTAGTTTTTTTTTGTTGTTTTTAAGTTTGTCTTCTCTTAGATTTGAGTAATATTGCAAAGTTCTTATGTTTTTAGTAGTTAATATACTTAGATTCAAGATTATTATAAAAATCTATTCAAGTTAATTATGTTTTGATTTGGGAATCTTAGATTTATGATTTCGAACTCATTTTAACATTTTTGTTAATATTTTGGACACTTTTGAACTCATTTGGGCACCTTCACTAGTATTTCGAACTCATTTGTACACTTTTGCTAATATTTCAAACACTTTTGAACCCATTCGAACCCTTTTACTAATATTTCAAACACTTTAGAACTCATTTGGCATATTTGTATTTTAAAATTTAATTGTAGTCTTTTTAAGGCTAATTACTCTTATTCATGGGTATGGAGTTGAATATTGTTGGTTCGGTTGAACATAAGTTGGTTAGACCTTTTATATAGTTTACATTTATCTAACATATACTCTTCATAATATTTTTGTTTACATATACATTTTATTTGTACTTAAAGTTTAGTTATAGTTAATTTGTATGGTTTATTATTCTCATTCATGGGGAGTTGAAAATATATATTGTTTATAAGGCCCATTTAGCAGAATTTCTTGTTTGTATTTTTAATTAAAAAAAGAACTACATTTAGTAATTAATATGCTTAGATTGAATATTATTTTGAAAATCTATTTAAGTTTATTATGTTTTGAGATTTGTGTAACCATAGATTTGCAAGTTGGAACACTTTTTAACATAAACCAACAAATTTTCTAGCTTCTTTGGTTAAGAAAGTATGTAGGAATCTACTATTGATTCTTTTAAAACTCAAATAAAGTGGGTATGGATCATATTCTTACGAGTATTTGCCACTTTAGTACTCCTTGAATTTGACCATGTGGATTTCAATGTTATATTGATGTTATTTTCATTTTTTTTATCTTCATTGTGGACTATAACACAGGATACGAAGTTGACTAACATGGAAGCAATGCTTATGCAACTCATTTATTTACAAGGAGGATTGCCAAAGTAGGTATGATCTATCCACTAATATTTTGTGTATGGCTATCCTGCAGTAAAGGTAGCCAATGTGTTGGGGGGTTAGTATGTTTTGGGATTATGTTTTGAGATTAAATTGAGTTTAGGAGGTTGGGATCAAAACATGCTTGCTTATTATACATAGTGAGAAGTTGTGTATGGTTATCCTGCAGTTATGGTAGCCAATGATTTGAAACTATTTGATTTGTATGAGTTTCTTTGAGTTTATGTTCATGATCGTTGAGTTTTGGAAGCTATCTATGTCATTGACAAATTTGCTCGTAGTTGATTTTGAACTTCTTGCTTATTGTTTTGTAATATTGATACTTGCTAATATATTTAGAATTTCTTTGGATATGGTTATATGACTATTGTAGTTATGGTAGCCAATGAATCGATTTAAGTGTAGGTTGATGCTTAAAAATCGATTTGAAGTTAGGGGGTGGATGAGATATTATTTGAAGTGTGAAGGAGATACATGGATTGATGTATATAGATTGTTTATCAATCAATCGGTCCTTTGGAGTTTAGTAATTTGGTTGAACATGTTTAGCTATTTAGTTAAGCTTTGGTTTCATTCCTTTGAGAAGCAATTTAGTTAAGTTTTGGTGGTTGGTGCTTAAGTTAAGTTAAATGTGTCCATAAATATTCTTTAATTATGAGGTGTAGGTTACTTTTTTTTTTTGTGGTTTTTGGGTTACATATTGAATTCTTGAGAACATGCTCCAATTGGAGATTGCTAGATACTTGATTGATTGTTGAATAGATACGTATTTCACAAGGAAAGCTTGTGAACTTGGATCGTCAAAGGAGGTTAAAGATTACAAAATAAAATCCGAGAAGGAAGTTCTTAAAATTTTATGCATATGACAATTTCTTTTTGAGTAGTAATTCTATTGTGTTTTATAACTTTGGATTTTCATTTTGTTTTTTACTTTTTTGCTAAGTGTTGTTTATAAGTGTTTTTGTAATTGTTCATTTGGTATAGACTTAGATTTAGTTAAGTATATTAAGTGTTGTTTGTAATTGAGTTTTATGTTTTTAGTTGCCGGTTTTGTTTCTATGCTTCTATGTTTTAGTAAGTTTGAAAAGTTTGGTAAGTTTGTAATTGTGATTTTTGTGTTATGTGAGTGAGAATGATAGTTATGTATAGGAAGAGTAAGTAGAACTTTATTGTTTAACTTTTTTTGTTTGAATTATGTTTGGGCTTAAAGTCGTTTGAAATCTATATGTTGAAATTTAAGTTTTAGTTAAAGCTTGTTTATATTGTTGATTTGGTATAACTTTTTTGCTAAGTGTTATTTGCAATTGTTTATTTGATATAATTTTAGATTTAGTTAAGTGTATTAAGTGTTGTTTTAATTGTGTTTTATGCGTTTAGTTGTCGGATTGGATGAAGTTTTGTTTCTATGTGCTCCTATGTTTTAGTAAGTTTGGTAAGTTTGTAATTGTGATTTTTGTGTTATGTGAGTGAGAATGATACTTATATATAAGAAGAGTAAGTTTGGGTTTAGTTTCTTCATTTGATTTTTTATGTTATTTTTTTGTTATATGTTTATATAGTTTTGATCTTAGGTTCATGTCTTTTCATATAGGTGGATCGACTCGACATTGCTCACAAAAGCAACACGAAGATCGTCATGAAGATAACGTGTAGTTAACTTGAGTTTAATATATAAAATTTTGTTTGTAGATTGGGTTATTTGGTCAAAAACTGTATTTTTATTTTGTATGAACAAAGTGTAATTAACTTTAATTTAATTTAAGTAAATTTTTTATTCAATTTGTGTATATTTTATTTCATGTACATCAAGTTTGAAATTATAGTGAAAATCCAAATAAATACCTATTTGAATAGGTAAAATATCAAATAGAAGCAATAGGCAATTCCAATATATGTCGACCATAATTAAAATATTGGTCGGCATTTCGAAGATATGCCAACCAAAACTAAGTTGGTCGGCAAAGCTTAGAAATGCCGACCAAATATTAAATTTGGTTGGCATTTCTTTGATAGGCCGACTAACACCGATTGGTCGGCACTTCTTAGAAATGTCGACCAATTTTTTTATGGTCGGCATTTCTTTACAATGTCGACTAAATAAGATTTGGTCGGCATTTAGGTTTGGTCAGCCTTTCGAAGACATGCCGACCATAAAAAAAATTGGTCGGCAAAAGGTTTTCCGACGAGGATAAGCCGACCATTTTGCCGACGAGCTTTTTTCCGTCGGAAATACATTTGCCGACCATATTTTGGGATTTTCCCGACCATTTGTGGCGTCGGGAAATCCCAAAATTCTTGTAGTGAAAATATGTATTTGATTTTTATATGACTAGGTTGAAATTAAATATGCCCAAATGAGGATGGTTAAGTAATAATTGATATGTATTATTGATCAATGGATCACAAGCTCGAATCTGCCACCAAAATGTTATTGAACTGAAAGAAGTTGAAATTAAATATCATAGAATTTTTTTATCTTGAATGTGACTAAATCGTAAATTGAATAATTTCTTAATACAACTAATATAAAATTAAATATTATTTATTTTTCTAATTTTTCTCTTTGAGTTTCGTAATTCAAATTCAACTCAATTACAATTAATTTTTCAAAAAAATTTAAACCAATATTTGTTTTTCGAATTTTGAAATTAAGATTGGAATAAAATTAGATTTTTTTTTTCATAATTTGAAGTTCTAACTTAATAATCAAAGGAACGATATCTAATTTGTTGTTCATTTTGTTTTCTTATAACTAAGTTAAAAATAAATACATTCATTTAGATGTTCAGTTTTAACATAACTCATCTCATATTTGATTAGGCATCCTAATACGAACTCAACAAATGGAAAAAAAAAGGACTAATTTTATTATTAATTCCAACAAATAGAAAGAAAATATTTTTTTTAATATGACTAGTTATCATCTTTATTTTACTAAGTTTGGAAATAAAATATCTTATACTTCTTTTCCTAAGTACATCTTATACTTTTGTTACTTCAATTAATTTGAAATGATTTCTTTTTTACATGCTAACTTAAAATTAAAATATACTTTGCTTCTAAAGTTTTATTTTAATTTTTTATATGTCATATGAATTTTTAAAAACAACATTTTAGTACTTTAAATTTTTTTTAAAAATTCGAATGTTTTCAAATTAAATTGACCGAGGAAACAACCCATTTGAAGCATTCAAAGAACCTAGGCGAATAGAAAATAAAGTTAAGAAGCACGTGATAGAGAAAGAAGGATGTTATGGGTGAAATTGGAAGGACAAATTTGGAATACAGTGGAAACAAAACGGCAAACACACAAAGAATGACCAAGACCATGCAAAAGTAGAAGAAACTAGGCCTTCAGACTGTGCAAGAGTTGAGAATTGGGCTCGAAAGCCAGATCTCTGATCGGCCTCAGCCTGCCAAAGGTCGAGATCGAGGCCAACCACGATCCAGTCGAGTCCGAGCCGACCACGACCCAGCCGAGGTCGAGGTCGAGCCCGACCACAACCCAGCCGAGGCCTAGCCCAATTGGGTCAAGGCCGACCATAACCCAGCCGAGGTCGAGGCCGAGGCTGAGCTCTCTGTAGGATCAATCCGTCTTCTTCTTCCTCTTCTGGGCCCCGATCCGCATCCGAAGATGATCCTCTCCTGTTTCATGATGGATTATGGTTGACACCCTAGAAAAACCTATAAATATTCCTTTTATCAAAAGAAAGGTAACTTCTTCTCCATTCTAGAAACCCTTGCTAAACTCATCTAAACATTCTCTGACTTAAGTATCGGAGCCTGTGTGGCAAGCACCACACCGGTGTTCAGATCTTTCTTCTTTTGCAGGCCACATTCTTTCCCTCTTAAAACAAATTCACAGTGGTTGTCACGTGAAGGTCAGGTGAGTTATCCTGTTCGGATTTTGACAACAACAAAGGAAAAATAAAAAAAGGAAAAATACCAAGTATAAAAAGATAAATTAATAATAATACAAATAATAAATATTAATAAAGCTATAAAGTAAGAAACAGGGAGAGAGATAAATTCAAACATTATTGTAATTGTAATTATAATGAATTAATTGATTAACACGAGAAAAATAAAACATAACTTGTTGTTTAACCTATGGCTTTCGGTGCTTCCTAAACTCTCGTGTCGAAGAGGATTGGGCTTAGGAGCGCCCAAGTCCTAACCCATCCTAAGTCGAACCTTCTAAACAAACAAGAATGTGTTGGGTGGGAGATTTTAATTTAAAATGAGCCAGTTGTCAGTCTAGTCAACTTTCTATTTGGTCATTAACAGTTCTAAGACTAAAATTAAGCATTATTGAAATCTTAAGTGGCCAAAGTATTAGATTTTGAAACATTGAGAGTAAAGAGAGACCAAGATCGAAAACTTAGGTACTAAAATGTTGGGTTTTATGTTCTAAAACTCGTGGGTTTGTAAATTGAATGTATATTCTATTTTGTAATAAATATGTTATTGAAATTTATTCAAATAAAGGTGTTATTGAATAAAGTGAATGGTATATTTTGAAACCCTAATCCAATAAAAAACTCATGGCTATAGGATGTATACTTGAACTTTATGTGTGACATAAAAGTGGATTAGGTTCAAGTTATAGCCAGAACGGCTTATGGTATACGGATAGGGTTGGGTACCTTATCCTAGAGACACTATGGGTGCAACCTACTTTGTAAAGTACAAACGATGTGATCCTGAATCGTTCATGTGGAGACATGCGAGTGGGGTTGTCCTATACAATGAGTTTGCATAAGACTGGACCAAGAAATAGTCACTTAGACTTTATAACTCCGTTTACTCTCTTAACTGACTATATTCATACGATGACCTAGGTAACTAAATCTTAATCCTGAGCGTGCCATAAACTCCTGTTTATTTGGATTATCCTTAGATTTGCATGGGTGAGAGTGACCTAAGATTGTCGACTTAATAAGCCTCCCATTTTCAGGGATAAGACTGGGTAGATAGCTTGGAACATAGTTCTGCAAGATGGAATTCACTCCTACCCGCTTTAGGGATTAGTACAGAGGTTGTTCCCTTAAGTGTTGGCTCCGGGTCTTGAACAAAGGGCCCACCCCTCTCATTGGCCCGAGAAGGATTCGGTTTGTTGGTTGGACCACAAACTAATTGTTCATTAGAGGATCAGTGGGAGTTAAGGAACAAGAAGTAATTACAGAGGGTAAAGCGATATTTTTGACCCAAATTGTAATTCTGAACGACTGTGAAGGATCGACTTACTAATCATGGTTATATCGAGTAAGCGAGAAATATATCTACAAAGTGAGAAGAGTGCAATCATTGGGTTTTAGTGCGGTGTCGATGGTTAACGAAAGTTGATTAGCTAGGTGAAGAGTTTGGTCGGTTAATCTCGTATCGTTGGAGCTCATGATCCAGTAGGTCAATTAGGTCCCCTTACTAGCTCGGACTAAGCCTTGTAACATTTGAGAGAAAAGAATTTGAATTGTTCAAATTCGGTTTTGGGAGAAAACGTTAATTATATGTGATATACTTAATGTGTCACAGTTTAATTATGAATTAAACTATGATAAAGAAGAGGTGGAAATATTTAAATATGATTTAAATATTTATTCGGTTTATAACATGAATATGGATTCATGTTCGAACGGTCGATTTAAGAAATCGGGATTGGTCCAATTATTTAAGTTGATATTTGATATTAAATTAAATAAATTATTTAAATTAATTAATTAAATTGTTTAAATTAATAAATTTATTTTATTTTAAAATTAAATTTATATTCATTTTGAATTAAAATTAAATGAAAATTCAAATTGAATTTGAAGTTTTAATTGGACCAAACTCAAAAGGGTGAACAAGCATCTTTAAATGTCAAATTCACCATAATTGAGCACCTTCTTCTTGCTTAATCCTTCTCATCTTCATGTTGTCATCTTCTCCTAACTTGAAGAAGCTTTTGGTTTCTTTAATTGAAGAAGAAACCAATGGATTAAGTAGGATTTATCAGAATTTTTTCTGATTTACGTTTTCAGACCTTTCTCTCATCTCTCTTCAAATTCTCTCTATCAAAGATCACACAATCTGTTCCAAGGCCTGAGGATAGTAGGAAAGACACTAAAGGTTGTCCACAAAGTGTTTGTAAAAAGAAATTGTCCACGGATTAGGAGAATTTTTAGCTACAAAGGTATGAGTTCTCATTCTCTGTTTTTCCAGATTTGAGCATGCTTTTTATTTTGTAAAATCGATCAACTTAGAGTGTTCAAGATCTGAAATTGCTTCCGCTTTCTTAATATATACTCTTTCATAAAATGATATTTTTCTCTTTTATTTTACCACTATTTTTTTAATGTTCAACAACATGGTGGAAAATTTAAGGTCAAAAGTTTAACAAAAATGAGTTACAAAATAGAAATCCTTGTATAACATAAATGAGTTACAAAATTGGAACTCTATTTTAGAAATTAAAAAATTAAAAATCTAGGTAAGAAATGAGAGAATTTAAAATCTATTTCACAATGTATTTAGAAAAAGTATTTTTGGAACTCTATTTTAGAAATTAAAAAATTAAAAGTCTACTTAAGAAATTAGGGATAGGGGTGAGCAAAAATACCAAAACCGACATTAATCGAAAGCAAACCGACCAACTGAGGGCGGTCGGTGGGGGCTTTGTGAAGGTTTCAGATTGGGTCGGTTTTTGGTCTTCACAAAACCGAATCAAAAATTAAAATATATATAATAATAATAATAATAATAATTAAAAAAAACTAAAAATTTCTCAAAATAATTAAATAATAATTATTAAATAATAATAAAGTAATAATTATAAATTATTAAATAATTAATTAAATAAATATTTATATATATATATATATATAAACCAATTAAAATGACCAAATGGGTGATTCGGTCAGTCCAGTTTTTAGTAAGGTTTTTCAAAGAAAAAAATTTCCAATCAACCGACCAGCCTTGTTAGTTCAGAAGTCGGTTGAAATTAGTTTAAAACCGGACCGGACCGACCGTGCTCACCCCTAATTAGGGATTTAAAACTCTATTTAAAAAAATATTTAGTAAAGTATTTTTGAAACTCTATTTTATAAATTAAAAAAAATCTATTTAAGAAATTGGGGAATTTAAACTCTAGTTCATATCATAAAGTATTCTGAAACTATTTTTTGAAATACTTTAAAAATTTAAAAAAAAAATGAAAGTCTATTTAATAAATGAGGGAATTTGAAACTCTATTTTATAAAGTATTCAAAAACTTATTTTTGAAATTCTATTTTAGAAATTAAAAAATTGGAAGTCTATTTAAGTAATTAGGGAAATTAAAATTTTGTGATGCCCGAGAATTTCAGGTAAATTTATTTATTTTGGGGAAGCTAATTTCGGGCTCGTTTAGTTGATTTTGGAATTTTGGGCCAGAAGGTTAATTAGTGGATCTTGTAGGGACCCAAATAATTAACCCTCACCCTTAAATTAGGTTGCATGTGTCCCTTGCTTTTCACATCGAGCGTATTATAGGAGGAGTCGAGGTAAACACTTTCCTTTTTCCCATTTTCTTTTCTCTTCTCCTCTTTATTTTCCTTTTCCTTTATTATTTTTCATTTTCCCTTCTTTTCTTATTTTCTCCCCTCTTTCCTTCTCCTCGTGCGGACCACCCACCAAGCGACCTCCCCAACCCGTCGAGCCGCGCGAACGACGCCGCCGTGTGAGCCTTGGCCAACCTCCACCTTCCGGTAAGCCGCCCTTGGCTCGACGCGCGCACACGCCCGTCGACCGCGCAACACGAGAAGTCGACGCGATCTACAACTTCTCACCGTCGCCGAGTCGATCTTCGTGGACGATTTCCGTCGCTCTCTGCCTCGTCGTGAGCCTTGTCGTCGCCGATAAGAGGTGTGTTCGCCGGTGAGTTTTCGTTTTCAAAGAGACCCATGAATTTTGTTCGGTCGGTTCAGTAGTTTTAATTCGATTCTCTTATTTTGGAGGTTGGTTTTGAATAGATCGGCCAACGGGCTTTTCAGAAACGGGTCTCACTTTCGCCACTGTATTCTTTGTCGGAGAAGGTTCGGTCGAACAGTTTCGGCTTCTCAAGCTCGTGTTGGGCCTCAGTTGTGGTAACTCGGTTATTAATGACAAGTTACTTTAGTTGGCATTTTAAGGACTTTGTTTTGATTTCAGATTTTTGTTAAACAAGGACTCAATTGTACCAAGAAAGTTACTTAGGAGCACGCATTCAATTCCCGAACCCTCAAGCATCATGTAAGTAGTCATTTGGTTTAACGTCGAACTCCTAAGCGAAGGAGTACGACGTACAACATTACTTTGTTATGAGTTCTTGAGATGTTGTTCTTATTGAACCTTAGAATAGTTTTCTATAGGTCTTTTGAGTTTGAAAGCATGCCTTTATGAGTTTATCCTTGACATGATTGAATGGATATTGCCTCAGGTTTGTAAATCATGTTTGATTTTGCTTTACCATGTTTACATAGCTTATGTATCCTGTTATGTGAAGTTATGTGATGTGGGGGTCGATTGTTCAAGTTGTGCCTAACATTCCTAATAAGTGTATGGTTTGAGTTAAAACTCGGTTAGTTTGAGAACCTAGTTGGAATTGAGACCCTTGGACTGGGTCGAGGACGTTAGGAATGCCTAGATGGGACCCCTAATCACCTTATGAATAAAGCCCGAGAACCGACACTTAGTAAACCATGAGTTGCACCTGAGCGGGTGATAATCCCATGTAATGGGATTATTTTTGGCACTTTCCATTGCTTATTTCTACTCAAAATTGAGTGGTGGGCGTGTTTAAGTCGTTTTCTTAGCGTGTTTTTGTTGAGTTTTGGAGTGTAGTATATTTAGTGTCTAGTTGTTTATTTTCTTGGTTGTGTTAGGTTAATTTTAGTATTTTGTGTGTTATTGTTGCGTAATATTTTATTGCAATACATGAAGAAGTGCAGGGTCAAGTTTTTAGTATAGTGATTTATGAGTCCAAGTATCGTCCTCGGGAATGGGTTTCTAGATTAATTAATTATTAAGGTACTAATTCTCAATTTTAGCTAAAGAAACATAACATGGATAGTTGGTTGAAGTAAATACAAACAAACGAACAAACATGTGGAGACACAGATTGATGGATTTGGGAGAAGTGATTTTACAAGTTAAAGACCTAACTGGCACATGCATTCAACCAATGAGATGAAATTATAAACAAGAAGTGAAATACTCAAGAAAATCTCTCGATTCTTAGTAAGCCTCACACATGCAATAAACTCATAGTCTCCATATGAACCTATAACATGCATGGCATTAAGCAACTTCTTTATGTGTTTCCCTAAGATTTCTAGGTCGCTCTCGTGCCAGACTTCCAAGGATTTTGACAATTTTGCTCTAATTCAAGCTTTATCTCTCGAGTCCACTTAAATCAACAAATTAAAACGTAAAGAACGAATTGCCAAAAATAGCGACATAGCATGCTTCAATACATCACAAGAAAGTCATAACAAGTAAATCAAATCCTACTACAATGTTTAGCTACTCTAAATCACATGAAAAACAAACTAAACAAGTAGTAAAACGTCTTAGAACGCTATTACAAATTGAAAGAAAGAGAAATAAACTTAGGTGTCGATGCTTGGGTCCTTCGTCTCAGAGCTCTCGTCTTCGATCTCGAACCTCCACGAATGCTTTGGCTCCCAAAATCACTCTTTTCTCTCTTCTTACAAGGTGTATTTCAATTTAGGGCAAAACTCTACCAAATTGTGCTCCCATTGCAAGAATCATAAGGTTGTATTAATAGGCATCAATGGGGCGTTACAGTAACGCTAGGGGCAGCGTTGCAACGCTGCACCCTAAAAACGTGTGGTAAATATGGAAACTATCGGCGGCGTTGCAAACGCCCTGCATGCGACTTCTCATGCGTGCGCGCCCGACGCAAAGCGGCGTTACGCAACGCTATCGGCGATGATCTTCAAAGTTTTGTTTGGCTGCGTTCTGCGTTGCAACGCTCTATATGGCGTTACAAACGTCATCGCCTCGGGTCTTGACTTGGTTTGGTCTTCTCTCTTCCATTTGATGTTATATTTAGCTCCAAATAGCCTTGTTTTGATCCCGAGTGATCCAAATTTCTCCAATAGCTCCGTTTAAGCTCATAACCTGAAATTGAATAAATTAACCACGTAAAAGCCCCGAAATCATTATAAAACTAGCAATAATTAAGCCTAAGGATAACACATTTTGTGTGCTATCAGTTATTTGTTTTGTTGAGTTTGCTTGCTTTATGTTTGTTGTGTGTTGAGTTTTGTGCATTTAGTTATTGTTCGTGACCGTGTTTTGTGGTCGGTTGTGCTTTGAGTTTTGTTTGGTGTGTGTGTAGGAAGAAGATGAAGGTTGTTGCACCTTTGATTTAGCACCACTACAACAGTAACTTTAAAAAGAAGAAGAAGGCTCGATGTGGCAGCAATGTCACAGCATAGTAATGTCACAACATTGCTGCAACATTGAATTCAGGCAGAAAAGTCAAATCTGGGGCCCACCTCTCGGAATGACGCGATTTTGAGGCCAAAAATCTAATTTTAAAGATTAGGATTGGCTTTTTATGGAAAAAAAGAAGGTTTAGGGGCTTGAGTGCAAAAGAAAGAAAACAAAAGTCTTACCCTAATTTGGAAAAAGGGTTGAAATCGATTGGAAGGGAGTCTTATCGAGAAAAGGAGGCAGCAAGTAAGAGACCGAAAACAGCAGAAGAAGAGAGGAGATCTAATCAAAAGTTGCTGCAACCTTTCCTTTTGCCCTTGTTTTCTCTTATCTTTCTCTTTTTGTAGCATTTCTTCCATTTCTTTAGCTTAACTTGATTTAGAGTCATTTTAGACACTTTTCTTGTGAAGTTTGTGTTATTTTCATGATATTTATGATCTTTAGACTTGTCGTGTTGGATTCTTCTGTAGAAATCATGAACTAACTGTTTTAAGTTGGAATTTATGGAATGAAACTCTAATTTTTTAAGTTCTTTTGTTGGGAAATTGTTGTATTTGTGTAGATTGCTTATGGTTGGTTATTGTTTGATGTTCTTTTTAAGATTGATCACCTTAGGATTGAATATTAGTTTGTTTTAATTCTAAAAAGGTTAAAGTGAATGGAAAAAACATAAGCAATTCAAGTAGGTGTTTGTCTTGAAAAAGAAAGGATTCCAAAAGTATAGACATATACTTTTGGCTTGTAAACTTAGGGAAATTCAAGTTAATTTTATGTTTGAAAACTGGTTTTCATAGACATAGATAAGACTCTATTTTTAGGCTGCAATTCGAAGGTTAGAAATAATTTTTGAAATTTATTTCATAATTTCCTATTTCTTCACAGTACAACAGTGTGACAGCAATGTGGTAGCATTGCTACAACATTAGACAGCAGAATTTAGAAGTTCATTTCCATAAATTCCAACGCTTTAATCGCTTAAGTCTCAGCTTGTTTTTTGTTCATTTGAGTTATTTGTTGCTCTCAAGTTGCTAGAGTTTATCTCTCTTGTGTCAAGCTCATTTTATTTACTTTTGAGTTGTTTAGGCGCTTTAAAACTAGTTTAACAATTACTCAACTTTACAAATTTTTGCAAACTTTAGTCCTTGTGGGATCAACCACCAATTACTACCTTGTGTAGTAAGTTTTTGCACAACAAATTTTTGGCATCGTTGCCGGGGACTATTTATTTGTGAATTTTGTGAAACTTAGTACTTTTATTTGTTATTTTTAGTTTTAGTTAACTCACTCGTAAATTTTGATTGATTACTTGTGTATCCTGTTAGGTGTTGAATTTCTTTTATGAACGAGGAGCATGATCTTGAATTGCAACCTCTTGATCCGAAAATCGAGCGTACATTCCATCGTAGAAGAAGGGAACAAAGAGGACGAGCAAAAGTTGAAGGTATGGTTGAACCACCGCTAAGAATTGATAACAATGGTGGTGCTAGAGCTGTGGAAGATGAGAGAGATCGGGTTATTCAAGAATATGCAGTGTCAGTTCTGATTCGGGGGATTATGCCACCAGAAATAGAGGCACCACATTTTGAACTGAAGCCGGTAGGTTTCAGATGATCCAGCACACAGGCCAGTTTGGGGGTACGCCAATGGAGGATACTCACTTACATCTCCAGTTATTCATGGGTGTTTGTAAATCTTTTGTAATCAGAGGGGTAAGTGAGGACACTCTTAGGTTGACGCTTTTCCCTTACTCACTAAGAGGGAAAGCGTTAGAGTGGTTGAACACAATACCACCTGGAGGTATTACGAGTTGGAATGAGTTGGTGGAGCAGTTCTTGATAAAATATTTTTCACCCAATGAAGATCGCAAAGCTCGGGAGTGAAATTACTTCATTTCAGGAACAAGATGATGAGTCTCTTTATGAAACACGGGAAAGGTTCAAAGAGTTGCTTCGTAAATGGCCGAACCATGGTATTCCCTACGGCATCCAAATGCAGACTTTCTATAATGGGTTGAATACCCACACGAGGATGGTAGTGGATGCCTCAGCTGGAGGAGCATTGTTGTCAAAGACATATAATGATGCGTATGAGATTCTGGAGAAGATTGCAAAGAATAACTACCAGTGGCCAACATCGTGCCTTAACCTGACTCGTCAGGTAGCAGTGGTGCAAGATGCAAGTGTAGTGAATTTGGCAGCACAGATTGCTACTCGTACCAATACATTGAAATCAATAAATATGGGTTCAGAAAATCAGTTTGGGCCACCAGTGTCAGTTTCTTGTGTTTATTGTTGGGTGGGTCACACTTTTGATGTTTGCCCATCCAATCCAGCATTTGTGAACTATTTGGGGTACAACAAGGACTTTAACCCCTATTCGAATACATACACCATTAGAAATTATATAGAATATACATCTATATCTTATATTAAGATAATAAATTAATAGAAATGTTCGTAAATATCGACCCAACATGCAAGAATAAATTAAAAAATTATCTCCACATGCACCATTAGAAAAAAGGTAAATAGGTGTAATTCTTCACTTAATGTTATAATATATCACTTAAAACTCATTCACCTTTCTCCAACTTAGTGTATATACTTGAGCGTACAACTCTGTTTTTTAACGTAGTAAATAAATATATAGAAATATGTGTAGATATAATAAACCTTAGTAATAAGGTTTAGTTGATATCTTTGTGTTTAAAATAATGTTGTTTATGTATCTTCTTGGCTCCACTCATGGATGAATCTCCTTGAACTCCTCTTGAAACGGAGAGTGAGTGTCGTGGGTATGAAGAACGAAGGAATTCATCTATTACTCTTTGAAAGTTTGAATTTTCTGGGATTAATTAAATTGTACTTTATAATTTTGTTGTTACTGTCAAACTAAGTTTGGAATTGAGAAGTTCACTTTGGTATTGAATTTATTCTTTCGTAAGCATTAAGTCAGTGTTGTGTGTTCATTTGCACGAGTCATCTTTGAAAAATCGAATTTGGTTGGTTGTTCATTCCCTTTATTTTTCCTTTATTAACAGTGGTGTTGTCAAGGTCATAAGGCAGCGTGCTTTTCTTTGGCAACTTGTTGGAATTTTGGTTTTATGAAATCAACGAGTTCGTGTTGCTTTCTCTCTTTTGACTACGACGCCAATTTTTAGAATGAGTTGTGTTTTTATTAAATTAAGCCTGAGCTAAACACATTTAAGGGGTTCAAGAATTTGATTAGATGTGACTCTAGCCTCAAGGATTAAAACACTCAAGATTGCATCTCGATTGCAATTGCTTGTGTTGATATAACTCTATTGGGATCCTAAATTGATTACTTAGGATCACAATTTGAGCTCAATTTAATACGAAAGGGTTAGAAAAGAGCGGATCTCGCACAAACATTGGAGATAAAGTTTAGACATAACTTCTATTTACCCTAGACATAGGGATCAAAGGCTCCAATCAATGAACTTTTAGGGTATGTTTGGGGCACATGTTATAATAACATGTGTGTATTGTAACTCGTGGAATATTCTACACCCCAAACACAAACTATTATAACCTCAGATTATACTATTTAAGTAATATTATATGATTCCACAGACTATTATAACTTTTTGTTATTATAACCCACTCAAATACTTCTAAACAACCCTTTCTTGTGATGATGAGACATGCAAATTTCCTACTTAGTCTCTCAAACCAATTTAATGGTGATTGAGAGTGCAAAAGTGGATTTCAATTGAATGCAATAAATGGTGACAATAAACTCATGGATTCTAGGATCACAATTTAGGGGAAGGACAATTTTTGAGCCTCCGTCATTTCATTTACAAGGCATTCCATTATAGGTGTTGTCAGTTACTTTGCAGCTAGCATTAATTTATGTGGTAGTAGTACTTATCATACCTTGCAACTAGCATTTATTTATGCATTAGTAATATACTTATCATACTTTGCAACTCGCATAATGCAAAATCTAGTTCTGCAATTTTTGTCCTTTAAATAATTTACCATCACAACTACCTTCACCATTTGTTTTGCATTGTACCTTGCAACTTGCATTTACTCGTGATGCGTTTTGTTGAACCTAACTCTTGTTAATTTGTTCCATTGGGACACAATAACTAGGACTACCCTTACTACTTGAGTCGATAATGTGCACTTGCACTAGAGTCGAACTAAGTTCACTTATTATCTTTTCACCCTAAAGTTTACTCGACCAAAATATTAACCCAACGTGTAAGAATAAATGGAAAAAAATTAATCCTCACTCACACATGTGCTATTAGCAAAGGTAAATAGTTATAGCTATTCACTTAACGGCTCCACCTAAAACTCTCTCATTTTTCTCCAATTTAGTGTATATACTATTTTTAACGTAATAAATGAGTAGAAATATGTGTAAATACTCACCCAATGTGCAAGAATAAATAGAAAAATTAATCTTCACCCACATGTACCGTTAGAGAAGGTAAATAGATGTAATTATTCAATATACATAAATACCCACTCAATGTGTAAGAATAAACCGATTATGGAGCAGGATTAACTCTTGAAGAACAAAATGTAAGATCCTATAATTTCATACAACGCCAAATTTTTCAGTTAAAACAGAAATTGGCAACACTACAAATGGTCTTTCAGTGAAGAAACATACAAAAGATCAACAAACAAAAGAAAAATAATGGTAGTGTGCAAACAAATGAATTGGCATAGACCTGCATAATTGTTTTTCTACAAAAATAATGGCAGTGTGCAAACTTTTTCTCTGCAAGAACAAAATGTGGCAATTTTTCATCAAAGAGGAAATGTAATAAAAAGCAAACCCTGTTTAGTCCTTTTTAAAGTGTTTTTAGGAGTCTAAGCAATTAAACACACATATCTATGACTAATGTTAACTTAGATAAATAAAGAACACAACTAAAAAATTGTAGAGGTTCTTGTCTTATGTCTAGGTACAAAAAAGTAAGGGTGTGCAAGAAACCAGTTTTTTCGGTTTGAAATTTTAGAAAACCCCAATATTCAATTCGGTTCATGGTTTATATTATTTCGAAAATAGTAAAATCAACCGAACAGAAAATAATTAAAAAAATCCACAAGACCATTTTAAAGCCCATATAGAAACCCAATTTTATTTTCTTTTATTCCTAACCATTCCTTTCTCTCTACAGCTCACTCATGTATTTTCATGTTTTTTTTTTTTTTTTTTGTCTTTTCATAACTTTTCACTCTCTCTCTTTCAGTTTTTTCATCTTATTTTCCCTCCAATTGTCAAATCCACTTTTCTTATTTTCTTCATCCCCTTCTCTCTAATCTCTTCTTTCTAATTTCTAGTTATCCTCTCCTCTAGCCTTCTACGAATCACCTTTCCCTCTCGCTTCCCACTCGCCCCCTTCTCCCCACAACCCATGGCAACATACCGATGGTTGCAGCAGCGAGCCGGCGACATGTAAGTCTCCTCCCTTTCTCTTTCGTTCTCTTCTACATGGGGTTCGACGACGACACAATCACATTTTCTCTTATATCTCTCGTTGGCAGTCGTTTTCCTTTCGAGACTCAATTTTTAGCTCGCCCGCTGTAGATTCTCTTTTGTTTAAAAAAATAAAAGAAAATGGTTAAAAACTGAACCGAGTAAATCATAATGAATTGGTTTGGTTTTGAACCAAAATCGAAGAATATTTCGGTTTACTCGGTTTAGCTACCTCACGAACCGAGAGGTTCGGTTTTGTCTTTGGTTTCGGTCAAAACCGGACCGAACCGAACCGTTCACACCCCTACAAAAAAGCAAAATTCCATTTTTAGACTCTTATCCTAGATTGTTTGTATGAAACTCATGCTCGATCCAATATTTTCATTATCAAATCTCATACAAACTATGCTAATTCTAGTGATCAGTTTAACCTAATAATGAAACTTGAACTCAATAAAAGTAAATAGTGTTAAATGTTAAGCAATGTTGTTGAAATCACATGATCGGGCTTATCTCCCTTTTAGGATATCCATTTCATTGAATCTCCTCCCAATAGTTTAGGTAACCATTGAAAAGAAAACTAAAGTGCAGAAAATAAGGAGAAAACACGAATAAGAAAGAATAAACTTCATCGAAATAAAGAACTTGAATACACAACTTGAAGTTTAGAATTGATATAACGACATTTTTTAAAATTATAACTTAGAAAATTGAATTTAAATGTAAAGACAGAAACTTACAACTCAAATGAAGAATGAAAACATCAACTAAATTTGAAAGAAAACAGAAAGTACAAAACTTAAACGAAATCGATAAAGAACGTGAAGTTTGTTTCTTCTTTCTAACTTGTTCAACCTTTTTTCAAGGAGAATAAGTACTTACGCTTCCTTTTTTTGAAGTTCGTGTTTGAATGGATTATGAACAAAACTTAGAGAGACTTGGTGTGACATTTGAAACTAAAGAGAGAACGATAGAACTTTGATGAAAAACTAGAAATCAAATTTTGCTTGAGCCACCTTTTATAGACCTCAAAACCTAGGGTTTTCTACCAAGATCAATGTCAGAAGGTATAATTGACAATAACCCTTGATTTGAGGAGATTCGATGGAGAATCTTTATGAAAATCTACAAATCTGTGTTTTCTACACTTCTTATCAATTAGGTCTAGTTGTGGGCGCATATGTGGTCGCATTTGTATTGTTGTCCAAATGTTTTAAATGCAGACACATTTCTAGGTGCATTTTTTACAACTTTTTGGTTCTCTGGGCACTTTGTTATTTTATGACTCTACACTTGCCAATTTTTGCTTTTGCTCTTCAATGTTGTCACAATGCTGACACATTTCACATGACTTGTAGTTAGTCAAATTTCTACTTCATCAGGCACACATAAGTCATTTTTACCCTTAGGCATAAAAACATCAAAACTTAACATGTTCTTACAAAGATAGAAAAGGCTCTTTTTACACATATTTTCTTATTTTTATAAAATCACGCTCTCAAATACATGTTAAGTTTGCCTTTACACAAAGTCATTCTAAGTGACATAAAATACGATAATAAACCACTCTCTATGCAATAAGCATTATTTTTAGAGTTAAAACACTCATAAATGAGTTTTATCATAAACTAGTGTAAAAATCTTATAAACACTACAAGAATTTTACCATTTTCCGACGTTATTTACCCCGACGCTTAAAAAATGGTCGAAAAAAGGAGTAATGCCGACGGTTTGATAAGTGGTCGGCAAAAGTGAGGGAATTGTCGACCGTTTGATAAGTGGTCAAAAAGCGTAAGGAGGTATACCGAAGCGGTTAAAATAAAATGGTCGGGAGAAGTGAAGAAAAATGGCAACAATTTATAAAATCACCGAAAAAAGTGTGTTACAAGGCCGACCGTTTATGAAATGGTCGGCAAAAGTGATAAGAAATACCGACCATTTTATAAAATGGTCGGCAAAAGTGATTAGAAATGTCGACCATTTATAAAATGGTCGGCAAAATGTCTCTAATATGAACCCCTTTTTCCCCTCTATTTTAAAAATGCCGACCATTTTTAAAAATGGTCAGCAAAAGAGCAAGAAATACCGACCATTTATAAATTAGTCGATAAAAGTGATTAGAAATGCCGACCATTTATAAAATGGTCGGCAAAAGTGCTCGAATATGAACACCATTTACCCTCTCTCTTTTTAGAAATGTCGACCATTTATGGAAATGGTCGAAAAAAGAACAAGAAATGCCGACCATTTATAAAATGGTCAGTAAAAGTTATTAAAAATGCCGACTATTTATAAAATGGTCGGCAAAAGCAGCTAAAATAACCCATTTTTCCCTCTCTTTTCCCCATTTCCCCCTTCTCTCTTCTCTCTCACCTTCCCTTCTCTCTTCTCTTCTCACTTTCACCTTCTCTCCCACCACCAAACGCTCTCCTGCTTTAAACCACCCCCCGTCGTCGCGGCAACCGCGCCACCACCACCACTGCCGCCGCTCATGCTTGCCGCGCCGCCTTTCGCTCGCCGCCACGCTTTGCCTCCACCCTTTGTAAGTAGTTTTTTTTTTTTGTTGTTTTTAAGTTTGTCTTCTCTTAGATTTGAGTAATATTGCAAAGTTCTTATGTTTTTAGTAGTTAATATACTTAGATTCAAGATTATTATAAAAATCTATTCAAGTTAATTATGTTTTGATTTGGGAATCTTAGATTTATGATTTCGAACTCATTTTAACATTTTTGTTAATATTTTGGACACTTTTGAACTCATTTGGGCACTTTCACTAGTATTTCGAACTCATTTGTACACTTTTGCTAATATTTCAAACACTTTTGAACCCATTCGAACCCTTTTACTAATATTTCAAACACTTTAGAACTCATTTGGCATATTTGTATTTTAAAATTTAATTTTAGTCTTTTTAAGGCTAATTACTCTTATTCATGGGTATGGAGTTGAATATTGTTGGTTCGGTTGAGCATAAGTTGGTTAGACCTTTTATATAGTTTACATTTATCTAACATATACTTTTCATAATATTTTTGTTTACATATACATTTTATTTGTACTTAAAGTTTAGTTATAGTTAATTTGTATGGTTTATTATTCTCATTCATGGGGAGTTGAAAATATATATTGTTTATATGGCCCATTTAGCAGAATTTCTTGTTTGTATTTTTAATTAAAAAAAGAACTACATTTAGTAATTAATATGCTTAGATTGAATATTATTTTGAAAATCTATTTAAGTTTATTATGTTTTGAGATTTGTGTAACCATAGATTTGCAAGTTGGAACACTTTTTAACATAAACCAACAAATTTTCTAGCTTCTTTGGTTAAGAAAGTATGTAGGAATCTACTATTGATTCTTTTAAAACTCAAATAAAGTGGGTATGGATCATATTCTTACGAGTATTTGCCACTTTAGTACTCCTTGAATTTGACCATGTGGATTTCAATGTTATATTGATGTTATTTTCATTTTTTTTATCTTCATTGTGGACTATAACACAGGATACGAAGTTGACTAACATGGAAGCAATGCTTATGCAACTCATTTATTTACAAGGAGGATTGCCAAAGTAGGTATGATCTCTACACTAATATTTTGTGTATGGCTATCCTGCAGTAAAGGTAGCCAATGTGTTGGGGGGTTAGTATGTTTTGGGATTATGTTTTGAGATTAAATTGAGTTTAGGAGGTTGGGATCAAAACATGCTTGCTTATTATACATAGTGAGAAGTTGTGTATGGTTATCCTGCAGTTATGGTAGCCAATGATTTGAAACTATTTGATTTGTATGAGTTTCTTTGAGTTTATGTTCATGATCGTTGAGTTTTGGAAGCTATCTATGTCATTGACAAATTTGCTCGTAGTTGATTTTGAACTTCTTGCTTATTGTTTTGTAATATTGATACTTGCTAATATATTTAGAATTTACTGGATATGGTTATATGACTATTGTAGTTATGGTAGCCAATGAATCGATTTAAGTGTAGGTTGATGCTTAAAAATCGATTTGAAGTTAGGGGGTGGATGAGATATTATTTGAAGTGTGAAGGAGATACATGGATTGATGTATATAGATTGTTTATCAATCAATCGGTCCTTTGGAGTTTAGTAATTTGGTTGAACATGTTTAGCTATTTAGTTAAGCTTTGGTTTCATTCCTTTGAGAAGCCATTTAGTTAAGTTTTGGTGGTTGGTGCTTAAGTTAAGTTAAATGTGTCCATAAATATTCTTTAATTATGAGGTGTAGGTTACTTTTTTTTTTGTGGTTTTTGGGTTACATATTGAATTCTTGAGAACATGCTCCAATTGGAGATTGCTAGATACTTGATTGATTGTTGAATAGATACGTATTTCACAAGGAAAGCTTGTGAACTTGGATCGTCAAAGGAGGTTAAAGATTACAAAATAAAATCCGAGAAGGAAGTTCTTAAAATTTTATGTGACGCCCGAGGAAGAGGGGTACATGAATGAACCGACCACATCTGAATGAGAGGGATCCTGAGGACATGAAGTATGGTACCCGAGGAAAAGGGGTACATGAGAGTGACCATGAGGATATGAAAGTACAGTTGAGAAATGCTTAAAAGAATTGATAGCTACTACTTATACCAACAAGGTGCACCTTCCTTTTTGGTGGCTCAATCATAGGAACTCCACGCTTAAGCGTGCTTAGCTTGGAGCAATTCTATGTTGGGTGACCTCTCAAATTTTCCTGCAGGGAGCATGTGAGTGAGACACAAAGCATCTTGAAAAGACCCCGTGTTGGTTTGTGGGGATAGTGTCTTCACTCTTGCAAGCGATCATGGATGATATAGTGACACAACCAGTCGCAGGAGATCCCCGGGCACAGGGCGTTACAAATGGTATCGAGCGGAACCTCTCCCGGTAAGATGTGGTTCGGGGGCGAACCAAGGCGGAAGTCCCGGTGGGCATGTGACGCCTTGGAAGAGAGGTACATGAATGAACCGACCACATCCCGAATGAGAGGGATCCGAGGACATGAAGTATGGTACCCGGGAAAAGGGTACATGAGAGTGACCATGAGGATATGAAAGTCAGATTGAGAAATGCTTAAAAGAATTGATAAATTTACTACTTATACCAACAAGGTGCACCTTTCCTTTTCGGTGGCTCAATCATAGGAACTCCACAGTTAAGCGTGCTTAGCTTGGAGCAATTCTATGTTGGGTGACCTCACAGAAATTTCCTGGGAGCATGTGAGTGAGGACAAAGCATGCTTGAAAGGACCCCGTGTTGGTTTGTGGGGATAGTGTCTTCACTCTTGCAAGCGATCATGGATGATATAGTGACACAACCAGGTCGCAGGAGATCCTGGGCACAGGGCGTTACAACCGTATGCGCCCTACTTTTACAACAATAAATTCCTAGGGACATTACTACTCATGCATGCATTCGAGGCCTTAACTGAGCTTAAAACAAATATAAGTTGATAAATAAAAATCAATTTAATTTGGGATCCCATATAAATACAAAACGTTTACAAGAAACATAATTAAGTTCGGCCTCTAGTTTCAAAACTTTGTACTACATAAGCGGAAGACCACAATCTTTTAGAATTCTTTCTAAAATCATGGATGCGGAATTCATGACTTGGTTCCCATGGCTTCTGTAGCGCATCCATGCCACTCGCCTGGTATGCTCTCGTCTCTACACGAAAACATTTTAAAACAAAGAAAGACACAAAGAAAGGTAGAGGGATGAGTATTATAAAATACCCAGTAAGTGGGGGGTCGGGATATGCATACACATACAATCATGATCTCTAAACTCATTCATAACATACATAGATGGGATTTAAAACTTTCTAGAGTTGCCAGGTCTTTAATCCATGGCTGCATAGTTAATTGTCAGGCCTTTAATCCATGACTGCTCATTCAGTTGCCAGGTCTTTAATCCATGGCTGTTCATTTAATTGCCAGGTCTTGAATCCATGGCTGTTCATTTAATTGCCAGGTCTTTAATCCATGGCTGTTCATATAATTGCCAGGTCTTTAATCCATGGCTGTTCATTTAATTGCCAGGTCTTTAATCCATGGATGTTCAGATAATTGCCAGGTCTTTAATCCATGGCTGTTCATATAATTGCCAGGTCTTTAATCCATGGCTGTTCATATAATTGTCAGGTCTTTAATCCATGGCTGTTCATTTAATTGCCAGGTCTTTAATCCATGGCTGTCATATAATTGCCAGGTCTTTAATCCATGGTCAGATATTTAATTGTGAGGCCGATCGGTCATCCTAAGTCATTTCAGCGATCTCAGGATAACCAATGTCCACACTATTCGTTAATTCATTTCGTGACATACAAAACATGCATAAGGTCCCATCGGTCACATAATCATGGTGTACATATCACAAACATCATTATCAACATATCATTCCTACTTTCTCATGGACAGTGTGAAAAATCATACTTTTGTAAGAAACATGAAACATTCTCATGCAACTCTCGCCTCTATTCTCACATGACATAATGGGATCCTTATGCATAACATACGAGAATACTTTCACATAAAATAATGGTTCATTTTCACGTAATACATCGAAGTATGCGCACATAAAATATCACGTATTCTCAAAATAATAACTGTGTATTCTCATGGGAAAAATATAGGCTATTTCGCATAAAATCATGAAAATCATTTTCATTTACTCCCATCAAAAGTTCGGCACAAGGTCCCTTACTAAACCTTTTGAAAATCATTCACTCGAGATTCTCGGGAAACCCTTTGAAATATTCGTTTCTAAGTTCAAGCCCTAAGCAGGAGTTTTGGAAATTCACCTTTTGCAATAATTCTTCAATTTTCATCCTTTAAAACAATTACATATTTCAGGAAATCGTATTCACTTCCCTTTTTAAGATCGTTCGTAGAAAATCCCTTACCTTAGCTCGAAACTCTTTACATTCCGCTCCTAGCTCAAAGTTTCGCTTAGTCATGCTCGATAGTCGAATCCCCTAAATCACGTTCATCAATTCTTTAATTAACTTACATAATTAGGCACTTATTTTGAATTCAATTAAAGTTAGGCTAAATTACCACAAACGGACGCTTAAAACGAACTCGGGAGGTCAAAACAGGTGGGCCGGAGCGACTCGTGGCGGCGGCGGCGTGTCGGTCGAGCACGGGCGTGCGTGGCGGAGCACACGCGGCGGCGTGGCGAGCACGCGGCGCGTCGTTGCGCCTTCGGGCGTGGGCGCGGATCGCAAAGCTCGTGAGCCGATCTATTCGAACCGCCCTATCTCCAACAAAACCGGTCAAAAGGAACCAAACCACCGACCCAAGCTTTGTGCGTGAAACGGTTCATCGCCGAAACGCGAGAGACGGCGGCGGCTCGTGATTCCGGCGATCGAGGACTCAACCAGCCAGATTCGCGCGGCAAGTTGTTGTGACGGATTTTGGCGAGGACACAGTAGAACAAAGGCAACGTCATCTAGCCGCAGCGACGCGTGAGAGAGCTCGCGAACGCACGGCGGCGGCGCCGCAAGTTTCGTCGATCGGACCGACGGACGCTCAAGCTCGTGGGCGGCGGCGATCGCACCGCAGAGGTTCGGCGATCTCGACGCCGCTGCTTCTCTTACGGTCGGCGAGGGTAAAGCGCACGAACGACCGACCATGTTGGAGATCCGCAGCGGATGCGAGTTTGGGCGGCGACGAGTTCCAAGCGGTGATCGACGGTGAAGGCGAGGCGTTGATCTCAAATCCGTCTTGGCTAAACTTGTCTTCAAACCATCTTTACTAAGCCGATTTACGAGCAAGCCGAACATAAGGCGGCGTTGATCGGCTGGCGCTTCAAACGGATGCTCGGCGTGAGGTGTCCTTTTCGTTTCGTTCTTTGGTGGGAGGGAGCGTGATACACATGGCCACTAGAAGACAAAATAGGAGATAAGAAAACCCTAATTCCTTGTTTAGTTACAAAATTACCCTTCCTTTTCCATTTAACTACAAACATGCCCTTATCCATAATTAAATACTCCAATTTAACTTATATTTGGTAAACCCATATGTATTCTCCTAAATTTTTCGAGACTAAGAAGATAAAACAAGAAACTCAAAGGTTCGATTAATTTAATTTGCATTAAATTAGCCCATAGTTCGAATAATAAAGGATATTTGGAGTTACGGGGCGTTACAATCTTCCTCTCTTAAGAACTTTCGTCCTCGAAAGTTTCTAATCTTATAATACTTTGGGAAAGCTTGCTCACACCCGCTCCACTAGGTTCTGACGAGTCTTGATCCTTATGCAAGAATTAGCACTAGCATTGCCCTCAAGTATCACACCTTGGCGTAAACTTATTACCCAATGATCTCATAACCCGGCTTGAGCTTGTTCCCCTCACGAGAGTCCTTCTATTAAGGCCTACATAATCGATGCCCTTGACTCGGATTCTAAATTTGGGAAGTTCCAGATTCAATTTCTAAGATAACTCGGGGTATATTTTGCTCGCATTACCTTCTCTAATCCTTGAATTAGTTTCTTTTGTTTTGTGATTTTAGAAAGGAACTCTTTGCTAAAACCATTACATGGTTGATGAGTCCCAAACTCCTCTTTAAGGTTTCTTTGCACCAATTACCGATTATTCATTTCAAGGCGTGACTAAATCATTCCGACTAACCATCGTTTCCATAACTTTAACACCTTTTTAAGAGATGTGACTTCAAGGATAAAGTTAGCAACTTGTTCGGTTGTTCGAGACTCTTCACATTCTTGATAACCTTTCGCTTTACTCTCAACGACCTTTTAGCAACGTTACGATGGCGATCTAAACTATGTATCTCTATTGAAATCAATAGCTCGTTGAAAATTCCAAGTCACGATGAGAGTAACTCGGACTTAGGTCTCATTTGGCTTTCGTGACCAATGAAATGTTTTGTACAACTCTGTTATTCTTATTACAAGAATGCCACTGAAAATTTAAAGACATATCGGCGTAACTACAACAATGCCAAATTTTCTCTACACCTGATAGATAGAAATTGCACTTCTAAACTCAGAAAACAAGCCAATCATGCCTCCAAACTTCATCTCAGATTACTCAGGGCTCATAAACACACTATACACATACATGTTGAACAACCCAATATAAGTGAAACTAAGTTCTTTAATTGTAAGTGATGATTCTTTAAAGACAAGGGGAATCCAACAATCAGATTGCGACATCAGCTTTAAAACAAACTTTAAAAGAGTGTAATGAAATCCTCTTGACTTACCTTACTTTAAAGTCTAATAATTATAGATTATCGCATTAAGTGACAAAATTTTTATTGCAAATTCTAGGAATTAGAATGAACCTTTTAAAGCAAGTTATTCAAGATACAACTCATACTCCATCTCTTTTAATCTTTCCTCAGACTATGGCACAACGGAACAGTAATTCATGTCACTCCCCTTAATATCCTGCTCAAGTAATCACTTGAAAAAAAATGCAACTTTCTTAATACCGATAGGGTTGGATACTTTACAATGGCATCCACTACATTTCTTAACTTTTCCGACTCCTTTGTCATGAACCCTAACGTTCAAACCTTGAATACGAATACTTTATTTAACACCTCTAGACTTCGAACTTTTCAAGGATTACAATACTCCTTTGCTAAGGTTCTACTCGCGAACTCAGTTGTTCAAGGTTTCTCGAAAGATTGTCGCCTCGTAATGTCTACCCTTTCTTTCCTTTGTCCAAACTACTCCTTTTTAATAACGCATGAAGTGAGTCTTATCATTTGACAAAGACTCCTTTAAGCCTTACATCCTGAACTCGGACATTTCCTTTATAATATTACTCACCCGAGATCACATTCTAAATCTTTTCTTAGCTTAACAAATTTCCTTATGCTCACCTTTTGAAGTTTACTTGAGCACTTAACTCCTTAGTGACCTTTCGACTACTTCCATATCTCGGGACTTACTCTTCCCTCCTTATGCCTAAAGCAATCATACGAATTGTCATTTACGCCCTCTTGTTAGCTTGGTTAAACTAGAACGTCTTCGACAACTTTATCCCGACAATGATTTACCTTTCTCTTGAGCACTAAATCCATCAAGCCTATAAACATTAGGGGCATTTAAGTAAAATCTCTACAACCTTCATGATGTTAAGTAAAGTGATTTGGAAGTCGTCTCGGGATATCTAATCCACACCAGTTTATGACGGCGCTAACTTGACTCCAAAATCACCTTAAGTAACACTGTACTATTCGTATTGGTGGAATAGACCGTTCATCCAAAAACGAAGGGGTTTATTCTTAGCAACAACTGTCTTCAAATTCTCATTTCTTATGCACGAACATAAGGATATACCTTTCTCCTTTACGCACCCCCCCCTAATACTCCTTATGACGATAAACTACTACTAAATCTTACCTGGAAGGTTATGTACCTGTGACTTGAGTTCTTTTACTTTATTGGAGCATTCTGTAAGGAGTATTAGAAATTACTGTTACTTTCTACTTTTAATTCCATACTTAAGTCTGTCTCTTGTGTTAGGGGTAACTTTAAAAGATAAAACCTTCCTTATCTAACACTAACGCATTGTTCCTCGTGCTTACTCTCCTTAAACTTGGCCTTCTTCTTTTAGTAGGATTAAGGACTTCCTTAACTATCTGTACTAGTTTGGTTATAAAGCCAAATTCATTAAAACCTTTCTTAAGACACCATCAACCTAGCCTTTACTAAAGGAACCTTATAGTTTCATGTTTCTAATGGTCGCTCGACCACTACCACTCTACACTTTAATAATTGGAAGAAGTACCTCAGCTTGACCGCTATATAGCGAAGAAGAGATTCAAAGCACTTTCCTCTAATAACTGAATCCTTTCTCCTTAACCCTTTGATTGGGAAAAAGGAAACTTTACTACGTAAGAGTTCAAAGGTAACATCACATGTTATCTCCTTCGAGTCGTACACATATATCTAGTCCAACAGGTAGAAATTAGTGGTAAGGTTCCTTATACACATTCCACAAGCTTGAATACACAAGTGATCATATGAATGTCAATTCGTGCACAAGTTTCTGGAGTCCCGACAATCAATTCTCTTGTGTTCTCAAACTAAAACTCTAACTCTTTACTCTCCTTCCTTATACTTGTCTTTATTAAGTTTATTTAATTTAAGGTATAAGCTTTTGAAACTTCGTATCATGCCTACCCGCAACGATAACACATTAATTGTGTAAATCCACGTGGTTTTCCTCTCGAGAGCAATGGTCTAAATAAAATCGAAGCGTTTCAAGTATTTTGAAGAATTAAATTTTCGTTCAGACATTAACAATCTATCCTTCCTTTAAAGCTCGAGTCTATTTTAAAACATCTTTGCTCTCTTTACTTTTGAACTCCTTGAATACCATAGTTACGTATTCACTTGAGGGTGAAGGGCTTTATTTAGGAACCAACCAGTCGATAACTCCAAGGTGAATACGTTTACTAGATCTCATACCTTTCTATCTAATTGATCTAGCGTGAATGAATGAGATCCCCGACCTCTTCTACCGAACACATTGAAACTTTGAACTTCTCATGAGTAGTCTTAACTTTTATTATTGAAAACTATACTTAAGTAATCCAGTTTCTCGAAAGAAACTTTAACACTCTAACCTCTTAAGTCTTACTCTTCACTCCCTTTGTCAAAGCGGACCTTTTAATAATCCACAACATGTGTTTTATGGCTATAAAACTTCATTCTTAGCGTAAGCATTCTTAACTAAAACATTTTCCTTTTATCATCAATATCGGGGATCACATGTGTTTCTCTTTCCTTTAGCGTAAGATCACGTCAACTCTATGACATATACGCATATAGATTCACATATAAGCATTTCATTTATGCATTTCCTTTTCATAGACATATAGTTTAGCTCATACATTCTCATTCTTTCTTAGTTTGGAAATTCATCAAACTCGATTTTTATATAAAAATTATTTTCTCATAGAATACTAAATTCTCTTTTCATGAACAAATAAGACTTTTAGTTCGAAGGCATACACAGCGGTGGATGGAGTTGCTACTTAGCCATGGGGTACTTGTTGCTTACTCTGTAAGCGAGTCTACAAGACCTATAAACTTGGGCTCACGATACCAACCTATGTAACGCCCTACTTTTACAACAATAAATTCCTAGGGACATTACTACTCATGCATGCATTCGAGGCCTTAATCGAGCTTAAAACAAATATAAGTTGATAAATAAAAATCAATTTAATTTGGGATCCCATATAAATACAAAACGTTTACAAGAAACATAATAAGTTCGGCCTCTAGTTTCAAAACTTTGTACTACATAAGCGGAAGACCACAATCTTTTAGAATTCTTTCTAAAATCATGGATCTGAATTCATGACTTGGTTCCCATGGCTTCACATGGCGCATCCATGCCACTACTTTGGTATGCTCTCGTCTCTACACAAAACATTTTAAAACAAAGAAAGACACACGAGAAAGGTAGAGGATGAGTATTATAAAATACCCGATGAAAGTGGGGGTCGGGATATGCATACACATACAATCATGATCTCTAAACTCATTCATAACATACATAGATGGGATTTAAAACTTTCTAGAGTTGCGAGTCTTTAATCCATGGTTTGCATAGTTAATTATCGTGCCTTTAATCCATGATTGCTCATTCGATTGCAGTCTTTAATCCATGGTTTATTCATTTAATTGCCAGTCTTTAATCCATGGTTATTCATATAATTGCCGTCTTTTAATCCATGGTCATTCATTTAATTGCCGAGTCTTTAACCATGGTTTTATTCGGATAATTGCCGTCTTTAATCCATGGTTTATTCATATAATTGCCGTGTCTTTAATCCATGGTTTGTTCATATAATTATCGAGTCTTTAATCCATGGTTGTTCATTTAATTGCCGTGTCTTTAATCCATGGTTTGTCATATAATTGCAGTCTTTAATCCATGGTTGTATATTTAATTGTGAGGCCGTTGGTCATCCTAAGTCATTTCGATGATCTCGGGATAACCAATGTCCACACTATTCGTTAATTCATTTAAGTGACATACAAAACATGCATAAGGTCCCATCGGTCACATAATCATGGTGTACATATCACAAACATCATTATCAACATATCATTCCTACTTTCTCATGGGCGATTGTGAAAAATCATACTTTTGTAAGAAACATGAAACATTCTCATGCAACTATCGCCTATTCTCACATGACATAATGGGATCCTTATGCATAACATACGAGAATACTTTCACATAAAATAATGGTTCATTTTCACGTAATACATCGAAGTATGCGCACATAAAATATCACGTATTCTCAAAATAATAACTGTGTATTCTCATGGGAAAAATATAGGCTATTTCGCATAAAATCATGAAAATCATTTTCATTTACTCCCATCAAAAGTTCGGCACAAGGTCCCTTACTAAACCTTTTGAAAATCATTCACTCGAGATTCTCGAAAACCCTTTGAAATATTCGTTTCTAAGTTCAAGCCCTAAGCGAGAGTTTTGGAAATTCACCTTTGCAATAATTCTTCAATTTTCATCCTTTAAAACAATTACATATTTCAGGAAATCGTATTCACTTCCCTTTTTAAGATCGTTCGTAGAAAATCCCTTACCTTAGCTCGAAACTCTTTACATTCCGCTCCTAGCTCAAAGTTTCGCTTAGTCATGCTCGATAGTCGAATCCCCTAAATCACGTTCATCAATTCTTTAATTAACTTACATAATTAGGCACTTATTTTGAATTCAATTAAAGTTAGGCTAAATTACCACAAAACGGACGCTTAAAACGAACTCGGGAGGTCAAAAGCAGGTGGGCCGGAGGCGACTCACGCGGCGGCGGCGTGGCGGAGCACGGCGGCGGCGCGTGGCGGGCACGCAGCGGCGCGTCGTTGCGCCTTCGGGCGTGGGCGCGGATCGCAAAGCTCGTGGCCGATCTATTCGAAGCCGCCCCTATCTCCAACAAAACCGGTCAAAAGGAACCAAACCAGTACCCAAGCTTTGTGCGTGAAAGCAGTTCACCGTCCGAAACGAGCGAGACGGCGCGGCGGCTCGTGATTCCGGCAGCGAGGACTCCAACCGCAGAGATTCGGCGAAGGCAAGTTGTTGTGACGGATTTTTGGCGAGGACTCAGTAGAACAAAGGCAACGTCATCTGGCCAAGCCGACGCGTGAGGAGCTCGCGAACGGCGGCGGCGCCGCAAGTTTCGTCGATTCGGACCGACGGGCGCTCAAGCTCGTGGGCGGCGGCGCGCTGCGAGGTTCGGCGATCTCCGACGCCGCTCTCTTACGGTCGGCGAGGTAAAGCGCGCGAGCGGCCGACCATGTTGGAGAGATCCGACAGCGGGATGACGAGTGGCGCGGCGGCGGGTTCCAAGCGGTGATCGACGGTGAAGGCGGGCGTTGATCTGAAATCCGTCTTGGCTCGCTTGTCTTCAAACCATCTTTACTAAGCGATTCTGAGAGCAAGCCGAACATAAGGCGGCGTTGATCGGCTGGCGCTTTCCGCGCAGATGCTCGGCGTGAGGTGTCCCTTTTCGTTTTCGTTCTTTGGTGGGAGGGCGTGATACACATGGCCACTAGAAGACAAAATAGGAGATAAGAAAACCCTAATTCCTTGTTTAGTTACAAAATTACCCTTCCTTTTCCATTTAACTACAAACATGCCCTTATCCATAATTAAATACTCCAATTTAACTTATATTTGGTAAACCCATATGTATTCTCCTAAATTTTTCGAGACTAAGAAGATAAAACAAGAAACTCAAAGGTTCGATTAATTTAATTTGCATTAAATTAGCCCATAGTTCAGAATAAAGGATATTTGGAGTTCTGGGGCGTTACAATTATGCATATGACAATTTCTTTTTGAGTAGTAATTCTATTGTGTTTTATAACTTTGGATTTTCATTTTGTTTTTTACTTTTTTGCTAAGTGTTGTTTATAAGTGTTTTTGTAATTGTTCATTTGGTCTAGACTTAGATTTAGTTAAGTATATTAAGTGTTGTTTGTAATTGAGTTTTATGTTTTTAGTTGCCGGTTTTGTTTCTATGCTTCTATGTTTTAGTAAGTTTGAAAAGTTTGGTAAGTTTGTAATTGTGATTTTTGTGTTATGTGAGTGAGAATGATAGTTATGTATAGGAAGAGTAAGTAGAACTTTATTGTTTAACTTTTTTTGTTTGAATTATGTTTGGGCTTAAAGTCGTTTGAAATCTATATGTTGAAATTTAAGTTTTAGTTAAAGCTTGTTTATATTGTTGATTTGGTATAACTTTTTTGCTAAGTGTTATTTGCAATTGTTTATTTGATATAATTTTAGATTTAGTTAAGTGTATTAAGTGTTGTTTTAATTGTGTTTTATGCGTTTAGTTGTCGGATTGGATGAAGTTTTGTTTCTATGTGCTCCTATGTTTTAGTAAGTTTGGTAAGTTTGTAATTGTGATTTTTGTGTTATGTGAGTGAGAATGATACTTATATATAAGAAGAGTAAGTTTGGGTTTAGTTTCTTCATTTGATTTTTTATGTTATTTTTTGTTATATGTTTATATAGTTTTGATCTTAGGTTCATGTCTTTTCATATAGGTGGATCGACTCGACATTGCTCTGAAAGCAATACGAAGATCGTCATGAAGATAACGTGTAGTTAACTTGAGTTTAATATATAAAATTTTGTTTGTAGATTGGGTTATTTGGTCAAAAACTGTATTTTTATTTTGTATGAACAAAGTGTAATTAACTTTAATTTAATTTAAGTAAATTTTTTATTCAATTTGTGTATATTTTATTTCATGTACATCAAGTTTGAAATTATAGTGAAAATCCAAATAAATACCTATTTGAATAGGTAAAATATCAAATAGAAGCAATAGGCAATTCCAATATATGCCGACCATAATTAAAATATTGGTCGGCATTTCGAAGATATGCCAACCAAAACTAAGTTGGTCGGCAAAGCTTAGAAATGTCGACCAAATATTAAATTTGGTTGGCATTTCTTTGATAGGCCGACTAACACCGATTGGTCGGCACTTCTTAGAAATGCCGACCAATTTTTTTATGGTCGGCATTTCTTTACAATGTCGACTAAATAAGATTTGGTCGGCATTTAGGTTTGGTCAGCCTTTCGAAGACATGCCGACCATAAAAAAAATTGGTTGGCAAAAGGTTTTCCGACGAGGATAAGCCGACCATTTTGCCGACGAGCTTTTTTCCGTCGGAAATACATTTGCCGACCATATTTTGGGGTTTTTCCGACCATTTGTGGCGTCGGGAAATCCCAAAATTCTTGTAGTGAAAATATGTATTTGATTTTTATATGACTAGGTTGAAATAAAATATGCCCAAATGAGGATGGTTAAGTAATAATTGATATGTATTATTGATCAATGGATCACAAGCTCCAATCTGCCACCAAAATGTTATTGAACTGAAAGAAGTTGAAATTAAATATCATAGAATTTTTTTATCTTGAATGTGACTAAATCGTAAATTGAATAATTTCTTAATACAACTAATATAAAATTAAATATTATTTATTTTTCTAATTTTTCTCTTTGAGTTTCGTAATTCAAATTCAACTCAATTACAATTAATTTTTCAAAAAAATTTAAACCAATATTTGTTTTTCGAATTTTGAAATTAAGATTGGAATAAAATTAGATTTTTTTTTTCATAATTTGAAGTTCTAACTTAATAAGCAAAGGAACGATATCTAATTTGTTGTTCATTTTGTTTTCTTATAACTAAGTTAAAAATAATGTTCAGTTTTAACATAACTCATCTCATATTTGATTAGGCATCCTAATACGAACTCAACAAATGAAAAAAAAAAAAGACTAATTCTATTATTAATTCCAACAAATAGAAAGAAAATATTTTTTTTAATATGACTAGTTATCATCTTTATTTTACTAAGTTTGGAAATAAAATATCTTATACTTCTTTTCCTAAGTACATCTTATACTTTTGTTACTTCAATTAATTTGAAATGATTTCTTTTTTACATGCTAACTTAAAATTAAAATATACTTTGCTTCTAAAGTTTTATTTTAATTTTTTATATGTCATATGAATTTTTAAAAACAACATTTTAGTACTTTAAATTTTTTTAAAAAATTCGAATGTTTTCACGTTAAATTGACCGAGGAAAAAACAACCCATTTGAAGCATTCAAAGAACCTAGGCGAATAGAAAATAAAGTTAAGAAACACGTGATAGAGAAAGAAGGATGTTATGGGTGAAATTGGAAGGACAGATTTGGAATACAGTGGAAACAAAACGGCAAACACACAAAGAATGACCAAGACCATACAAAAGTAGAAGAAACTAGGCCTTCAGACTGTGCAAGAGTTGAGAATTGGGCTCGAAAGCCAGATCTCTGATCGGCCTCAGCCTGCCAAAGGTCGAGATCGAGGCCAACCACGATCCAAGTCAGTCCGAGCCGACCACGACCAGGTAGAGGTCGGTAGAGCCCGACCACAACCAGTAGAGGGCCTAGCCCAATTGGGTCAAGGCCGACCATAACCCAGCCGAGGTCGAGGCCGAGGCTGACCTCTCTGTAGGATCAATCCGTCTTCTTCTTCCTCTTCTGGGCCCCGATCCGCATCCGAAGATGATCCTCTCCTGTTTCATGATGGATTATGGTTGACACCCTAGAAAAACCTATAAATATTCCTCTTATCAAAAGAAAGGTAACTTCTTCTCCATTCTAGAAACCCTTGCTAAACTCATCTAAACATTCTCCGACTTAAGTATCGGAGCTGTGTGGCAAGCACCACACCTGTTGAGATCTTTCTTCTTTGCGAGCCACATTCTTTCCCTCTTAAAACAAATTCACAGTGGTTGTCACGTGAAGGTCAGGTGAGTTATCCTGTTCGGATTTTGACAACAACAAAGGAAAAATAAAAAAAGGAAAAATACCAAGTATAAAAAGATAAATTAATAATAATACAAATAATAAATATTAATAAAGCTATAAAGTAAGAAACAGGGAGAGAGATAAATTCAAACATTATTGTAATTGTAATTATAATGAATTAATTGATTAACACGAGAAAAATAAAACATAACTTGTTGTTTAACCTATGGCTTTGGTGCTTCCTAAACTCTCGTGTCGAAGAGGATTGGGCTTAGGGGCGCCAAGTCCTAACCCATCCTAAGTCGAACCTTCTAAACAAACAAGAATGTGTTGGGTGGGAGATTTTAATTTAAAATGAGCCGGTTGTCGATCTAGTCAACTTTCTATTTGGTCATTAACGATTCTAAGACTAAAATTAAGCATTATTGAAATCTTAAGTGGCCAAAGTATTAGATTTTGAAACATTGAGAGTAAAGAGAGACCAAGATCGAAAACTTAGGTACTAAAATGTTGGGTTTTATGTTCTATAACTCGTGGGTTTGTAAATTGAATGTATATTCTATTTTGTAATAAATATGTTATTGAAATTTATTCAAATAAAGGTGTTATTGAATAAAGTGAATTGTATATTTTGAAACCCTAATCCAATAAAAAACTCATGGCTATAGGATGTATACTTGAACTTTATGTGTGACATAAAAGTGGATTAGGTTCAAGTTATAGCCAGAACGGCTTATGGTATACGGATAGGGTTGGGTACCTTATCCTAGAGACACTATGGGTGCAACCTACTTTGTAAAGTACAAACGATGTGATCCTGAATCGTTCATGTGGAGACATGCGAGTGGGGTTGTCCTATACAATGAGTTTGCATAAGACTGGACCAAGAAATAGTCACTTAGACTTTATAACTCCGTTTACTGTCTTAACTGACTATATTCATACGATGACCTAGGTAACTCAATCTTAATCCTGAGCGTGCCATGAACTCCTGTTTATTTGGATTATCCTTAGATTTGCATGGGTGAGAGTGACCTAAGATTGTCGACTCAATAAGCCTCCCATTTTCAGGGATAAGACTGGGTAGATAGCTTTGAACATAGTTCTGCAAGATGGAATTCACTTCTACCCGCTTTAGGGATTAGTAGAGAAGTAGTTCCCTTAAGTGTTGGCTCCGGGTCTTGAACAAAGGGCCCACCCCTCTCATTGGCCCGAGAAGGATTCGGTTTGTTGGTTGGACCACAAACTAATTGTTCATTAGAGGATCAGTGGGAGTTAAGGAACAAGAAGTAATTACAGGGGTAAAACGATATTTTTGACCCAGCTGTAATTACGAACGACCTGTGAAGGATCGACTTACTAATCATGGTTATATCGAGTAGACAGAAATATATCTACAGTGAGAAGAGTGCAATCATTGGGTTTTAGTGCAGTGTCCCAGTGGTTAACGAAAGTTGATTAGCTAGGCTAAAGAGTTTGGTCGGTTAATCTCGTATCGTTGGAGCTCATGATTTGTAGGTCAATTAGGTCCCCTTACTAGCTCGGACTAAGCCTTGTAACATTTGAGAGAAAAGAATTTGAATTGTTCAAATTCGGTTTTGGGAGAAAACGTTAATTATATGTGATATACTTAATGTGTCACAGTTTAATTATGAATTAAACTATGATAAAGAAGAGGTGAAAATATTTAAATATGATTTAAATATTTATTCGGTTTATAACATGAATATGGATTCATGTTCGAACGGTCGATTTAAGAAATCGGGATTGGTCCAATTATTTAAGTTGATATTTGATATTAAATTAAATAAATTATTTAAATTAATTAATTAAATTGTTTAAATTAATAAATTTATTTTATTTTAAAATTAAATTTATATTAATTTTGAATTAAAATTAAATGAAAATTCAAATTGAATTTGAAGTTTTAATTGGACCAAACTCAAAAGGGTGAACAAGCATCTTTAAATGTCAAATTCACCATAATTGAGCACCTTCTTCTTGTTTAATCCTTCTCATCTTCATGCTGTCATCTTCTCCTAACTTGAAGAAGCTTTTGGTTTCTTTAATTGAAGAAGAAACCAATGGATTAAGTAGGATTTATCAGAATTTTTTCTGATCACACAATCTGTTCCAAGGCCTGAGGATAGTAGGAAAGACACTAAAGGTTGTCCACAAAGTGTTTGTAAAACGAAATTGTCCACGGATTAGGAGAATTTTGAGCTACAAAGGTATGAGTTCCCATTCTCTGTTTTTCCAGATTTGAGCATGCTTTTTATTTTGTAAAATCGATCAACTTAGAGTGTTCAAGATCTGAAATTGCTTCCGCTTTCTTAATATATACTCTTTCATAAAATGATATTTTTCTCTTTTATTTTACCACTATTTTTTTAAAGTTCAACAACATGGTGGAAAATTTAAGGTCAAAAGTTTAACAAAAATGAGTTACAAAATAGAAATCCTTGTATAACATAAATGAGTTACAAAATTGGAACTCTATTTTAGAAATTAAAAAATTAGAAATCTAGGTAAGAAATGAGAGAATTTAAAATCTATTTCACAATGTATTTAGAAAAAGTATTTTTGGAACTCTATTTTAGAAATTAAAAAATTAAAAGTCTACTTAAGAAATTAGGGATAGGGGTGAGCAAAAATACTGAAAAGCATTAATGTGGCGAAACCGACCGAGGCAGAGGCGGTCACGGCGGTTTTGAATGAAGGTTTCAGTTGGGGTCGGTTTTGGTCTTCACAAAACCGACCGAAAATTAAAATATATATATATATAATAATAATAATAATAATTAAAAAAACTAAAAAATTTCTCAAAATAATTAAAGAATAATTATTAAATAATAATAAAGTAATAATTATAAATTATTAAATAATTAAATAATTAAATATTTATATATATATATATATATAAACGAATAAATCAACCGAATAAATGGCCAGATTCGATCATCGATTTTGGTAAGGTTTTTCAAAGAAAAAAATTTTCGATAAGGCAAGAGCGCCCGCTTGTTAGTTCAGGGGTCGGTTGGGGTCGAAAACCGACCCGGACCGACCGTTGCTCACCCCTAATTAGGGATTTAAAACTCTATTTAAAAAAATATTTAGTAAAGTATTTTTGAAACTCTATTTTATAAATTAAAAAAAAAATCTATTTAAGAAATTGGGGAATTTAAACTCTAGTTCATATCATAAAGTATTCTGAAACTATTTTTTGAAATACTTTAAAAATTTTTAAAAAAATGAAAGTCTATTTAATAAATGAGGGAATTTGAAACTCTATTTTATAAAGTATTCAAAAACTTATTTTTGAAATTCTATTTTAGAAATTTAAAAATTGGAAGTCTATTTAAGTAATTAGGGAAATTAAAATTTTGTGATGCCCTAGAATTTCAGGTAAATTTATTTATTTTGCGGAAGCTAATTTCGGGCTCGTTTAGTTGATTTTGGAATTTTGGGCCAGAAGGTTAATTAGTGGATCTTGTAGGGACCCAAATAATTAACCCTCACCCTTAAATTAGGTTGCATGTTCCCTTGCTTTTCACATCGAGCGTATTATAGGAGGAGTCGAGGTAAACACTTTCCTTTTTCCCATTTTCTTTTCTCTTCTCCTCTTTATTTTCCTTTTCCTTTATTATTTTTCATTTTTCCCTTCTTTTCTTATTTTCTCCCCTCTCTTTCCCTTCTCCCTCGTGCAGACCACCAGCAAACAGCCTCCCAACCCGTCGGAGCTGCCGAACGGACGCCGCCGTGAGCCTTGGCCAACCTCCACCTTCAGCCGACCGCCAGCTCGCACGCAGCCACGCCCGTCGACCCACGCAACACGAGAAGTCGACGCGATCTACAACTTCTACTGTCGCCGAGTCGATCTTCGTGACGATTTCCGTCTCTCTCTGCCTCGTCGTGAGCCTTGTCGTCGCCGATAAGAGGTGTGTTCGCCGGTGAGTTTTCGTTTTCAAAGAGACCCATGAATTTTGTTCGGTCGGTTCAGTAGTTTGAATTCGATTCTCTTATTTTGGAGGTTGGTTTTGAATAGATCGGCCAACGGGCTTTTCAGAAACGGGTCTCACTCGCCGACACGCGCTGCTGTCGGAGAAGGTTCGGTCGAACAGTTTTGGCTTCTCAAGCTAGTGTTGGGCCTCAGTTGTGGTAACTCGGTTATTAATGACAAGTTACTTTAGTTGGCATTTTAAGGACTTTGTTTTGATTTCAGATTTTTGTTAAACAAGGACTCAATTGTACCAAGAAAGTTATTTAGGAGCACGCATTCAATTCCCGAACCCTCAAGCATCATGTAAGTAGTCATTTGGTTTACGTCGAACTCCTAAGCGAAGGAGTACGACGTACAACATTACTTTGTTATGAGTTCTTGAGATGTTGTTCTTATTGAACCTTAGAATAGTTTTCTATAGGTCTTTTGAGTTTGAAAGCATGCCTTTATGAGTTTATCCTTGACATGATTGAATGGATATTGCCTCAGGTTTGTAAATCATGTTTGATTTTGCTTTACCATGTTTACATAGCTTATGTATCCTGTTATGTGAAGTTATGTGATGTGGGGGTCGATTGTTCAAGTTGTGCCTAACATTCCTAATAAGTGTATGGTTTGAGTTAAAACTCGGTTAGTTTGAGAACCTAGTTGGAATTGAGACCCTTGGACTGGGTCGAGGACGTTAGGAATGCCTAGATGGGACCCCTAATCACCTTATGAATAAAGCCCGAGAACCGACACTTAGTAAACCATGAGTTGCACCTGAGCGGGTGATAATCCCATGTAATGGGATTATTTTTGGCACTTTCCATTGCTTATTTCTACTCAAAATTGAGTGGTGGGCGTGTTTAAGTCGTTTTCTTAGCGTGTTTTTGTTGAGTTTTGGAGTGTAGTATAGTTAGTGTCTAGTTGTTTATTTTCTTGGTTGTGTTAGGTTAATTTTAGTATTTTGTGTGTTATTGTTGCGTAATATTTTATTGCAATACCGCAAGGGTACGGGTCAAGTTTTAGTATAGTGATTTATGAGTCCAAGTATCGTCCTCGTGAATGGGTTTCTAGATTAATTAATTATTAAGGTACTAATTCTCAATTTTAGCTAAAGAAACATAACATGGATAGTTGGTTGAAGTAAATACAAACAAACGAACAAACATGTGGAGACACAGATTGATAGATTTGGGAGAAGTGATTTTACAAGTTAAAGACCTAACTGGCACATGCATTGAACCAATGAGATGAAATTATAAACAAGAAGTGAAATACTCAAGAAAATCTCTCGATTCTTAGTAAGCCTCACACATGCAATAAACTCATAGTCTCCATATGAACCTATAACATGCATGGCATTAAACAACTTCTTTATGTGTTTCCCTAAGATTTCTAGGTCACTCTCGTGCCAGACTTCCAAGGATTTTGACAATTTTGCTCTAATTCAAGCTTTATCTCTCGAGTCCACTTAAATCAACAAATTAAAACGTAAAGAACGAATTGCCAAAAATAGCGACATAACATGCTTCAATACATCACAAGAAAGTCATAACAAGTAAATCAAATCCTACTACAATGTTTAGCTACTCTAAATCACATGAAAAAAAAAACTAAACAAGTAGAAAACGTCTTAGAACGCTATTACAAATTGAAAGAAAGAGAAATAAACTTAGGTGTCGATGCCGGTCCTTCGTCTCCGAGCTCTCGTCTTCGATCTCGAACCTCCATGAATGCTTTGGCTCCCAAAATCACTCTTTTCTCTCTTCTTACAAGGTGTATTTCGAATTTAGGGCAAAACTCTACCAAATTGTGCTCCCATTGCAAGAATCATAAGGTTGTATTTATAGGCATCAATGGGGCGGCGTTGCAACGCTAGGGGCGCGTTACAGCGCTGCACCCTAAACGCGTGGTAAATATGGAAACTATCGGCGCGTTGCAACGCTAGGGAGGGGGTTGCAACGCTGCTACCTTAACGCGCGCGCCCATATCGATCTGGCGTTGCGCGCTGCAAGGCAGCGTTGCAACGCCCTCTGTGTGGCTTCTCATGCGTGCGCCCGACGCTGCAAAGCAGCGTTGCAACGCTATCGACAGTGATCTTCAAAGCTGTTTGGTTGCACGTTCGGCGTTGCAACGCTCTATATGGCGTTGCAACGCCATCACCTCGGGTCTTCAGCTTGGTTTGGTCTTCTCTCTTCCATTTGATGTTATATTTAGCTCCAAATAGCCTTGTTTTGATCTCGAGTGATCTAAATTTCTCCAATAGCTCCGTTTAAGCTCTTAACCTGAAATTGAATAAATTAACCACGTAAAAGCCCCGAAATCATTATAAAACTAGCAATAATTAAGCCTAAGGATAGCACATTTTGTGTGCTATCAGTTATTTGTTTTGTTGAGTTTGCTTGCTTTATGTTTGTTGTGTGTTGAGTTTTGTGCATTTAGTTATTGTTCGTGACCGTGTTTTGTGGTCGGTTGTGCTTTGAGTTTTGTTTGGTGTGTGTGTAGGAAGAAGATGAAGGTTGTTGCACCTTTGATTTAGCACCACTACAACAGTAACTTTAAAAAGAAGAAGAAGGCTCGATGTGGCAGCAATGTCACAGCATAGTAATGTCACAACATTGCTGCAACATTGAATTCAGGCAGAAAAGTCAAATCTGGGGCCCACCTCTCGGAATGACGCGATTTTGAGGCCAAAAATCTAATTTTAAAGATTAGGATTGGCTTTTTATGGAAAAAAAGAAGGTTTAGGGGCTTGAGTGCAAAAGAAAGAAAACAAAAGTCTTACCCTAATTTGGAAAAAGGGTTGAAATCGATTGGAAGGGAGTCTTATCGAGAAAAGGAGGCGTGCAGTAAGAGACCAAAACAATGAGAAGAAGAGGAGATCTAATCAAAAGTTGCTGCAACCTTTCCTTTTGCCCTTGTTTTCTCTTATCTTTCTCTTTTTGTAGCATTTCTTCCATTTTTTTAGCTTAACTTGATTTAGAGTCGTTTTAGACACTTTTCTTGTGAAGTTTGTGTTATTTTCATGATATTTATGATCTTTAGACTTGTCGTGTTGGATTCTTCTGTAGAAATCATGAACTAACTGTTTTAAGTTGGAATTTATGGAATGAAACTCTAATTTTTTAAGTTCTTTTGTTGGGAAATTGTTGTATTTGTGTAGATTGCTTATGGTTGGTTATTGTTTGATGTTCTTTTTAAGATTGGTCACCTTAGGATTGAATATTAGTTTGTTTTAATTCAAAAAAGGTTAAAATGAATGGAAAAAACATAAGCAATTCAAGTAGGTGTTTGTCTTGAAAAAGAAAGGATTCCAAAAGTATAGACATATACTTTTGGCTTGTAAACTTAGGGAAATTCAAGTTAATTTTATGTTTGAAAACTGGGTTTTCATAGACATAGATAAGACTCTATTTTTAGGCTGCAATTCGAAGGTTAGAAATAATTTTTGAAATTTATTTCATAATTTCCTATTTCTTCACAGTACAACAGTGTGACAGCAATGTGGTAGCATTGCTACAACATTAGACAGCAGAATTTAGAAGTTCATTTCCATAAATTCCAACGCTTTAATCGCTTAAGTCTCAGCTTGTTTTTTGTTCATTTGAGTTATTTGTTGCTCTCAAGTTGCTAGAGTTTATCTCTCTTGTGTCAAGCTCATTTTATTTACTTTTGAGTTGTTTAGGCGCTTTAAAACTAGTTTAACAATTACTCAACTTTACAAATTTTTGCAAACTTTAGTCCTTGTGGGATCAACCTTGTTCACCAATTACTACCTTGTGTAGTAAGTTTTTGCATAACAAATTTTTGGCGTCGTTGTCGGGGACTATTTACTTGTGAATTTTGTGAAACTTAGTACTTTTATTTGTTATTTTTAGTTTTAGTTAACTCACTCGTAAATTTTAATTGATTACTTGTGTATCGTGTTAGGTGTTGAATTTCTTTTACGAACGAGGAGCATGATCTTGAATTGCAACCTCTTGATCCCAAAATCGAGCGTACATTCCATCGTAGAAGAAGGGAACAAAGAGGACGAGCAAAAGTTGAAGGTATGGTTGAACCACTGCTAAGAATTGATAACAATGGTGGTGCTAGAGTTGTGGAAGATGAGAGAGATCGGGTTATTCAAGAATATGCAGTGTCAGTTCTGATTCGGGGGATTATGCCACCAGAACTAGAGGCACCACATTTTGAACTGAAGCCGGTAGGTTTCAGATGATCCAGCACACAGGCCAGTTTGGGGGTACGCCAATGGAGGATACTCACTTACATCTCCAGTTATTCATGGGTGTTTGTAAATCTTTTGTAATCAGAGGGGTAAGTGAGGACACTCTTAGGTTGACGTTTTTCCCTTACGAATTGGAATGAGTTGGTGGAGCAGTTTTTTCACTAAGAGGGAAAGCGTTAGAGTGGTTGAACACAATACCACCTGGAGGTATTACGAGTTGGAATGAGTTGGTGGAGCAGTTCTTGATAAAATATTTTTCACCCAGTAAGACTGCAAAGCTCAGGAGTGAAATTACTTCATTTCAGGAACAAGATGATGAGTCTCTTTATGAAACACGGGAAAGGTTCAAAGAGTTGCTTCGTAAATGGCTGAACCATGGTATTCCCTACGGCATCCAGATGCAGACTTTCTATAATGGGTTGAATACCCACACGAGGATGGTAGTGGATGCCTCAGCTGGAGGAGCATTGTTGTCAAAGACATATAATGATGCGTAGGAGATTCTGGAGAAGATTGCAAAGAATAACTACCAGTGGCCAACATCGTGCCTTAACCTGACTCGTCAGGTAGCAGTGGTGCAAGATGCAAGTGTAGTGAATTTGGCAGCACAGATTGCTACTCTTACCAATACATTGAAATCAATAAATATGGGTTCAGAAAATCAGTTTGGGCCACCAGTGTCAGTTTCTTGTGTTTATTGTGGGGAGGGTCACACTTTTGATGTTTGCCCATCCAATCCAGCATTTGTGAACTATTCGGGGTACAACAAGGACTTTAACCCCTATTCGAATACATACAACCCGGGTTGGAGGCATCATCCAAACTTTGCATGGAATAATCAAGGAGTTGGGTCTTCGAATCAGCAAGTGAAGACCTCTAGTACCTCCAGGATTTCAGCATCAAGGATATCCTCAACAGAATTTTCATCCTCCTAAGGTATAAACTCATGATTCTACATCCTCACTTGAGACTTTGTTGAAGGAGCACATGTCCAAGACTGACGCCATAGTGCAAAGCCAGGTCGCAACACTTAGAAACTTAGAAAATCAAGTGGGCCAACTAGCTTCAGCTTTAAACAATAGAGCTCAAGGTACTTTGCCTAGTGACACTGCAGATCCAAGAGGCAAATGTAAGGAAACATGTGAAGCAATCCAACTTCGAAGTGGGAAGGAGTTGGAAGAGCCGAAAAACAAGACTCCTATAGTAGAAGAGCCCACTTCAATCCAAGTCAATAGTGAGAGTTGTGAAATGAGCGGGGGCAATGTGGTAGCGATCGCGCAACATCGAGGCGAGACGAGTAGACACAGGGCAATGTTGCAGCATTGCCAATATATCAGAAGACATAACAGAAAAATGTTGCAGCATTGCCACAAGCACAACCAACCGAGCAAGTGATTTTGAGACCACCATCAATGTTTCCTCAACGTTTTCAGAAGAAGCAACGAGCAATTTGATTAGTTTTTGGAGATTCTGAAGGAGTTACACATAAGTATCCATTTAGTTGAAGCTTTGAAACAAATGTCGAACTACGCAAAATTCATAAAGGACATGTTGACTAAAATGAGGAGATTGAGAGAGTTTGAGATTGTAGCTCTCACTTCTGAATGTTCATCCATTGTCCAACAGAAAATCCCTCAAAAGTTGAAAGATCCAGGGAGCTTTACCATACCATGCACCATTGGGAGTAAATATTGTGGGCGCGCCTTGTGTGATTTGGGAGCGAGCATCAACTTGATGCTCATGTCCATTTTTAAAAGACTTGGCATTGGAGAGGCAAGACCCATCACAATCTCGTTGCAACTAGTCGATCGATCAGTGGTTTATCTAGAGGGTAAGATAGAAGATGTTTTGGTAAGTGTGGATAAGTTCATTTTTCCTACAGATTTCATCATACTTGATTATGAGGCTGACAGAGACATTCCGATCATCCTTGGGCGACCTTTCTTAGCCACAGGGAGAACACTTATCGATGTTCAGAAAAGAGAGCTGACAATGAGAGTTAATGATCAACAGGTAACCTTTAATGTGTTCAATACCATGCAATCTTTTGATGATGTAGAAGAATGTTCTGCTATTGGGGTTTATAATTCATTTGAAAATGTTGATATGAACAAAAGTTTCAAGAAGAGCTTAGAGAATGAAAACTCTGTTGAACATGTTATGGAAGAAAGTGAAGATGAGAATGGACACTTCTCATGGTTGGAGAATAAACAACCATTCATAGAAGGAAAGGATTTGCAAATGTTGAGTTGATAAAAAAATAGGTGTTATCCAATTGAGAGAGAAAAGAATAAGTGGGTGTCTTACGTTGAATCAAGTGATCTCAAGAAAATGTTGAATCAAAAAACAAAAGTTCCAACAAAGAAAAGGAAGAGAAAGAGGAAAAAGAAAAAGAAAGAGGATTGGAAGGAAAATTTAAAACCTTTCAAAGTCTCATGAAAGATTTTTTTTTTTACTTGGGTTGTGGTCTTAAATTAATTACTCAATGAAGCAACCCAATCAAACTAAGTAGTTTCATTCCTTTTGTTGTTATTTAGTCTTCCTTTTTCTTTCATTTTTCACTTATGTTTTTGTGATAGTTTGTTGTGTTTAAAACGTTGTTGCTTTAGGTTCTCCTGAGTTTTTCTTTAGGTGAAGAGTGAGGAATCTCATGAAAGAAAGAAGTAATTAATGTTCAAGAGTTGCACTTGAAGTATTTAAGGGCTTTTGGTAGCTTGTTTAGTTTCAGGTGAAGAAAAGGGAAAAGGAAAGCAGAACTGGCAGAACTGAAATTTCAGCCCAGATGTGGTAGCATTATTGCTACACTATGTCACAATCATACTAGAAGAACGTATGTTTGTGAACCTCATAGTGACGAGACGTTTCATGATGCGATCGAGGAGGACGGTCATCATCTAACACACCAAGATAGGTGGGCTTTAAAGGCAAGTGAGATTGGGGCCAACCGTGTCGTCGGAGGGGTCGATGTGTGGGCGTATGACTCCTCGCCAAAATGTCGTGCAAGGGAGGAAGACCCAATATTTCACATAATATACTATAGGGGGTACCATGGTGTCGACTCTCCACCACCCCTGGGCTTGTGGGCCTAAGTGAGTCACCCCATGGCACGTTAGCGTGTCATGGCTGGGCGAGCGTCACAAGAGAAGTGTTTTGGGTGTTTCCTTTGTAACGGGTTTTCAAGGGACAGTGTCGGACGACACAAGTGTGCCGACATTGCGCCCCTTACCATGGCTTGGAGGTTCATATACAGGGGTCGTTAGCGGCCAACGATCTGAGAATGTCCCGTCAAAGCTAACTCATGGGAAAGACCGAGTGCAAGTACATGGATGGGCGACGTGTACGATCGAGCTATATTCCGTTGCATATTTACTTGATGTTTGGTTGAGGACTGAAAAACCTCGCCTAAGACCCGATGATTGCGATCATAGAGATGGGGCAGGAGTTCCCCTTAAGGTTGGCCATGTTCGAGGGATGATTTATGGTGTCGCACGGTGCAAGAGGTGCGATCGTGACACTTGGTATCAGAGCCAACCTTTGTGCACGCAGTCGGACAAGAGTCGAATGGGGTCCGTTGTGGCAATTATTGTGACTTTTGTAAAATGAACCAGTTGGGTGGCATCGTGCAAATCGAGATCGTTTTGACATTGACTTTCAAGGAAGGACCTGACAATGTTTAAGCACTTACACTTTCATGGAAGAGAGCCTAGGTGAAGTGTTGGTGTCGATAGCCACTTTCGAGGAAGCCCCTGGGTGGATCGGTTGCGAGACTTGGACGAGTCGGGAAAATCACTTTTGAGATGCCCTAGGTGATGTTTGTTCGAGTTTCCCGAAATCGATGTTTAGTTGAATTGAATTGGCGTTAGCAAGAGAAATCGTGCATCAAGCAAGTATGGGCAACAACTTGATGTATGAGGACAATGTTGGCGTTGGTTCAGTTCAAGAGAGTTGTCAAACAAGACACGACTTCCAAACAAGGCCCAAGAGGGGCAAGTTGAGCAGTTGGCGTGTGCAAGCCAACGAGTGGGTTGTGCGGCCGGTGGTGCCCGAGTGAAGCGCAAAAGTGCGCGAGTGTGGAGTATTGGCCAAGAGTGCCAGCGTTGAAATGCTTGTGCAGAGTGAGCACGTTGTAGGAAGAGAAGAAGCGCTGAGGCGCTGTGTTGTGGAGTTGCCACGAGGTGTGGCTTGTTGCGGTGAGTTGGCCAGCGGAGTGCCAACGGAGTGAGAAGCTTTCCGACTTTGCTGAAGTTATATGTCGCTCAGAGCATACATGTATTGTGGCCAAGGTGGTCGAGTGAGTTGGGACGGGTTTCCGTAACTAGGCGAGTGGAAGCCTAGGTTTGTTGTCGGGGTTTATCTGGCGAGTCTCGGGCCAAAGCCCCAGGAATCGGGTGATGTGAGGGTCGCGTGGGGGATAACCCACAAACCAGCAGCAGTTGATGTGAAATTTTCGTATCCGTCTGAGGCGCAATTTTCAAGCAAGTCCGTTAGCATTGAGACGACATCGGGGCGATGCCGAGTTCGAGTGGGGAAGGGTGTCACAATCCATTGTGCGATGAGATTGGGTTGTGCCCTTTAGTGATGTCATCGAGGACGATGACAAGTTTATGTGGGGGAGAATGTCACAATCATACTAGAAGAACGGATGTTTGTGAACCTCACAGTAATGAGACGTGCCATGATGTGATCAAGGGGGACGGTGCATCAGACCACACCAAGATAGGTGGGCTTGAAGACAAGTGAGATTGGGTCCAACCGTGTCGTCGGAGGGGTCGTTGTGTGGGCATATGACTCCTCGCCAAAATGACGTGCAAGGGAGGAAAACCTAATATTTCACATAATATACTATAGGGGGTACCATGATGTCGACTCTCCACCACTCCTGGGCTTGTGGGCCTAAGTGAGTCACCCTGTGGCACGTTAGCGTGTCATGGCTGGGGCGAGCGTCACAAGAGAAGTGTCTTGGGTGTTTCTTTTGTAACAGGTTTTCAAGGGACAGTGTCGGGTTGTGCCGACATTGCGCCCCTTCCCATGGCTTGGAGGTTCATATATAGGGGCCGTTAGCGGCCAGCGATCTGAGAATGTCCCGTCAAAGCCAACTCATGGGAAAGATCGAGTGCAAGTACACGGACGGGCGACGTGTACGACCGAGCTATATTCCACTGCATATTTACTTGATGCTTGGTTGAGGACTGAAGAACCTCGCCTAAGACCCAACGAAGCCACAAAGCGTTGCGATCATAGAAATGGGGCAAGAGTTCTCCTTAAGGCTGGCCATGTTCGAGGGATGATTCATTGCGTCGCACGGTGCGAGAGGTGCGATCGTGACACACTGCAGCATGGGTCGTTAGTAAGTTTGTTCAATGTGGTAGCAATGCTATAGCATTGTCACCACATTGAAGCAGGGGAGTCATCCTTTCCTTTTGCTTATTTTTTATTATTATTTTTTTTTGTATGCTTTTCATTTTGTTGCTCTTATATCCTGTTTAGTGAAGGTTTGCTTCTGAGTGTTGTTGAGCTATTTTTCTGCCCTTTTTATATTTCTTGTGTTCTCTGTGGTGGTTGTTGTGAGGACACAACGTGTCTTGAAGTTTGGGGGTGGATGCTTGTTTGTGATTTTATTGTTGTGGTGTAATGTGGTTTTGCATCTCTCTGTCTGGCTTGTTGTTCGTGTTGGCCTGTTTTTGGAGTGTAGTTTTGTTTGTTTAGTGTTTGTTGGTATGTTTGTGTGTTGTTGTTGTTGTGTGCCTCAACTGGTTCGTTTATTGCTAATGATGATACTTTAGACTCTCACATTTTATTTGCTTATAACACTTTAGGTTTGACAAATGAGTGATTGAGTTAAAGTAACATTCACACTTAAGTCTTAGCTACCGAGCTTGTGGAGTGTGAAAAGTTTTATAGTCTTAAAGAGAGCTTAGGGGCTAAGGTGAGTTGACATGGTCTCTTGAATTGAGTCTAAGGTATCTTGAGTGAGTTGTTAGTTTCTCTTATTTGTAAAGTCAAAGTTTGGGGGAGGTCTAATCTATGAAAAAAATTAAAAATAAAATAAAAGAAAATAAAAGAAAAGAAGTATTCCTCTATCTCTTATGGCTTAGTAAACCAGGGCTAGGCATGACACCCATGCTTAGTTTTGAGTCAAACGGTCACGGTGGATATGAGTATGCAAAAGCAACCAATCTATGTGATAGTGCTCGTTGTTAGGCGTCTTCATCACCAATGTTGGCGTTTAGATCGAAGGTACAAATGACTAGAAAGGTTTCCTTGAAAAAGAAAAAGAAATAAAAAGAAATAAATGAAAGCAAAGAAAAAAAAGAAAAAAAAAAGTTGACCTCCCGTTGTTCTCTTTCATTGTATTTTTGGTGGAAGAGTTGTATTCTCTTTAAGAAAAGAAAAAAAGAAAAGGAGAGTTCATTTGGTTTTACATTTTGAGCTTGTTGTAAACTTTAGTCTCTCTGTGTTAAGCCATTTGACACCTATTGAACTAAGTTCTATGATTTAAGCTTTAGGACAACTTAGATAATGCAAGTGAGTGAGCTAATACCTTGCACATACACACTTAAGGGTTGCTTCATCTTGTGAGCGATTTTGTTGAACCTTGTTTGTGTATATGCTTGTGAATTATGGGAGTTTGATAATCTAAACCTCTATGGCGTCTAGCTAGTTGTTTGTTTGTTGTGGTAGTTGTTAGTGCATCACTCGAGGACGAGTAATGAAATAAGTTTGGGGGTGTGATAATCCCATGAAATGGGATTATTTTTGACACTTTCCATTGCTTATTTCTACTCAAAATTGAGTGGTGGGCGTGTTTAAGTCATTTTCTTAGCGTGTTTTTGTTGAGTTTTGGAATGTAGTATTTTTAGTGTCTAGTTGTTTATTTTCTTAGTTGTGTTAGGTTAATTTTAGTATTTTGTGCCTTATTTGTTTTGTTGAGTTTGCTTGCTTTATGTTTGTTGTGTGTTGAGTTTTTTGCATTTAGTTATTGTTCGTGACCGTGTTTTGTGGTCGGTTGTGTTTTGAGTTTTGTTTGGTGTGTGTGTAGGAAGAAGATGAAGGTTGTGGCACCTTTGAATTAGCACCACTACAGCAGTAGTTTTAAAAAAAAGAAGAAGCCTCGATGTGGTAACAATGTCACAACATTGCTACAGCATTGAATTCGGGCAGAAAAGTCAAATATGGGGCCCACCTCTCGGAATGACGCGATTTTGAGGCTAAAAATCTAATTTTAAAGATTAGGATTGGATTTTTATGGAAAAGAAGAAGGTTTAGGGACTTGGGTGCAAAATAAAGAAAACAAAAGTCTTACCGATTGGAATGGAGTCTTATCGAGAAAAGGAGGTAGCAAGGAGGAGACCGAAAACAACAGAAGAAGAGAAGAGATCTGACAAAAGTTGTTGCAACCTTTCCTTTTGCCCTTGTTTTCTCTTATCTTTCCTTTTTTGTAGCATTTCTTCCACATTTTCTTAGCTTAACTTGATTTAGAGTCGTTTTAGACACTTTTATTGTGAAGTTTATGTTATTTTCATGATGTTTATGATCTTTAGACTTATTGTGTTGGATTCTTCTGTGGAAACCATGAACTAACTGTTTTAAGTTGGAATTTATTGAATGAAACTCTAATTTTTGAAGTTCTTTTGTTGGAAAATTGTTGTATTTATGTAGATTGCTTATGGGTGGTTATTGTTTGATGTTCTTCTTAAGATTGATCACCTTAGGATTGAATATTAGTTTGTTTTAATTCTGAAAAGATTAAAATGAATGGAAAAAGCATAAGCAATGCAAGTAGGTGTTTGTCTTAAAAAAGAAAGGATTCCAAAAGTATAAACATATACTTTTGGCTTGTAAACTTAGGGAAATTCAAGTTAATTTTATGTTTGAAAACTGGGTTTTCATAGACATATGTAAGACTCTGTTTTTAGGCTGCAATTCGAAGGTTGGAAATAATTTTCGGAATTTATTTCATAATTTCCCATTTATACACAGTACAACAGTGTGACAGAAATGTGTTAACATTGCTACAACATTAGTCAGCAGAATTTAGAAGTTCATTTCCATAAATTCCAACGCTTTAATCGCTTAAGTCTTAGCTTGTTTGTTGTTCATTTGAGTTATTTATTGCTCTCAAGTTGCTAGAGTCTATCTCTCTTGTGTCAAGCTCATTTTATTTGCTTTTGAGTTGTTTAGGCGCTTTAAAACTAGTTTAACATTACTCAACTTTACAATTTTTTGCAAACTTTAGTCCTCGTGGGAACGATCTTGTTCACCAATTACTACCTACGATTGTGTATGCTCGCTCGGAACCTCTAGGTTGATGATATATGATAGGCTCATGAGATTGGGTGCGTCCCCATTGAGATCGGGAGTGGTTGCTTTCCATTATCTCGTACTAGCTTAGGGGTGATTCCCTAATGGGCGTGTTGGTTATGTACCTCACTGCACCATGCCAGCGTGTTATGTTAAGAGAGCCTGGGGTACGTCCCCGTCAGGGAGTGGTTGCTTTCCATTATTCCGTGTTGGCTTAGGGGTGATTCCCCATAGGGCGTGTATGATACGTACCTACTCTGCTCTATGTCGGCGTGTAGTGGCGTGAGAGTTGCTTTCTCTCATTGTATCGTCAATCAAAGTTCCAGGACTGAAGGTAGAGCTCGAGCTAATTACCACAGGGGGCTCAGGGTGAAGTGTGTCAAGTGTGAGACCTGTTGGGGTTGAGCAATTTTAGAAGACGAGTCTAGTTGTTTTGCTGATATAGGTTTGGACGTAAGTGGGCTGCTTACTGGGTATCTTTGTACTCACTCGTCTTCTTTCTATATTTTGTTTGCAGGTAAAAGTTAAACTGTGGATGGATGACAACGGTGGCAACCCAACGAGGCTATGAGGAAATTTTCGACACTGACGGTGATGCTTAGTAACTTTCCTAGGGATTTTGGGTATAAAAATTAGGATCGTCACAAATTTCATCCCACAAAGTATCTAAAAACCTACTTTTAGAACTCTATTTTAGAAATTAAAAAATTAGAGGTTTTTTAAGAAATTGAAAATTTTAAAACTTTGTTTCATAAATTATTTAGAAAACTATTTTTAGAACTGTATTTCAAAAATTAAAAATTAGATGTTTGTTTAATAGATTAGAGAATCTAAAATTTTATTTCAAAGTATTAACCTATTTTTGGAACTTAAGAAATTAAGAAATTTTAAGACTCTGTTTCACAAAGTATTTAAAATTCTATTTTTAAAACTCTATTTTAGAAATTAACATTTTTGTTTGGTATCCATTTTTAGTTTAATCTTAACTTTTAAAAAAAATTAACTAGATGATCAAATCGTCGTGGTGGTTGGATCACTAGGGTGGTTGTCGACAGTGGTTACATGGTGGTTAGGTTGTTGGAGTTGACATTAGGTGGTCTTCGGTAGTGGTTGTCGGGTCGTTAGGTCCCTATAGTAGTTACAGGGTGATCGTCAGAGTGTTCATCAAGGTAGTCGGGTTGTTAGGTGGTTGAGTCATAAGGGTGGTTGCTAGAGTGGTCAATAGGTGGTCATCGACGGTGGTTGCTATGGTGGTCAGATTATCGGGTTGGTCGGTGATAGTGGTTGTTGAGCGGTTGGGCCACCAAGGTTGTTGTTTGATGGTTGAGTCTGTGAGGTGGTCGTCGAAGTGATTATCGGAGTGGTCAGGTTGCTAGGGTGTGGTCATTAGGTGCTCGTCAAAGGTGATTGTTTGGTGATTGAGTTGTCATGATGGTTATCAGTGGGGGTTGTCGGGTGGTTGGGTCGTTAGGATGGTCGAGTCGCCAAAGTGGTTTGTCGAGTGGTCGTTAGTGGTGGTTATGGGTTAGTTAGGTCGTTGGGGTATTTGATTGCTCTAATGATCAGGTTGTTGGAGTAGGTGTATACAAGTCTCTTGAGTGGTCATCGAAAGTAGTCATTAGCGGTGGTCAAGTCGCCGTATGGTCATCGAAATTGCGGAGGTAGTCGTCAGCGGTGGTCAGGGTCGCCGAAGTTGTCGCCAGAGGTAGTCGTCAATGGTGGCGGAGGTTGTTTGTGTGGTCGTCGAAGTTGTCGTCAGATGTAGTTGTCAGCAGTGGTTGGGTCGTCGGTGTGGTTGCAAAATTGTTGCCGAATGTAGCCGTTAGGGGTGGTCGGGTCGCCAGAATTGTCACCCGAATTGTTGTTGAATTAGTCACCAAAAGTGGAATATGACAAATAAAATAAGAAAACATGGCACAAACTCATGCGGTTACACTGTTATAACCCATGAGGTTGTATTTCAAAACTCAAGGTTTTGAACACATTAGGCCAACACATGGTTTTAGATTTGAAATCCAAAACCATCCAAATCCAAATAGAAGCTCCTTAAATTAACGTAACGCATTAAATTTTATACTTTTATTGAAATGATATACAAGTTAACTACATGATTTCTTAGTTATCTTTTACTCTGTCGGTAGCTCAGTAAAAATTTTTCAAGTTCAAAGTTGTCTTCATTTCTTCTCTGATATTGGGTGTGAAGTCATAACGATGTTTGAGATATATTTATTAACATTTGGTATGAGATAAACTTCCAACCCTTACTAATTACCATATCAATTGATCTTAAAAATACCAAATCATTGTTGTAATATAAATTCTAGCGAATTAAAAGTTGTCATGTCATTATTTAAATTAGTGATAAAGTTATTTATTTAATTAGAAAATATTTAAATTTACAAATATCTTTAGATATGGCAGAGGTGTTCACGGTTCAGTTTGGTCCGGTTTTGGCCTAAACCGATGACCGAACTGAATCTCTCGGTTAAGAATATGCCTAAACCGAAAAAACCAAAATCTTTTCGATTTCAATTTGAACCGAACTAGTTTGGTTTCGGTTTTAACCGATTTTGCTATTTTTTTCCCAGTTTTCTGATAATTTCAAGAGATCTACGTGCTCTTGTTTGTTTGACTCTCAAATGGAATCGGGACGAGAACAAGAAGTTGTATGGAGATCGTTATTGGCGAGCATGGAGAAACAAAGTTGTGGAAAAAAAATTGGAAGAGTGAGATGATAAGAGAAAATAGAGAAAGCCCTGTAGTTGTAGAGTGAATGAGTAATGGAGATGAGAAAAAATAGAGAGAAGTTGGAGAGGAGATAGGCGTGAATGGAGATGAGAGAAAATAGAGAGAAGTTGGGGAGGAGGGAGGAGGGAGGCTGTAAGCCCTAAACTCTATTCTCTTTTATCATTGAGCACTCGTTCATGATGTTTTGAAATATGCAAAATCGTATAGGTTGGACTAAATGATGTTGTGATCGAATTTGGGAATCTATTGAATTTGGAGCTACAATATGTCCAAACTTCATAAGAGGATAGGTAAACCATTGAAATAAGCATATTAGAAGGTTAATTGAAGTATGTTAATATCATTAGCAAATTAGGCAAATTTTAGGTGCATTACATATTGAATGAAAAACTCATATCTTTTATAAACATAGGTAAAGTTGGTTAAATGCTTTAGATTGACTTATTTACTTATTTTGGTGTTTTAAAAAGGAGATTATGATGTAAATAATAAAGTAGGAGTTGGCCAAAGGAGGTGAAGGCTCGGAGTTAAGTTTGGCAAGAAGGTGGTGTCAAATTCTTACTAAGACAGCAAGCAACTGGAAAATGGGGCAACTTCAATCGATCATATCTCTCTGTCTACGGAACCAAATTCGATGATTTTTGAGTCAAAATCTCAGAAATTGAGTGTAGAATATGAAACGGGTCGGCTTTGCAGAAAATACCAAGAGGACGAAGGAGAAAAGTGCAGAAGAGTGGAGGGTGTTCAAGTTTCTCGGGTAGCAGAACAGTATGAGGGGATCAGTTTGTTTTGAGCTCTTGAGGAGGAATTAGAAGCTGAAATTTTGAGGTAAGTAAGCTAAGATGTTGTCCTTGAGGTTTATCAAAAAATATTTGGTGGTTGTGTTGATAACTTTTGAGGAACCCAAGTTGAAAGTTGAACCTGTAATTTTAGGTGAAAGGGAAAAACTTCTAGCAAGAGATTGAAGGAGATTCTCTTCCATTTCTATATACCTTACAACCAATTGTGTGTATGGCTATTCTGAATTGAGTTATGGGACTGAATTAGACCTGTTTCTAAGGTGCATAAGGAAAGGAATTGATGTTCTTGTTTCGTTAAGAGGAAGCGCGGAAGACGAAGTATCTTTGTCAAATCCGGAAGTCTCGATGTTTTGGTTGTTCTGATCTATATACTTGGAGTTAGAAGCTCTAATTGGTATGATTCGAAAGCTTATTGAATTTCCTACAACTTTCGTGAAGAAATCGTGAGTAGAAAATGTCTAGAAGATGTTTTAAATATCATATTAAATTTGTTGTGCAAAGAAATCAATCTGGAAACAATGAAGTCCTGCTTTTTGAGAAAGTAGCTTTCGAGGTATTTCTGAACAAATCCGTTTGGAATTTCAATTTCATGTCTTCATATGATTTTTAGAGGGTTCAAAAGGAAGAGTTTGGTATAAATGACATTATTTTTGGATAAGTAATGAAGAAGTTATGACTGTCTGAATACATGGCGAAAAAATGAAAATCTTTGGAAAATTTGAAAGTGTGTTTTCTTGCAAGTTTTAAGGTTAAAAATCATGAGCTCGAGGTTCTAATGGTTGAGTTGGTTTGTTTGACAGGCCAAGAGCAATAGGTCAAGTTTACAAGCCAAGGTTCTAATTCTAATACTGTGAGTGACTCTATCTTAGAACTATGTTTGGCCTATGTTTTTCTTCAAAAACATAATTGTTGATCATTGAATCTTGTTTGAACTAATTATGTATAGCTTCATGGAGTTTCTAACATAAAGTTCATGATGGAACTTAAGCATGCTTTGAATTAGTTGTAACTATAAATCCAAGTATGGAAACTAAATTATGAAAGTATGCTTTCCTTTAGAGAATGTTTTGTGTAAATCCACTTGGAAACATGTTTAGATGATAATATGAAAATGTCAAGAAATTGTTGTATGTGTTATAAAGACATGATTTCCATGGTAAACAAGTTATGCCCTTGATCGTGGTTAACCCCTAATACTGAAGGACATTCGAGAAGGTATTTAGGGGGGAATGAATCATAATTTCTCGATACTGAAGGACAATGAGAAGGTATTCGGGTAGTAAATGGTCTTACCTTAATACTGAAGGACATAGAGAAGGTATTAGGGAAAACCAAAGGGCCAAAGGTATTCCACGTGCACGTGAGAGAGGTATGAACCTTATTGGTACAAATGTAACTCTACCACCTCTATGGTTCGAAAGTGGTATCATGCTATGTGTTTTATTGTTATGAGTTTCTACATTATTGATCTATCTACACTCAATATAATACTATATTATGAGTTATGTGCTATGCATAAGTGGTGACTTAAACCTGTAAATTGGAAGCATAGTTTGTTTATATTAAGCTATTTTCTACTTATAATCTGTCATTATTATGCTTCACCTTTGAGCTTATAATAGACACTCACTGAGCTTCCTAGCTCACGTTTTCTTTATGTCTACTCTTCCCAGGTAACAGACGAGTTTCCAGTGCTTAGCCTTCACAAGACCTATTTGCCACCACGCCATTTAGCTCCTTGTATATACACTTTCTGTTGTATATGGTTTGTAGTGAGAACATATTAGATGAGTTGTAATAAACTTGGAAACTTTATGATTATCTAAAGAACATAGTAAAGGAAGTGAATGTGTTTCATATATAAGTGTATATCAGTGCTTAACTTTGCTTATTCAAACATGTTGTGTTACGTCTATTTTAAGTTAAGTCTTGGGTTAGTCAAGGAAAGCCAACAAGAGGTTTTGTTATCTTTGTCTTTGCATCTCTTCCTAGGTTAGGCAAGTAAGCTGGGACGGGGTGTGACAGAGGCGCCGAAAGAAAAGAATGGAAAGAGAAATGTTACGATTTGTGGGATTGGAGTTTACTTAAATTAGAGTTAGTTTGGGTTGGGCTTGGCTTGGAGATTTAAAATGGGAAGGAGGAGGCGGGCTGAGCTTGGAGAAAAGAAGGGTTGGGCTAAGGGCTACATTTATTATTTAAAAAAATGCAGTTTTTTATGTTGAACGGTTCGGTTCGGTTCATGTCGGTTTTTAAAATAACTAACCGTGAACCAAACCGAATTTAACGATTTTTCATGTCTTAAACTGAGGGAACCAAATTTTTTCAAAGAAACTGAACCGAACCATTCGGTTCACTTGGGTTCGGTTCGGTTTCTCGGTTTGGGTCAGTTTTTGCACACCCCTAGGATATGGTGTGTTTACTAAAATGTAGTATGTGACGACCACAACCACAGGTACTAATTATTTATTTTATTTAACGTTCTATCAGCCTGTGTGTCAAGTCGGATTAGTAAATTTTCATCAGGCTCGGTGAGAGTGAGTCTTTGATTTTATTTAGTTAAAGCGAAATGTTCTCCTTTAGTTATTTAGACTCATAATTTAATGAAAGATGAGAAAGTGGCAATGGCATTTTAGAGATTTTATGCTCAAAGCAAGGGCTGGTTGGGCTTGTGAAAAGAAAAAGACCTAGGGTTTAAGACCTATATTATTGTGAGGATAATTGGACAAGAGAAACCCTAGCCACCTCTCATATTACTCCTTTTTTTGTGCCCTAGCTGAAACCCTACAATCACCACCTCTTCTCTTTCATTAGCTATTCGCCCTAGCCGTCCTTCCTTGTTTTGTTGCTTGCACGGCGAGCCACTTAACGGAGACGTCCCACCGCACGCGACGCATTTCACCGCCGCTGCTCATGCGGCAAGTCCACAGCGCAGGTCGCTCAACAACCGCCACGCTGCGCAAAGACGCGAGTCCACGCTGGCGAAGCCGACGGCAGTTCGCGACGGAGCTTCGATCACGCCCCCAACCGCGTCCAAGTCTGCTGCTGCCGCCGTCCCCTGGTCGTTGAGTCTTCACCGTCGGAGCCTAGCACGCACATTGCAGCCGTCCGACGCCATCGCTGCGCGCGCCGCTGCCGCGCGCGAGCTCGTGGGGCGCATTCCATCATCGGCGCGGCGCGTTGAACGTCGGCGACAACCACGAGCCACCGGCGTTCTTCACACGTCCGCGCGTCGAGGGCATCCAACGATTGCGCACGGAATTGCGTCCTCCTGTTGCTCATTGATCTTGATCGCTTACTCTCGCCGCCCCCACCATCCGATCGGCGACCTTTGGTTTCGTTGTTACGCGCAATCATTAATTATTCGAGGCCAAGGTCGTGGATTAGGTGAGCCACGCGAAAAACCTCTTCGATTTTGGAGTATAAGATTATTTAGATCCGATTCGGCGTGGAAATATTGTAGAACGAGCCAAATTTTCGGTGATCAAGACTTCCAAGTTTTGGAGCAAACAAATTAACGTTCGGTTTATTCTTCGGAGTCGAGGTAATTAGAGCAAAGTAAGGATCATAGACACTTTTATACTTAGACTCTTTATATTGGATGTGTTGTGTAGTAGGATGACGAATTAGAAGGATTCTTGGTTTCTGAAGTTATCCGGGAAGGGGCCTAGAGTAACTAAGGATTAGAAGAAAACGAATTTCATTACTTTATGTGAAATTAGTTCGTCATTTTACTTAAAAAGATTTAATGATTTTACGCGAGAATAATTCAATATTTTATGTAAGAATACTTAAATATTCTATGTGAAGATATCTCAATATTTTATGTGAGTATAATTCAAAGATTTTATGTGAGAATATCTTTGTATTTTAAGTAAGAATATTCCAATATTTCGTGTGTAGTTATTACAATTATTATATATGAGGATATTTCATGATTACATACATGAGTGTTATTTCCAAATCATTGTGAAAAGTCATGACTTGCATATCGATGATAATGTTTTGTGACATGTGCACTATAGTCATGTTGAATGATGGGACCTCATGCATGTTATGTATGCCATAAAATGATTTGATGAAAAATGTGGAAATTGGTCTCCTGAGGGCATTGTATGCATGGTCAAACATGCATTAGAGACCCTATGGGTCAAGTTTACAGGGGTCTGTGAGGGACTCAATCTATACAGAGTCTCATGAGGGACTCAAACCATACAGAGTCCATGAGGACTCAAATAATTACAGGGGTTTGTGAGGGACTCAAAATGAAATGACTCAGGATGACCAATTGACCACTTAAAGAAAAAGGAAGTCATGTATTATAGTCATGTTGATATGAGAAAGTTTAGGTCCCACATATGTACATTTTGAACAAGTTTAAAAGTCATGATTGTATGTGTTTGCATATCCCAAACCTCGGTAGCGAGGTCACTTACTGGGTATTGTATTGCAATACTCACCCTTTCGTTTTAAAATGTTTTTCAGGTAAGGCCAAGGACGTGCGGGGCGAGTGACGGAGACGCGTTGTCAAAACCATGGGAATAGTCATATTTTTTGCATATTTTCCTTAAATAACTGATGTTGTCGTTTTCTGATTTCAAAGTTTAAGTTTAAATTTCCGGATTTTTAAGTAGGCCAAGTTTAAACTGCTTCTCTTACATGTTTTGAATGTTTTAATGGGATCCCTAAAGATAATTCGTTTTAGGTGGAGATTTAAAGATCGTTTTATGTCTTTTGGCCTAAGAATGCATGCATGTGTAGTAATGTCCCTAAGAGTTATAGTCATAGAAAAGTAGGGGCGTTACATAGTATATTTGGGCTAGGGTAATAGGAATAGGATTGTGGGGTAAACATAATCTTCAACTTCTCGAATAAGTATGTTATGCAACAAATGTCATCTTATATTTATAATTAAATAAATAAAATAATATCATAATTAAAATATAATTCTTCAATTTTATTTACTTATTCAATTTTTTCTAAAAGGATTTTCAAAATTTTTGAAATGATTTTTTTTTTGTAACAGTTCAAAATAAAAATAATGTGTAAAAAATGATCAAAATATCATAACAGATTTTCATGTTATATCGATTGAAATATAACCTAAATATATCTGCCAAAATCTCACCCATAAACTACGCTACTATAAAAAAAATATAAAAAAAATATAACAAAAGCATAACTAAATTACCATCAAGTATGACTTATGTCCGAGAGGTTATGAGTTTGAATCCCCCACCCCCAAATGTTGTTGTACTATAATATATATAAATTTATCAATTAAAATATGAGCCTATCGATAAAAAAAGTTTTCGCCAAAACTGTATCATTCGGTACTAAAAATATATCTATATAAAAGTAAAAATAGGATCTGGACAATACTCACGGTGACGCCAAGAAATTGACCAAAACTAAGCTAATCATTAACTCTAACTATGGAGCTAATGTGGTTTTTATGAAATCGACTCTCCCTATTCTTCCCCAAAATGAAGAGAACGAAACTACAAAATGGTTGGCCAAATGAAATCGAGCTAGGACTAAGCACACATAAAAATCAAATTGATTAAAAGTGAAGTTTACTTAACTACAATGCAATCAAAATACAAGCATTCTCTAATCCTCGCGTGAATTAGTTCATGTTTTGAAACAAGGAAATATAGAGAAAATACCATAAACCCATAGATAAAACAATAACTACTCTAAACAATTAAAAATGCATAAAAAAAAAGAGAAAGAAATGTTGGTGCAAAATATTCCGTTGTTGCTCTGGCAAACATCACCCTCAATTCTCACCAATTAAGACATCCACTCAAATCTTTGATTTGATAATTTAAATCTTCCATTACCAATTCGAACATAACTCAATTAGTTAACACATACACCACCAATTAAAGTGGGAGAGGTTCGAATCCATTAACTCTACATATTATTAAAATCCAACGTAAAAATGTCTACGCTTTTACATTTGTCATACTAAGATAAAAAGTTATTATCTCAAGTTGCACGTTATCAACCAACAATAACATAATTCCTTCCTTAAAAAAAATTACGGTTAAGATATTTATTATTTTATCACTACATACTTATTGTACTAAGAAAACATTTCATTTCATATAGTTAAATATTTCAATTATGGATAAGTCATACAAAATGTCCAGATAAGTTTCAATTATGCTTATAAATTTTTAAAAGTTGTATTTTTACTCTCGAATTTTCAATTTGCTCCAAAAAATATAATCAAAACCTTGAAATTGATTAAAAAAATATTTTTGTTAAAATAAAAGATGAAAATTCACGTGACAACTAATGTGTAAAAATTAGAAGATATATATATATTTTCCAAGTATATAGAAGATTAAGATCATTATTACCACTTATTTCATCTCAAAAGACAATGTTAAAATCACATACATAATCAATTTTTACACGTAAGTTGTTATGGTAATTTAGGCGAGTACCTTCTAGTTATTATACATTTGCTATCGCGTCAATTTTTATCTTATTTTAATGAAAAATTCTCAAAAGGTATCTTTTGGAACACATTTCAAAATTTAAAGGTATAAATTATTTTTTTTTTAAATTTAGAGACATAAATGAAACTTATCCCAAAATTTAGAGTATTTTGTATAATTTAGGGCCTATTTGGTAATCAATCTGAAAACAGAAATTTAAAAACAACGGATTCAATGAAAACATAGTTGTATTTCATGTTTTCATGTGTTTGACAACAGATTTAGAAATTTGATTCCATTCTAAACCGTTGTTTGAAATGTGTCTTATAACATATTCATATATCATGAAATTAGTTATTGTTGCAAAACTAATTATTAGATTGAATATAAGTCATTATTAATTAATTTATGAAATAATTTTGTAAATTTTATAGAATTACCTTTTTACAGTATAATAGTATAATATTATATAATTTATAATTTATTATATTATACATATTTTAATTTAACAAAATTAAATTGAATTCCTAATATGTAATATTGTATTTATTAAGATTTTTATTATTTAATATGATTATGCATTTTAAAATTTTAAATTAAGAATCTGGATGCAATGAAAATATAAAAATGTTATTTTCATAATTTATACTATTTGGATCCCAGAATCCGAAAACAGTTTTCGAAAACACATTTGCCAAACACATATTCACTGAATTCAGTGAATCGGGTTGCATAAAATAGAATCGGATTGCATACCAAACAAGCCTTAACATTCCGTCATTCTTTTAAAACACAAAATAAATTTTAAGAGAACTAACCCATCACTAATTTTGCAAGAATAGACCATGGTTTATCAAATTTCCGAAAAATGTATTCTATTTTCTGTTTTTGGCGCCGCCGCTGTAGGCCTTAGAGAAGACGGATGATTCGCAGCCTCACAGGTGCCCGCCACTCTCTGTTCATGAACGTGACCACAGAGGCTTCGAGAAATTGAATTCAGAGTTTGGAATTGGATCAGAGAATCAAAGTCAGCTGCCCCACCATCTCAGCTTTGCCCAGAAGTATCCGTTTGATTCCATTGTTTTTGACTTCAATTTGCTCTGACTGTTGTTCCGCGTTTCCTGCTGCTTCATTGACGAGAGTTCCACGTTTTTGCCACTCCAGAACGCCTCAGAATTTCGGCTTCTCCATTTTGAGGTAATTTCATTTCCCGGGATCAGTCGAAAGCGTTCATTTAGATTGTTATTGCTATGTATTGAATGCGTTTTGACTTTGCTTTTTCATTGAATTTTGAACTAGACCCATGCTAGAGTGAGAGAGTCTGATGTCAAGTTGAATATGGATTTGGCGTGGTCATGAGTATTTGGCGTCGTGGGTTGTGGATACGGTTGGCGGGTTGATGTTTATGTTTGGCTTTGAAAATGGGGCATAGTTCGAAGAAGAAGCGGCGTGGTGGGGGTGGGAAGAGGAACAAGGGAAGGACGCCACTGAAAGATCACTCGTTCAGTGGTGAAGAGAGTGAGCTTATCTCAGAAGAGATCACTGCCTTGTAAGTTCCTGTTTGCATCAAGTGATTTTGTTATGTTAATGGTGTTTGCTCCGTTCTTCTAATCTCCTTGCAAAGTTTTTCATTGGTTATGGGAACTTGTAACTGATTTATTCTTCTTCTTCTTCTTTTTCTTTTTACCGTATTAAATTAAATTCATTTGAAACCAATCGTATATGATAAATTACAACCGGTTGGATCCAATTTACATCATATCCTACCTGATTTTTAATTGGTTGGCATTGGATTACCTCCTGTATTCTATCATTTCGAACGAAAACTATAGTGCTAGTAATGAAGTCTTTACCAGGAATGGAGATAAAAAAGAGTAGGAAAAGGAATTCCTTTTAACCCCTACAAATGTACCTCGGACCACCAAACGATGGTATGGCATTGGATTACCTCCTGTATTCTATCATTTCGAATGAAAAGTATAGTGCTAGCAATGAAGTCTTTACCATGAATGGAGATAAAAAAAGAGTAGGAAAATGAATTCCTTTTAACCCCTACAAAATGTACCTCGGATCACCAAACGATGGTATGGCAGGTTTTCCACAGAAGGGTTAACACCTTGGATTGAGTTTTGAGGAAGTGGCCCAATTTGATTGGATCGCTCTGTTGCATTGCATTCTTTGTGGACGGGCCGTTAAGGACCTTGATTATATCCTTTGGATCTATGATTTAGCCGATGATGTTTGGAGTTATTTTTTTCGAGTGGTTCAACTTCAACATTGCTAGACACAGGAGTTGCAAAGAGATGATTGAGGAGTTCCTTTTCACCCTCCTTTTTATGAGAAAGGAAGGTTTTTGTGGTAGGTAGGGGTGTGCTCTGCTCTGTGGGGTCTTTGGGGGGAAAAGAATAATAGAGTCTTTAGAGGACTTTGAATGATGTTTGGGCTCTTGTTAGATTTAATGTGCCTTTGTGGGCTCTAGTGGTTAAACGTTTTGTAACTATCCATTAGGTCTTATTTTCTTAGATTTGAGACTTTTCCTTTAGGTTGCTTCCGTCTTTTGTGGGTTCCCTTTTTTTGTATGCCCTTGCATTCTTCCAATTTTTCTCCATGAAAGCTTGATCTTTCATAAAAAAAATGGAGCTCACTCTTCCCATAATTTATGTTGAGACTCGAAGCTCTCCCAAAGATTTGATGATGCCAAAAAGATTTTCTATCGCCTTAGAATCCATAGTAGAAAATAGTAATGTGTCATCCACAAATTGTAAATGATTGATCATCAAGAAGATCCTCCCATGGGATTAGTCATAATTTTACCCAAATTAGTACCATTGTGTAACAAACAAGTAAGACAATCCGAAACAAGAATAAAGAGAAAAGGGGAAAAAGGGTCTACTTGTCTAATATCTCTTGATGGGATAATTTTGCCTCATGGTCTCCCATTAATATGGCCATTCAAATAAAATTCATCGAAGAATCTACTTTTTGTTTGAGTACGTCAACAATTGGGGGTGGGGGAATTCGAACCCATGACCTCTTAGTCTTGTTGAAGAATCTACTCATATTAGCCTTGAGAAACTCCCAGAATTTAATATAAAATTCAGTAGTAAAGCCATCTAGGCCTGAAGCCTTATTCCTCTCAAGATTATTTAAGGCTAACAAAATTTCTTCTTGAGAAAAAGGAGAGACCAACAAACTGTTACCCACAAGGGAAACAACCTTCCAATCTAGTGAATGAGGCATAAACCGAGAACTAGGGAGACAAGAATAAAGAGGGGTAAAAAACCCAATAATTTCCTCTTCAATCTCCCTAAATGACAACATAATCTCTCCCGAGGAAGATAGCAATTCAGAAATCAACCCCCTTCGCTTTGAGGCTACCAAAAACCGATGAAAAATGCTGTATTCTCATTTCCTCCCTTCAACCAATGGAGTTTACATTTTTGAATTAAATTATGTTCCTCGAAAATATTCAAGTTCATTAATCCACCTTTTGCTAGAGATCGGATAGACATCTCGTGCGGGGATAAAGGAAAGGAATCAACCTTGGACTCTAACCAATTTATCTCATCCAACTAGTCCTTTTCCTTTTGCTTTTACTTTTTCTCGTCTTTGATAAACCATGACTTAATAACTTGTTTAAGTTTCTCAATTTAATTTTAGAAGATACGATAAAGCACACCCAACCCTCAGAATTATCACCAACAAGAGAATTCTCTACAAGAGTCACACATTCCTGCAAAGATAGTCGAGAATTAAAAAATCTAAATGGAGAAGGACTCCATTGAAAACTAACCGCTTCTAACAAGATGGGGAAATGGTCTGAAAAAATCCGCACAAGCCGTGAGGCCTTGAATTAACTGTGAGGCCATTTGGTCCAAGTGATTTGTTGTTTCCCAAAGAATTAACTGCCTTGAAAACCTCTTCTTCAGTAAAAGCGACTTCCAATGAGTTTGCTTGACCTCACTGATTGGTTTCTAGTCCAGATTTGTAGGCAAAGATCTCTGTGATTGGTTTCCAGTCCACAAATTCTTCCTCAATTTCTCTATCGTTTTTTCCCCCATTTGTAAGTTATTGGTTCAAATTTATATTTTTCATTTGATTAATGACAAATTTATGTTTCCTTTGTCATTACAAAAAAGAAAAAAAGGAAAAAAGAAAAACAAGAAAAGAAAAAACCTTACAAAGAGATACAAAAGCAAGTATGACTTATCTATCAACAAGTTCCTGGCGAAAATATTAGCTGAGCGTCTAAAATCAGTAATGCCTTCAATCATTTCAGAGGTTTAGTGTGCTTTTATTCTGGGGAGACAGATTTTGGATCCAATCTTGATTGCAAATGAAGTTGTGGAAGATTATAGAGTGAAGAACAAGAAGGGTTGGATGCTGAAAATTGATATTGAGAAAGCTTTTGATTGTGTGGATTGAGATTTTCCAGAGGAAGTGCCGAATTTGAAGTGGTTTTGCTCCAAGTGGATCCAATGGTTCATGGGATGTGTTAAAAAATCCCAAATTTTCGGTTTTCATCGATGGGCGTCCGTGGGGAAGGATTGAGTCTTCTAGAGGATTAAGGCAAGGGATCCGCTTTCCCTTTTTCTTTTTATCTTGGTGTCGGAAGTCCTATCATCCATGGTCAACCAATGCACAATCAAGGTCTCTTTGAGGGGATTGTTGCGGGAAAAGATCATGTTCATGTGTCTATCTTACAATTTTCGGATGATACTTTGTTATTCTGCAAAGATAATAATAGCATGATGGAGGTCTTGATTCAGACTTTAGCCTCGTTTCAGGTTTGCTCGGGGTTGACAATTAATTGGCAGAAGTCTGCTGTTGGCGGTATTAATATGCCAGAATCAAAGCTAATTGGTTTGGTGAATAAACTGGGATTTTAAGTAGAGTCTTTTCCCTTGTCTTATTTGGGGTTGTCTTTGGGGGGACATCCTAAGTCTATTTTGTTTTGGTAGCCGGTGGTGGATGCTTTTGAGAAGAAGGTGGATCGATGGAAATGATTTAATCTTTCTCGTGGAGGTAGAATGACCCTATGCTCTTTGGTATTAGCTAGTATCCCACTGTATTACTTGTCATTGTTTGAGATGCCTTCTGTCGTGTCCCTTCAGTTGGAAAAAATCGTTCGCAACTTCTTTTGGAAAGGATGTAGCGCGGCGGGGGGGGGGGGGGATTAATCACCTAGTTTTCGTTTGAATTTAATTACACAAAGTCAGTCTTTGAGTGCAGTGTTTTAAATAGCCCCTTCGGGCGTGCGCCTAGGCGCAAGGCGCACCTTAAGCGCCTCTAGGGCTTCTTAAGTTTTTTTTTTTTTTTTTTTTTTCAGTTTTAATAGTAAAACGTATCGTTTTACTTATTTTAAATATATATTTAAAAAAAACCAAAACACAAGAAACTCACTTCATTTAGGGTTTACATATACAACTTTTCGTTAAAACTTAAAAGAATTGCAACCCACAATCGGCAGTCCCACACTTTCTGTCTTCTCCTTCAATCTATGTTCAAAGACTAATACTTGAACCTTATTTCTTTTACCTATTTTTCTTGGTTAAAACTTAATTTCTTCCCATGAAGAGTTTTTTCTTATTGTGTATGTATACATATATATTTTATATATTTTTTTATATATAGTGCGCCTTAGAAAAAAAAGCTCGCGCCTTTTGGTGAGCCTTGCACCTAGGCTCCAGAGGGCTATTGCGCCTTAGTGCGCCTTGAACCTTTAAAAACACTGTTTGAGTGGATTGGGGTTTGGAAATTTTAGATTAAAAAATCAAGCTCTGCTAGCTAAGTGGGGATGGAGATTCGGTGATGAGCCTTCGGTGCTGTGGAGAAGAGTTGTGGTAAGCCTTCATGGAGTTTCTTTGGATGGTTGGAATCCTTCGAGAGATCTTCATCGAAGTCTGAGAAGTCCTTGGCTAAATATAGTGAAGCTTTGGGGGCTTGTGAATTATTTGGTTCGATTAAAATTGGGAAATGGTCAACGAATTCGCTCCTGAGAAGATGTTTGATTAGGTGAGTTGGCTTTGAAAAATGCTTTCCCTTTGTTATTTTTAATTTCTCAGAGGAGGGAAGGGGAAATTGCTGATTTTTGGGATGCCATGACAAGGTCCTGGAATGTACCTTTTCGACGTAATTTAAAGGATGATGGGTTACATGAGTTGTTGTCTTTGCTATCTTTATTGAATGGTTCGAGTATTTCGGCCAGGGAGGATTCGAGAGTTTGGTCGATTGATTTCACAGGGTTGTTCTCAGTAAATTCGTTGGTCAACCATTTGGCGAAGGGGTTGCCTATGGATAAATCTCTCTATCAGGCCTTATGGAAGTCTCATTGTCCTAGACGTGTGAATATTTTGGTATGGATTCTAATTTTTGGTCGGCTAAATACTGTGGAGACCTTGCAGAAAAAGAGGCCTCTAATGCTTCTTTAGCCATCGATATGTCTTCTATGCTTTAAATCGACAAAATCAAGCTTCCATTTATTCTTTCAATGTGACTTTGCACGACAATGTTGGGGAAGTTCTTTTTTAACTTTTAACATCAGTTGGGTTTTCTCTGAAAGCTTGGTAGACAATGTTATTCAGCTTGTTATTAGGCCATTGATGTGTCCTGAGGCGGTTTTGTTAATGGCAGAATGGAGCCAAGGCAATCCTTTCGGAGATTTGGTATGAGCAAAATTAGAGAATGTTCGAAGATAAATTTGTGGATTGGGCGGCGCAGTTTGAGGCTATTCATTTGAAAGCTTCGTCCTCGTGTGCTCTTTCTAAAGTCTTTAATGGATATTCTATCTCTGATATCAGTCTAAATTGACGCTATTTTATTTTTGGCTCATGATAGATTGCTTGATAGGCTGTTTGTTTGTTTTTTATTTGTACTGCTTCTTAGCTTTCTGGTTTTGGATGATCTAGTATTACTTTTGTTTTCGAAATTGTATTTTCAGCATTAGACTCATTTCATCATTTCATTGAAAGTGTTATTGTTACCTTTTCAAAAAAAAAAAACTTATATATCAACAAGAAAGAACCGTTCTGTGGCTTAATGCAATAAAAGTCATTTTCAGGGAGACTTGGCAGTTGGCTAGAAAGAAATGAAGGATTTTTATGACGGGGAAAACAAGAGGGGAGGGGTGGGATTTAATTTTCAATTTCACATCTTTTTGGACTGCTTCTTCCAAAAACTTCTCTGATTTTTCCTTTTCGTCCATTGTTTCCCGTTGGATGAGTTCATTGTAATATCTTTGGTTTTTGGCCCTTGATCTTCCATTTTATCAATGAAGTTTGTTTTTTCATCCTAGAAATTAAAAAAAAAAATCCTAATTACCAAAGAGTTCTATAATTATCCACTAGGTCTTATATTTTTTGGATTGGAGCCCGTTTTTGTATAGTTAGTAGCTGTGGCTCCTTAGTTTGGATTGTCTTTTTGCATGCTTTTTTATATTCTTTCATGTTTCTCAATGAAAGAAAAAAGTTCCTAGAGGTAAAGTATCCTCCACTGACGTGAAGCAGACAGTTTCACAAGAAAGAAAATGACAAATTAAAATCTACAATGTTTTGTTTTTTAGATGTGGGATATTTCAAGAAGACTGCAAAGTTGTCTCTGGCCCACCTCCTCAAGTTACCATCAAACTTAGGTATGTGTGTTATTTTCTACTATGCCTATTATACCAATGAATTAAAGTATTTGAGTCATGAACTTTTTTTTTTTGGCAATCAGGCCATATTCAAATGACATGGGGTTTGAGGATCTAGATGTATCTGCTCTTCTTTCCGTGAAGTATGGTCGTTTTCAATTTATTTTTGTTTTTTTGTTTATTTTCTTTTAGTTGAGTTGCTGAGTTATATCTGTATTTCTTCTTGTTATTAGTTAGATACTTGCCTGGATACCCGTACAAATGTCCAAAGTTGCTCATAACCCCGGAGAAGGGTTTGACAAAAGGTGACACTGAAAAGTTGCTTTCTCTTCTTCATGAACAGGTACAAGCTAGTCATTATTTGATGAAAGATGTACCTGTTTATTTTCTAATTTTTTAAAAGTACTTCTGTTTATGTGACGTTTCTTTCAGTAATTGTACCAATTCAAATTTTAAACACTCCCTTGGGCCCTGTTTTTTTTCTTAAAGCAATAGACTGTTAAATTTTTAATGGGTGATTATGGCAACTCTTAAACAATCTTGAAGTAGTTACTATGGCAATGGAATTAAATTTTTAATGGGTGATTATGGCAACTCTTATACAATCTTTAAGTAGTTAAAAAAAAAGTAGTCACTATGGCAATGGACTTTTTTTTTCCCTGTTTATGGTTTTGTGTTGGTCAGTAAAAATTCCGGAAATGTTTAGAGGGGATTTCATATGGAAAGGAGTTGACGAGGGTAAGGGTATTCATTTAGTAAGGTGGGATGCAGTGGCCAAGCCATCGGATTTTAGGGGATTAGACACAGGTGAGTATGGGCCTCGCCCTCTTGGCTAAATAGTTGTGGCATTGCCCTCATGAGTTTGACACCTCATGGCACAACATCATTGTGGGAAAGTAAGGCCCCAGGCCCCCATCCTTTTGGGTGGATCTCGGGCGGGGCTTTGAAAGGCACTCCTAGAAATCCATGGAAAGATATCTCAATTGGGCTCCCCTTTTTATCTCAAGCAGTTCCGTGTTCGGTTGGTGATGGGGTGGATATTTACTTTTGGGAGGACAAGTGATCGGGAGATAGACTCCATTGCTCTTTGTTTCCTCTATGTTATCTATCTTCTTTAAGGAGTCATTTGGAGGCTTTTGTCCTTCCTATTTTTGGAGGCACACCCTTTATTTCTCTTAGGTTCTGTTGTCTTTTGTCTCATAGAGAAACGACAAATTCTTGATTGTGAGGTTTTCTGTTAGCCTAAGGAGAGGGGTATTCATCTTTGGGGTCTTGGCCCTTCCAAAGGGTTTTCTTGCCATTCCTTTTATTAGTATTTGGTGAGGCCCCACGAGAGCTGTAAAACATTGCCATTAAAAATAGAAAATTTAGGATTCACCACACAACCCATAATCCATTGGATTCATTTAGCATCAAACATTTTCATCTTCAAAACCTCCTCCAAGAAACCCCAATCTACACAATCAAAGACCTTTTCAAAATCAAGCTTAATCACCCGACTACTCTTCTTTCTGACTGTACTCCTCAACCACCTCATTCGCAATTAGAATCAGATCCAAGATTTGTCTTCCATAAATGAAAGCACTTTGAACTTTTGAATAATAGAGGGCATCACATTTTTTAACGGATTAGCCAACACCTTAGAGAGAATTTTGTATGAAGAGGAAATCGAGCTGATGGGTCGAAAATCATTCACCGAGCTAGCAAAATCCTCCTTTTGAATAAGACACAATATTTTCCTTCTGAGCAAAATTAATATGACCATTAGAATAAAATTTGTTGAAAAATCGAATCAAATCAGTCTTCAAAAGTCTCCAAAACTTGAGATAAAACTCAACAGTAAAACCGTTCGGACCCGAGGCCTTATTCTCATCCATATTCTTCAATGCCAACAAAATTTCATCAGAAGAAAATTAAGCAGTAAGAAAACAATTATCAGGGGTGCGCTTTGAGATGGTGCCTTTGACCTTAGACTACATTTTTTTTTTGATAAGAAACCGAGCTTTCATTGAGAAAAAATGAAAGAATACAAGGACATACAAAAACATAAGCCCACAAAAGAGAGGGAGAGCTTACAACAAAGCACTCCACCCAAGCAAAATAAAATCTAGAGGATAATTACAAAAAAACTTAGATACCGAGGCCCAGAGAGAAACATAGAATCTAATAAGAGGCCAAATATCAAGGGAGGAACACTCCAACCCTCGAAAAATTCTATTGTTTCTCTTCTCCCAAAGTCCCCAAAGGACAACACAAACCCCTGCCTTCCATAAAAACGCTCCTTTCCCCTAATTGGAGGATGTAAAAGGAACTCCTCCAGCCTCTCCCTACAAGTCCCTTTTCCTCTAGAAAAGGGAAGCCCAAACTCACCAACGAAACGACTCCAGACATCCTGGGCCAACTCACAACTCCAAAATAAATGGTTGATATCCTCCGCCGCCCTCTTGCAAAGAATGCAACACCAAGGACCAACCAAGGATGATAATCTTCTCGAGACCCTATCCAGAGTATTGACTCTTCCATGAAGAACTTGCCAAGCAAAAAACTTAACATTTTTTGGGATTTTCACCTTCCAGACTGAGGCAAAGACAGACTCCCCCGTGAAGCAGAGGAAGAAAGATTGACCAAAGTGAGGAAGAAGGAACGACACGAGAACCCCGCAATCAGATTGGAACTCCAACAACGAACGCCCTTCCTTTTCGGACTACAACAAAGGCCATCTGCTAAGGATAGGAGAGACAAAACATCAGACGTCTCCCTGTCAGACAAAGCAGGCTGAAAACCCAGAGAGGGAGACGCAAGGGAACCCGAATGAAATAAGACCTCAACCACTGATTTATGTTTAGACCGAGACAGATGATAAAGACGGGGAAAAGCCGAACAGAGGGGACTATTTCCCAACCACCTATCTTCCCAGAAAAAGGTACCCTCCCCGTTCCCCACACGACAATGGACAAGCCCAGGGGTCTCATTTTGCTTGATTGGAGCCTGTTTTTGTGAGCGGATCTCCTATCTTTTTTGGGATTTTTCTTTTTTTTTTTTATATAGCCACTTGTATTATTTCATTCGTTTTCAATGAAAGTTCAGTGTTTCAATTAAAAAAAAGGAAAAATAATCTGCATTGAAGCTCACCATAATCAAACTTTTTTGGGATAGGAAACAAAAAGTGCATGTAAAGAATTTGCACGAGCAGTTGAAGAAGAGATCTTGAAATAAAAAATCGAAGTAGCAAAAAGAATCTTTTCGGAGGCTTCCCCGATTCTCTCTTCTCTCTCTTCCCCTCACCCAACCCTACCGCCCAACCCTTCCGCTTCTGTTCGATCCTGAGCCTCTCGCCGGCGCTCTTCTACCTCCGATCGATCCTTAGCCTCTTGCCGGTGCTCTTGTCTACCTCCCATCGTCCCCTCCACTTCATCGAAGGTATCTTTGTTTTGTTTCTCTGTTTCTTCATCGACTTTTTCTTCGTCCACTCTACATCGTCCTGGTGTCTATTCGGTCCCAAAGGTCATTGAATCGCGGTCCAAGGCCCTCGTCTTCTCCGATGAGGAAGTGCAGTTGTCGCATCGGGTTAACGAATTTCAGTATTTGGGGGGATTCGACCGCCTTCTTTCTGCAAGAAGGGTCTTCCAACAGTCCGATCCCTATATCTTTCGATCACGTTAAGCAATTTCATGATTGGTTTGTGGTTTTGGACGTTGAACGGTTCTTTGAAAAAAGAAAATTCAGGGACGATAACGCTACTATCGGGCTGTTCAAGGTTAGGAAAAGGATTGGTTGGGTTGCGGAGGGTATGCTTTGGCCCCCGTCTAGGGGTCGACGGGTCTTCATGGTGCCCCTAGGTTCTTTCTCCTCGGGTTGGTTGGTTTTCAGAGACTTGTTGGGTGATTTCCTTCGGTCAAGTTTGTTCTCCTCCTCCCCCTCTGATTTCTTCAATTCAACCGGTAAGCTGGTGGTTAAAGATTGTGAGTTCGATGTACCTTTCAAGTTTTCCCCCTCAGCCCCGGTAAGCGCGAGAACTGTTGAAGTGTTTCGGGATGAACTTTGGATCCGCAAGGCTCAGGAGATCATTGATATTAACTTCGACAAATTTTTGGTTGTGACTCGATTGTTTGCACATGTTAGTTGGAAGGTAATCAAGAGTGCCTTACAAGCTCACTTCAAGGCAAGCCTTCAACTAAATTCATTCATGTGTGACAAGGATATGGTCCTTTTTGGGAAGGATTCCTTAGTTGCAAATGGGGGGCAATGGCAAGTAATCCATAATCTCCATTTAAAGGTTGAATAATGGGAAAACAAACTCCATAGTTCTCCTTCAGTTATGATTGGCTATGGAGGGTGGCTAGCGATTGACAACCTTCCCTTAAGACTCTCGAAGAGAGAGGTGTTCGAAAGGATTTGTTCCTACTTTGGAGGGCTTGAAGAAATTTCATGGGATACTTTGAACTTTTTAGAGCTATCAAAGGCAAAAATAAAAGTTTCCCCAAACCTTTGTGGCTTTTGGCCGAAATCAATTCCGTTTAAGGACCCAATCGTTGGTGAAATTCATTTAAATTTTGAAGCGTTGGGGACTATTTCGCCTCCTCTTAGGCTGTCGGATTCCTTGGTTTTGAAGGATGTTATCAACCCCATAGACTTGGCTAGAATTCAGCAAGTAATAGATGATGAAATGGGGGCAGACTCGATGATTGGTTCATTGGAGGTTGATGAAAGGCCTGATGACCCGTCGACTTCCAACTTAAGATTAGTTGCTGTACCAAAAGTGGTGCACAAATTCGGGGTATCTGGGGATTCTGAGGCTAATGTGGTTCATGAATCTTCAGCTTTTATTCAGGGCATTGAAGCTCACAAGCACATGGTTGAAGGAATTAATGAGTTGGCCAAGGACTCCAAGGGTCTCGATTTGGAAGTTGGTTCGTCGCAAGGTTTTGACTCGACTATTAGGGAGTCTCCTCTCTTTTCTTCTGTGAATCTTGTCAGTGTAAAGGAAGTTAGAGATGTTTTTTGTGGGAAATAGTACACCAGAAGGGGTGAGAGAGATGTTTTGAGTTTGACTAAGCCTTTAGATGAAATTTTCTCGGACTTTTTAGAACAACCAGAGAACATTTTGCAGCTTCCTGACAGTGGAGCTTGAGACTCTCAGGTAACGTCTAATGCTGCTGTTTGTTCCTCTCTAATTGATGTTGATGAGTGCCATCTTGGACCAAAGAATGTGGTTTTTGTCAAAGCCTCTTTCCAACCCTCCTCTCCTTTAAAACAAGGCTCTCTTTCTCCCTCTTCGGTTTTGGGCTCCTCGTATTCAGACTCGGTGGTGGCTTTGAGTAGCCCTGATTTGGAGTTTACGAAAAGTTTGAGGCATAGAAAAGTGGAAGCTTCCTCCCATGCAATCAACATCCAGGAATTCTTTGAGTTGGAAGCTCCTTTGGATCAGGAGGAAAATGAAGGTAATAGGGATACCTCTGAGTGTCCGGCTGAATTAGTACGCTTTAGTAAGTTATTAAAAGCTAGCGGTTTGTAACTCAAGGAAGTAGTCTCAAGGCAAGTGGCTTTGGCTTGAATATGCTAATTCTCCATGGAATACAAGGGGGCTGGGGGTTGGTTCAAAATGATTAGCTTCAAGAGATTTCTTCAGCAAATTTGCCCTGATTCGATCTTTATTCAGGAAACCAAAATCATGTTTGTGTTGACTATGTGATGAGATTAATCTGGAGTTCAAGAGATTTTGGCTGGGCTCAAGTGGAGGCTTTTGGTAGTTTTGGGGGTTTGTTAGTACTGTGTGTTGGTAGAATTTTGAGTGTTGCAGTTTCAATGTTGTCCTTTTGATGACTTCTTTTTAGAGCGTTTTCCTTTTAGTATTATTGGATTCTCTTTTTCAGTTTGTAATTTTTGGTCGTTGGGGTTCTTTGGTTCTTGAAGTTCTTTTGGTTCACTCCTTTGTCCTTGAGGTCTTTTTCTGTGTTCTTGGTGAGAGTTTGTTTTGTTTTCATTTTTCTTTTGGTCTCCTTTTTGAGCTTATACTTTGAGTGTTAGTCTCATTTCATTATTTCAATGAAAATTTCGTTTGTTGCCTTATCAAAAGTTATCAAAAGAAAAAAAAGAAGAGATCTTGAATTTTATATAAGAATCTGCTAGAGCAGTTAAAGAATCTGCTTGAGCAGTTAAAAAATCTGCGAGAGCATCATGTCATACATTTTAAAAGTTACATATATTTTAAAAGTTTTTTTTGCTATTGTTCATTGTTAATTGGTACACTTGAAATTTATGGTTTTCCATGTCTTTGAATCTCAGGCGAATTATAACGCTCGAGATGGAAGGATAATGATTTTCAATTTGGCAGAGGCTGCTCAGGAGTTCTTGTCAGAAATAGTGACAATAGGACAATCAAATGAATCAGTAAGATATGCTCAAATTTTCGTAAGAAAAGGATATACTCAAATTAATAACTTCTTTAAAGTTCCATTTAATATTATTGAAAACTTTTCTGTATTTTCTCATTTGAAAATTGTTAATGTTAAAGGTTTGAGAGAATCTATCTATCGTTCCATTCACTCAAGAGATGTATTTATACAAATATACAAGGCTAACCTAAATAGGACGATGTAAAAAGACAATAAAGCACAACCTAATTACACACAATTCAATTTTACTAATATGAGTACTCTAACATTCCCCCTCAAGTTGGAGCATATATATCCATCATGCCCAACTTGTTAGTGAGGTAATTGATTCGTGCTCCATTCAATTCCTTGGTGAAGATATCTCCTAATTGCTCTCCAGTTTTCATGTATCCTGTTGATACCAAACCTTGTTGGATCTTCTCACGTACAAAATGACAATCAACCTCAATGTGTTTAGTTCGCTCATGAAATATTGGATTAGATGCTATATGCAGAGCTGCTTGATTATCACACCTCAATTTGGTCGGTGTTATGATATCAAACCCCAATTCAATAGAAGTTGACGTATCTAGACTAATTCACATGCATATTGTGTCATTGCTCTATATTCTGACTTAGCACTTGATCGTGACTCCACATTTTGTTTCTTACTCTTCCAAGGAACCAAATTATCACCAACGCATACACAATATCCTGAAGTTGAACTTCTATCTTCCTTAGACCCTGCCCAATCGGCATCTGAGAAGCATTCAATGTTTATATGCCCATAACTCTTGTATAATAAACCACGTCCAGAAGCTGCTTTCAAATAACACAAAATTTGTTCCATTGCAACCTAATGATCAACTGTAGGAGAAGACATATATTGGCTCACAATGCTCATTGAATAAGCTATGTTTGGTCGAGTTACTGTAAGATAATTGAGTTTTCCCACTAACCTCCTATATCGTTCAGGATCTTTCAGTAATTCTCCCTCTTCTGTGAGCTGTAAATTAGGCATCATCAGGGTACTACACATGGCTTAGCCCCTAGCTTCCCTGTTTCAGTCAAGAAGTCAATTACATATTTTCTCTGTGATAGCATGATTCCCTTCTTGCTTCTCATTACCTCAATTCCTAAAAATTATTTCAACGCTCCCAAATCCTTTGTGTGAAATTGAATATGGAGAAAAGTCTAGAGTGATTGGATGCCCAATGTGTCATCGCCTGTAACTCTTGTATAATAAACCACGTCTAGAAGCTGCTTTCAAATAATACAAAATCTGTTCCATTGCAACCTAATGATCAACTGTAGGAGAAGACATATATTGGCTCACAATGCTCATTGAATAAGCTATGTCTGGTCGAGTTACTATAAGATAATTGAGTTTTCCCACTAATCTCCTATATCGTTCAGGATCTTTCAGTAATTCTCCCTCTTCTGTGAGCTGTAAATTAGGCATCATCAGGGTACTACATGGCTTAGCCCCTAGCTTCCCTGTTTCAGTCAAGAAGTCAATTACATATTTTCTCTGTGATAGCATGATTCCCTTCTTGCTTCTCATTATCTCAATTCCTAAGAAGTATTTCAACGCTCCCAAATCCTTTGTGTGAAATTGAATATGGAGAAAAGTCTAGAGTGATTGGATGCCCAATGTGTCATCGCCTGTAATAACAATATCATCAACATACACAACCAACAGGATGACAACATTTTTAGATCGCTTATAAAACACAGAATGATCTGATTTGCTTTTTCTCATTCCAAAGCTTTTAATCACTTGAGTGAATTTTTCAAATCATGCTCGTGGACTTTGCTTTAATCCATACAAGGATTTACGTAGGCAATTGTCTTTTCCCTTCTCTCCTTGAGCAACAAATCTTGGAGGTTGCTCCATAGACACCTCTTCCCCAAGATCATCATGAAGAAAGACATTTTTAATATCAAGCTGATGCAATGACCATTGATGAATGGATGCTAATGAAATAAATAACCTTACAGAGGCCATTTTAGCAGCAGGAGAAAAAGTATTAGAATAGTCAACCCCATAAGTTTGTGCGTAGCCCTTAGCAACATGGCGAGCTTTCAACCGAGCAACAAACCCATCTGGATTGACTTTAACCGGAAAGACCCATTTACAACCAATAGGCTTTTTTCCTCCAGGAAGAGAAACTAAATCTCAAGTACAATTGTCACCTAGTCATCTCATCCACCATTGCAACACGCCAACCAGAATGAGATAAAGCTTCAAAATCAGTCTTAGGGACAAATATAGATTGTAGGGATGCAATGAAGGAACAAGGAGAAGATGACAAATGATTATATGAAACAAAATAGGAAATAGGATATGTGCACTGGCGCTTTCCTTTATGAAGAGTAATAGAAAGACCATCGTTTGGTCCTGAATCCAATGATGAAGAAGCCTCTGGTGCATGGCATGAAACTGAAGGGGGTCGACGTTGAGAATAAACCTGAGTGATAGGTGGGTGAGTAGAAACAAATGGAGATGGAGACGAAGTGCTAGAGGACTCACAAGAGGAGAGAGTTGTGCAAACAAGAAAATCATCCTTGTCCTCTCTATGCTCCCCCTTACGCTCACTCGAAGATGAAGAAAAGAACGACGAATCTTCAAAGAATGTGACATCAGGAGACACAAAATAACGATCGAGCCTAGGACAATAACACCGATGCTCTTTTTGGACACGAGAATAATCAAGAAAGACACATTTTAAAGACTTCGGATCGAGTGTGGTGAGTAGAGGGCGAACATCATGATCAAAGCAAGTACAACCAAAGATTTTTGGGTGTAAGAGGAAATGAAGGGAGGTTTGGGACACAAAATACGATAAGGTATCTCACCCTCAAGAACCGAAGATGGTATGCGATTTATTAAGAAGCAAGCCGTCGACGCAACATCAACCCAAAAATATTTGGAGACATTCATCTGAAACATTAAAGCTCTCGTTGTTTCAAGGAGATGGCGATGCTTTCATTCTGCAACTCCATTTTGAGATGGAGCATCAATACATGAGGATTGATGGAGAATGCCATGTTTACTCAAATAAGAACTAAGAGCATGAGAGAAGTATTCTTTAGCATTATCGCTTTGTAGAATTTTAAGAGAACTATTAAATTGAGTTCGAATTTCAACATGAAAGTTACGAAAATGAGAAAACAACTCAGAACGATTTTTCATTAAGTATAACCATGTTACACGAGAAAAATCATTGACAAAGGTAACAAAGTACCGAACCCTCTCTTAGACTCAACATGACAAGGACCCCAAACATTGGAATGAACTAATTCAAATGGAGCACTAGCTCGTTTATTGACTCTGGAATACAGACTCAGACGATGAAATTTAGCGAACTGACATGACTTGCAATGTAAAGAAGACAAGTGATTACATTAAGGACGAAGACTCTTCAAAACGGAAAAAGATGGATGACCCAGACGACAATGTTCTTCGAAGGGAGATGACACTTTAGAGCAAGCAACGACTGTGGGCATTTGTGATTTAAAAATGTGGAGACCTCCTTCATGCCCTTTACCAATAGTTTTCTTCGTCAAAAAATTCTGAAACAAACAATAACCAGGAAAGAATAAAACACAACAATTTAGATTGCGAGTGAGTTTACTCACTGAAATCAAGTTAAAGGAGAATTGTGGTAAACTTAGAACAGAAGACAATGAAATTGAGTTTGTAAGATTGACAGTGCCCTAAAATTGGAGAGGTGGTCCCATCAACTATAGTAACATTAGGCGAAGACTTAGACGGACAAATAGGAGATAATAAACTGAGATTACTTGTCATATGATCAGAAACGCCAGAGTTTATGACCCATTTCGAAGAGGAGGAAAGAAGACATGTAGATGTATTACCTGTGTCAGCAATGGCCGCAATAGGAGCAGGCGATGATGCCTTTAAGAACTCTTGATACTGGCGGAATTTAGCAAACTCCTCTGCAGAAATTGAAATAGACTTGTTGGGATTATCAAGAGTAGAGGCAACATGCGTAGATGGAAATCTCTGACCCTTATTCAACAATCTTCTACCATCACGTTTCATATGACCAGGCTTATGACAATAGTGGGAAACAATATCTCCCGAGTTTGCTTTTTGAGTGTTCGAGTTTCCTCTAGACGTTTGGATCCGACCCCTCTATTTCTTTTATATTCACCTGTCTGTCCAACCAAGACACTATTAGACTCAAATGACATAATTGCTTGTGACTTCTCAGTACGAAGTATTCGAGTATAAGCATCTTCCAACAGGAAAATTTCTGAATACGAAGTATTCAAGTATAATGATTTTCAATTTGGCAGAGGCTGCTCAGGAGTTCTTGTCAAAAATAGTGACAATAGGACAATCAAATGAATCAGTAAGATATGCTCAAATTTCCGTAAGAAAAGGATATACTCAAAATTAATAATTTCTTTAAAGTTCCATTCAATATTATTGAAAACTTTTCTGTACTTTCTCATTTGATAATTGTTACTGCTAAAAGTTTGAGAGAATCAATCAATCATTCTATTCACTCGAAAGATGTATTTATACAAGTATACAAGGCTAACCTAAATAGGACGATGTAAAAAGACAATAAAGGACAACCGAATTAATATATATACAAAATACAATTTTACTAATATAAGTACTCGAACAATAACAACTACATGAAAAATAAAATTCCATTCAATAATATTATTGAACACTTTTTTGTGTTTTCTCATATATGAAAAATACCAAATATAAATACAAGTTACAATCCCTTTTTTAAGAAGGAAAGAATATTCTATTCTATTTAAAATTCAAATTATCTTTCTAAGAAGAAAAAAGATAAATCATAAAATAAAATTACAAGAATGCCCTAACTTTAACTATAATTAGGTCTTGGTAAATGTTTTGTAAGGATATCTGCTAACTGTTGTTTGGTAAGTACATAATTGAGTTGAAGCACTTCATTATTAACTTTCTCTGAGATGAAATGTCGATCAATTTCAACATGTTTTGTTCTATCATGATGAAACTGGATTCTTGGCAATACTTATTGTAGCTTGATTATCGCACATCACATGTATTGGTAAATGGTAACAAACAGTCTTTTTCTACTTTCCTTAGGACTCTCTTGATCTATATGCCTTCACAGATACCATGAGCAAGTGCTCTGTTTCAGTTTCAACACCACTTGCAACTACAAATTGTTTCTTGATTCACCATGTAACAAGATTACCCCGTACAAAGGAATAATAACCTGAGATAGATATTCTATCTATAACATCACCTGCCCAATTTGCATCAGAATATACTTCAATGTTCTCTTGTAAGTTTTTTCAAAATATATTCCTTTTTAAGGAGTCATTTTTAGATATATGAGGATTCAATATACTGCTTCCATATGTTTTTCATTGGGACTATGCATAAATTAGCTAACCATGTTAACAACAAATCCAATATTTAGACGTATATGGAAAAGATATATAAGGCGCCCTATAAGTCATTGATATCTCCCCCCATCCACAGGTATGTTCTCATGGTTAAGTCTAAGTTTCTTTCGAGGATCCATAGGAGAGTCTGCTGGTTTACATTCTAACATGCCAGTATCTTTGAGAGGGTCTAAAACATACTTTCTTTGAGATACAACTATACCTGCCAAAAGAGGTCAAGTGTCAGATAAACCCTTTCATGGCTGATAAAGCTGTCTTGGTGTTAGAAGAAGAGGCCTCGGTGACAAGGGGAAGAGTGACCGGGAAGTGGTGTTTGATGGATGATCTGTATTTAAAATTAGAAGCTTGGAACGACAATACCCATGGTTTAGCAGAATTTATGTTCGGATATGGTGGTTGGATTGCAGTTAAAAATTTACCTATTAAGTACTGGTCAAGAGCTGTCTTTGAAGCTGTAGGAAAGCATTTTGGGGGTTTAGAAGCAATTAGTTTGGAGACTCTAAACTTCACTGATTTGTCATGTGCAAAGATCAAAGTGAAAAGGAACTTGTGCGGCTTTATGCCTCAATCAATTGAAGTTAAATTGGCGCATTTAGATTTGTTTTGTCTTTCCTTTGTTAGCTTGGACAGAAATGATCCCCCAGCTTGGGCCAATGGTCCTTTATTTGCAGAAGACTTCTCAAATGGGATAAACATGGCTCGGATTCATATGATCCTTGAGGATGTCTCTGATTCGGACTCCTTGAGGATGTCTTTCAGGCTTGCGGGTACTATGGAATTGACTAGAGGGAAGCAAGAGTTTTGGGGGAATGTTGGAACTTTGATTAGCAGTCTAGGAAGCATGAACACTTCATATTTGGCGAAGTGTCCGTGTCGGACACGGACACGTCCGGACACGCTTCGGACACGTGTCCGACACGCAATTTTCGTGTCCTTTTTTTTTTTTTTTTTTTTTAATTTTCGGACACTCCAAGGACACGCTGGAGACACGTTGGGGGACACGCTTACCATTTAAAAGAGAAAAAAAAAAAACTCAGATTTAGAGGTTGTGGTCTTTACTGATGATGGTAGTGGTAGTGGGTTTGACAAATGTGATACTGATCGAGATGAAGACATAGTAGAAGTTTGAGAGGAGAGTTTTAGTCTTTTTTTTTTTTGTATGGAAGAATGACTTTCTAACTTTCTAGTACTTTCATTTGTATTGTAATATTTTTTTGTATTCACATGTTGGATATTGAACTTCTTAGTATTGTCATTTATGTATTAATGAAGCACATATTATTTAATATATATACACATATTACCTAAAAAAATAAAATAAAGAACGTGTCCCCCAACGTGTCCGTGTCCTACATTTTTAGAAATTGGCGTGTCGCCGTGTCCGTGTCATGTCCATGTCCGTGTCTGTGTCCGTGTCCGTGTCCGTGCTTCTTAGTTAGCAGTGAAGAGAGGGAATTGAATGGGGGGGTTGCTCCTGAGGATGCTTTCACTTCATCTGGCAATAAGAGCTTTGTTTCGAATGGTGCCCTTGCGAGGGAGGAGTCTGAGTTGATCCCATCTGATCCGCAAGATTCGAGGGCTTTGGATTTGGAGGTCATTCCTATGCCAATCATAAATTCAGCGTTTGAAGCTCTGCTTTTTTCTTCTGGTTCACCCGTCAGTGTTAAAGAGGTTAAGGATACTTTTTGCGGGAAATACTACACAAGAAGGATTGGGAGAACCTCAGTTTCATTTTTGGAAGATCATTTAGAGGAGAATTTTCCAGATTTCTTAGAACAATCAGAAGTATGCTCTCAGTTTCCCAATGGTGCAGGGTCGGAGACCCAGGTTTCTTCTTTCCCATTCAATAAACCCCCACAGATTGATATTGAAAAGTGTTGTTTGGGGCCGAATATGGTGGGGTTTGTTAAAGCTACTTTTCAGCCTTCTTCTGTTTTAAATCAGGGTGCTTTTCCCCTCTCCCCCCATCTTGGGGTCTTCGGTATCGGGATCGGAGGTGGCCTTGAGCAGTCCAGATCTGGAAATTGTAAAGAGTTTAAAGAACAAAGAGGTGGAAGCCTTTTCCCCAGCGATCAACCTCCAGGAGTTTTTTGATTTAGAGGCTTCCCAGCCTCAAGTGGAAAAGGAAGTTATTGAGGAAGGGGCTGAGTGTCCTGTCGAGTTGGTTCGTTTTAGCAAATTATTAAAAGCAAGTGGTCTGCAATTCAAAAAAGTTGTGCCAAGGCAGGCGCTCTTGACCTCGCATTGAAAATACTCTTATGGTATATAAGGAAATTGAGAAATAGCTTTTTGAGATTTGGAGCTCGAGAATTATTGTTGTGGGTTGTTCAAGTGGGATGTTGGTGTTGTGGGTTGTTCTTCATTTTATGGTTAAAGAAGGGGTTGAAGCTAAGTGTTTTGGGAGGTTTGGAGTCCCTGGGTTTTTCGAGCCTTCAGGATTGTTTTTGTGGCTTCCTTTGGTTTTGAGGGGTGATCCATGGTTAAGTTTTTCGCTATGGTTTTTTTGTGGCTCTTGGTGGTTTGAAGTTTGACTGCTCCGAGGTGCTTCAAGGGAAGTTGCCTTCTTCATTTCCATCGGATCTTTGTCTTTTTTGGCGTTTGTTTCTTATAATGTTGGTTGTTTTGTTGGGTGTCTTTGGGATTGCGGTTTAATTCTAAGGCTTTGGGTGTTTGTTTTTACAAGACTTTTATCCCTTTGTATTGGCTATTTTCTGGTTTCTCTTTTGTATTTTGAGCATTTGTCTCTTTTCATTATTTCAATGAAATCTCTTTTGTTGCCTTGTCATAAAAAAGATACAACTATACCTTTTTTCGACCAAGCAATCTCCATGCCTAGCTATTGTAAATTCTTTTGTAACTACCCCTCTCCACTATTTTTCCAGATTGAAAGACATTTTTATAACCAGTTACTTTTAGGGTGGGGGATCTCTCTCCCTCCGACCCTAAGAGAAATTTGCATGGAAGACTCTTTTTCACGCGCATTAATGTGATTTGACCCATGATTTGACCCATGTTATGAAATTAATGACATAGGACCCTTTCTGTACTGGGCATTCCGTCCAAATTACCGTAAATGCATTGTACTCTGGCTCTAACTCTCTCGCTCAACACTCATTTTCGCTCAAGTCTCGCTCTCGCTCATGATCGCAATGAGGTTGTTGAAATTCTGGAGAAAAGAAAAAACAAGAAAAATCGCACTATAGTTCTCGCTCTCGCTCTACTTATACTACTCTAGCTCTTCTCTGACTTTTTTCCTTGTCCTTTTTTTCTTCATATTTTCAGCTACTCATTTGAGCGAGAGCGAGAGCGTTTCCGCATATGAGTGCGTGAACAAGAAAGACCGCTTCATATTACCCTTATGAGTAATTTTGCTTGCATTGCAATGTCATAATGGGTCATATTTCATTATTTTTAGAATGCAGGTCATCAACCATTAAAGCACGTGGAAATAGGTTATCCGCACGAAAACCCCGTTTTTAACATCCTTTTGTTTCAATTCATCTCTTCAGGTTACTTGTCAAAATAAAAAAAAGGAAAAGTGAAGTTTATGCTGGAGATGTAGCCTTTAATCCATCTTCAACGGTGCCAAAGCCTTTGACTTTTAAGGATATTATCTAGAAAGGAGAGGTCACCTTGCCACATGCTTTCTGAATATTAAGCTTAATAATAACCTCTTCTATCTTTGTACATCTCCGCTCATCAACAATAATTATTAGTTGTATGGTTAAAAATGATTTTTTGAATCTCTTCTTATGCATCTAATAGTTAAAGAAATGGCAGCCACGTGTGCCAGCAAGAGGAAATAATTTCTCCCTATTGTTTAGGTTTGAAGGCACTTTAGAAGGAACTATGGACCTCTTCTTGGTGTTCTTTATCAAAGAGTTTTGTTGGATTTTTGCTTCAGGATATTTGCCTCAACTGGAATACCTTTATATATCCTTTGTAGATGTTGGAGTTTGAATCTTTAAGCATTAGTCCCTTGTCATTCCCTTAATGAAAAGTTTTGTATATGCTTTAAAAAAAACCTATAAAAGAGGGCTAATCCTCAAAAGAATGCTCAGTGAGCCACAGATCCTGCAAAACCTATAGCAAACTAAAAAAAATCCCTCGACTTAAACTGCATTACCCTACCCAAAGAACCTCAGCCAGTAACCCAGTAAACAGGAGCAAGTGCCACACTGCACCTTCTAGTGGAGGGGGTTACAAGAAGATACTTGGGTGCATATTTCATGTGAATTCAAGTGCATTTTCTTTTATCTTAATTTTTTCTTCTTATGTTATGTCTGCTGATGGTGATTTCTACTTATTGTGCAAGGTTGGCTGTTCTCATACAGATAACAATTCTCAATTGCTTCCAGACCAAGTAACTTCAAATGAGAAGGGACCTTATGTTCATGGCTATATAGACCTCTTCAGTGGTTCTGGGGAATTGTGGAGCTGGAGCTTTGAAATGGATGAGAAGCTCTACTCCCACGCACAACCTCTTGTAGCAGACAGCTTGAAACTAGGAACTGTGCAAGAAAAGAAGCTCGACAAAGTTCAAAACTTATTGGCTAGGCAAAATTCAAAGCGAGGTGAATTATTGTCTCCTTCCTCTAACCTAGGTACTGTCGAGGAAGAAAGTGAAGATGACAGTCAGAGCATAACTGCTTCTCATTCAAGAAGACCCTTAATCGTACAGAAGGCGGCAGATGGTACTGAAGATGAAAAGCAGGTAAGCATTGTTGGACGTGGTTTACTATACTAGATGTTGGTTGTATGGCTTAGTAAGATTGCGTACTTTGCCGGTGCTGTCCTATTGACAAATTTTTGTCTTCATCAATTTTTTTTTTCTTTTGTTCATCGCCAACTTGCTCATGGCATTCTTATGCTGGATAACCACTTCACCAATTTTGCGATTATGTTCAATTTTATTTTTCTTGACTTTTCATAGTTTTTTTTTTAGCTGTCATTATGAAGGAAAATTCAAACAATCGGTGTTAAAATTTCCAGGGTCAAAAATTAGATTTATTAAAGGAGTCTCTTCCTCAACCACATAGACAGTAGATAATTCCGTTGATTCGGATGGGGAGTTAGATGCCAGTGTTAGTAGTGAAGAATTAGAAGGTCTTCTAGGAGATAAAGAGCAAGCTGTCTAGAGTGTCGAGGATTGTTTAGCTGAAGCTTTTGATATTATTTTTTCAAGCTAAGAAACAGAAATAACAAAGACAGTAAACGATCCCCTTTCAGTACACCATTCTGAAATGCTTTCCAAAATTTCATCCTTAGTAGATTGTGTGGAATTCAAATGCAATAGTTATAGTCCTCTAACGATGTGAGAGGTTTTGTTTAGTTCACTATCAATGAAGATCATTTCGTGGAATACGTGGGGTTGGGCGATGGATATTGGTTTGATATTGTTGAACTGGAGTCTGTTTCTGTAGCTAGTTCTAGGACTCCCCTTTTGTTGGGCTTGTTTTTTGCATGCACTTGTTTTCTTTATTTTATTCGCTTGGTTTCTTACCCAAAAAAAAAAAACAAAGATACTTAGGGAGCATGGACACAAAATTTTGAGCAAAGTGTCAATGTCCACATGTATCAAATACATAAAATATGTTTGATTATCTCATCCAACAAGTGACGGGTGTGTTAAAGTGTTGATATAATTATATTTATCATAAACCATTAGTTTAAGCTTTTGAGTTGATTGATGATTCAACATTATTCTTCAAAATCTTGGGTGTATTGGAATGGGATCATGTCAATGACACGATCTACGTAATGAAACTTTCCTACTCTTTCCATGCAAGAAGCAAAAGCTTTTTTTTTTTTTTGGGGGTTAAGGAAACGAGACTCGCATTGATGAAATGAAAAAAAAACTAATGCTCAAAATACAAAGAAACACATAAATAAATTATAAAAAAAAGATGATAAAATTACAAAGCAGAGATAAAAGTGTTCCAATTTAAACATAAACCCTGAAAAGAATAATTAGTAAAAAGCTTCGAAAGAGAGCACCATGAAGAGACTTTTAGATGAGCTGGATCAAAGAGATCAAACCAATGGAGAGACTTGCTTTGAAAGACCCCTGGTTTCTTTCAAACTGAATTTCTGACAATAAAGCTTTAACTGCATCACACCAAATTGTTTTACCTTTTGTCGAGAGACGAGGTCCTACCAAAACTTGAAGAACATTCTCTTTAGAGCTTTTGAAAAAAACTCAGATTAAACATTTAAAATATTTTCCATCAGCAACTTTGTGCATAACCACACTCAAAAAATAAAAGTTGTAAAGAATTCTTGTTATCATAACAAAGTGGACAAACGGAAGGAGACAAAATAGTGATTAGAAAGCTTCTTTTGTAGTACCGCTGAGCAGTTGATAGAGCCATTCAACATTATCCAAATAAGAATGCTAATTTGAGCAGTTGATAGAGCCATTCAACATTATCCAAATAAGAATGCTAATTTGTTGGACTTTTGGATTTGATGTAAGGTGAATATGGTTAATCTTAGGTAATTTCATAGTTAATCCTTTTAGTTTCTTTTTTGGATTTTAGTTTTTAGTTTTATTTTAATTCTCTATAAATAGAAAATCCTCTTATGTATTATTTACCACTTTCATTCTAATAAAAATCCTTGATTTGATTCTTGGAGAATTATCTCCTTTAGTCTCATTTAGGCTACATCAAATTGGTACTAGAGCAATCGTCTGGGCCAACGTTGACTGCTACCGGTGGAAGACCAGAAAACTCTTGTGGACATCGATCGCAAGAAGGAGCTTCCTGAGTTGTGTTCGTTATTCAACAACCCACATTATTTACAAGGGGATACCTACATTATTCAACAACCCACATTATTCAACAACCCACATTATTCCTTTAGATTTATGAGGAATTTTGTATTTAGAGCATTAGTCTCTTTCATTATCTCAATGAAATTCCCTTGTCACTTTGTCAAAATTTACAAGGGGATACCTTTTAGAGTATTCTCTCTTCAAGAAACTTCAAGAATGGAATTTTACAGCACAAAAAGGGAGTTCAAAGTCATAAAATCCACTTTTGGATTTAGATCAAGACCAATGGAGATGAAAAATTATTCAAGAACACACTTAAATCCATACATCAATTGTGAAACCTTTGATGAAATCAAGAAAGAGGTGGTCGGAGTTCGACAACTTTTGAATAATATGTCTAGCACTTTGGATCAATTTAACTGAAAAGTTCAATACGAGAGAGAACTCGCTCGAGCGAAGTCGACATACAACTATTTTAAAATATCAAGTTAAATCATGAACGAAATTGAAGGGAAATGCATAATCAAGGTGAATGAAATCGATAAGAATGATAAGATCCACGATGAAGGTAAAAATGCAAAATTTGTGTGCGAAAAGGAAATATTGTCATGCAAAGAGGATGAACATAATTATAAAATTGAAGACACAAAAGAAGGCATGGATGCAAACTCACAGAATTCATGCGAAGACGGAGTCAAGTTGAGCGAAGGGGATGAAGAGGAACCATGGAACCCACACAATGTAAAAGACCAATCAAGCAAAGGTGAAGAGAAGGAAGTAGATGCATCTGGTTCGACGCATGCACAACGAGACTCATTAGTACGCGTCAAGCAAGTTTTGTCCAAAGACCCAAGAATCTTGACCCAAAACCATACCCATCATTCTTTAAGCAGTTCAACCCACGAGTTGTATTTTCTGCTCAATAATTTGCACCATCCACCTAATTTGAATATTTTCAAGATTTGCATGGACGGTTTTTTCGATCGAGCCCATAGAGAATTTTTTTTAATGGGATTGGATTGTTGATTATTTTGTTCGTGGGCGTGCTTTGAAAAATGATAAAAAAGCGCATTTTTCTATGGGGATCTTTTCAAACCATCTAAAGAAGCGACTTGATTGCTCCCTTCTCTTTTTAAAACTCGCGGACGAGTTTCTTTTAAGAGAGATAAAATATGATGTAGTTGGATTAGTGATTAATGAGATATCTTGGTCAATTCCTTGATTAATTATTTTAGGATTAGTTTGTTTAATTCCTTGGTTAATTAGGATTTGGATTAGTTTGTTTAATTCTTTATTTAATAAGGAATAGGATTAGTTTGTTTTCCAATTCTACTTCGGTTGGTTTGGGTAGAAATATCCAAGAAAATAGACAGAAGTTGTTTGTGGGTCGGTTCGTGTAGGATTTGGGTTGAAAAAAATAGACAGGTACTGAGGGTTTCCAGTTTCTTCAAATCGGGTTGCACAAACTTCGGGTCAAACACAACTACTTCTCTTTCTTTGATTGCATCTTCTTCTTTGTTTGTTTGATCTTCATCTTCGCACGAGTAATCATCTTTGTCCGACTTGTCTTCTTCGCCCGAGTTCTGCAACTTCTCCTTATCTTCGCTACCTTCTTTTTCATATGTGGATGTTTCTTGCACGAATTCTAGGCTTTGGTTGATTTCCTGATTTTCTTGATTTTTTTTCACATTATCCAAGATTCTTTCTTTATTGAATTCTTGCTGTCTTTTTGAAAATTAATCCAAATTCAGAATTATTTTTTTCAAGATATCTTGAACATTGACCACTCCTTTTTTGATTTCTTCCAAAGCTTCAGAATTGACGTAGGTTATGCCAACTACTTTACTAGGTTTAAAATGATGGTAGGAGGATGTTGTTATTGTAAGATCAAATATGAGAGCATTCTACTCCATTCTATACAATAGAGTTAAATATATATAGAAATACATGAAAGCCCTAAACTAGTAAATGTAAAATGACAATAAAGGACAAAAGATTAATAAGCTTCTAAATGTACATATATACTATAACACTCCCCCTCAAGGTGGAGCATATATGTTAATCATGCCTAACTTGTTACAAAGATTATCTATTCAAACTCCATTTAAAACTTTCGTGAAAATATCTCCTAATTGTTCTCTGGTCTTCACATACCTAGTAGACATCAAACCTTGTATTTTCTCATGAACAAAATGACAATCAATTTCAATATGTTTAGTTCGCTCATGAAAAACCAGGTTGGATGCAATATGAAGGGCAACTTGGTTGTCACACCACAACTTGGTCGGAACTGTAATATGCCTAATTCAATCAATAGTTGATGTACCCACATTATTTCACATACTGGTTGTGCCATAGCTCTGTATTCTAACTCAGTACTTGATCTAGAAACTACATTTTGTTTCTTACTTTTTCATGAGACCAAATTGCCTCCAACAGAAACACAATAGCATGTTTTTATTTGAATTAGCACGTTTTTATTTGTCAATCGTTACAAGGCTTGCGAAGTTTGTATTTTTGAGCATTAATCTCTTTTTATTTCTTCAATGAAACGTTTCTGTTTAAAAAAAAGAACTTGACTTCTCATGCATTTTTTCATTGTTGATGTTGATGTATGGTTGATAGTGGCTTTATGCTTAATGCGATTTTAGCACGTTGACTGCTCAGTCTTTGAGCAATGCTATGTTGTTTCCTTGAAAGAAAATTTTGTTCCTGCAGCATGAAGTCTTTATACCTGCACAAGATTCTATTCTCGCAGACCATGCTGCTGAAGATGATGACCATGGATCTGAAAGTGAACCTTCAGAGTGGTCTTTTGCTTCCTTGAGTAATGAACAAGAGTCCCAAACTACTGATAGGGATATAATGATGGTAGTTCTTTTGTCGCTTTCTATGATTTTGTGTCTATAATGTTTTTAACTTTAATCCCGTGTGTCAATGAGTTTGAATTTTATCTTATTAGGTTCATCTGCTCCATCTTGCATGTGCCCCTAAAGGACCATTGGCTGATGCGCTGCCAAAATTGGCATCTGAACTTTACAATTCGGGGGTATGTTCTTTAATTGTTCGTTACTCGCATCCTTTTCCAATCCTTATCTCCATCTATTTGATCGTCAGGTCCTGTCAAAAGTGGCTCTGGATTTAGCCTCTAAACCATCCTCCATGTTTCATAAAAAATTTGAGACTGCTTTCCAGGATCAAATGGTACTTCGTAATTCTTCACGTTTTAATAACTTTTGTGCTTCTGCCTCTCTATTCTTTCTTTGAATTCGACTCAACTTTTTTCTTTTTCCATTTTTTATTTTACTTAGAATGCCACTAGTTTCTCCCAGTTTTGGAATCCTTCTGATTTTGGTGGGTCAACATCTTCTCAACTGAGTTCTCGGTATCTTAACGATTTTGAGGAGCTAAAGCCTCTCGGTAATGTGTTTTGGCGTTTTGCACATGTGCATCTGTTGTTGATGTTCCATTTGTATTAATGTTGATGGTTTCTCTTTGATGTGATGGTGGTTCCTTTAGTTTTCTTTAGAATGTGACATGTTGAAGTTTTTAAATTTCTGTTTATCCTTCAAAATTTTCATTTACTGAAAGGAAACTTAATAAAGGGAATGGAGGATGTTCGTGTGTTGATGTAGATGGCAGGTTAATAATTGGGATTTATTACGGTGGCAAGACGTCCTTTTTGTAGCCAATGCAGTTGCTTTATTTAAGAAACTTCATTGAAAATTGGGGTAAGATATGGAATTGGATAGAGATACCACTTCTCTCTTAGATCAATTGCCATGGACCTCTCCTCAACCTTCTCGGTAAAATCACTAAATCAGTCCCTGTTAAACAGTCATTGCCTTGAAAAGGATTCCTTATACAGCAGCAGCCAGATTTCCCAAGAAAACCAAGTTTTTCATACTTCATATGGGAGCTTAGTGTCACGGTCACACTTGTCAAAGGGTCTCAATGCGGCCGTGCGACATTTACTCTCGCTCACGAGTAAGTCAGCCAACTCAAATTTAGATCGCCTGTGGCCCACAGGGCCTATCTCGCAACCTCTACCCCCGTTCTCGAGAAAAACGGTTTTAGAAAACGGGATTAGAGAAAGTTCGTGAAAACATTTTAGAAAATGTTTGGAAGTTATTTTAGAAAGCGAGTCATACACTGATAAGCAAATAAAGAAAACCACGACTTAACTAACATATAACTCTTGGTAGGAAGACTTGACGAATAGTTGCATCCCTTATAGTACATTCTAGTAATTTTGGCAATGACACCCTTGCACGTCAATTTGGCGAGGAATCATACGCCTACAAAAATACAAGGGAATGAAAGAACAAATCTAAATGAAATACATAACATGGAAACATGATAAAAAGAGATTGGAACGGCCATGCGGCCACGGGCAACGCACCCTGGACAAGCATGACCGTGACATCCTCCCCCACTTAAATGGTTGACGTACTCGTCAACTGACACTCTTCGAACACGACGGTCTTGGGTCAGCAGTTTTCATGTCTCCGACTCGATTCCAACAGACTTCTGTGCCAACGGCTTCCTTCCACTTCTCTAGGAACTGTCACACATTCTCGCCTGGGTTGTCTTCTGATTTCGTCTCCTCTGTTAGGACTTCAAATGAATTCTTCAGCTGGATCGGAGGGCTTGACACTTCACTCCTCCTTGCACTACGCTGCCTTGGCTTCTTCCAAGACCTAGGTTGGTCCGACTTCGACGCTGCAGGCCTCGTCACAGTCACTTCCACTCTAGGAGTGACACGTCGTTGACCGACTCCCTCATTCCCACGCCTTGGTGCTTCTCGCGTGCACTCTTGCACTTGAACTGCCTTTCCTCTCCATTCCTTAAGGGAGGCATACACTTGACCACCACTTCTCCCATAACGGTGGTCAGATACTCAGGGCACATCGTCACAATGATCACTTGGGCCCATCCTCAACTGTAGGGCCGATATTACTCTCGAATCGCTGGGCTGCTTCAACTTTGCATGCACTACGGTAGGGTTACTTCCCGTTATTACCAAGCATTTCGCAAGTGGAACCGGTATGACTTTGTGCTGAAGAAGGAACTCCATTCCTAACACAACATCAAAGTCATCCATCTTAACAACAACAGGGTCAACTCGGCCACTCCAGTCCCCTATTATAACGGTGACTCCCTTCGCGATTCCTGAAATAGGTAGACTTCCGAATTAACAACTCATCCTTTCCAGATCTTGGTTCCAAGACAGTTCAACCGCCTTGCTTCTGTCTCTGATATGAAATTGTTCCCGAGTTAACCATTGTGCTCTTGGTTGATCCATTGTTAACCCATGCATCGACGCACATGTGGCCTCTACTTGACAACTCTTTTGTTTCTCCCACATTTTCCTGGAGAGCCAACAAGAACTTTAAGGTGCCCATACGTGAATTCTTAATCTTCCTCCCGCACGGACACGACTTCCATATTGTCAACTTCTTTTCCCTTCTTCGCCTCTAAGGTCGCTTGAAAGGCCTTGAGGGTCACTTAATTCAGGCAGTCACACACTCGATGCGACCCGTCACACAAAAAACATCCTTGGTAGTAGCTACTCTGACTTTGTGGCCGTTGCCATGACTTTCCACTTCTCTGAGGGGACCTTTTGTTGTCCCCCCATTCGCTTCTCGACCTGTCCCTTCCCCCACTTTTGGGAGAGTTAGGCCGATGAAATCTGTTGTCCCCTTGTGGGGAGGTTTTGTTCTGTCTCGCCTCCTGAGACTGTTCATCACCCAATCCACTATTCAAATCAAATAGTTGTTCTGCTGCTGAATAAGCTTCGATTAGGCTTTGTACTCGTTGTTCTTACAACTTGGACCTAGCCCACGACTGGAAGCCTTCAACAAAGCAGAAGACCTTGTCTTTCTCGGGCATGTCTCGAATGTCCAACATCAATCTCGCAAACTGCTTGACGTACCCTCGAATGGTTCATTTGTGTTTCAGCTCTTGGAGCTTACGTTTTGCCAGTATCTCTACATTCTCGGGGAAGAACTGTGAGCGCAACTCTTGTTTCAACGTATCCCATGTGTCAATGGTACATCTCCCCTCTTGAATGTCCATATAGCCGGTCCTCCACCACAACTTGGCATCCTCTTCCAGGTTCATCGTTGCCAAGGTAATTCTTTCTTCTTCGATCACTGTACCCATTGCTCGAAAGTACTGCTCCATATCAAAGATAAAGTTTTCTAACACTTTGGCATCTTGAACCCCACAGAAGGGTTTCAGTTCAGAGATCTTCTTACTCAACTTGACCGCGCCCCCAGGTGGGGCTTGTTTTCCCATCGCCACCATGGTGAGATTTAACTTGGTGGCCATCTCCACCATCTCAACCTTACAGACGTCAAGGGCAGCTCTCACATCGTCAGAAAGGTCGACAACCATCTGACCCAATACTTTTTGGGAACTGTCCAGACCATCGACACGTTCTTTTATTTGGGCAACAAAGCCCGACGGGCTATCACCACGCTCGTAGTTACCATGTCGGTTTACCTTTTCCTCAAGGGTCTCAACCCTTATCATCAATTCTTTGATGGACATTCCATCAAGGCGACCAACTCTCGCATCGATCTTGTCGGTCTTGGATGCAATCTCTTCTAGACGAGACTCCAAGAACCGAACACTATCAAGAACTTCCATCAAGAAGAGCAACTACTCCTCAATTTTGGTAAATCGCTCTTTGTCAGATTTATTCAATTGTCTAGCAACCGACACGATTATTTTGTCTTGTCTTTCCAGAGCCAACTAGGCTCTGATACCAACTGTCATGGTCGCACTTCTCAAAGGGTCTCAACACAGCCGTGCGACACTTACTCTCACTCACGAGTAAGTCAACCAACTCAAATTCGGATCGCCGGTGGCCCACAGGGCCTATCTCGCAACCTCTACCCCCATTCTCGAGAAAACAGTTTTAGTAAACGAGGTTAGAGGAAGTTCATGAAAACATTTTAGAAAACGTTTGGAAGCTCCCTCTTTTGTGTTCGTGGTGCTAGAGATTTGTTTCATTTGGAGGACCTGTCCTCTAGATCCTTGCTCTTGCTTTATTTGTCATATTTGCGTTGGTTTAAGGATGTTTTTCGGGTTTTAAGGCAACATACGGTTTCCTTTTTTCAGAGAAGAAAGTTCCAAGATGAGGATGAAACACTCGAGCTGTTCAAGGTTTGTTTTGTTTGGCTCTTCCTTCTTCGCGGACTGTGTCGTCTGACCTCCTTCTGGTGGTCGAAAACGGATTCGAGTTTCGTTAGGACTGTATAACAATGGTTGGCTGGTTTTTGAGGAGATGTTGGCTGATTTTTTGTTGCGGATTGATTCAAACCTCAAAGAAATTTGCCATGGTATTTCCTTTTTCATGGAATGATGGAGGTGCCAAGGAGTTGTCTTTTTCTTCCAATAAGGAATAGGGCATCCCTAATGGGAAGTCTTTTAGTCAAGCTTTTGAGAAAAAAGTTGATGTTCTTGACCTTGACTTTGGAGATTTGTTGGTTGTCTACCGTCTCATTGCTCATATTCCTTGGTCGGATATCAAGATGATGTTTGAGAATTACTTTCGTGCTAAAATTCAGAACAACTCCTTTATGGTTGATAAGGCCTTAGGTCTGCTGGTGGAAGGTTCAATAGCAATGATTATGACTCGTTTGGGGAGATAGAAAAGGGTGGAGAATTCATTTTTTAAGATTGAGAGGTGGTCGGATAAATATCATAGTTTGCCAGAGTTTATTGCTAGTTATGGAGGTTGTGTTTCTTAGAAATCTCCCTTTGAAATTTTGGAAGAAGTGACGTTTTGAGGAAATAGGTTTTCATCCGGGGGTTTTTTAGAAATTGCCAATGATACTTTGAACTTGATTGACCTTTCGGCTGCTCGTATTAGGGTTATTTCTAATGTTTATGGATTCCTTCCCGCTTCCATTGAAGTTTCTGTTGATTCTCTTGGCAAGTTTGAATTGAGAGTCGGGGATATTGAAGCTGCTTCACCTCCCGAAAAGGTTGTCGATTCTCTTGTGTTGGATGATTTTTCTAATACGGTGGATCTAGCTCGGATTGCTCAAGTCTTGCAAGATCAAAATGGGGAGGATGTGATTCTTAATTTGAGGAGAGTTGCATTTTGATGGCAATAAGAAGGAAGGTTTGGAGGATTCTTTCTGATCGATCTGCTGTCTGAAAATTTGGAGCTTGAAAGGTCACTCGTTTTGGTCAAGAATTCGGTTTCCTTTGGTGATGGCTCTTTGGAATTAGCATATTTCTCCCCCATTAAGCCTATTTCGTAGGATTGCTTGAATGTTTCGTTTGTAGGAAGGGACGTGGTTGGCGAGATTCATTACCCCTTGGAAGGTGTTTAATGCTAAGGTTATGGTTTTGTCTAATGAATTTCAAGGTGGCTCTTTTGGATTTTATGAGAATGGCTTTATTGATGGATGCAAAATTGAGAAGCAAGGGGTATTATTCTATTCAGAGCATCAGTTGAACTTGGTTTCAAAAGCTGGTTTTGGTGAGAAGGTGGTTGTTGATCTGTTTTCATCCTCGATTCTTGCCTTCGATAAGAAAGTAAGAGATAAATTTTGTGCTAAATAAATACTACACGAGGAGGAGAGATAAAGAGTTGCATTCAGTGGAAGGAAGCATTTTAGTCTAATCCTCTCTGGATTTTTTATAAGAAGCTTTTCTGTCGCCTCATCCCTTGAATGTTTCTTCGTTGGTTTTCAAGCAGGTTGTTGATGTTCCTTTGAAGGAAAATTCAATTCTTATTGAAAGGAAGAAGCTCATCAACAAGCCTGACGGAAATGTCTGTTTTCCTCGGTCCTCGTCGTTGATCTCATCGATTTTCTAGTAGCAGTGAGGTCGTGGTGTAAGTAGCTTCCTTCGTCGTCCTGGTTCTCTTTTCTTCTGTCCTGGTTCTGTTATATTCTGGTTTTAGCTCTTCATTTTGAAGGGAGTTAGTATGGAGGTCAAAAGTAGTAAGATTTTGAGTTCTTTTTTCTGTATGTGGATGGAACAAAGCAAGGTTTGGTTGGAGGATTTGGAGGCCGAGATGAAGGTGGTTTTGTCCCCTTCGCATTTACGGTAGCTGGAACCGTCTTTGTTGGAAATCCTTCATGGGCCGATTCAGCGTTTCTTTAGGAAGCAACTCTAGGATGCCTTTAGTTCCATCCGTCTGGAAAAATTGCAGTCTTCATCTGGGTGGTTCCTTTGCGGTGTGGTGTGGCCAAAGAGGGTGTGGTGTGGCCAAAGAGGGGAGGTCGAATGTTTATTCATGTGCTGATTGCCAGTGATAGGAAGGGATGTTTGAAGTTCTGGGAGCTTGTATCTGAGGCTTTAAAGTTGGTATCTTCACAGATTGCAGTTGTTGCTTCCTCAGTTGATCGCTCCTCGAAGGGGGCTGGATTGGCTAGTGTTGCTGAGGTTCTGAAGTTCGGTTTGAATTTGGGAGGGACTAGTAGGAAGGTTGGGCTAAAAGGTAAACATTCTTTGGGGAATCTGCATTCCAATCCTCTTTCTTTTGGAAGCTCTCCCCGTGTGGAAAATTTTTGGGCTAGTAAAAACCATGAGTTCTGAAGGTTAATTTAGAGGAAACTTGGATTATTACTCACCTTTTTGCTCATAACAGTTGGAAGGAGATTGCAAAGTCCTTGGAATCATCATTACAATGTAAGGTGGTGATCAATCCTGTTTTTGATGATATGGCTTGATCAAGTTTGGTGGAATTTCAGATGTCCATCGGTTTTTAGTGAGGGGAACTGGAATGAATTTGACAAGTTCCATCTGAAGTTTGAAAAGTGGTCAAAATCTAGTCACAACCACCCTAGGATGATTAAGGGCTATGGAGGGTGGATTTCGATTAAAAATCTTCTGCTTGATTTAAAATCTCACCTCAAAAATCTTATTAAACGCCCTCATCCCCCTAGTTTGCCTATGCTAAGGGTGTCTCTCATGAAGTCATCTTGTAATGTCGAGTCCCCACCAACACACCACACCAAGGCCCTTCAATATAAAATGAAAGAGGTAATAACTCTTTTCATAAAAAATCCCTCTCCTTATAGTGATTCAGTACTTCTTGTACTGAAATTCTATTCTCGTCCCAAAGAATGAAATTCTATTCTCGTCCCAAAGAATAAGCATACCACCTAATTTCCATAAGCTTCAACATGAATCCAGTTAATCTCCCTCGAACTCCAGATTGATTTGACAAAATTCATATCAATAGAAGCCATTTTCGTTTCTTGAATCACCATGACATTCAGACTTAATTTTTGTAGAAAGTTCTTTAAACTTACTCTCTTTGAAACATTCCCAAAACCTCTCGTGTTCCATGAAAAAAATTTCATTGCCTCGAAGCAGGAGGAGAAGATCGAACAATTACCCGAAACTGCAGACCGCTAGCTTTAATCAAATTAGCAAACTGACTTAAATCAGGATAAGGCACCTCGACATCCTCCTCAAATTGCAAACCATCTATCTTTTCTTTGGGTGAAGCAACTGCATCCTGAAAAAACAAATTCAAATTAATCACGGGAGGGGAAGACACCATAATCTCATTTACTTGAGAATGCCCCGACTTAAAACCACTTTCTGGAGTGCTAAGGTTAACAATGGAATCAATATCCGAAGCATGTAACCCGTTAAGAGGAGAAAAATCATTAATTTGATTAGAATTGATTTGGCTTTGAGGGAAGCCTTAAAAAACTTGGACCTAGCCGAACCAATGCTACACTCCGAATTCACAAGAGGCTCATCGGCTAGAAGGCGTCCTTTATTAGTTTCATCGACAACCTCCCTTGGAAGAATAGTTCTTGATAAAGATTCATCAAACTTATCAACATTGAGGGAAGGAGATGAAGGCTCTTTGGTCAAAACTAATTCACTGTCTATAATAATAAGCATAAGATTCACAAAACCTGTCTCGAACTTCTTTAATCGAGGAAGGGACAGGAGAAAGAAGAGCTGGGAGGGTGTCTGCCATTCCTACCCCCACCTTCACTGCACTCGAAGAAGAACTCACCTTACCTTGGCAAACTGTCTGCTGGATTTCATCAAATGGCAAAATGAAAGTTGGAACCCCATCAAAAGAGGGAACAACAACATCGCCAATTTTCAACTCCTAGGTGGGCGAACGAAGTGAATTTGCAGCCCCGAACTCTAGAAAAACGGTTGGGCTTTCTCAAGTGACTTTTTGAGAGAAGGAGAACCCCCAATGGAAGAAACGCCAACCTCCTCAAGTGACAACTTGGGTGTTTAAAGGAAGATAATGTAACAACCCCGACATCTAAACCGCTTCCCAAAGCCTCGTCAACAACTAATACCACCTTATCGAGAGGTTGAGGAACTGAAGCATCCCAAATCTGAGAAGCATCTATGACCTCTAAAGCACCAGGCACTAGAGAATTTGAACACGCCCATTCTTTCAAGTAAGAAGAGTTACCAAAAGCTCATTCGTCTTCCATGAGATTGTGAATTCGGTCTAAGTGCATTGGATTGGAAAAGTCTTTCAAGAAGAGAATTATGAATTACGACTGGAATAACATTTGTAATAATATCACCATATTTCAATGGAAAGGTCCCAAGAACCTTATCCCTCACTTCATAGATGCCAGAAGAAACCCACATAAATTTGTTGTGACTTTAATACGAGCAACCAAAAATGAAATATCAATGAATTCAATGTATCTGAGGCAATATCTTCCAGCCCTCCTAAGTTTTGACCAATGGCTTCAAAGACAGATCTTGTCCAAAACCACAGAGGCAAATTCTGGAAAGAAAACCAACCACCATAGCCTTCAACAAACTCTGGCAGACTGTGAAGCCGATCATACCAACTTTCAATCTTAAGGTGTAAATCGTTTATAAGCTGCCATTTCCTAAAGATTAAAGAACGAAAGATCATTCAAACCACCTTCAACAAAAAATAAAGCTTTGTCAGCTATAAACGGGTTGTTTTGAATTTTCAATTGAAGATGGGATTCCGAAATTTCCTTAATTACCTCCCAAGAAATATGGGCAAAGAGTCAGGTGACAACCAATAACTGATCAAAGTTCACACTAAGCACCTCGAAAGGCTTCCGAATCTAGTATGAAGGAGCCAAAGGAGAGGAGGACTTCAGAGCCAATTGGAGACCAAAATGATTCGAGAGCTTAACCGAGACAGGACAAGTGACGGGATTCCAACTTCTTGCTGATCAATGCCTTTGAGAAAACCCGAGAGCATTCCTTTGAAAACCATCCACCCAAGCTTCTTCGCTCCTAACGCAACATGAAAGACATTCTTACCCCTATCAAGGGCCAAAAAACACACTTAGTGAACCCATTCTTCTCCTTATGATATTTGAACAACCCAAGACATCCTTCCACTTTTTCGAGCAAAAAAACCATCTCTCGATTCTATTAACTCATCGAAAACGGCCGCCAACCAACGAAGATGGGCCAAAGGCATTGGAAGCTTATCACTCCTCATCAAATTTTCCAAAAAAAAGATAGAATCCTCACTCCAAATACGATAGAAATCGTTATTAATGCAACAACTAAGAACCTCCATACTTGTCTTTGAACGAAAGGAAAGCAGGAGCCAACCAAAATGTCTTCGGATGAAAGAAAAGCAAGAGCCAGACAAAATAGCTGAGGAAGAAGACTGGGAAAGAAACGCAGGACTCAATGGGGGATGACCAATAGAATGATACGGTGAAACAAAGAGAGAGAAGAGTAACAGGCCTTACCTTCTAGGTGAAACACCACATGGTGTTGAAGAAACCGAAACGAACAAACACCCTGGCCCTTCGATCAAAGCCAGAAAACGCTGGAGACACAAATTGAAGAAGACGACTGGCGAACCCGAGAAGGAGAGGAGGTAGGGATCGAAGAAGATGACTGGAAAGAAGACAAAAGGATGCAAACCCTAGTCAATGTCATATGATTGAATAAACCCTTTTGCAACTAATCTTGCTTTATATCTATCTATCTCACCGGTTGCCTTGTATTTGATGGTAAAAATCCATTTGCACCCGACAGTTTTCTTACCTTTGGGTAGATCTGTTATTTCCCATGTGTGGTTCTTTTCCTAGGCATTTATCTCTTCCATTATAGCTTTCTTCCAATCTTGGTGTTTGAGGGCCTCATAGATTGTATTTGGGATTTGTATGGTAGATAGGTTAGTAGTGAAAGCTTGGAAATTGGGAGAGAGACGTTTATAGGAAAGGTAGTTTTGTATAGCATGATTAGTGCAAGCTCTTACCCCTTTCCTTTTTGCTATAGGAAGATCAAGTTCATCTATATGAGAATCATCAAGGAGATTGAGGTTTGTGATAGGATTGTCCAATGTTTCTATTGGAACTCGATCAGGGACATGTTCATTTTCATCTTAGTGTAGACTATGGGTTCTTTCTCAAATTCTTGAGAATCCTGGTCAATGATGATGGAATTTGGAAAAGGAGGATCATAAATTGTACAACCATTTGTACAAGTTGAGTTTTCCTCGTTGCTTGTTAGGAAAGAAGGTTCGTTATTCCCCTTAGGTTGATGAACTTTGAAAATAAGGTTGATTCTCGAAGAAGGATACATTCATGGATACATAAAATTTCTTAGGGTTTGGATGATAACATTTATACGCTTTTTGGTTGGAAGCATAGCTAAGGAAGATACGTTTGATTGCCTTAAGTTCTAGTTTACTTTTGCTAGGTTGATGATCTTGAACAAAGATGGAGCATCCAAATATTTGCAGGAAAATTTGAGAGAAGGTCCTAGTTTTTAGGAAGCTTTCTAGAAGTATTTGTGATGGTTTTAAAGTATAGGGTTCGTAAAGGCATTTTATTTACGAGGTAGGTGGCTGTTAGGAGGGCTTCTTCCTAAAAATAGTTAGGAGTATTAGAGGATATCATTAAGTTCTAGAAAACTTCTAGTAGGTGTCTATTTTTCCTCTCAGCAATGCCATTTTGCTGAGGGGTATCAGTGCATGTGCTTAGGTGAACAATGCCTTTTTCCTTAAAAAACTTTCCTAGAGTGATATTGAAGTAGTCTTTAGCATTATCAGTGTGGAGAATCTGAATTTTAGTATAAAAAAGGTTGTGGATCATGGTATAAAGATTTTGGAATGTTTGTGTAACTTCAAATTTTTAAAAAGGTTGTGGATCATGGTATTAAAATTTTGGAATATTTGTGTAACTTCAAATTTTTCTTTCATTAAAAACACCCAAGTAAGTCTAGTGTGATCATCTACGGAAGAAACAAAGCATATGGCTCCTGTTATGCTTTTAACTTTACTAGGTCCCCAAACATCGCGATGTATCATAGAAAAAGGACGAGAGGGTACATATCGGATATGAAGATCGGGCAAGCTTAGTCAACTCACAAGATTCACATTGAAAAACCTGAGACCTTTTGTTAAAATATCTGGAAAAAGTCGTTTCAAGTACACGAAATTTGGATGGCCCAAACGTTGTTGCTCTGATACAATGTTGGTTTTATCAGAGAAGAATGTTTCTGTTGTCTTGTCTTTTTTAGTTTAGTACACCACTAGATTTAAATGAGTAGATTTGTACAAATAAGGGAATACATCTAATAGGCAAAAAGGGGATCCCAACGGAGAGAAACAATATTAAGGGAAGGAACAAAAATTAAGGGAACAAATAAGGGAACAAAATAAAAGGGAGGATAATTCTAGAAGATTTCCATAAGGGTCAATAATCAACACTTTTCATTTCCAAAAACATTCTTTATATAGTTAATTTTTTGTATATGGTAAAGTTTTTGATTTATAATCTCTTTTATATGGTTTTGTCGATTGTTGGTGGATGAAATAATCAGTTTTGGTGATTCACTGTTGTTAATTTTCCTTATTTTTATTATGTACCTTTTTAAATCAAGCCAGATATTTTTCTTAATGGCTCAATTTTGAGTTATAGGTCATGGTGGTTTTGGACACGTAGTATTATGCAAAAACAAATTAGATGGACGACAATATGCAGTGAAAAAAATTCGCCTCAAGGACAAAATATTGCCTGTCAATGACCGCATCTTAAGGTATAATTATTTCAAAATTATAACAATGATGGTTATAAAATAACACAAAAACTCTACTGTACTGTATTCATATGAAGGCTAAAGACAACGTGAAAGAAACCCGAAACTTAACTTGATTCAGAAGTGAATCGGGGGTAATTACAAAGTAGGGAATTAATTGCTTGAAGTCTTGACAAAGAAATTTATTATTACGTTCATCAGGGCATTCAGCCTTTATCTACAAATATAGGGAAACTATCTCAGATCATAGGAACAAACCAAACAAACTCACAGTTCACAAGTTAGCTTCAAAGGTAGTTCCATTTAACTGTAAACTAACAATGGAGGAGATTTACAGAACATACCCATGTTGTGAGACAAAATAGGAGAGAATCCTCATTCCATTCGATACAATAGTGCCAAATATATATAGACATACATGGAAGCCCTATACTTTTTTTTTTGACCAAGGAAAGCCCTATACTAATAATAGTAGAATTATCCACATCACTCCCCCTCCAACTTCCCTCAAGTTGGAGCATATATGTCAAGTTGGAGCATGTATGTTAATCATGTCTAGGTTGTTACAAAGATAATCTATTTGAACCCTATTTAAAGCTTTTGTGAAAGCATCTTCTCATTGTTCTCCGGTCTCAACGTATCTAGTAGATACCAACCTTGTTGTATTTTTTCACGAACAAAATGATAATCAATTCCAATATGTTTAGTTCGTTCATGAAATATTGGGTTGGGCGGAATATGAAAGGAAGCTTGGTTGTCACACCACAACTTGGTCGAAACTGTAATATTGAAGTCTAATTCGATCAAGAGTTGATGAACCCATATTATTTCACATACTTATTGTGCCATAGCTTTGTATTCCAATTCAACACTTGATCACCAAACTACATTTTGTTTCTTACTTTTCCATGAAATCAAATTGTCTCCAACAAAAACACAATAGTCAGAAGTCGATCTTCTATCTACTCTTGCTCCTGCTTAATTGGTGTTTGAAAAATACTCAATACTCAGATGACCATGATCTTTATATAAGATCCCACGTCCAGGTGCAACCTTCAAATGGCATGGAATTTGTTGTATTGCAGTCGAATGATCCTTTGTAGGTGAAAGCATAAACTAACTCACAATGTTTAGCGAATAAGCTATGTCTGGTTGTGTCACTGTAAGATGATTCAACTTTCCAACCACTCTTCTATATCTTTCAAGATCTTTAAATGGTTCTCCATCTTGTAAATTGCTGATTAGGCATATTGGAGTAGTACATGGCTTGGGTCCCAATTTTTTGGTCTCAAATAACAAATTAATCACATATTTCCTTTGTGACATAAAGATACACATCTTGCTCCTCATTATTTCAATACTAATACTTCAATGTTCCCAAGTTTTTAGTTTGAAATTGACTTTGGAGGAAAGTTTTGAGAGATAAAATGCCTAATGTATCATTTCTAGTAATAACAATATCATCAACGTATAGGGTAGGGTGGGGTTTGTGCTATTTTGTGGTATTTGTGGCAGGAGGAACAATAGAATCTTTAGGGGAAAAAAGACTTCTCCTTTGGAAGTGTGGACCCTACTTAAATTCTATGTTTCTCTTTGGGCCTCGGTGTCAGGATTCTTTTGTAATTATTCTCTAAGTTTTATTTTGCTTGATTGGAGTCCCTTTTTGTGGTTGGCTCCCCTTTTTTTTTGTGGGCTTCTTTTTTTTTGTACCCCTGTGTATTTTTTCATTTTTCTCTCAATGAAAGTTCGGTATTTCATAAAAAAAATATCATCAACATATAGGGCAAGTAGAATAATGCCACTCTTAGTTCATCGGTAGAAGACAAAGTGATCTGACTTACTTTTCTTCATTCCAAACTGCTTTAGCTTTTGGGTTGATTGTATCAGAACAGGAGGTCTTGAGTTCAAATTCCTTTAATGTCGTTTTCTCCCCAATTAATATTAATTTTCATTTGTTTGACTTTTCAAATTTCTAACCTCACAAATGAGGGAGAGTGTTGGATTAGTGTTGATATAGTTAAATTTACCATAACTTATCAGCTTAAGCTTTTGGGTTGATTGGTGATTTAACAATCCTCTAGATTCATGTTCTTTACCAATAATGTTTTTCGTCACGAGATCCTGAAACAAGCAATAGCCAGGATAGAATGAAACACAACAATTAAGGTCAAAAGTGAGTTTACTAATAGAGATCAAATTAAAGGAAAATTGAGGTAAATGTAGAACAAAAGACAAAGAAAGTGATGAGGTTAGATTGATAGTGGCAGATCTAATGACAGATGATTTTGATCCATTTGGCAAAGTAACATCAAGGGATGTAGATGAAGAAAGAGTTGAAAGCAAATCGGGATTACCTATCATATGAGCAACACCAGAGTCTGACCAATTTGGTAGAGGATGAAAGAAGACGATGATACATGTTACCTGATCCAGTAATGGTGGTGTTGGTATTCATATAATTTAATTTACCATAACCTATCAGTTAAGCTTTCGGGTGAATTGGTGATTTAACATGGTATCAAAGTAGGAGGTCATGTGTTCGAATCCTAATGAAGTCGTTTTCTCCCAATTAATATTGATTTCCACTTGTTGGGCGTTTGTTCAAATTTCCAAGCCCACAAGTGAGTGGAAGTGTTGGTATTGATATAAGTAAATTTACCATAACCTATCCGCTTAACCTTTTTGGGTAAATTGGTGATTTAACAAGTGGTAATAAGGGTAAGCACATATGATGACGAAGACCCTTTCAATGATTTCTGGTACTGTTGGAATTTAGCAGACTCGACTATAGAATTAACAAATGGCTTCTTGGATAAACTATGTGAGGATTGAGTCTGTGATTGAACCATATTATATATCACTGCGAGTTTTTGTTCAACCATATGTCAACAACAAAAGTAAAACCACAAGATCAAACCCAAATGATTGCACAACTTCTGAAAAACTGATTGGAATGGAGTTCCATAAAAAGAACTAATTATTTTCCAAATCAACGTCTAACACGAGTTAATGATGACCAAAATAACCACACTAATAGGTCAAAATAGCATAAAATGGAAATCCAAGAATAGCAAGGATTCTGGCTACGCGTAGTTTCAGATAAACCCAAGAAAATGAAAAATAACAGATAAATGTAGGGGGTTGAAATTTGAACCACAACAAACCATAAACTTCCCAAACAAGGTTGCCTTCAGACAACTACAAACCAAGTACTATATGACCCAACCTAACACACCAATAGAAGGACACCGTGGTGAGAAAACCCACGGAAGATGGAGCAAAATCCGGCGACACATGCGCCTACACGTGCCGGCGTGTGGAGAGGACGACAGACGGTGACGGTGGCGCGATAGCCTCACGCATTGCTCTGATCGAGACCAAACTTTGGTACTATGCTAACTGGCCATTGGGTTTTCCAATGGTATGTGTGGTGAGGCACAACGACGACAAAAATGGACCAAATTGGCAGCGACGACGATGGACATTGGCGGTAGTGGAGGAATTAATTGTAAATGAGAAAGTAAGTTTCCAAAACCACAAAACCCAAAATTCAAACGGGTTCTAAACTCTAAACCTAAAAGCTCTCAAAATCCTAGGTTAACAAAAAGAAAGCTTAATTGGCATATGCTCTAATACCATGTTATTGTGAGATAAAATATGAGAGAATTATCATTCCATTATATACAATAAAGCCAAATATATATAGACATACATGAAGCTCTAAACTAACAATGGTAGAATTACAATAAAGGGCAAAAGACTAATAAGCTCCTAAATTCACATATATATATATATATATATATATATACTCTAACTACCTCTATCTCAAGTTTAGTTTCTTTATTCCGTTTTATTGTAAAAAAATAAAAAATAAAACTAGCCCAAAACAGCAAACTAAACCATAGTGTATAATAGGATGTTCAAATTGTTGGATAGCTTGATGATATTGAAGCTCATTTTTAAAAACTCTTCAAGTGCCAACTTTTCTTTTTTGGTTGCAAGTTGCAAGTCAGATTGATCAAAGTGTATGACCACCCCCCCACCTCTCCGTTCTCTCTCTCTCCTCGCTCGCCCTTTCACCTTCACCTTCCGGCGGTTCCGCGCTTTTTCTCATGTGCCGCTCTATTCCGACACTTTCTGCAGAGCCTCTGTGCTGTAGTAGAGCGCCTGAGGTGGTTGGTATTGGTTGGTATTCTTCGGAACAGGCAGAAAAGCCCGGAATGGAACGGCAGTCAAAGAGTTGTAGTTGTCAAATAGGAATTCAGCAGTTCAAAATCTGGACCGAAGGGCCGACAGTGCTCCTGCAAGATGGTTTGGGGCGTCCGGCGATCCAGATGACCGCCGACCATGTGCTCTGGTTTCGCGATTCGTTCAACTGCCTTGCTGAGACTAGTAAGGCCTATTTCGCAAGAAGGAAGTACAAGGACGAGGTGGCTACCCTGGGGCTCTTCAAGGTTCGGAAGGGAAGTGACTGGATAGCTGAAGGAGCAGTGTGGCCACCCTCGGGAGGAAGAAGGCTATTCCTCGTGCCGTTGGGGAAGTATGAAGTTGGCTGGCTGGTTTTTAAGGATTTTCTGTCTGAATTCCTCAAGGAAAGTCTTGGTCATTATGAAAGTATAGGGGTCCGGGGTTCGCCTGGCATTGCTCAGTGTGGACAAGGAGAAGGCAGTGAAGCCCCTGCTCGAGGCAGTTTGGGGGCCGAGAAGGGCTTCTGGGTCCGCAAGGAAAGGCAGGTGGTGGGTGTGGATTTTGAGAAGGTCTGGGTGGTCACTAGGTTGTTTGCTCATATTCGATGGGGATTGGTTAAGGAGGCGTTGAACACTTTCTTTCAGTGCAAGGTCTGCCTGAACCCCTTTGCAAGCGATAAAGCTATTATGTGTGTAGAGGTCGGGGGGACTGAGGCTGTGGGGAAAAAAGTGGAAGCTTGCCGGAGCGAATGGAGGATCATGGGAGGTATGCACTTGCTGGTGGAAAGATGGGGTGGGGTCTGTCATAGTTTAGCTCCTGTGATGATTGGTTACGGGGGATGGTTGGCTATCAGGAACTTACCCCTGCGTTTATGGAAGAGGGAGGTCTTTGAGAAGATTGGACAGCACTTCGGAGGTTTGGAGGAGATCTCCTCCGATACGCTGAATCTTATTGATGTTTCAATGGCTAAGATAAAGGTTCTCCAAATATTTGTGGCTTCTGCCCAGCAGCCATCCCCATTGAGGATCCAAGGCTTGGGCAGTTCTGGATTTTTTGTGAATTTCTAGGGAAGAGGGCAGTGCCAGCCAAGCTGCGGAGGGATTTGTTGTTAAGAGACGTCCAAAACCCAATAGATAAGGCAAGGATTCACCGAGTGTGGGAGGATGAGGTCGAATCCAAGGAGAAGTCCAACGGTCGTTTCTTGGAAAAGGGGCAGTTGATTGAAGGGGCGGTGGATCTCTTTGGTTCCAGCGGTAGCTGTGGCGGTAATAACTGTTTTGTCATGAATTCGGAAGGTGAAAGGGTGGCTTTCAAGGGCAACCCCTCGGACTCTGGGAGCCGTCCAGCCGAACTTTGTGGTGAATTGCAATTAAGGACCAGCGCAGGGGAGGCATCCTCTTCAATGCTGCAGGAGAGTGTGAGGCGATCTAAGGTGGCTGGCGGGGAAAGCTTTGCAAAAGGCGCTAGTTCGGAGTCGAGCTCTCTCCCGGCAGGTTTCAAAGAAGTCGAAGGTGAGGCTGAGTTGTTCTCTTCCTTCGAGCCTGAGAGCGTAAGGGAAGTCAGGGATACTTTCTACGGGAAATATTACACTAGAAAGCATAGAGTGGAAGCCAAAGGGGTGCCGGAGCTTCAGAGCTCGGCCTATTTTCCGGATTTCTTGGAATAGGGGACATGTGTTAAGGCAGCCTTGGGCCCTCCTACGTCGATCCCTCGAGTTTGTTCAGAGGGGAAAGCAGGGGATTCTGCCTCTGTTCAAATTTGCACCCTAGGGCAGAAGGAGGTGTCTTTTGTCCGAGCCTCTTTCTTTCATTCAGACAGGCGGCATCATGAGGCCTCTTATGCTTCTCCGGTGATTGGGGTGGACTATGGGGAGGACTCAGACGTGAGTGTTAGCAGCTCGGAGGTCGCCTCAGTGAGAAGGGTGAGGAGCAGGTCTGTAAGTGGATCCCCTTTGGCTGTTGACATCGCTGGATTATTCGATGAAGGAGGGACTAATTCTGTCTTTGGAAAGAAGGATTTTGTTCGTAAAGTTGGTTGTACACCGAATCTTAGCGGCTTTGAATCCATCCTTCGAGCAAGTGGGCTACAACTCAAAGAGATCCCAGTAAGGGGAGCTCTCTAATTCTGATCATGAAAATTCTGTCTTGGAATACTTGGGGTTTGGGTGATGATGGGAAGAAATTGAAGCTAAAAAGGGTTATACTCAGATTATGCCCTGATTTTGTTTTTATTCAGGAAACTAAGCTCCAGGCAGTGGATGATAGAGTCGTCAAATTGCTATGGAGTTCGAGAGACATAGGATGGGCACAAGTAGAGGCTTTTGGAAGGTCGGGGGGCTTGTTAATTATGTGGGATGAAGCCAAGATTCAAGTGTCGGAAGTGTTAAGGGGGGGCTACTCTATTTCTCTGAAGGCTTGTTCCTTGAGTGGGGTGGTTTTCTGGGTCTCAAATGTGTATGGACCTAATCATTACTATGAACGGAAATTCTTGTGGGATGAATGGCGATCATTGGCAGGATATGTGGAGGGGCCCTGGTGCGTGGGAGGTGACTTTAATGTAATTAGATGGATCCACGAGAGGAGGCCGCAAGGAAGGGTAACTAAGGGAATGAAGAAGTTCAACCAGATAATTTTGGAGACAGGACTGATGGAGGTCCCCCTAGCTAATGGAGCTTTTACTTGGACAAAGCCTGGAAGTGATGTCCCTTTTTCTCTTATCGATAGATTTTTGATCAATGCGGAATGGGACGAGTTGTTTGGAAATACGAGTGCAAGTAGGCAGGCAAGAATATTTTCTGATCATTTTCCTTTGTTGCTGGAGGCTGGCTCTTTCCAGTGGGGGCCTTCTCCCTTCCGCTTCTTCAACTCGTGGCTTCAAGCGGGGGGTTGTGTTAATACAGTGGAGGAGCTACTGAAGAAGGATTCATCCTTTGGATGGGCTGGGTTTGTGGTTGCCAGATGGCCCAAAAACGAAGAGAGGCGGTGAAGTTGTGGGTTCAGGAGGAAGAAAAGCTCAAGAAGCAGAAGGAGGTGGATCTTCTTGAGGAGATTGAATGGTTAGATGCAAAGGCTGACTCCTCTCCCCTCTCTGTGGTGGAAGCTTCAGCCAGAAAAGCAGCCTTGGGTGAACTTGCTGATTTATACCTTAAAGAGGAAAGAGACTTATTACAGAAGTGCAAGCTGAATTGGCTAAAAGCAGGGGATGAAAACACTTCTTTCTTTCATCGGTTCTTGGCGGCGAAGAAACGGAAGAGGCTCATAGTTGAGTTGGTCGGGTTGAATGGCAGCAGTCTGGTGCTGGCTAAGGAGGTCGAACGGGAGATAGTAGGGTTCTTTGCAGCCTTATTCTCGCGCATCAATGGTGCTCGGATGATGCCAACGCCTATATATTGGGAGGAAGTGTCTGGGGAGCAGAACGCTCGGCTGATCAAGCCTTTCACCATGAATGAAGTTCTTGCGGCTTTAAAGAATTTGGGGAAGAATAAGGCACCGGGACCTGATGGCTTCACCATTGAGTTTTACATCAGATTTTGGAGTTCTCTTAAAGGGGATTTGATGAGGTTCTTTGAAGAATTCTTTGCTAATGGTCACATTAATGTGGCTCAAAGGGAGACTTTCCTCTGCCTTCTTAATAAAAAAGAGTCTGCTAGGACAGTAAAGGATTTCCGGCCAATAAGCTTGGTAAATTCTACTTACAAGGTTCTAGCTAAAGTTTTGGCAGAAAGGTTAAAGGAAGTTATGCCATCAATAATCTCTGATACTCAAAGTGCTTTCATTGGTGGGAGGAACATCCTGGACCCTATTTTGATTGCTTGTGAAGTGGTGGAGGAGTACCGGACCAAGAAGCGAAAGGGATGGATCTTGAAAGTTGATATTGAAAAGGCTTTTGATAGCGTGGACTGGGATTTTCTCCAGGAGGTGATGCTTCGAAAAAAGTTCGATGCTAAGTGGATACAATGGATTATGGGATGCATAAGGGGGCCCACTTACTCGGTGTTCATAAATGGGAGCCCAAAAGGTAGGATAAAGGCCTCTAGGGGACTTCGGCAGGGGGACCCCCTGTCCCCCCTCTTATTCCTACTGGTTTCCGAGGTATTGAGCTTCCTAGTCAAGAAGGTGAGGGAGCAAGGCCTGTTGGAAGGTTTTGTGGTAGGAAAGCACAAGGTTCACATCTCCATCTTGCAGTTCGCAGACGACACCCTGTTATTTTGTAAATTTGATGATAAAATGATGGAGGTGTTGATCAAGACCATTGCGCTTTTTGAGTCTTGCTCGGGGTTAAGGATTAACTGGATGAAGTCTTCGGTGGCAGGGGTAAATGTTGGTAAAGAACAAGTGGAATTGATGGCCAGAAAGCTGGGGTGTATGGCGGGGTTCTTCCCACTTCCTTACCTAGGGCTGCCCCTGGGGGGCCACCCTAAGCACGTTGGGTTCTGGCAACCTGTGATCGATAGTTTTGGGAAAAGAGTTGACAGGTGGAGGAAGTTCAATCTGTCTAGGGGGGGCGGATGACTTTGTGCTCCTCGGTGTTGTCAGCCTTGCCATTGTATTACTTCTCCTTATTCGAAGTTCCTGCTGGTGTGTGTCTTCAGCTTGAGAAAATCATTAGGAATTTCTTTTGGGAGGGCAGGAGCGGATCCAAAATCAATCATCTGGTGAGATGGGATTCGGTGAGGAAGGACCGAGGGCTTGGAGGGTTGGGGTTTGGGGATTTGAGAAGAAGGAATAGGGCGTTGTTGGCCAAGTGGGGGTGGAAGTTTGGCATCAACCCAGAGGCATTATGGTGTCAGGTGGTGGGAAGTATTCATGGGGTCTCGGGTGATAGGTGGAATGCGTTGGCGGATAGGAAGAGGAGTCTAAGGAGCCCCTGGTTGAGTATAGCCAAGCAATGGGCTTCGGTATCCTCCTTCGTCCGTTTTCAGCTAAGGTGTGGTAGGAGGGTTGATTTCTGGAATGATGTTTGGGTGGGGGATTTGTCGTTAACGGCTCCGTTCCCTTTGCTAAACAGGATTGCAAGCACTCCGCAGGGGTGTGTTGTTGATTCTTGGGACGCCAACACACTTTCTTGGAGCATATCTTTTAGGAGAAATCTGAAGGATGCTGAGGTGGCGGAGCTCACTGAGTTGTTGGGACGGATCAGCCTTTTAAAGCCAAGTCATGGGGTGGACGTGAGGAGATGGGCACTTGAGCCCTCGGGGGCCTTCTCAGTCAGTTCTCTTGTGGCATTTCTCGGTAAGGGAGGGTCAATGGACAAGGATTTGTACAAAGCAGTCTGGTGTTCCTTTTGCCCTAGGAGAATAAACATTCTTATGTGGATTTTGCTCATGGGCAAGTTGAATACGTCAGAGGTCCTCCAGAAGAAGCAACCCAATTGTTTACTTCAACCCTCCATCTGTAGTCTTTGCTTGGGAAATGAAGAGACCTCTTTGCACATCTTTTTTCAGTGCCCATATGCAAGAAGATGTTGGGAGAAATTCTTGGGACTCTTCAATGTTAGCTGGGTGTTTGGCAATTCGGTGGCAACAAACGTACGGCACTTGTTGGCAGGGTCTTTTCTTCGTTCTAGGGCTGAGGTGTTGTGGTTGGCTGGGACCAAAGCTCTCCTTTCAGAACTTTGGTTTGAAAGGAATTAAAGGGTGTTCGAGGGGCGAGGCTGGGATTGGGCTCGAAGGTTTGATGCCGCTGTTGTCAAAGCTTCACTGTGGAGCTCTCAGAGCAAGGAGTTCGAGGGTTATTCTACGATGGTCTTGACTTTCTCTTGGCAGCCTTTTTTGTTTGTTATGTAGTTTCGTTTGCTAGAACTAGGGCCTAGTTTTGAATAGTGTGGCGTTTTGTTTTGCTGTTGGTTGCTGTTCCATGGCCCTGGATGGCTATCTGTAGGCTTAGCTCGGGGGGGTAGAGGGTGGTTCTTTTGGAAATTCGGTAGGAAAATATGCTGGAGTGTTACTTTTCAGTTGGTGCTTTGGCTTTTCTGTCATTTATGAGGTTTTTTGTATCTCGTTTGAAACTGTAACTGGAGCATTAGTCTCTTTCATTACCTTAATGAAATTCTTTGTCACTTTGTCAAAAAAAAATAGTTGTATTGATCACCTGGAAACCTGGATTTTCACATGTCAATCATCACTAGATCCACTTTCTTGGAAATCCAATTGCTGGGAATCCGCTACTTTATTATCCTTACAAGTAGGTAGTCTTCGGGTTTGCTGTGACTTAGTTATGCTTGCCTTAGTCATCCTGTCAGCCAACCTCTTTGGCTTTTAAAGCTAATGTATGGGGAGGAGGGTGGTCACTTGTTAGACATGTTGATATAATTAAATATACCCCTACCTATCAACTTATGCTTTTGGTTGATTGGGGATTTAAGATGGTATTAGAGCAAAAGGTCTTGAGTTCGAACCCCTGTAAAGTCGTTTCCTCCCCAATTAATATTGATGCCCACTTTGGTTTTTCTTCAAATTTCCAAGCCTACAAGTGAGGAGGAGTGTTAGACATGTTGATATAATTAAATTTAGCCCTACTTATCAGTTTAAGTTTTTGAGTTGATGGGTGATTTAAGATCACTAAATGTAAGGTTAGTCTAGGAATTCATCATGTACCCAATTTCGAAAAGAGATGTTCCTGTATATCTCTTTCTGAGTTTGTTAAGCGTTAATTCGCATATAATTGTGAGGCAGGTGGCACACCCACAGGAACAAATTGATAACATTCTATATTCTTGGATGTTGCAATAGGAATACATAGGCTAGAGTGGCCTTCCCATACTATGTTAAAGCTGTCACCATCTTATCCTGGAACTATACGAAGGAAGAGCCTTGCACAATACTAAAAACTGTACAGAATTTGGTTACACAATACAAATGTTGCTTTTATTTTTCTTTTCATATTCTATTCACAACTTTATTTCCAAGTTTGATACTTATGTGAAGTATGTTTATGTATTTATTTTGTTGAGGTATTAGGGAGGTGGCCACTCTTTCCCGTTTGCAACATCAACATGTTGTTCGGTATTATCAGGTAATAGGTGTTCTAAAAGTTTCTTTTCATATTACAAGAAGTTCCTTGAGACAATATTTAGTGCTTCCTCTTCATTTAGACATTCATTTTACTTGCATGGAGAGTGTCACGCCATTTGTAAATAGAGTGTGTTTCATCCATTTGAAAAAATGTTTAGCATAGAATGTATCTTTAGATGGCATGCCATTGTGTGCTAGAGTACTGAGTTAAATATTAAATTATTAATGCATCTTTTTCATTTTTTCAATGGAAAGTGTTTGTTTCTGGTAAAAAAAAAATTATTAATGCCATTAATGCCACAGGAGTATTTGATTTTTATCCTTCATTTAGAGGCTAGATAAGGTTTTCCACGATAAACTATGTACTTTTACAGCTATATCAGTTGAAAAGGTATCCTACCTAAAGTGAGTTCTTAAGTAGAAAGAACCATCCAGTCATTAGATAGTTATATTGAATTCGTATTGAAACCTTTCAGGCGTGGTATGAGACTGGTGTTTCTGATTCTTATGAAGAAGCAGCTTGGGGTTCGATGACTCCATTGAGTTCTACTTTCAGCTATAAAGGTGCGAGTGCAACAGATACACTGGAACATGAGAATAAGCTGGAATCAACATATCTCTATATCCAAATGGAATATTGTCCTAGGTAGATTTTTTCTTAATATTTGCAACCTCTTTTTCTTTTGCATCTACTATACAAAGGACTGGTTGGTATCAATTGGATATGTGAAAACTAGAGCAATTAGGAGATATCTCCACCTAGGTATTGAATGGAGCACGATTCGATTACCTCTTTAACAAGTTGAGCATGATGAATATATATGCTCCAAGTTGAGGAGGAGTGTTAGAATTTTTCTATTTGTATAATTACATTTTGTAAATATATTAACTAGGTTGTCTTTTATTATCTTCTCACTTTCTCCTACTTAGGTTAACCTTGTATACTTGTATATATATCTCTTGAGTAAATGGAATAAGATAGACTGATTCTATCAGACCTTTAGCATCAACAAGGCTCAAAAGGTTGACATGAAAGTGATTTCTTATCGAGTTTAGTTTATAAGTTTTGTTCTTTACCAATTGAAGTCTCTTGCTGGCTTCATTTTTCTCTTGTTGTAACTGTATTCACTGTATAGTTAGCCAAAAACTATTTGTTGGATTATTCAAAATGGATTTACTTGTATTAATTCTCTGTCCACACTATTGTCTTGCTCCTTTTTGTTGTTTGAAGGACTCTTCGCCAGGTTTTTGAATCATATACTCATTTTGATAAAGAATTGGCATGGCATTTATTCCATCAAATAGTGGAAGGTCTGGCACATATACATGGACAGGGGATCATCCATCGGGATTTAACTCCAAGTAACATTTTCTTTGATGCCCGCAATGACATCAAAATCGGGGATTTTGGTCTTGGTATGATTTATATCCTTCCATCCAGTGTCAGCTTTCTATGCTTATATTTTTTGATTGCGAGCTTATATCTTTGTTCACTCCCTTATATCTTGGAGCATTGGTCTTTTTTAATTATTTCAATCAAAAGTTCTGTCTCTTATTCCAAAAAAAAAGAATTTCTGATTGCGAGCTTACTTTTTCCTTGTGAGACTCTTCTGGTAGAAAAGTAACATGGCCCATATGCATGAAGGCCAGCTGGAGACACATTCACATTCTTGCACAGGACTTATCATTCTTGTCTTTTGGGTGGGAAGTTGAAATTGTTGATGGTGAAAATTAAAAAAGATATCATGTGGATTCGACAAATTTCAAAGTAAAATTAGACGCAATTCCTAATTACTATATTGTCCCTGTTTTTTGCAGCTAAGTTCTTAAAGCTGGAGCAATTAGATCAGGATGTAGGCGTTCCTTTAGATACAACTGGAGTTTCAATTGATGGTACTGGTCAAGTTGGGACCTACTTTTACACAGCACCTGAAATTGAACAAGGATGGCCAAAGATTGATGAAAAAGTAAGTTTCTACTTTCTACTTAGGTTCAGTTCGGCAGGATTTTGCTTGAATCTGCTGGCATTTATATTTTCTTGTAGCTGGGTCTAGTGGGTGATATTGTGTCGTTGTGGATTACAGGCTGATATGTACAGCTTAGGAATTGTGTTTTTTGAACTCTGGCATCCTTTTGGGACTGCGATGGAAAGGCACCTTGTTCTATCTAATTTGAAGCAGAAAGGAGAGCTTCCAACCACTTGGGTTGCTGAATTTTCTGAACAAGCATCCTTGTTACAACGTTTAATGTCTCAGAGTCCATCTGAGCGTCCTTCAGCCTTGGAACTTCTCCAGCATGCCTTTCCTCCAAGAATGGAGTATCAATTGTTAGATGGTAAGTTATTTATTATGTAGTTTGAAGTCTTTGGTGTATACTCAAGTATGACCTCAAATAGTTTAGGGTGAAAATTGATACAACTTGACAAGTTTAGATGGGAGGACCATGGTGTATCAACTTGATATTTATTTTTGGGGCATTAGGCTCTTTTCATTATATTAGTGAAAAGTTTTGTTTCTTGTAAAAAAAGACCTCAAATTAATTCAATCCCAAAGCTGAAGGAGCCATAAAAAATTAAGTTAGTTAAGGCTAACTCATGTAGCAGCCTCTAACAATCAATCTTAGCAGAGTTATCCGAACTAACTAATTGAAGCCCTAAGCCTCCACCAACTCCTCTATGATTATAAATATGAGCATGATCGATCCCCAGCTTGGTCTAGGAAGCCTAAGTCATCGGGGTCGAAAAAAGACAGTGTTGCTTCATGGAGTGGTCGAGCAAAGAAACTCGCGTTAACTATGGAGTTGTCGAGCCAAGAAACTTGCTTAAGTTAACGATTCATTTGGGACTTGGGAAGTTTAAAATTTTTGTAATTCTTTCACAGACAAAAGCGTCAGTCCTCATTGATGGTAGATTATAGGTGTTATTCTCGGATCAACATGTAGGGGGAGATCATTTACTTACCTCCATAGGAAAATTTAGACCAGTTTTTATTGTCACCCTTTTGATTTGGCCACATTGAAGTGAAAAGCTCGAGGGAGGGGAGGATACTAGCATTTGTGAATCAAAGTTACAATTTGTCTGACATTCTTATTTGTTTATTGTTTAAAGAACAGTTAGACAAATTTAAGGGAAAATTTCAATTTAAAAAAACAGCCTCTACCAACTAGTTCAAATATAATATTTGTAATTACTCCTGCATTAACAAATTGGAGATCCTTTTTATAACTCTTTTTGTTCTGTCCTATATTTCACTCTGAAATTATTTTTTTCAATTTTTTTGATGAAATACCGAACTTTCATTGAGAGAAAAATGAAAGAATACACAGGCATACAAAAAAAAGGAGACCACAAAAAAAGAGGGAAGCCAACTACAAAAAGGGGCTCCAATCAAGTAAAATAAGACTTAGAGAATAATTACAAAAAAACACTGACACCGAGACCCAAAGAGAAACATAAAATCTAAGTAGGGTCCACACTTCCAAAGGAGAAGTCTCTTTTCCCCTAAAAATTTTATTGTTTTTCTTTTGATATTTTTTCATCAAATATCAAAAGAAAAAAAAAGGAAAAGGAAAAAGACTACTATTAGTTAAATACTAGTATATTGTAGGTAAATGCAGTAAAAACTATTCTTTTAGAATTTGGGATAGGAAGGAATCAAAGAATTTTTTAAGACAAGTATATTCTAGGGCTGGATTGTTTTAACCACTAGACTAAAGACTTCATCATACTGTTCTCTTTCCAAGCCTTTTGCTAATTTTTTGTCATATGATATTAATTTAACTTGGCATGTTTTCTATTTTTACTTTTTAATCTTTATCTTCATATTCTTCCTCTCACCTCTCGGTGGAGTTTGTATCTTTCTAGCGTTAGTATCTTTTCATTTTTTCAATGAAAAGTTTGGTTTCTTGTTTAAAAAAAAGAACCAAAGGGTTCTTGACCTATTCAATTTTTCTAAAAAATTTATAGACCTATTAGAAACTAAGATAAAAGTAAGCTTCTGGTCGGTTCCGTTTGCTCTTCTCGTCTCTGGTGTCCTGGGCTACTCTCTCTGGCGCTTCTCCGGCTAGTTCTGACTACGCTCGGCGACCTGATTTTGATCTTCCGGCTGCTGCAGAGCACTTCCGTCAAGTTTCGGCTGGGTTCTTTCGATTTTTTGCCCTTGAAGCTTTGTTCGAAGCTTTGTTGGTCCGCCTTCTGCGATAGCTTTGTCGGTCGGACTTCCCCGTCGGTGGGTTTTAGTCGGGCATCCTCCGGGCTTCCTCTTCGGTGTCGACTCGGTTCGTTTTCCGGGCTTCCTCTCTGGTGTTTCGATCGTTTCGTTTTTGCGATGGGTTCTGGCAGCGACCCGGTCAACATAGGCATTTTTAACAGTTTTCTGGCTCTGTTTCGGTGATTCCTGAAAATAGGTTCTGCTTGCTGGTGGTCTTCATCCTTTGACGAGGCATTGGATAAGTTCTCTCGCCCCATTCTCTTCCTTTCTTCCGGCTAAAGTTATTTTGGTTGTTTAGGTTTTCGCTGGAAGTCTGTTTTGGCTAAAGTCGTTTTGTCTCCCGAGCACTCCAATGAGTTTTCATTCTTGTAGCATCGACAACAGTCTGTTTAGGATTTGGAGGGATGTTTCGTTCGTCTTTCTTCAAGATGGCAGTAGTGGTTCGATGGTCTCGTTGTCCTTGGCTCATGTCCGATGGTTTTTGGAGTCCTTCTAGGCAATTGTTTCAAAGTCTTCATCTTACTTTGTTCGAAGGAAATTCAGAGATGATGCAACAACTTTGGGATTATTCAAGGTGCGTTTGCACGCAGATTGGGATGCGGTTGGTGTTGTGTGGCCCCCTTCTGGTGGTAAGAAATCCTTTTGCGTCCCTTTGGGGAGGTTTTTGAATGGTTGGGAAGTCTTTAAGGATATGCTTGGTGACTTCATCACTTCTTTAGAGGGATCGGGGGCGTCAGAATCTTGTGGTGTGGGCATTTCTTCTCCGGAGTTGGTTGGGGATGAAATTAGTAGTTCTTGTTATAATAAATATATTGTTGTCCTTTATCGTAATTGTACATCCTTTAGTATTAGGGTTTCTTTGTACACCTATATATATTTGTCATAGAGCTCAAATGTGAATTGAACGAATATTATTCTTTCTCAATTCTGTATTTTACATGGTATCAGAGCACCCTAGGGTTTAGGGTTTGCATTTGAAAATTAGGGTTTCTTCCTCCCAAGTAAGGTTAGGGTTTGAAGTTTGGGTCATCATCTTAGGGTGGTCGTTTGTCGACACCACCTACCTGAGGAGGAGCACTGCCGCCAGAAAAGGAGAATCGCCGTCGCCGTTCGCCGGAAGCAGCCGCGAGTGAGGCTCACGCGCCGCCCAAGCATTCTGCCTTCGCCGCCACGCGTCGGCGCGTGGGAGCTCCGATCAGCGAGCCGTCGCCTGGGTTTGACTCTGTTCATGATTTTAGGCCTGTCTGCCACCTCGGATTTGATTTAGTATGTCTATGCCAGCTAAATTGTGGTGCGATAATCAAGCCGCACTTCACATTGCTTCTAACCCAGTGTTTCATGAGAGAACTAAACATATTAAATGGATTGTCACTTTATTCGCGAGAAAATACAACTAGGTTTGGTATCCACAAGATATGTGAAGACTGGAGAGCAATTGGGAGATATTCTTACTGAAGTTTAAATAGAGCAAGAATAAATTATCTGTGTAACAAGCTAAGCATGTTTGACATATTTGCTCCAGCTTGAGGGGGAGTGTTATAATATATATATTGTTGTCGTTTATTGTAATTGTATATCTTTTAGTATTAGAGTTTCTTTGTACACCTATATATATTTGTCATAGAGCTCAAATGTGAATAGAACGAATATTATTCTTTCTCAATTCTGTATTTTACAGTTCTAAAGGGGTGCGACTTCCTGTTGAAGGCCGTGGCGGGGATTATTTGGGGGTTGTGAGGGGTTACTCGCTGCAGGGTAGTGTCTCAGCTCCGGTATTAAAGCGGTGGGTCCGAAAGTCTGAAGAGGTTGTTGAGGTGGACTTCTCACACTTCTTTGTGGTGACTCGTCTGTTTGCCCATATTCCTTGGTCGACTTTTGAGAAAGGGTTGGAGGCTCATTTTCGAATGTTGTTTCAAATCAATCCGTTCATGGCTGACAAAGCCATTCTTTTGGTTGATGGTATTGCGAGTGACTTTTCTGTTTCCGGTAATGGGAAATGGCAATTGATTAGTAATCTCCATTTGAAAATCGAGAGATGGTCAGATCGCCTACATGGTTTATCAGATGTAATTGGGGGGTATGGTGGTTGGTTAACAATAAGAAATTTGCCTTTGAAGCTTTGGAAAAGGGAGGTTTTTGGAGCAATTGGTTTGCAACTTGGGGATTTGGTTGATATTTCCTTGGAGACCATGAATCTTTTTGATCTTTCAGGGGCTAAAATCAAGGTGGCTCAGAATTTGTGTGGCTTCCTACCGGCTTCAATAATTGTGGTTGATCCACTTCTGGGTGAGTTTTCGTTGAAGTTTGGTGATGTAGAGTGTGTGGATCCTCCTCCTTTGTTATAGGGTTATTTGGTATTAAAAGATGTTTCAAATTCACTGGATCTGGCTCATATCTCTGCGGTTATGGTTGATGAGATTTGTTTTAATTTGTACTCTTCCCCTGTTGTTGATTTTTTTTCCTCACAAGTTTGTCTGAATCCAGTGGTTGGGGCGCCCTCGGGGGATTTGGTGGGAGGTTCAGTGAAGGCTGTCATGGGGAGGGATGATCCGTTGGTTGAGTTAGGGGAGGTTAATTTGGTTCGTGGCTTGGATGGAGATGCAACCGTTTTGTCAGTTGGGGCTTCAGTAGAGGGTTGCGGGGCTGGGGCTTGTTTGGCTGGTGATGCGGTAGTCTTACCTGTTTAGAGGCTCTCTTCTCCCTCGCTGGCTACTCCTGTTACGGGAGTGAAAGAGGCATTCTGTGGAAAGTTTTATTCAAGGAAAGGAAAGGCGCGGTGAAGCTTGTGGAGCAGGAGAGCGCTTTTCCTGATTTCCTAGAGCGTCCGATGTGTAGCTTGCCACGGATTTCTCCTCTGCCTAGTGCTAGGGCTTTTGCCAAAGAGGGTTCAAACATTCCTTCCTTTACCATTGAGGAATGTTAGGTTGGTCCTAAGGGAGTCTCTTTCATTAAAGCTTCTTTTCAGCATTCTATGCCAAAGCCTAAAGATGTTGGTGGATTCTCCCCTTTGGCTGATCTTGACTCGGTGGTGGATTCGGTGGTTAGTTTGAGCAGTCCAGAGTTAGGATCCAATTGCTTCTCCTTATCTAAGGATTTGATGGTGGATCCACCTATTATCAATCTGGCTAGTTTGTTTGATTCCCCAGGTAGTCCAAAGTTGGTGGAAAAAGTTTGTTTGACACCTCTTGCAGATCCGTTCGTGCCTCCTGAACTAAGTAGATTTGAATCGTTAATCAAAACTAGTGGTTTGCAGTTTAGAGGAATTGACCCTACTTCTGAAGCTACTTTGACTCATTGAATTCTCTCTCGTAAAGGGGGTTGGTTTTTTTTTTTTGGGGGGGGGGGTTCTAAGTTGGTTGGACTAAAGATTATGTTTGATTGTGGCGTTGCTTCAGGAATCAGAGTTGGTTTTATTTTGATTTTAAATATCAAGTGTTTTGGAGCTTGTGTATTTGTGTGGATTTTTATCCTTAGTAGTTCGTTCGATTTGCAGTTGGGCAGTGCTTGGGTGTTTTGTTTTGTACTTTTGTTGGTTGGTTGTTAAGGTAGTTCTTTGGTCGGTTTTTTGGGTAGTTTGTCTTGGTAGGATTCGGTTGGTTTTTGGGTTAGTTCTGTTATTGTTTGGTTTTTGTTGTGGTTAAGTGTGACTTCTTTGTTTCCTTCTTGTTTCTTTCGCTTCGACTGTCATTTGTCGATGTTGTTTTGTTGGAATTTTTAATGTTCTCTTGGGTGTTTGTTTTGTGTTGGTCTGATTGTTCTTTTTTCGTTGTAAGATTTGTACTTGGAGCGTTCGTCTCCTTTCATTATTTCAATGAAATTTTTGTTGCCTTGTCAAAAAAAAAACTAAGATAAAAGTTGAAGGTTCTATTAGACATAAAATTCAATTTTATATCTAATAGATTAGTTAATTCTTAAAAAATTTGAACATGTCAAGGATCAAAACACAAAATTAAAAGTTTATACCAATTAAACATTTTTAAAGTTTAGGGACTTATTAGACACAAAATTGAAAGTTCAAGGACTTATTAGATACTTTTTAAAGTTTAGGGACCAAATAGACACAAACCTGAAAGTTCAGGGACTAAACTTGTAATTTAACCTAAAAGAAAAAGGTATACTTCTTCGATTTCTTTTATTTAAATATTGATGGGCGGGCTTGGCTTAGCAGTTTTCTTTCATGTCCAGACATTCTACGAAAGATGAAAACATCAGAGGACTCAAGTATATATGATAGAGTAGTTAATGCTATCTTCGATGAAGAGACCTTAGCAATGAAAGATGACCAACACGATTGTAGTGCTGCCTCTATTCAGTACACGGATTTGGGCACTGAGGTGCGTGATCATGTTATTGACATCACAAGGGAGATGTTCAGGCTGCATTGTGCAAAGCATTTGGAAATAAGTCCCATGCATTTGTTGAATGGGTCTATGCAAATCAATAGGTTTTATGCTTAATTGAACTGATAGTATTTTTTAAAGGAATTTTTACTTTGCTTCTTACACGTCAGAGTTGGCTGATCTTTTCAAACAAATTTTGAAGGAACACGGTCAAACTTTTGAGCCATGGAGGTTATATACTTGAACTCTGTCATGAGCTGCGATTACCTTTTCTTAATTGGCTTGTTCCCAGTCAGGTATTTGCTGCGTCTTCTTGTTTTTGTTTGTTTGTTTTTAATTCCTCCCGAGTTATATGATATTGAACTACTTCCTCTATGCCTAGTAGCTTATGTTTTTTTTTCCCCTATTGCAATTCTTGTGGCTCTCGTTTTAATTCATGAATAGACATTAGTTAGTGTTGAAGAAATGAATTTGATGCGTGGCAACAACCTTTATTTTCTTTAATTAGTAATTTCAGATAAACATGTGAAAACTTGAAGAATGGATGAAAAGGAGTGTCAGGTGTCCCATAATTAACGGAAATGGTGTTCTGAAATTGACTCTGAAGATTGCATCATACTTCTTTGTGTAACTAACCATAGGATCTGTATTGCTTTTTTCTTATTGTTTTTTTCCCATTCATCTATTGTTTTCGTAAACTTTTAAATGTACTTTTGTAGAATGTGAACTAAGTTGTTGATTTTCTATTATAGAAATCTTCATTTAAACGATATGATATATCATGTGTCTATCGAAGAGCAATTGGACATTCACCTCCAAACCGATACCTTCAGGTACTCTTTTACATGTTTGGTGTGTGCTTGGTTGTTTGATTTTCTATTATAGAAGTTTACTTGTACTATATCTCTTACATGAATGGAATGAAGTATCTTGATTCTCTCAAACCTTTAGCATTAACTGTTCATAATAAGGTTCAATTCTTTGTTTGATTGGTTTTTCATGGAAGGGTTAATACCTTAAATAGACTATCGAGATTTCTGTCTCAGTTGGTTGGGCCTTTTTGTTACATTCTTTATCGGAAGGTGGAGGAAGATCTTGATCATCTGCTTTGGAGTTGTGACTTTGCTCGGGTTTTTGGAGCTTTTTTTTTTGCTATGTTCGATTTTTAGCTTGCCAAGCATAGAGGCTTCAAGGAGATGATCGAGGAGTTCCTTCTCCAAGAGCATTTCTTATGGAATGCGGGGAATTTGTGTTATTTTATGAGGGTTATGGGGTGAAAGGAGTAATAGAGTCTTCCAAGGGAGTGAAAGGTCCACTTGTGATGTTTGGTCGTTTAATAGATTCTATGTTTTCCTCTGGGCTCCGATGACAAAGACCTTTTCTAATTATCTGTTTGGTCTTATTTTATTGGATTGGAACCCCTTTAGTTGGTTTCTTTTGTGGGCTTGGTTTCTTATATGCCTTTGTATTTTTTCATTTTTTCTCAATGAAAGGTTGGTTTCTTATTAAAACAAAATTGATGTAATGAAATATACAAAAAAAAAAAAAAAAACGTAAGGACGCTTCAAAAATCCCTTTCAATCAGCACAAATCTCATGGAGAGAATAATTACAAAGGACTTGCCCAATTTGCACCAAGTGGCTGCTGTGTACGAAATGAGGTCAAAACGGTAAGAGTAGTGCCTCTCTTCAATGAAACTTCTTTTGTTCTTCTCAAGCCAAGTAGTCGAAAGGAAGCTTCTAATCGGATTCAGCCAGAAACTTCCAGCTTGTCTTCTGAATGAATGGGCCCCCAAAACAGTATGTAGGTTTACCATATAACCGTAATGTTTAACTTATCCATAGTATCTCACTGTCCTGCTAAGTGCTTACGAATGCTGCAAATATTCAAGGAGAGAGGCATTGTAGGGCATCTTTTCTGCACATAATCCATAGTGTTTAACTTACCCATGGCCACCTCCCATAGAAAGGTCTTGAAATTCCTGGGATATTTATCTTTCCAAATAATTTTGACTAAATCATGGTGGAGGAATGAGTACTTTGTAGCCGAAAAAGGGAGCCTTTTGGGTCAAGAGGCCATTTTCTCGGAGGAAAGAAAGGTTCTAAAAATTGAAGCTCTTCCTTCTGTATAAACAATTCTTCAAGTATGGGGGTATTTTTTTTCTTGATCAATTGGTAGGGTTCTGAAAATTATTCACTGTAAAATATTCATCAAAAGTAAGAAAAAAATTCTTCATCATCTCTAGTCAACCAAGTCTGAGAGTAATCTTGAATTTTATCTAATGATTCTTGCTGGAAATTCTTGTTCTTTTCGGCTTGTTCTCCATATGAATTCTAACATCTTCAGAACCTTTTTTCGTTAAGAGTGTCGAAAATTTCCAATTGATTGATTTTTCTCACTACTAGCTGAGTCAATTGTGAAAATTGTCGATGAGAATTGCCTATGTTCGATTTTAGGTTCCTTTGTCATAAAACCCTAATTTCACGTCTTTATACTGCTCCTTAGTCTAGTCTTTGTGAAAGTTGGATAGCTTCACGGTCATGTTTTATTGTGTTTTATTTCCATGTTCATATCTATGTTTTTCTCGGTTAAAATGTTCTAGTTCTCTACTGAGGTCGTATATACTTTGTTTTGTCATCTCCAACAGGGTGATTTTGATATCATTGGAGGTACATCGGCTTTGACTGAGGCAGAGGTTATCAAGGTACACTTTCCATTAGTTTAATGCATTTGTGATTTCATTTGTTACTTTTGATGAAACTCAATAGGCTGCTCTCGGGCTTTCTTCTTTCCTTCCTTTCTTAGTTATGGTGTCTTTCCTTTCCCAGTAAGGTTAGCAGTGCGGGTTTCATCCTTGAGATGAACATTCTTATTATGTGTAGCATGCACGTATTACTGTTTATATTAAAAGTAAGAAGATGAGCTTTTCATTCAATATATATAAAGAACAAAGCGAAGCCACTCTCAAAAGAGAATGAAGTACTTATTATTTTTTTGTCCTCCCACACCGTTCTCTAGGTTTTATATTTGGCATGCAGAGTCTTGTAGCATTATGTTATTGTGAGATCAAATATGAGAGTTTTCTTTGTCATTCTATACAATAGAGTCAAATATATATAGGAATACATGAAAGCCCTAAACTAATTAATGTAAAATGACAATAAAGGACAAAAGGTTAATAATACTCCCCCTCAAATTGGAGCATATATGTTAATCATGCCCAACTTGTTACAAAGATAATCTATTCGAACTCCATTTAAAGCTTTTGTAAAAATATCTCTTAATTGTTCTCTAGTTTTCACATACCCAGTAGACACCAAACCTTGTTGTATTTTCTCACGAACAAAATGAGAATCAAGTTCAATACGTTTAGTTCACTCATGAAAACCGGGTTGCATGCCATATGAAGGGCAGCTTGGTTGTCACACCACAACTTGGTCGAAACTGTAATTTGAAGCCTAATTCAATCAACAGTTGATGTACCCGCATTATTTCACATATTGATTGTGTTGTAGCTTTGTATTCTGATTCAAAACTCGATCTAAAAACTACATTTTGTTTCTTACTTTTTCATGGGAACAAATTGTCTCCAACAAAAACACAATAGCCAGAAGTCGATCTTCTATCTTATTTTGATCCTGCCCAATCAACGTCTGAAAAACACTCCATCTTCATATGACCATGATCTTTATATAAGATCCCATGTCCAGGTACAACTTTCAGATAACATAGAATTTGTTGTACTGCGACCCAATGATCCACGGTAGGTGAAAATTTAAACTGGCTCACAATGCTTTCTGAATAAGGTATGTCTGGTTGTGTCACTGTAAGATAATTCAACTTCCCGAACATTTAAATGATTCTCCATTTTTTGTAAGTTGCAGATTAGGCATCATTGGAATATTACATGGCTTGGCTCCCAATTTTCCTATCTCAGATTGCAAATAAAGCACATGTTTTCTTTGTGACATAAAAATACCTTTCTTAATTCTCATTACTTCAATACCCAAAAAGTACTTTAACGTTCCCAAATCTTTAGTATGAATGTTTTGAGAGATAAAATGGCTAATGTATTGTTAGGTGTGAATGTGACAAAATACAATCAATCTAAATTCTACCAGATTCAGACAATATATATTTTATCTCAAATCCCAGATCAAGTTATAATTCCAAATATTTAGCGGAATAATCAATTTGGAATTAGCAAGCCTAAAAGAATAGATAAACCAACCTAAACCTTTAAGCTACAAGAACGATAAATAAATCAAGTTTAGGGAAAGAGAAATTGACACCGAATTTATACTGGTTCACCCAATGATGGCTACGTCCAGTTCTCTGCTACCGATGCAGGTTCCACAATAATCGTCAGGGAGGAAGTTACAAGAGTTTACAACGCTCAATGGTGATTTCTCTCACTTTTCTTTTAAAGAAAAAAGAATCACTCTAGCTCACAAAACTCTTCAATGGAGAAAAAAACTCTTGTAAACAATACCAAGGAAAACCTCACCACACTTTTCCCTTTATTTTTCCCACAACTGCAAATCACTTTTTGATCTCTCTCGATGATTACCTGCTGCCGCAAACACAACATATATATATATATATATATTGTTAGGTTAAGACTCAAATGGGCCATGGGCGTCTTTTTTTCTTTTTATTTTTGGCTCCATTATGCCTAACATGTATCATGTTCGGTGATAATAATATCATCAACATATAGAACAAGTAGAATGATGCCGCTTTTAGTTCGTCGATAGAAGCAGAGTGATCCGACTTGCTATTCTTCATTCCAAATTGCTCAAGTGCTTGACTAAATTTTCCAAACCATGCTCGTGGACTTTGTTTCAAACCATACAAGGATTTGCGAAGGCGGCACACTTTATCATTCTTCCCCTGAACAACAAACCCTGGTGGTTTCTCCATATATACTTCCTCCTGAAGATCACCATGGAGAAATGCATTTTTAATGTCAAGCTGATGCAAAGGCCAACATTGAGAAGCAACCATAGAAATGAATAACCTGACAGAAGTTAATTTAGCAACAGGAGAAAATGCATCAAAGTAATTAACGGCATAGGTCTGAGCATAGCATTTGGCAACAAGACAAGTTTTTAATTGAGCAACTGAACCGTCGGGATTGACCTTAACTACAAACACCCATTTACATCTAATAGCTTTATTTCCTATCGGACGAGATACTAAATCCTAGGTATCATTATCATCTATTTTCTATCATTGCAACGCCAACCAGGATGAGACAAGACTTCATGAATAGTTTTCGAAACCGAGATAGATTCAAGAGATGCAAAAAAAGAACAGGTAGAAGATGACAAGTGTTGTAAGAGACAAGAGAGGAAATAGGAAAAGCACAAGAATGTTTACCTTTACGAAAAGTAATAGGAAGCTCATCACTTGGTCCTAGATTTGATGACGAAATTCTTCTGGTACAAGACATTCACTCGGAGGTTGTTGCCGTCTAGAGTAGACTTGAGTAATAGGTGGGCGAGTAGGGACATATGTCAAAGGAGATGCATTGAGAGAGGGTGTAGAAGACACAAATGTCTAGATAAAAGGATCATCATTCTCCTCCTGACTTGTAATAGGCAAAGATGAACCAAAAGGTTTGTCCTCAAAGAAAGTAGCATTATGAGATACAAGATACCTATTCGAACTAGGGCAAAAACATCTATATCCTTTTTGAACTCGAGAATGACCTAAGAAGATGAATTTCAATGATTTGGGCTCTAATTTTTTCAAATTTGGACGAACATCTCGAACAAAACAAGTACAACCTAATATTGTCGGCTCAAGAGGAAACAAAGGTTTTGTTAGGAATAAAGCATGATAAGGATCTGACCTTTCAGAACAAATGAAGGCATACGATTAATCAAGAAGCAAGTTTTGGAAATTGTATCAACCCAAAAATGCTTTGGAACACGCATTTAAAATGACAATGCTCTTCCAGTTTGAAGAAGATGCTTATTCTTTCGTTCAACAACTCCATTTTGTGATAAAGTATCAACACAAGATGATTGATGAAAATTTCATGCTTACATAGGTATCCACTCTAGTACTCACCAACATTATCGCTTCTCAAGATTTTAAAGGAAACACCAAACTGAGTTCAAGTTTCAACATGAAAGTCATAAGAAATGAGAAAGTAACTCAGAACGATTCTTCATAAAATGTAACCAAGTGATGTGAGAGTAATCATCAACAAAGGTAACAAAATATTGAAATCCAGATTTGGACACATTTGGACAAGGACCCCAAATATCAGAATGAACTAAGTCGAAAGGTGCACTTGCTCAGTTATCGATTCTAGGGTTCGAACTAAGACGACGAAGTTTTGCAAACTGACATGAATCACAATTTAATGAAGACAAGTTATGAAATTGAGGACAAAGCTTTCTTAGTATTGAAAAAGATAGATGGCCTAGACAACAATGGACATCATAAGGAGAAACGACTCTAGAACAAGCAACTTCTGGTACTTGATAATAAAAAATGTAAAGTTCTCCAGATTCATATGCTTTACCAACAATCTTCTTTGTCACAACTCACAAGATCCTGAAACAAGCAATAACCAAGATAGAATAAGACACAACAATTAAGGTCACAAGTGAATTTACTAATAGAGATGAAATTAAAGGAAAGTTGAGTGATGTAGGATCATCTTATTCTTTTTATGTTGTAACCATGGGAGGTTAGGTGGTTAAGTTAATTTTCTGTTTTGTTTGTTGTAACCTCCTAACCAACAACCTTGAGTTGGTTAGCCTCTGCCATATCTATAAATATGGCAGCCTTGTATTCATAAAAGACATCTTTTGATTGAAAATAAACTCTTCCTCTTTATTCTTTCACTTGTGTGCATCAAGTGGTATCAGAGCGCCTTGATCCAAGGCCAAGAATTGTTCTAGAATTGGATCTTTCGGAAAAAATTTTCAGCAACATGGAAGCGGAAGCTTCTTCTTCAGACTCGGTAAATACAAGGCTCCAATCGGTAGAACTATCCATCATTGACATCAACAGGAACCTTGCTACCCTTACTCGCTCGGTGGAAAACATGTCTCAACAATTCGCTGCACTATCTTTACTCCATCAAGATCAACCAAGGAACCCTCCAATACATAGGCCTGAAAACCGAAACATCCAAGAACCCGTTCGAAGACAAATCAATGACCCCATCCGACGCCCAATCCTGGTATTACAACCTGGTTACATGGCTATTGATTCAGAATCCTCGGATGATGAAGATGCCTTACTTCAAGAAAATCAACAAATTCAAGAAAGGGGTCAAGAAAGCGACAAGAGACTTCATTGATCAAGAAAATTCTGAATTTCGAATGAAAATAGATCTCCCAACATTTAATGGAAGATTGGATGTTGAAAATTTTTTAGATTGGGTGAAAAATGTGGAAAACTTTTTTGACTATGCTAATACCCCCGAGCATAAGAAAGTTAAGTTAGTAGCTTTTAAACTACAAAGTGGTGCTTCCGCATGGTGGGATCAACTGCAAAATAATAGGCGATATTGTGGGAAACAACCGGTCAGAAGCTGACCTAAAATGCTTCGGTTGATGAAAAAAAGGTTTCTCCCTCTAAACTTTGAGCAAATTTTATATAACCAATACCAACAATGCACGCAGGGGGAACGCTCGGTACTAGATTACACTGAAGAACTCCACCGTTTAAGTGCAAGAAATAATTTACCTGAGAATGAACAACAACAAATATCAAGATTTGTCAATGGTCTCAAAGGTGAGATAAAAGATGCAGTCAACTTACATCGAATGACTTATCTAGCCGATGCAATTTCTTTAGCCACAAAAGTGGAAGAGCAAGAATCCACAAAAATCCTTAAAACCTATCAGAGAAGGAATACTTGGGAAAGGCAAGTACCAAATCCAAGAAGGGTTGCGGTGGATTTATCAAAAACTATTCCTGGAGTCAATACTAATTCGATCCTCAAACAAAACAAGAAAGAAGATATCCAACAAAAGGGAACTACAATTAATAAAGGATTCGAAGGTAATATTTCAAGAAAATCTACTAACCCTTACAATAGACCTTCCCTTGGCAAATGTTTTAGGTGTGGACAACAAGGACATTTATCTAATGAATGCTCTCAAAGAAGAACACTAACTATCCGAGAAGAAGCTGAGTTCGAGGAACAAGATTCTGAAGATTCGGAGGACAACATTCAAGTTCTTGAACCAGATGATGGTGACCAACTTTCATGCATCTTGCAAAAGGTTCTTCTAACTCCCAAACTGGAAAATCAACCACAAAGGCACTCACTCTTTCCAACCAGATGCACTGTTAACGGTAAGGTTTGCCAGGTAATTATAGATAGTGGTAGCAGTAAAAACATAGTATCCAAGAAACTAACCCAAGTTTTAAACCTAAAGTTAGATCCACACCCTAATCCCTATAAAATTAGTTGGATTAAAAAAGGTGGTGAAGCTAATGTGACTGAAATATGTTATGTGCCTTTATCAATTGGAAATCATTACAAAGACCAAATTGTATGTGATGTCATGGATATGGATGTATGTCATATTTTACTTGGGAGACCTTGGCAATATGATAATCAAACTATACATAAAGGGAGGGACAACACGTATGAATTTACTTGGATGAACAAGAAAGTGGTTTTATTGCCTATAGGAAAATCTGAAAATAAAAAACAGCCAACAACTTCTTCTCATCTATTCACCTTAGTTAAAGAAAAGGAGATAGGTAAAGACACTAAACATTTAATAGCATTTGTTGTCAAAGGTGATCAATATCAAGAAAATATGAACATCCCTACTGACATAACAGATTTATTTCACCAATTTCCTTCAATATTATCCGAACCTACTGGAAAACCACCTCTTAGGGATATTCAACACCAAATAGATCTTATTCCGGGTAGCACACTTCCTAACTTACCACACTACCGAATGAGCCCAACCAAATATAAAATTCTTCATAATCAAATACAGGAACTACTTGAAAAAGGCCATATACAACATAGCTTAAGTCCATGTGCAGTTCCAGCTTTGTTAGCACCAAAGAAAGATGGATCTTGGAGACTTTGTGTAGATAGTCGGGCTATTAATAGGATAACCACAAGATATAGATTTCCTATTCCTAGACTTAGTGATCTTTTAGACCAATTAGGAGGGGCAACTATCTTTTCCAAAATAGACTTAAAGAGTGGATATCATCAAATACGAATAAAACCAGGAGATGAGTGGAAAACAACATTTAAAACTAATGAAGGACTTTTTGAATGGACCGTAATGCCTTTTGGACTTTCAAATGCTCCTAGTACCTTCATGAGATTAATGAATCAAATTTTCCAACCATACCTGAATAAATATGTTGTTGTTTATTTTGATGATATTCTCATTTATAGCAACTCTTATAAAGAACACTTGGATCATCTATCTACAATTTTTTCAGTTATTCATGAAAATCAACTTATCATAAATCTGAAAAAATGCAGTTTCCTTACTACTGAAGTTCATTTCCTTGGGTTCATAATCAACTTGAAAGGTATATCGGTGGACCCTAAAAAAATTGAGGCTATTAAAAATTGGCCTACACCAAAAGATGTAAAAAGCATTCAATGTTTCTTAGGACTTGCCTCCTTTTACAGAAAATTCATAAAAATTTTAGCACCATTCTTTGCCTTTGACAAATTGTTTAAAGAAAGGTAATTTCACTTGGGAGAAGCCCAACTTGAAAGTTTTAACTGCTTAAAAATAAATTGTCTTCAACTCCAGTTTGGCACTCCCAATTTCAACCAAAGCAATTTGAGGTAATGGTTGATGCCTCGTGTAGGGATTGGAGTTGTCCTATCTCAAGAAGGACATCCAATTGAATTTTTTAGTGAGAAACTAAGCCCTGCTCGTCAGAATTGGTCAACTTATGAACAGGAGCTTTATTCTCTTGTTCGAGCATTAAAAACTTGGGAACATTATTTATTGGGGAAATCTTTTGTATTACTCACTGACCATTTTTCATTAAAGTTTTTACATGCTCAGAAAAACATTAGTAAGATGCATGCTAGGTGGCTGCAATTTCTACAACGCTTTGAGTTTGTGATAAAGCATACAAAAGGGAAACAAAACAAAGTAGCTGATGCATTAAGCCGCAAAGGACTACTTTTTAGCACAACAAGCCACCCTCAAACAGATGGCCAAACTGAGGTTACTAACCGCACACTTGGAAATCTAATTCGATGTATCAGTGGAGATAAACCAAGACAATGGGACCTAGCTTTGGCACAAGCAGAGTTTGCTTTTAACCACATGGCCAACCGGTCTACAGGGAAGTCACCTTTTGAGATTGTTTATACTAATCTACCTAGAATAACGTTCGATTTATCTAACATTCCATCTTCTGTGACCTTAGCTCAGGCGGAACAACACATGGTTTGAAAGAATAAAGAACATTCATGAGGAAGTAAAGCTCCATCTGGAAATGGCCAATAATTCCTATAAGAAGTTGGCTGACTCCCATCGAAGGCAAAAGACTTTTAACATTGGGGACTTAGTCATGGTCCATTTAAGAAAATCAAGACTTCCAGTCGGTCTTCATTCAAAAATGACAAACAAAAAAATTGGTCCATTCCCTATCACTCAAAAGCTCGGTGATAATGCCTATCAGATCGATTTGCCTCCAACTCTTCGAATAAGCAATACTTTCAATATTTCTGATATCTACGCCTATATTTCTGATATCTACGCCTACCATGCCCCTGATGAGTTTTCATTGGCTGCATAAACTCGCGGACGAGTTGTATTTTGGGGGGAAGGGTTTGAGGTAGGATCATCTTATTCTTTTTATGTTGTAACCATGGGAGGTTAGGTGATTAAGTTAATTTTCTGTTTTGTTTGTTGTAACCTCCTAACCAACAACCTTGAGTTGGTTAGCCTCTGCCATATCTATAAATATGGCAGCCTTGTATTCATAAAAGACATCTTTTGATTGAAAATAAACTCTTCCTCTTTATTCTTTCACTTGTGTGCATCATTGAGGCATATGTTGAACAAAGGATAAAGAAATAGATGGGGTTAGATTTAGTGTGCTAGATCCAAGGACAGGCGATTTTGATCCATCTGCTAAAGTAATATTAGCAAGGGATGTAGATGAAGAAAAGATGGAAAACAAATTGGGATTACCTGTCATATGATCTGTAGCATCAGAGTCTATGATCCATTTGGTTTGATGACAGAAAACAATGATTCATGTTACCTGAGTCAACAATGGTTGTAATTGGGGTAAGCGCAAATGATGAGAAAGATACTTTTGATTATTTCTGGTGATGCGTGAGGCCCACGTGCAGGAGTTTTTTGGCTGGATTTTGCGTATGTTTTGAAGACAGGTGGGCATTCGTTTGAGTTGGGTGACGGTGGATTTCGACAGTGGCGGCGGCGGCGACAGAGGATTCTAGTGATAGTGGCGACAACAGACCTTAACAATGGTGGTGAAATACAAGATAGAAGACCAAATCCTCAAACCTTAATTGTTCACTAATCTGTAAAACTCACAAAACCATAACTGCCCTAGGAAACGCTTAGGTGCTCTAATACCATGTTATTGTGAGAACAAATATGCGAGCATTCTTATTCATTCTATACAATAGACTCAAATATATTAGGAATACATGGAAAACTCTAAAGTAGTAAATGTAAAATTACAATAAAAGTCAAAAGATTATTAAGCTTCTAAATATACATATATACTATAACACATTTTTCTAAGATATGCATCAAACAAAAAGGGTTATCGTTGTTTTGATCCTCTAACCAAAAAAAAGTTTGAAAGTCTGGATGTTTTATTTGGGAAAAATCAATGCTTTTTTAGCCAAAATTCTTTTCAGGGGAAATCTCTCCCTTGGGAGAAAATTTTGGGACACTTTTCCTCTCCCGAATATTATTTATCTTGAAATTCTTATTCCTTATATGTCAAACATGGGAAAGTCTGTTTCAGGAGAAGAAATACTACAAAATGATTTTACCGATCGAAATCCTGAATTTCAGGTTTATACTAGAAGGGCACCAAATCAAAAGAATAGAGATCAGATAGTAGACTTGTCACAAAACTAATCTAATGCGTCAACAAATGATACTGAAGGTTTAGGTAATCCCTCTTCATCTAATGTGTCTGACATTGATATTCCTATAGTCAATAGGAAACATGTTCGTAATTGTACCAAATAACCTATTGCAAACTATCTTTCTTATCATAGATTGTCTGATAGCCATAAAGCCTTCACCTCTAAGATAACCAACCTATTTATTTCAAGGAATATACAAAAAACCCAAAATGATCCAAAGTGAAATTTAACAGTTATGGAAGAGATGACTGCTCTCAAATAGAATTTCACTTGGGAGATAGTAGAGCTACCAAAAGATAAGAAAACAGTAGGGTGCAAATGGGCGTTCACTATGAAGTGCAAAGCTGACGATAACATTGAATGATACAAAGGCAGATTAGTTGTTAAAGGCTTTACACAGACCTATGGAATTACCTATCAAGAAACATTATCTCCTATGACTAAGATTAACTCTAATATAGTGGTTTTATCTATTGCTGTCAGACTGACCTCTTTATCAGCTAGATGTTAAAAATGCATTCCTCAATAGTGATCTTGAAGAGGAAGTATTTATGGACTTACCACCTGGCTTTGAAGTGAATCTTAGAGTTAGCAAAGTATGCAAGTTAAAGAAATCTTTTTATAGCCTTAAACAATCTCCTAGAGCATGGTTTGAACGTTTTAGAAAGACAGTTATAAGCTATTGTTTTATTCAAACTCAAGTAGATCATACCATTTTTTATAAATATATGGAAAATGACAAGATGGTTGTTTTAATGGTGAATGTTGACGATATCATTATTATAGGTAATGATGAGGCTGAATTGAATAGTTTGAAGAAAAATCTTGTAAATGAATTCCAAATCAAAGACTTGGAAATTTTGAAGTATTTTCTAGGGATGAAATTTGCTAGGTCAAAAAAGGGTATTCTTGTCATTTATTTACTTGAAGAGACAGGCTTACTTGGTTGTAGGACAACAAAAACTCCTATTGAACCAAACCTAAAACTACAAGCTGCAGCAGAGGAAGAGATAATAGATAAGGAAAGATTATAAAGACTTGTTGGGTGACTTATTTACTTATCTCACACTCGTCCAAATATTGCTTTTGCAGTTAGTATGGTAAGTCAATTCATGCATGCCCTAGGTCTATCTCACTTTGAGGCAGTTTACTAGGGTTTTAGCTCATGGAATTTGTGAAGGTATTTGTATAAAGCAACTACTAGAAGAATTAAAGTTCACCCACATGGCATCTCTGCATGTTTATTGTGACAATAAGGAAATGATCTCTATAGACCACAATCTGGTTCTCCTTGATAGGGCAAAACATATTGAAATTGACAAACATTTCATAAAGGAGAAGATTGTGAAGGTATTTGGATAAAGCAACTACTAGAAGAATTAAAGTTCACCCACATGGCATCTCTGCGTGTTTATTGTGACAATAAGGAAATGATCTCTATAGGCCACAATCTGGTTCTCCATGATAGGGAAAAACATAATGAAGTTGACAAACATTTCATAAAGGCGAAAATTGATACTGGAGTGGTATGTATTCTCTATCTCCCTACAACAGAGCAAATTGTTGAGTGTTAACTAGGGGACTTCCAAAGTTACAATATGACAAACTAATTGACAAGCTGGCAATTGAAAATAAACAAACTAATTGGTTTAATTATGAGATTGATTCTTTCCTTATTTGTATTGGTTTGTTGTAATTATTTTTTAATTATGTGTTAAATTCTTTCTTTTTATACTTTAGAATCTTCTCCTATTTAAGATATGCTTTTTAACCTTAAACATAATGAGAAATAGACAGATTCTATCCTAGTATTATTGATTTTTTGAGCACGGGCAACGGAAGTAGCGAGATCAAAGCAAGGAATCGTAGTATCTCAACAAAAATATGTCCAAAACCTCTTCAAAGATACATGCATGAGTGGTTGTCGACCAACAGATACCCTCATTGATGCAAGCAAGAAACTAGGAAACATCACTTAAGGAACCCAAGTGGATGTTTAGAAGTATCAAAGGTTGGTTGATCGACTAATTCAACTATCACATACTCGTTCGAACATAGCTTTTGCAGTGAATATGGTGAGTCAATTCATGCATGGGTCATTCACAGAACATCTTGAGGCATATCGAATACTGAGATACTTGAAAAGTTGTTCAGGTAGTGGTCTCCTCTCCAGAAAGGGAGAAAACATGATTGTGGAAGCTTATATAAATGCTGAATTGGCAGGATCTATAAAAGACAGGAAATCTATGTCAAGATATTGCACGTATGTGTGGGGAAACTTGGTAACTTGGCACAGTAAGAAGAAAAATGTAGTGGCGTAGAGTAGTAAGAAGAGTATAGGGCAATGGCTAATGACGGGTGTGAAATACTGTGGATTCGTCGCATACTTGGAGAATTGAAGCTTTAAATCAATTTACCAATCAAGTTGTCCTGTGATAACAAGGCTTCAATAATTACTGCGCAAAATCTAGTACAACATGATGATCGACATTTCATCAAAGAAATTCTAGAGGATTGTTTAAACCAACTTTTGATGTACTTCTAAACAAGTTGGGAATGCATGATATCTATACACCAACTTCAGGGGGAGTATGGAAACATGCATATAGTCTGTTAGTATGTTTAGATATTATTTGTTCTAGTTTTTAGGAGTAGTTTAGACTCTCTTTTGTTATTCTTTTTTTTAAGCTAACTATAGATACTCTAGCTTGTAGTATATAAGAGTACCGTGTGGCTCATTTCGCATTAATGAATCTTGATTCACCAAAGTTATAATTAATTATTATTTGTTCATAATTTTTAAGGGTATAAGTTAGTTTGAGCTTCATAATGTTGATCACTTTACGGAAGATTTGAAGTTTTAAGGAGAAAGAAGAAGAAAGTTATTGTTGATCTCTATTTTTGGTACTTCTAGGTAAGAAAAACAGAAATTGTAGGAAAAGAAAGGTGATGACTATATTAAGAGAGAGCTGAAAGAGAATGACGGGGGAGAGCTGCAGGATCGGAGGGGAGGCTTTCTCTATTCGGAAGGAGGGGGAGTCTTAAGTTGTGAGAAACGATTCCAGGGGAGTCCAGATTCCCCTAACTTGGCCGCACTTATGTTGGTTCGCTGGGTCTTTCAAGGCTCTGGTTAGTAAGCCGGTCACCTCACCCGTGAGGGAGAAGTTTAAGGACGAGAATGGCACTTTGGGCCTTCTTGGATTGCGGCGGTCGTCTCAGGAGGCGGTGCAGTGTGTGGTTTGGTTTCCCTGGGGAGGAAGAGCGTGCCTTCAGGTCCCTTTGGGGACTTACGGGAAAGGATGGAAGGTGTTCGGGGGGATGCTGGAAGATTGCTTTAAGGCAAGAAATAGGGTGGGGTTCCCCCAGAAGGAGGGTTGGACCGGGGAAGGGGATGGCAGGATGCCACTTTCAGGGCCTAGCGCTGCAGGGGTTTTCGGTAAGGGCCCTTCCTCGTTCTGGGTTAAAAAAGAAAGGGTGGTGTTGAACGTGGATTTTGCCAGCGTGTTGGTTGTATCTCGTTTGTTCGCGCACACCTCGTGGCTAGAAGTTAAAGAGGCGGTGGAAAGCCACTTTAAGGTAAGGTGTCAGTTAAATCCCCTGTCGGCGGACAAAGCTTTGCTGAATGTGTATGAAGGTAAAGAAGACCTGTGGTCTGCAGGGAGAGGGAGATGGATGAAGGTAGAAGATTTGTACGTGAAGTTGGAGACTTGGTCGTTAGGCAGTCATGGGAGGCCGGAGTTCATTATGGGGTATGGGGGTTGGGTGTCAGTGTTAAATTTGCCTATTCAGTTCTGGTCCAAAGGGGTGTTCGAGGCCATTGGGGCTCACTTTGGAGGACTAGAAGAAGTGGCGTTGGAAACCTTAAATCTCACAAATTTGGGGGCAGCAAGGATCAAAGTAAAGAGGAATATTTGTGGTTTTATGCCGGCAGCCATTGAAGTAGGCTTCCCCACCTTGGACCCTTTTTGGCTTTCGTTTGAGGAGGTTGAATTCAGAAATCCTCCAGTTTTTGCACATGGTCCCATCTTTTTGCAAGATTTCGACAATCGGATTGATTTGGCCCGAATCAAGGAAGTTTTAAGGGATGAGTTTAGCTCCTTAGCGACAGGCGAAGCAGGGGGAGGTGTCTCTCTTCAGAAGAGTTCGGCGTTCTCGGCCCCTCCACAAGACCTGGTCGGACGTCGACCAGCCGGAGCGGGATCTGTAGTCTCCGGTGACCACGAAGGTCAAGGGGCTTTGGCAGGTGGGGCGGCTGAGGTATTAAATGGGGTGGTTAAGGCAGGAGTGGGGGGCTCAACAGTAAATGTTCAGGTGGAGGCGCCGGATTGCGTGGATCGAGGATTTGTCCCCTCCTCTCCCTTTTGCCGTCTCAACTTCCAAGAGGAGTGAATGGTCCGCGCGGATCCTGGGGCAGAGTGTTCACTTAGGAATAAAGAGGTGTCTAAGGATTTAAGTCTCACGAGGGCCACCTCTAGGTCTCCCCCTATCCCCCTCTCGGTAAAAGAAGTAAGAGACAGATTCTGTGCTAAATATTATGCTATGAGACAGGGTAGGGAAGTTCAAGAGAAGAGGGGTCAACCCTTTCTAATCAGCAATGATTTTTTGGAAGATTTCGAGGGATTGTCATTAATGGAGGATAGGCAGACAGTCGGGTCGTTTGGCCTCCAAGAGCAGGGTATCAGTTAGAGTAGGCATTCGAAGGTGGTCAGCTGTGGGGCCAGGCCGTACTGCTTCTCGAAAATTGATTTCAAAAGTCCTCCAAAGAAGGCTGGCCTTTCCCCTGAGCGCCCTGAAGTCGAGGGACTCTTTGATCTGGACTCAGAAGTTAGTCTAAGCAGCCCTGAAGGGGTGGGAAAGTCGACCGGCAAGCAGTTCGTGTTGCGTTCAGCGACGATAGGGTCCCCTTTAGCAAGTGTCAGGCACCTTTTCTCTCCCCTGGAGGTTGTCACCTCGTTTTCGGAGGAAGGGAAGGCAGGGGCTGACACCGCCCTAGCTGAATTTGACTCGCTGATCAGGGCTTGTGGGCTGCAGTTCCGGGGGATTGGCTGTATCGGCTCCTCATCCTTGTCTAAATGAGGGTTCTTTCGTGGAACACCAGGGGCTTGGGGGATCCCTCCAAGCGTTTAAGCTTGAAAAACTTCGTTCTCAAGGTCAATCCGGACATTGTTATAATACAACAAACCAAGTTGGAAACGGTGGATGGTAAGCTTGCTAAGTCATTATGGAGCTCCAAAGACGTTAGCTGGGAGTTGGTAGAGGCAAATGGAAGGTCGGGAGGTTTGCTGATTCTATGGGACAACGCCAAGATCAAAGTATTAGAGGTGCTTAAGGGGATGTTCTCCATTTCTGTTAAGGTATTAGTCGCCAATTGTCATTTGTGTTGGATTTCGAATTTCTATGGGCCAAACAGGTGTAGGGACAGGAGGCTGCTGTGGGAGGAGTGGAGTGCATTGGTTGCCTATCGGGAAGGGCCTTGGTGTGTATGAGGGGACTTCAACGTCATCAGGTGGGCTCATGAGAGGAGTCCAAAAGGGAGGCACACTAAAAGCATGAGGTCATTCAATAAGATCATCCGAGACTTGGATTTGTGGGAAGTGCCCTTAGCAATGGAAGTTATACCTAGTCTCGGTTGGGCTTGGAGAACTCTAGATCTCTGTTGGACAGGTTCTTCATTAATGCAAGCTGGGACAGTGTTTTTGCGGACTCCAGGGTTTCTCGCCAGCCAAGGATTTTTTCAGACCATTTTCCTTTGCTTCTGGAAGCAGGGTCATTCCTATGGGGGTCTGCTCCCTTTTGCTTTGTTAACGCTTGGCTTGGAAACAAGGAGTGTGTATCCTTAGTTAGCAAAGCATTGGAGGAGGATCAGTCCTATGGGTGGGCAGGATTTACACTATCTTTAAAACTAAAGAAGCTGAAGGGAATGCTTAAGAAGTGGGCGACAGATCAGGATCAGGCGGCAAAAGGAAAAGAGAAGAATCTGATTGACGAAATCTCCCTGTTGGATAATAAGGCGGAGTCCTCTTCTCTCACCTCTCAAGAGCTGTTAATCCGGGCCATGGCAAAAGGTGAGTTGCTGGAATTATATATGGAGAACGAGAGAAAGTTGATTCAGAAATGTAAGCTAGTATGGCTCGAAGAGGGAGATGAGAACTCAGGCTTCTTCCATAAATATCTAGTAGCAAAAAAGCGGACGTCCTTGATCTCAAACATCTTGTCTTCAGAAGGAATCTCCTTAGTAAAGTTTGCGGACATTGAATCAGAAATAGTAGGTTTCTTTGGCAAGCTTTATGAGCGCATCCCTGGGCTGCGTTTTGTGCTGGTATTCGAGGGTTGGAAGGGGGTCTCGCCGGAGGAGAATGGGGCACTCACAGCCCAGTTCTCGTTGGAAGAAATTAAGGTGGCGCTAAAGCAGTTGGGAAGGAATAAGGCCCCTGGGCCCGATGGATTCACGATAGAGTTCTACCTCAAGTTTTGGGATTTGCTGAAATTGGACCTCCTGCGTTTCTTCAAGGAGTTTCACAACAACGACCACATCAATTCGGGGCAAAAAGAAAACTTTATTTGTCTAGTTCAAAAGAAGGGTGTTGCAAGCTCAATAAAGGATTACAGGCCCATTAGTTTGGTCTCTTCAACGTACAAAATCCTCTCCAAGGTGCTAGCTGACCGGTTGAAAAAGGTAATGCCCTCAATCACTTCGGAGGTCCAAAGCGCTTTCATTCAAGGTAGGCAAATTCTAGACTCCGTGCTAGTCGCTAGTGAGGTTATTGAAGATTTTAGAATTCATAAGAGAAAGGGGTGGGTTCTGAAGCTGGATTTCGAAAAAGCCTTCGACTCTGTAGACTGGGGTTTCTTGGAGGAGGTCCTCAAGCTAAAAGAATTTAGTGCCAAGTGGATTCAGTGGATGAGGGAGTGTATGGTTGGCCAAAATTCTCGGTAATGATAAATGGAAGGCCTAGAGGCAGGATTTTGGCCACTCGAGGGCTGCGACAGAGGGATCCCTTGTCTCCCTTTCTGTTCGTTCTGGTGGTTGAAGTTTTGAATGCCTTGGTGGGAAAAGGGCTTGTTCAAGGGCCGTTTGAAGGCTTCAAGGTAGGAAGGGAGAAGGTCGAGGTGTCCATTTTGCAGTTTGCGGAAGATACAATCTTGTTTTGCAAAGAAGAAGAGGGGGCGCTGGATAACCTAATTAGTGTGGTAAGATTATTTGAAGTTTGCTCGGGGCTGAAGGTGAATTGGTCAAAATCAGCCATTTGTGGGGTTAACTTAGCAGAGGGCAAGGTTGAGGAGGCTGCTGCAAAGGTAGGGTGTAGGGGTGTCCAGCTGCCTTTCACATACCTGGGGCTTCCGTTGGGAGGTCACCCAAACTCCCTCGAGTTCTGGCAGCCAGTGGTAAACAGCTTTGAGAAACGGCTGGATAGATGGAAGAGGTTTAGCTTGTCGCGAGGGGGCCGTTTGACACTCTGCAATGCGGTTTTGGAAGCCCTCCCCCTGTATTTTTTGTCCATGTTTCAGCTTCCAGCGCGAGTTTGTTTGGTTTTGGAAAGGCTCATCAGGGCCTTTTTCCCGGAAAGCGGTCCAAGGGGCAAGCTCAAGCACACTGGTAAGATTGAGGGAGGTCGTTAAGCCTCGTGCCTCGGGAGGATTAGGCATTGGGGCTTTGAAGGGCAAAAATCAGGTCCTGCTAGCCAAGTGGGGCTGAGGTTCTCAGAGGAATCATCTTCTTTCTGGCGAAGGGTGATAGTTAGCATCCACGGTCTGGCGAACAATGGATGGGACCCTGGCTTCTCCAGTAAGTGCAGCTTGAGAAGCCCCTGGGTCAACATTGCAAGGGTTTGGAGGCAATCGCAGCATTTGGCCCTGTTCAAGTTGGGAAGCGGCAGACTGATTAGGTTCTGGTGGGAACCGTGGCTGGGGGGCACGCCCCTCAAAGATAAATTCCCAGGCCTTTTTGTGATATCAAGGAATAAGTTGGTTTCGGTGGCTGAAGTATGGGACAGTCAGCTGGAAGTCTGGGCTTTATCTTTTAGAAGACCATTAAAGGAAGAAGAAATAGGAAGTTTTGCAGAGCTTTTGGGGGTCCTTGGCAGTGTCAAGCCTTCCCAGGCGCAGGATGTCACGGTCATGCTTGTCCAAGGCGTGTTGCCCATGGCCGCATGGCCGTCCCCATCCTTTTTCATTATGTTTTCATATATGCTTTTGCTTTAGCATTGTTATTTCATTTCCATGTATTTTTGTGGGCGTATGACTCCTCGCCAAAATGACGTGCAAGGGGGTCATAGCCAAAATTCCTAGAATGTACTATAGGGGGATGCGAACATTCATCAATTCTCCCTACCAAGAGTTATATGCTAGATAAGTGTGGCTTTCTTATTATTGCTTGTCAGCTGTATAACTAACTTTCTAAACTCTCACAAACGCTTTCTAAAATGTTTTCACAAATTCTCTCGACCCGCTTTTCTAAAACCTTTTCTCAAGAACGGGGTCGAGGTTGCGATATAGGCCCGCCAGTGCGCGGCGATCCGAATTTGAGTTGGTGACTTGCTCGTGGGCGAGAGCAGTGTGCCGACTCGGCCGTGTCAAGACCCTTAGAGAAGTGCGACCGTGCGATAGCTTGGTATCGAGCCTAGTTGGCTTCGGAAGGCAAGACACACGAAATCATGCCCGCAAACAAATTAAACAAGTCGGACAAAGAGCGGTTGGCCCGAGATCGAGGAGCAATTGCTTCTCTTGACGGAAGTCCCCGATAATATTCGGTCCTTGGGATCTCGATCGGAAGAGATTGCGCCAAGGCCGACGCGATTGATGGACGCATCGAGGGAATGCCCGCTCATGAATTGATGGAGAGAGTTGAGACCCTCGAGGACGGGTAAATCGATGTGAAAGCTTCGGCGTGGTGCTTAGCTCGCGTGGCGGCGTCGCCCAAATTGAGGAACGTGTCGATGGTCCGGACAGTTCCCACAAAGAGTTGGGTCGATGATGTTTTCGACTTTTACGCTGATGTGAGAGATGCCCTTAAGATCTGTAGGGGGCGAGATAGGCGAGATGGCCGCAAAGCTAAATCTCACCATGATTGCGATGGGAAGTCAAGCCTCACTGGGGCGCGACCAAGTCGGGAAGAGAAGAAGATCCCCGAGCCGAAACCCTTCAGTGGGGTTCGAGATGCCAAAGTGTTGGAAAACTTCATCTTCGACATGGAGCAATACTTTGAGCAAATGATACGGTGGATCGACGAAGAAAGAGTCACCTTAGCAACAATGCATCCGGAAGACGATGCCAAACTATGGTGGAGGACCCGTTATATGGACATCCAAGAAGGCGGATGTACCATTAACACATGGGAGACGTTGAAACAAGAATTGCGCTTCAATTCTTCCCGAGAATGTCGAGATAATTGCAAGGCGCAAGCTTCGAGAGTTGAGACATAAAGGTGCCATCCGCGAATATGTCAAACAGTTTGGGTTGATGTTGGACATCCGAGATATGAGCGAGAAGGACAAGATCTTCTCCTTTGTCGAAGGGCTACAACCATGGGCGGGGCTAAGTTATGAGCAATGAGTACAACACCCGACCAAGCATATGCAGCAGCCGTGAACGATCGCTTTGACCCGAGTGGTGACGATATTAATGCACAGCCTTCCAAGAAGCGGGATCCAGAGCAAAACCTCCCCACGGGAGATGATCGATCTCATCGGCCCTAACTCTCCCAAGAGTGGGGAGGAGATAGGCCTAGAAGTTCGTGAAGGGACAAAGCAGGAAGTCCCCACCGAGGAATGGAAATTGTGGCGAGAGACCACATAACAAGAACAACAACTACCGTAGTGCGTTCTTTGTGACGGGCCTCACCGAGTGAGTGACCGCCCGAGTAAAAATAGCCCTCAAGGCCCTCTGGCGTCCTATGAGGCAAAGAAAGGAAAAGAAGTCGATGATACTGAAATTGAGTCCGTACAAGGCGAAGACCTAGAGAATCGCGCATTGGCGCCATAAGATTCTTGTCGACCCTCCGTAAGAGTGGGGAGAGACAAAGGGGCCCCATCCAGTAAGGGCTCATATACGTTGACGCACATGTCAACAACAAAGCGACCAAGAGCACAATGGTTGATTCGGGAGCCACCCATAATTTCGCCTCGCAGACGAGGCGAGGACGATTGAACTTGTCGTGGAGCCGAGATCCGGGAAGGATGAAAGCTGTGAATTCAAAGACCTACCTATTTCGGGGGATTGCAAAGGCGTCTCGGTCAAGATGGGAGACCGGGTGGTCGCAGACCTTGTTGTCGTCGTCGAGATGGACGACTTCGATGTTGTGTTGGGAATGGAGTTCCTTCTTCAGCACAAAGTCATACCTGTGCCCCTAGCGAGTTGTCTAGTAATCACAGGAGGAAATCCCGCCGTAGTGCCCGTGAAGTTGAAGCGACCTCATCGCGCGCGCGAGTATTATCGGCCTTGCAAACAGAGCGAGCCCAAGTGAATGTTGTGGCGAGATGTCACGAGTAATGCACCATCGCGACGCGAGAAGCGGCGATCCGAAAGTACACCCCGAGAAGAGGGGATGAAAGAATACGATTCAAGTGCAAGAGTGCACCGAGAGCGCCGAGGCGCGAAGTCGAGGGACACAGTTAGAGACAGGCCCCTCCAAGAATTGAAGCCAAAATGGCGAAGCCCGTAGTGTCGAAGTCGGACTACCCTGAGGCTTGGAAGACGCAATCACAGCGTGGTACGAAGGCGAGCGACGTGACAAGCCCGCCGATCAAACTGAAGAACTCCTTTGAGGTCCTAGCTGAAGGGACGGAGTCAGATGCTGCCCCATATGAGAAGGTGCAGCAGTTCTTGCAGATGTGGAAGGAAGCCGTGGGAGCAGAAGTCCGTTGGGACCGAGTTGAAGACTTGAAGACCGCCACCAGGACCATCCCGTTCGAAGAGTGTCGGTTGACGAGGGCGTCAACCAATTAAGTGGGGGAGAATGTCACGGTCATGCTTGTCCAAGGCGTGTTGCCCATGGCCGCATGGCCGTCCCCATCCTTTTTCATTATGTTTTCATATATGCTTTTGCTTTAGCATTGTTATTTCATTTCCATGTATTTTTGTGGGCGTATGACTCTCGCCAAAATGACGTGTGCAAGGGGGTCATAGCCAAAATTCCTAGAATGTACTATAGGGGGATGCGAACATTCATCAATTCTCCCTACCAAGAGTTATATGCTAGATAAGTGTGGCTTTCTTATTATTGCTTGTCAGCTGTATAACTAACTTTCTAAACTCTCACAAACGCTTTCTAAAATGTTTTCACAAATTCTAACTGACCCCGTTTTCTAAAACCTTTTCTCAAGAACGGGGGTGGAGGTTGCGATATAGGCCCGTTGTGCCGCCGGCGATCCGAATTTGAGTTGGCTGACTTGCTCGTGGGCGAGAGCAAGTGCCGCACGGTCGTGTCAAGACCCTTAGAGAAGTGCGACCGTGACACAGGACACTAGAAGCTGGGCTCTGAGTCTTCGGGGGGTTTTTCTGTGAAGTCCCTTTCGAAGCACTTGTGCCCCTACCCCCCGTGGACAAGCTGGTGTACAGGTTGACGTGGAAGGTGAAGTGCCCAAAGAGGGTTAAGGTGCTGACATGGATTCTGCTGTTAGGAAGTCTAAATACAATCGACATTCTACAAAGAAGGCTTCCGCACATGTGTCTCCAACCTTCGGTCTGCCCCCTATGTTTCGAAGAGACAGAAACAGGTTTCCACTTGTTTGTGGGCTGCTCCCTCGCCAGGAATTGTTGGTCGAAGCTTCTCCGGGAGTTTGGCCTAGGGTGGGTCTTAGCAGGGAACCTCAAGGAGAGTGTGTATCAGTTGTTGGCAGGCCCTCCGCTATCGCTAAGGGTCTCAATTTTGTGGGGAAACGCAGTAAGGGCGCTGTTGGCAGATATCTGGTTTGAACGAAATCAGAGGGTCTTTCATGATCTTAGGAAGTCTTGGGAAATCAGTTTCGAAGCTGCTCATCTCAAGGCGTCGGCTTGGAGTTCTCTTTCAGGGGTGTTTGCAGGATTCTCAATTTCTGACATCCAGGCCAATTGAAATGCTTTTATTTTTCCTGCTTAGGTCCAGTTCGCTATTTTGTTCCATTTTTGTCCTATGGTTTTGTAGTGTTGATTGAACTTTTGTATCTCTTCATTATCTTAATGAAATCGTGTTGTTACCTTGTCAAAAAAAAAGAAAGGTGATGACTGTGATATAGTTGGAAGTCTTCCTTTTGGGCTTATTTGTCGGTCCTTTACTAAAGCAATTATAGTTTTCCCCTTTTAGTAATTGTGTTTGATTGAATAACTATTTTTTTTAGTCATTAACCATTTTTTTGGGACTCTTACTGTCCTGTATTTTGTTTGTATCAAAGAAATTCATGCGTTCTCTTGGTTTTCCATATTCAATGAAGTTTAATTCCTTCTTCTTCTTTTTCGCTCTCTCTCTCTCTCTCTTTCTCTGTCTATCTCTATCTCTTTTTTGCATTTTCACATCTGTTTACTAGCATTTAAATATTATTGGCTTTCTGAAAGTTCAGTTTTAGGCTGCTAAGAACTTGTTGATTGATGAAACTACAATTTGACATTATGCTGTTTGTATTTTTCAAAGAGGATAAAAATATTCTATGAGTTTGACATGATTACTTTATTCAAGTCACCATTCAATATTTTTCCCCCAAAAAAAAAGTTTAAATCAATGGATAGAACATCTATGAGTATTTTGATTAGTTACTAAACTATTAATTATCCTTGTGTAGAAGAACGAAATTCTCACATTATTTGCTAATGTTTCAGGTGACTGTGGACGTTATTTCATATTTTTTTCATTCAGATTCTTGTGACATACACTTAAATCATGGAGATCTGTTGAATGCTATTTGGTCTTGGGTTGGTGTTAAGGCAGAACATAGACATAAAGTGGCAGAGGTAACTTATTTATTATAATTGCTTAATTTTTTTTCATATATCCATGCTGAAGCTCTCTTGTAAATGCAGCTTCTTTCTATGATGGTATCCTTACGTCCTCAATCTTCTGAGAGGAAATCAAAGTGGGTTGTGATAAGGCGCCAACTATTGCAGGTTTGAGATAATTTAAGAACCCATAATAAGCCTCAATATATATGTGTGTGTGTAAATATTTGTAAGAGAAAGTGGATTACATTATAGTGTGATGAAATGTACATAACTATTTGCTTTATGGTTCTTAGTTAGGCATTTGTAAACAGAGGGATGACCCGCACGTGTTTGTTTTTAGCTAAACACTCTTATTGATGGGCAGCCAATGTGATGATAGAGGCTTTTGCATCTATGAATACAGATTTCTTCATGCGTTTATGCGAACGTTGTAGTCCTATAGAGTAGACAATATTTTTTCTTCAAGAGTTTTTCATCATGTTCGTGAACATTTAGGATGAACTTGTATCTCTATAATATTTGATAGAGAAATTATTCTACTACAGGAACTCAAATTAGCACAAGCTGTTGTAAATAGATTGCAGACTGTAGTTTTTAGGTTCTGTGGTGCAGCGGATCAGGCACTTCCTAGATTGAGGGGAGCACTTCCAACGGGTATTGTTGCAACTGGCTGGTTATGTTCTTACAGTTTCCGAATTAAAAAAATGGAGTCCTTTTTAACCTCGCTAAGATCATAATGCAGATAAACTAATGCGGAAATCACTTGATGAGTTGTTAGATCTTTTCAACTACTTGAAAGTGTGGAGGCTTGAAACAAATGTTTATATAGATGCCTTAATGTCGCCAACTGAGGGTTATCATCGAGATATATTTTTTCAGGTATCAGGTTTCCCTTAAAATCCGATGGTTGACTTTTGTAGCTTTTTTCCCGAAAACATATATATGTGTGATTGTTTGTCTGTGTGTATATCTATAATTATATGTATATATTGGTAAGTGTGGTTACTATTGAGACAATGATCCCAAAAACTACCTAGATTGAGTCTAAGAAGTTCTTATATTAGTATAATTGTATTTTTGTAAATATATTAATTAGGTTGCCCTTTATTGTCTTTTTACATTCTCCTACCTAGATTGAATGGAATAAGTGTGACTAATTCTCTCAAACCTTTAACATTAACAATGGTATCAATCTAGGTTTTCTAGGGCAATTAGAGTTTTTTTTTTTTTTTTTGTCCTTAGGGATTTGATACCATTACTGTTTGTGATTTGAAACACCTATTGGAGGTTAAGGTCCTTTGTTGTGAGGTTTGCTCATCACCACTACATACCATCATAACTTCCATCGCCGTCAGAATCCACCGCTATTGTCATCGGAATCCACCGACGGCAGTCATTTTTCGTCACTGCCCAACCCATTCAACTTGAGGTATGAAAAGATTGGGCTGAAAATTCCCTATGGGTGGACTACACGCACCACCTAAAGTCTCGACGACAGTCTCACACGCCGACACTGTTGCTCCGTTTTTCTCATCGTGATCTCCCCTCTTGTTTGTTGTGTTGGCTTGGGTCATAAAGTGCTTTGTTTGTTGTTTTTGTTGCCATTTGGAAACTTTAGGGTTTACTATGATTCTGATTTAAAACCCTAGTTTGTCTTTTTTTACTGAAGTTATGGTTGAAATTGAAAAGAAAGGTATAGTGATATCGAAGATGATTTATATGGTGTCAAAGATTATAGAACATAAGCTTAATAGGTCTAACTTCTATGCATGACGAACAAACATTTGCCACTATCTTCGAAGTCTTGATATGGATGATCATATCACCGACAAATCACCACCAACTGATGATATTTAGTTGGTTATGAGATGATTCTAAGCTTATTTGGTTACGAGATGATTCTAAGCTTATTTACAGATAAAGAACTCCATGAGAGTGACATAGTTGGGCTTGTTAATCATTGTGAATTTGTTCACGAGCTCTTAAAAATATTTGGAATTTCTTTACTTTGGGAAAGGAAACATTAGTAGAGTGTTCGATATGTGTAAGACTCTCTTTCAACCTGATCAAGGCGAAAAATGTCTAACTCGTTATTTTATGGAGTGCAAAACATCGTATGTAGAATTTAATGTTTTGTTGCTCGTTAGTACTAACGTGAAAGTTCAGACTGGCCAACGTAAACAACTATTCATTATTAGTTTTTTGGTTGGTCTTGCCTCTAAATATAATATGGTAAAAGATCAAGTCCTGTATAGCTCAAAAATCTCTTCATTGGAAGATGTTTATACTCTAATACTTCGTACTAAGAAGTCGCAAGCAATCTTGCGATTTAGTTTAATAGTGCCTTGATTAGACAGGCATGTGAGTAGAGAGGAAACAGAGCGGTTGGATCCAATATGTCCAGAGGAAATTTGAACACCCAGGGGTTGTTTGGTGCACGGAGTAGGAGTTAGGATGTCTTGAGTTGTTTTGTCTAGGAGTTAATTAGTTCAGAGAATTAGAAAGCCTATGTTTGGGTGCAGGGTTGTTTAGTCCGGAGTTAGAGTGCAGGGTTATTTAGTCTGGAGTTTGACGTTTGTGCTTTGAGGGCAAAAAGTTGTTCGTTTTACTTACAATTTTTTTCATCAATAATATAGATTTGTTTCTCTCAATCCATAAATTGAGATTTTAAATTATCTTATTTTATGAATATTTTACAATTTCGTTAAACACTTGTTTTCGTTAATTTTAAAATTTTAATTTATTTTTTTTCAAGCCTAATAAAATATATTTTTTCATTGTAAAATTCAAGATTTTATTTTTCTAACTAATCAATGTAATTGATTATCTATAGTTTGATTAATTTGAGAATCAAATGTTATTTAAATATCAAACATTTATGTTATTTTAAAATAATTAAATTTAAAATGAATATATATTTTTTAACACCACTCAAAATGAATATCATATATACTTTTGTTCATATTATTATATATTTATGTTATTTATTGTATAATTTTATTTTATTAAGATTGGAAGGAGAAATTGTTTGTCTTTTACTTTGAATATGATTAATCTGACTATCAAATTGTTTGTAATACATTAACGTTTTAAAATACTAATTTCCTAGATTGTAATATGAGTTAGTTTAAAATATGTTGTTTTAAATATATTTTTCTTAAAATATGTTGTTTTAAATATATTTTTCTTATCTTCCCATCATAAAATTATGTATAGTTTTTAGCTATTAATAAAGAATAAGGAAAAAAAAGATTGTTATTTGTTATAAGTAATTTTTTTTAACTTAAATATATATATATATATATATATATATATATATATATATTGACGACACATGGAGTAAGTGAGATTAGGAAATTTTTATCAATTAAAAAAATTGTTTTGTAGTACTCTAATTTACCTGAAGGATTTAAATTTAAATAATAGTATCATAACTAAAACATGTTTATATAATTTATATTTAAAAATAAAGTTATAGAATAAAAAGAAAAATATGTTTGTTAAAAATATATTAAAATTATAGGATAAAAATAAAAATATTTTAAATAAATATTATATTTAATTAGTAATTAGTAATAATGATAAGAAAATTTATATAAAAATAAATATTTTTTTTTAAATTAAGAAATTAAAAAATATTTTAAAAAATAAAGATAGAAAGGAGAGGAGAGAAGAGAGGTAAAAGTGAAGGGTGGAGAAAAAATGAGATGGCAAAGTTGTGGGGCCCATTATGGGTAGTTGGAAAAGGAGTTATTAAGTTTGTGGGCCCTACAAGAGGAGTTGAGGGAGGAGTTAATATGTTTGTTGGGCCCACAATAAGAATTAAAAAAAAAAACCCTTGAACCAAACAAGGAGTTGGGGAGTTATTAACTCCTCCCAACTATACTTCCCCCAACTCTTCAATCCAAACACTCCCTTAGAGAGCAAACTCGGGAGATATTGTTTGTCGCTATTGCCATAAACCTGGACATATGAAACGAGATTCCAGAAAATTGTTGAGTAAGGGCCAGAGGTTTCCATCTACACATGTTGCCTCTACTTCTGATAATCTTGACAAGTCTATTTCGATTTCAACAGAGGAGTTTGCTAAGTCCCACCAGTATCAAGAGTCAATAAATGGGATTTACCTTTCCCTTCTCCCCGGAGCAACAAAACCTGGAGGTTGGTCCATTTACAACTACTCCCCAAGATCACTATGAAGAAAGACATTTTTAATATGAAGCTAATGCAACTGCCAGTAATGAATGAATGCTAATGAAATGAATGAACTCACATATGCCATTTTAGCAACGGGAGAAAAAGTGCTAGAATAGTCTTTCTCTTTTTCCCCTGAGCAACAAAACTTAGAGGTTGCTCCATGTACACATTTCCCTTCTACAAAGTGATAATGCGAAAGAATACTTCTCTCATACTCTTAGTTCCTATTTAAGTGAACACAACATTCTCCATCAATCCTCGTGTGATGATATTCCATCTCAAAATGGGGTTGCAGAACGAAAGAATCGACATTTTCTTGAATCAAGAAGAGCCTTAATATTTCAGATAAATGTCCCCAGATATTTCTGGGTTGTTACTGTGTCGACGACTAGCTTCTTAATAAATCGCATGCCCTCTTCGATTATTAAGGGTGAGATAGCTTATCGTATTTTGTGCCCCAAACTCCCTTCATTTCTTCTTACACCAAAAGTCTTTGGTTGTACTTGTTTTGTTCGAGATGTTCTCCCTCTACTCACCAAACTAGATCCAAAGTCTTTACAATGTATCTTCCTTGGTTATTCTCGTGTCCAAAAAGGTATCAGTGTTATTATCCGAGCCTCAATCGTTGCTTTGTCTCTCCTGATGTCACATTCTTTGAAGATTCTTTTTTCTTTTTTTCATCTTCGAGTAAGGGTATGGGGAGCATAGAGAGGAAGATGATGATTTTCTTGTTTACACAATTCTCTCTTTTTGTGAGCCCTCATAGCACTTCATCTCCATCTCCATCTGTTTCTACTCACTCACCTATCACTCAGGTTTAATTTCGACGGCAACCCTCCTCAATTTCATGCCTTGTACCAGAGGCTTCTTCGTCATTGGATTCAGGAACAAGCGATGATCTTTCTATTGCTCTTCGTAAATGTAAGTGCCAGTGCACATATCATATTTTCTCTCTTGTTTCATATAACCATTTTTTCATCTTCTACTTGTTCCTTCATCGCATCCCTGTAATCTATATCTGTTCTTAAGATTGTTTCTGAAGCTTTGTCTCATCCTGGTTGGCGTGTGGCAATGATAGAGGGACTGACTCAGACCACAATTGTACTTGGGATTTAGTTTCTCTTCCTGCAAGAAAGAAGCCTATTGGTTGTAAGTGGGTCTTTGCAGTTAAAGTCAATTTGATTGGTCTGTTGCTCGGCTGAAAGCTCGCCTTCTTATCAAAGGATATGCACAAACTTATGGGGTTAACTATATTGACACTTTTTCTCCTGTTGTTAAAATGACTTCTGTCCTATTATTCATTCCATTAGCATCCATTCATCACTGGTTGTTGCATCAACTTGATTTTAAAAACGTCTTTGTTCATAGTGATCTGGGGGAGGTGTGTGGACCAACCTCCAGGTTTTGTTGCTTAGGGGGAAAAGGGAAACGTATGTCGCCTTCACTAATCCTTGTATGGATTAAAGCATTGTCCACGAGCATGGTTTGGAAAATTCACACAGGTGATTGAAAGCTTTGGAATGCGAAAGAGAAAATCAGATCATTTTGTCTTTTAAAAGCGGTCTGAGAGTGGTGTCATCTTGTTGATTGTGTGTTGATGATATTGTTATTACAGGCAATGACACATTGCGCATCCAATCACTCAAGACTTTTCTCCATAATCAATTCCATACAGACGATCGAGAATGTTGAAATACTTTTTAGGAATTAAGGTAATGAGAAGCAAGAAGGAAATCATGCTATAACAAAGAAAATATGTAATCGACTTGTTGATTGAAACATGGAAGTTATGGGCTAAGCCATGTAGTACCCCGATGATGCCTAATTTACAGCTCACAAAAGAGGGAGAATTACTGAAAGATCCTGAACGATGTAAGAGGTTAGTAGGAAAACTCAATTATCTTACAGTAACTGGACCAGACATAGCTTATTTAGTTAGTATAGTGAGCCAGTATATGTGAGAAATTTGCATGGAAGACTCTCTTTCACACGTATTGATGTGATTTGACCAATGTTCTGAAATTAATGACATATGACCATTTCTATATTGTGCATTTCGTCCAAATTACTGTAAAGACATTGTACTCTGGCTCTAGCTCTCTCGTTCTCGCTCAAGACTGGTTGTCGAAATTCTAGAGAACAAGAAAAATCGCACTATAGTTCTCGCTGTCTTGCTCTCGCTCTACTTATGTTACTTTAGCTCTTCTCTCTACTTATGTTACTTTAGCTCTTCTCTGACATTTTTTCTTGTCATTTTTTTCTCCATATTTTCGGCCACTCATTTGAGTCAGAGCGAGAGGCGTACGAGAGCGTGAACAAGAAAGACCGCTTCATATTACCCTTATGGGTCATTTTGCACGCATTACCACATTAGAATGAGTCATATATCATTATTTTCAGAATGTAGGTCATCTGTCATTAAAACGCGTGGAAATAGGTTATCCGTACGAAAATCCCAGTATATGTCTTCTCCTACTAGTGATCATTAGGCTGCAGTGAAACATATTTTGTGTTAGTTGAAGGTAGCTCTTGGGTGTGTTTATTATATAAGAGATGGTCATATTAACATTGAAGGTTTCTCAGATGCTGATTAGGCAGGGTCTAAGGAAGATAGAAGATCAACTTTAGGATGTGTATTCGTGGGTGGAAATTTGGTTTCTTGGGAAAGTAAGAAACAAAATGTGGTGCCACATTCAAGGGCTGAGTCAGAGTACAGAGCAATGACACAATTTGTTTGTGAATTAGTGTGTATACACCAACTTCTTCATGCATTGGGATTTGATATCACAACATTAACCAAATTATGATGTGATAATCAAGCGACTCTACATATACATATAGTATCTAATCCAGTATTTCATGAGTGAACTAAACACATTGAAGTTGATTGTCATTTTGTACGTGAGAAGATACAACAAGGTTTGTGTCAACAGGATATGTAAAGACTAGAAAGCAATTAGGAGATATCGTCACTAAGGCATTGAATGAAGCACAAATCGGTTACTTCTCTAACAAGTTGGGCATGATGGATATATATGCTCCAAGTTGAGAGGGAGGGCTAGAGTTCTTATATTATTATAATTGTATTTTGTAAATATATTAATTTTCTTATCTTCTTGCATTCTTCTATTTAGGTTAACCTTGTATACTTGTATATATCTCTTGAGTGAATGGAATAAGTGACACTCTCTCACACCTTTACCATTAACAGGTTCCTCACACCCTTACCATTAATAGGTTCCAAGGTTGTAGGTCTTAATCTGTGAAGTTTTTAGTCTTTCTCATCTTCTCTGCCTATTAGACCTTCAAACCATGACCAAAGAGTTGGACTGAAATTCAGTTCACCCTATAAGCCAAGAAGCTACGAGACCGTTTGGTCCTAAGATTTTAGTGCAAAAAGGCAATACCTGAACTTGCTTTTTCAAGGAGATTATTTATTTATTTGAAAACTTTCCACTCAAGCTCTCTTCTCAACCACTCACTCTTAGGCACTGAAGTATTAGTTACCACTTGCATGTTTGCCTTTCTAGTTGCCTATTTTGTGTTAATTGGGCATGATTCTAAAGTAGGATCGAAGTAATCTAATTCTAGATTTTATGCTCTCCATGTGTATATGTGTAATACGACAAGTGGTATTTTACTCAACAGTGTCAGAAACTGAGTTGCAATTACATGTCCAGGTATACTTAACAAAGGAAAATAATCCCGGTTCACATCCTGAAGGCACATTGCTTGCTATTGGTGGTCGCTATGACTATTTGCTGCAACAAATGTGGAGCCGAGCATATGTGGGTTATCTTCATTTATTTTTCTCTCTATTACATTGATATGCTGCATTTGTTGGAGTGTTGAGATAATTAAATTTACCATAACCTATCAGCTTAATCTTTTTGGTTGATTGGTGATTTAACATGCTATTAGAGTAGAAGATCCTGTATTCGAATCCCTGTAAAGTTGTTTGCTCCCAATTCATATTGAGTTCCACTTGTTGGCCTTTTGAACGTATAGTTAAATTTATCATAACACATCAGTTTAAGCTTTTGGGTTGGTTGATGATTTAACAACATTCATAGGGAAGCAAAGTTAATATTGGCAGAGAAGAATGCTGCAGAAAAGAGGATCACTTAAAACTCAGCTAAGTTAAAATTCTAGCAATGATGTAAATTCCAGGCGAAAGAACCTAGTAGTTAATGAGCTTAAAAATCTAACCCAGTATTTTCGCTTAATCTGAGCCAGAAAGACTTCCTATGGAATTTAAACACACCCTATAAACTTGAACTGTTTTGCATGGGTGTCTTTGGAAGGGTTGTCCCAGTCGTAGGTGTTATAATATATATATTGTTGTCCTTTACCGTAATTGTACATCCTTTAGTATTAGGATTTCTTTGTACACCTATATATATTTGTCATAGAGCTCAAATGTGAATAGAACGAATATTATTCTTTCTCAATTCTGTATTTTACATGGTATCAGAGCACCCTAGGGTTTAGGGTTTGCATTTGAAAATTAGGGTTTCTTCCTCCCAAGTAAGGTTAGGGTTTGAAGTTTGGGTCATCATCTTAGGGTGGCCGTTTGTCGACACCACCTACCTGAGGAGGAGCGCCGCCGCCAGAAAAGAAGAACCGTTGTCGCCGTTCGCTGGAAGCAGCCGCGAGTGAGGCTCACGCGCCGCCCAAGCATTCTGCCCCCGCCACCACGCGCCGACGCGTGGGAGCTCCGATCAGCGAGCCGCCGCCTGGGTTTGTCTCCGTTCATGATTTTCGGCCTGTTTGTCACCTCGGATTTGACACCAAACCTCGGTTTCTTCATTTGGGTGAGATTAGGGCACTTTTTGGTACTGTTCAAATCTGATTTTCTGTTTCCTTGAAGATTAACCTACTGTTTTGTCTTAACAATGGCTGAGATGAAGCCTATAGTTGTACCCAATTTGGTTTCCCTCTCGTCAAAGATCACGGAGCATAAGTTGAATGGTTCAAACTATTATGATTGGAGTCGAACAATTAGATTCTATTTACGAAGCACTGAGATGATGATCACATCGATCAGGATCCACCAGAGGATGATACAAGGAGGACTTGGTTGCGTGATGACGCTCGTTTGTATATTCAAATTAAGAATTCAATTGAGGGTGAGGTAGTTGGATTGGTAAATCACTGTGAATCTGTAAAAGAACTGCTCGAATTTTTAGAATTCTTATACTCAGGAAAAGAGCAAGTTAACCGAATGTATGAAGTCCGCACAACTCTTTATCAAAGTAAACAGGAGACCGATCTGTCACGAATTATTTTATGCAGGTTAAGAAGACATGTGCAGAATTGAACACTTTACTCCCATTTAGTACAAACATAAAGGTTCAACAAGCTCAAAGAGAAAAAATGGGTGTCATGAGCTTTCTTAATGGGGTTTCTTCTGAATTTGATATGGCCAAATCACAAATTCTCTCAAGTTCCGAGATCCCCTCTTTGGATAAAGTTTTTAGTAGAATTCTCCGTACAGAAAATTCTTCGTCTGACTCTTTTGTTTCTCAGTCCAACAGTGCTTTAGTTAGTCGCAATGATCCTAAGGTCACTAAAGGAATGAATGGTAAGCCAAGCCATCAAAGACCTGGTTCTGATTATCAGAGACATGGGTCCGCAGCTGGGAACCATCAGAGACTTGGTTTTGATCATCATCGACGACAAGAGCCACAAGAGATTATATGTAACTATTGTCGTAAGCGGGTCACTTGAAACGTGGATCATTGGAAGTTGTTGAATAGGGGCAAAGACTCAAGTGGCTCAGATTGCATCTACAAGTGATACACCTGAGAGAACGATAACTATTTCTGCAGATGACTTTGCTAGATTCCAGTTGTACCAGGACTCACTACAAGCATCTTCTTCATCGAATCCTATTGCAACTATTGCCGACTCGTAAGAATCATTGTCTCCTTATATCTTCCACCAAATGGGTCATCGACTCACGTGCCACAACTCATATGACAGTAATTCTAGCCTATTTTGTACCTATGTGTCCTCTCGCACCTTTTCCATCTCAAGCTTTTTAGCAGATGGTTCGACGCCTTCTGCTCTTGGATCTGAACCATTAACCTCACGCCTTCACTCTCTTTATCTTCATCCTTACACTTGCCTAGACTTTCATTTAATTTGATTTCTGTTAGTAAACTCACTCATGACCTTAATTGCCTTATCTCATTCTTTCTTTCGGTTATTGCTTGTTTCAGATCGTATGACGAAGAAGATTATTGGTAAAGGATATGAGTCTCAAGGCCTTTACATTTTTATCAACAGATACCAAAGTTGTGGCATGCTCTCAGTGTTGCATCTCCATTTGAGGTCCATTGTCGTTTAGGTCATCCATCCTTACCTGTGTTGAAGAAAATGTATCCAGAGTTTCTTTCTTTGTCTTCATTAGATTGTGAGTCGTGTCAGTTTGCAAAATTTCATCGTCTTAGTTCGAGTCCTAGGGTCCATAAACGAGCTAGTGCTCCATTTGAATTAGTTCATTCTGATGTCTGGGGTCCGTGTCCTGTAATGTCCAAAACTGGATTTCGATATTTTGTTACTTTTGTCGACGATTTTTCACGTCTGACTTGGTTATATTTAATGAAAAGTCGATCTGAGTTACTTACTCATTTTTGCAATTTCCATGCTGAGATTCAGAATCAGTTTAATACCTCTGTTAAAATTTTGCGAACCAATAATGCAGGTGAATATTTTTCTAACATGTTGGGATCTTACTTGTGTACACATGGCATTCTTCACCAATTCTCTTGCGCTGATACTCCATCCCAAAATGGGGTTGCTGAACGAAAAAATCGACATTTACTTGAAACAGTTAGAGTTTTGTCCTTTCAAATGAATGTACCAAAACATTTTTGGGCAGATGCAGATTTCCACAAACTTGTTTTTGATAAATAGAATGCCTTCTTGATTCTTCATGGTGAGATCCCTTATCGTGTTCTTTGTCCAACAAAATCTTTGTTCCCAATTGCACCCAAAATATTTGGTTGCACTTGTTTTGTTCGAGATATCAGTCCTCATCGTACGAATTTAGATCCTAAGTCCTTAAAATGCATATTTTTGGGTTATTCTCGAGTTCAAAAGGGTATCGTTGTTATTGTCCTAGTCTTAACAAGTATCTTGTCTCTCCTGATGTTACGTTTTTTTAAAGATTTACCCTTTACCCCATCATCGTCGAGTTCATGTCAGGGGGAGGACGACACACTTATCTATGAGATCGTCTCTCCTTAATCTCCCTCTACTTCGCCTCCTTCAAAGACTCATCCCATCACTGCGTCGCCTATTACCCAAGTTTACACCAGCACGTATACCACAACAACCTTCAGACACATGTCCTATGCCAGAAGATTCTTCGACATCTGATCCAGGAACTTGTGATGAGCTTCCCATTGCTCTTCGTAAAGGTAAACGCACCTGCACTTACCCTATTGCTTCTTGTGTCTCTTATCACCAATTGTCACAGCCTACATATTCTTTTGTTACATCCCTTGATTCTACTTGTCTTCCTAACTCTGTTCATGAAGCTTTATTTCATCCTGGCTGGTGTAATGCAATGATCGAAGAGATGCATGCTTTAGATGATAATGGTACTTGGGATTTGGTATCTCATCCTGCAGGAAAGAAGGCTATTGGATGTAAATGGGTTTTCGCCGTTAAAGTTAATCCCGACGTATCTGTTGCTCGCTTGAAAGCCCGCTTAGTTGCTAAAGGTTATGCTCAGACTTATGGGATAGATTATTCTGACACATTCTCTCCAGTTGCTAAATTGACTTCTATTCGATTATTTATTTCCATGGTTGCTACTCACGGTTGGCCCTTGCATCAGTTTGATATTAAGAATGCCTTTCTCCATGGTGATCTTCAAGAAGAAGTATATATGGAGCAACCACCTGGTTTTGTTGCTCAGTGGAAGTTTGTCGTCTTAGAAATCTTTGTATGGATTGAAATAGAGCCCACACGTTTGGTAAATTTAGCCAAGCACTTGACAAGTTTGGAATGAAAAAAAGCACATCTGATCATTCTGTCTTTTATCAACGATCTGAGAAGGGTATTACACTGCTTGTAGTGTATGTCGATGATATCGTTATCACTGGAGATGATACTTCAGGTATATCCTCTTTGAAAACTTTCCTTCAGGGCCAGTTTCATACTAAGGATCTAGGAACATTAAAGTATTTCTTGGGCATTGAAGTGATGAGAAGCGACAAAGGTATCTTTCTGTCGCAACGGAAATATGTACTTGATTTGCTATCTGAGACAGGAAAACTAGGAGCTAAACCATGTAGTACTCCGATGATACCGAATTTGCAACTCACCAAAGAAGGAGAAACATTTAAAGATCCTGAGAGATATAGAAGATTGGTTGGAAAGTTGAATTATCTGACAGTAACACGACCAGACATAGCTTATTCGGTGAGTGTTGTGAGCCAATATATGTCTTCACCTACCGTGGATCATTGGGTTGCAGTTCAACAAATTTTGTGCAACTTAGAAGCTGCACCTGGACGTGGGAATTTATATAGAGATCACGGTCATACAAAGATTGAATGTTTTTCTGATGCTGACTGGCAGGATCTAAAGAAGATAGAAGATCAACATCTGGATATTGTGTTTTTGTAGTAGGAAATTTGGTATCGTGGAAGAGTAAGAAGCAAAATGTGGTATCACGTTCGAGTGCTGAGTCAGAATATAGAGCTATGTCGCAGTCTGTGTGTGAAATAGTATGGATACATCAATTTCTGTCTGAGATTGGATTTAGTATGTCTATGCCAGCTAAATTGTGGTGTGATAATCAAACTGCACTTCACATTGCTTCTAACCCAGTGTTTCATGAGAGAACTAAACATATTGAAGTGGATTGTCACTTTATTCGCGAGAAAATACGAGGTTTGGCGTCCACAGGATATGTGAAGACTGGAGAGCAATTGGGAGATATTCTTACTAAAGCTTTAAATGGAGCAAGAATAAATTATCTGTGTAACAAGCTGGGTATGTTTGACATATTTGCTCCAACTTGAGGGGGAGTGTTATAATATATATATTGTTGTCCTTTATCGTAATTGTACGTCCTTTAGTATTAGGGTTTCTTTTTACACCTATATATATTTGTCATAGAGCTCAAATGTGAATAGAACGAATATTATTCTTTCTCAATTCTGTATTTTACAGTAGGTATACGTTTACCCAGCTTCTTAACCCCGGTACAAGGACTTGGAGTTTATCCTGACTTTAAACTAATTTGAATATTTTCTCCCTCGGGGCTTCTTACAAAGACTTGGATGTTTTTTGGTCACCATTGTACCCATGTTCTATAGATGGCTCTAGTAAATGGAGAAATACAGGGTGCTTTTTGCCCAAATTTTTATTGGTCCAGGGGTTTGGAGTTTGGGTCAAGAATAAAGAAAAACTATGAGTAGGAAATAACTGAGTTACAGAAAAAAAATCCAAAAAAAAATGACCATGGGCTATTATTATAGGTCCTGACCATGGACTTTCAACCCTTTTTGTATCTAATTTTAAATTTCATTATAATTAAATTTACCCTAACCTATTAGTTTAAGCTTTTGGGTTGATTGATGATTTAACTGGGAGTAGAAGGTCCTGTGTTCGAACCCTGGTGAAGCCGTTTTCTCTCAATTAGTATTGATTTCCACTTGTTGGGTATTTGCTCAAATTTCCAAGCCCACGAGTGGTAGGGAGGGGGGTGTTGGTGTTGATATAATTAAATTTACCATATCCTATCAGCTTAACCTTTTGAGTTGATTAGTGATTTAACAATTATAATTATCATCGGTTGAGGATCCTACATATGAAGAGAGATCTCGCAATTTATAAGACACAAAGAATACTCCTCTCATTGTCATTTGTTTTGAGATGAAATCTCATGCTATCTAATATATAGTATCAGAGCTCATAAAACTCAAACGGATCTTCAATCCAAAAATTAGAATTCTATCCAAGAATGGTGAATCCAAAGAGGCATCATCTACATTTGAAAGATGAAAAGAGACCTCACAATTTATAAGACACATGAACTACTCCTCCATTTGTCAATTAATATTGAGATGGAACCCTATGTTATCTAATACCATCAGTTGCACTTATGTTTTGACCTCTCATAATTTTATTCAAAAGATTTGAGACTTGTTTTCTTGTGCAGAATTGCCTTCTAATTTCGTTGCATGTGATCTTTAATGTTCAAATTTAAGATATGGTACTCCTTTTCCTATGCTAGAAAACTACCCCTCCTAGGGGCGTCGGGACGAGCATTGCATTAGAGACTATTATTCAGCAATCTGCTGTAGATTTGAAACCCATCCGGTGTGGTTTATAATCTTTACATTTCATTATATTACTTTGCGATGTCTTTTATATCACAGTTGACTGAATCTTTCTTAGTATTTCTTTCACTTATTTTATTCCGTTGTGCACTTTGCAGAAACGAGGGGAGCACCAGTGTCTTGATTTGTTCGCGAGGAGGAGGTGGATTATTGTTAGAACGCATGGAACTTGTTGTGGAACTATGGGAGGAGAAGATTAAGGTTAGTATTAATATATCAGGATAATCTACTGTTTATTGCAATGTTAACGTTGAGAAGTGCTTTTTGTTTCATCAGGCTCAGCTTGTCCCCACACCTGATCCAAGCCTCACGGAGCAATATGAATACGCTAACGAGCATGACATAAAATGTCTTGTTATTATTACAGACTCTGGTGTATCTAACACAGGTTCAGTAAAGGTAAAACTTCCATTCTAAATTCCAACATCTTGAAGCAGCATTTAGGTGTTAAAGCTAGAAAATTTAAATGATGGAAGATAACAACATATTAGACAAACTAGTTTTTCTTAATTATTCGAGGTGTCTGCTACAATGTGGTTTACAGTTTTGCATCGTTGGATGTATGAGAGAAATTCCAAAAGTAGGCTGATTTCGTATCCAATGGTTATTAGGGAAATGACAGATTTTCGAATGCACATCCAACCATCATTATGTGGCAGCCTTATCAAATAATTTTTCCAAATCATGGCTTTCACTCTTTACAATGGATTTGGTTTCATCCTAAATCATCTCTACTTCTATATTCTACTTTAAAGAAAGACTTAATAAAATGTCAACAATTTGCAATTTTTTTCTTTAATTGAACTTACAACTATAATCAGTCTCTACTCCAGCATGGCACCATTATTAAAAAAAAAAAAAAAAAAACAAGTGGTATGGTGAATCCTTGGGCTTTACCATTAATGTGTTTTAGAAATTTAATGTTTAATCTTCATAACAGTATAAATAATGTGAAACAGAATTAAAAAAGAAAATATTCGTTCTATTCACATTTGAGCTCTATGACAAATATATATAGGTATACAAAGAAACCCTAATACTAAAGAATGTACAATTACGATAAAAGACAACAATATATATATTATAACACTCCCCCTCAAGTTGGAGCAAATATGTCAAACATGCCCAGCTTGTTACACTGATAATTTATTCTTGCTCCATTTAAGGCTTTAGTAAGAATATCTCCCAATTGCTCTCCAGTCTTCACATATCCTGTGGACACCAAACCTCGTTGTATTTTCTCGCAAATAAAGTGACAATCCACTTCAATATGTTTAGTTTTCTCATGAAACACTGGGTTAGAAGGAATGTGAAGTGCGACTTGATTATCACACCACAATTTAGCTGGCATAGACATACTTAATCCAATCTCAGACAAAAATTAATGTATCCACACTATTTCACACACAGACTGCGACATAACTCTATATTCTGACTCAGCACTCGAGCGTGATACCACATTTTGCTTCTTACTCTTCCACGACACCAAATTTCCTCCTACAAAAACACAATATCCAAATGTTGATCTTCTATCTTCTTTAGATCCTGCCCAGTCAGCATAAGAAAAACATTCAATTTTTGTATGACCGTGATCTTTATATAAGATCCCACGTCCAGGTGCAGCTTTTAAGTAGCATAGAATTTGTTCAACTGCAACCCAATGATCCACAGTAGGTGCAGACATATATTGACTCACAACACTTGTTGAATAAGCTATGTCTGGTCGTGTTACTGTCAGATAATTCAACTTTCCAACCAATCTTCTATATCTCTCAGGATCTTTAAATGCTTCTCCTTCTTTGGTGAGTTGCAAATTAGGTATCATCGGAGTACTACATGATTTAGCTTCTAGTTTTCCTGTCTTAGATAGCAAATCAGGTACATATTTCCGTTGCGACAAAAAGATACCTTTCTTACTTCTGATCACTTCAATGCCCAAGAAATACTTTAATGCTCCCAGATCCTTACTATGAAACTGACGTTGAAGGAAATTTTTCAAAAAGGATATACCTGAAGTATCATCTCCAATGATAACGATATCATCGACATACACTACAAGCAGTGTAATACCCTTCTCAGATCGTTGATAAAAGACAAAATGATCATATGTGCTTTTCTTCATTCCAAACTGCTCAAGTGCTTGGCTAAATTTACCAAACCATGCGTGTGGGCTCTGTTTCAATCCATACAAAGATTTTCTAAGACGACAAACTTTATCTCTCCCCCTGAGCAACAAAACCAGGTGGTTGCTCCATATATACTTCCTGAAGATCACCATGGAGAAAAGCATTCTTAATATCAAGTTGATGCAAGAGCCAACCGTGAGTAGCAACCATGGAAATAAATAATAGAATAGAAGTTAATTTAGCAACGGGAGGGAATGTGTCAGAATAATCTATCCCATAAGTCTGAGCATAACCTTTAGCAACTAAGTGGGCTTTCAAGCGAGTAATAGATCCGTCAGGATTAACTTTAATGGAAAAAACCCATTTGCATCCAATAGCCTTCTTTCCTGCAAGATGAGATACCAAATCCCAAGTACCATTATCATCTAAAGCATGCATCTCTTCGATCATTGCATTACGCCAGCCATAATGAGATAAAGCTTCATGAACAGAGTTAGGAAGATAGGTAGAATGAAGGGATGTAACGAAAGAATATGTAGGCTGTGACAATTGGTGATAAGAGACACACGAAGCAATAGGGTAAGTACAGGTGCATTTACCTTTACAAAGGGCAATGAGAAACTCATCACAAGTTCATGGATCAGATGTCGAAGAATCTTCTGGTATAGGGCATGTGTCTGAAGGTTGTTGTGGTATCTGTCTGGTGTAAACTTGGGTAATAGGCAGACGCTGAGGGATAGGGCTTCCAGCGAACGGCGACAGCGGTTCTCCCTCTCTGACGGCGGCGCTCCTCCTAAGGTAGGTGGTGTCGACAAACGACCACCATAAGATGATGACCCAAAGTTCAAACCCTAACCTTACTTAGGAGGAAGAAACCCTAATTTTCAAATGCAAACCCTAAACCTTAGAGGCTGCTCTGATACCATGTGAAACAGAATTGAGAAAGAAAATATTCGATCTATTCACATTTGAGCTCTATGACAAATATATATAGGTATACAAAGAAACCCTAATACTAAAAAATGTACAATTACGATAAAGGACAACAATATATATTATAACAAATAAGACGGAAGAGATTTGAACCTACTACCCCTGGAGGGCTATGTGCATGTTAATCTGTATAGCTACTTATAATGATCCAAATTAACCAATTTAAACGACTCAATTAGTTGTGCATGTAGTAAGACTTTGTAAATCAGTCGTCTGTATTTTGTTGCACAAAGGTATTGTTCTCATAGATCACATTGCAAATTCAGGTTCGACATCTAGAACTCAAAAAGGAGAAGGAAGTCGAACGCACATCCATTGTCAAGTTTCTCCAGGAGGCAATGGCGAATCAGTTTAAAAATCCCCTCATTTGGAATTAGAATTGTTCTTTGCTGAATTACTTAGCTCGTACTCGTCTTTGTATTTGATGTTATATTACTTATCAAGACACCGGAGATGTTCTACCTCAAGTTTTTCAACCATGTGTCATTACCATCTTAAGAATTATGATACCACACAGCCAGCCTGAAATGGAGAGAACAGATCAATGTTGACATCTTCTCCGCCATGCTCAATGAAGTTGGATATTTTCATCTCTCTCATTAACTCACGTCAATGGAATTCCAAAAATGTTGGTGCAGAACCAAGTGAGTACTAGATTTTAATCCATTCATCTGATGGAGAACATTGGTACACAGTTTTGGGGCATACGTTGTATATATTGGTGTATATCATATATAGTTCAATGTTCAATAATATCATATCTTGTGAATGCTATTTGGAATTCCTGTGTTTTTGTAAGTCTTTTGAAGAATTTAAGATAATATTTCTTGTATCTGTTGAGAATTTTCTGGATTTATCTTTTCGTTTAGAAATAAAAGTGTCCTCCCAATTTCTTTGGTACTTTTATAGTTAGCAGGGAAGAGCGAAGAAGCAAAAGGGTAAGGTTGTCTTAGGATTACAAAATTATATGACAAAGCTAAGGCTTTTTAAGTTATCTTTTTAATTGTCCTTCCTAAATGATTTTTTTTAGTTGAATAATATGTGGAGTAGAGGAATTTTAACTTCTCATCTTACATCTCATCTCTTGGTTGAGAGTATATATACCTACAAATTGACATTCTTCCTACATGAATTATGAATATTAAAAGCTTCTTGCTCTTGTATTTATGTTTTTCTAAGAAGCACGTACACAGACATGGACATTACAATACACGAAAACATTCGGGATACACTCTTTTCTTAATATTATTATTATAACATTTATGTAAATTTAACAAAATTCTATATAGGCACTATTAAAACACAAAATTTCAACCAGCCACTATTAATTCACTAATTTACTAGCCACTATTAATTCACTAATTTAATTTAACTGGTAGAAAGTTAAAGAAAAAAAATATACTTCTAAATGGCGCGAACTAATTGGTGGCAAAGAGGATTGACAATGGCAAATAGCCACGAGTGATTAGCAGTCTTACATGTTAGGGATATTATATTTTATGATTTTTTTTTATTTAAATGATTTGAGCCTTTGTTATTCAAAATTTTTTCAAGTTGTATTCGAAATTAAAAAAAAAAATGACACATAAAATAGCGTGTCGTACATGTGTTTGAAGGGTGTCTGGACGCATTCGTGTCTAACACATTTCTGACATAGATACTTGGCCTAAAATGAAGTGCCCATGTTTCCTAGTTGTTTTTCATCTCTCCAATGAAGTTTTCAATTTCATATAAAAAGAAAATTATATCTATATATATATATATATATCCACATAAATACAGAAAGTTAGGATGAAAGGTTTTGTTCTTTGTGAAATTTTTTCAACCATTATAGTTAGCAGTTTTATTGTTGAAGTTGCTTCCTCTAGATGGTGCTTATTATGTTAATAGTAATGGAAATTAACTAATTCTTATTAACTAATTCTTACTAAACTAAGGGGAAAACCAAAATTTCTCCCAAAATTTGGAAGTGTACCAATTTTCATCCAAACATTTAGACTATTGTGCTTTTTCTTCATTCATCCATTGATCTAAGGGGAAATCGTTACCTACCTATTTTTCTCTTACGATTTTATTAAGTTTTTATTTTGTCTTTCACTATTTGTTGATGGGACACAACTCTTTGAATTGAGGTGTTGGTTGAGAGAAATTTGTTCAATGGAAGTAGTTCTTCAAACATGACATAACATAACTATTCAAGTTAAATGTATATATAAAAATTGAATTTTTTAAGAAAAATTATAAAATTAGATTGAATAGTTGCAATTTATATCCCAATGAGACGTGACTTTCCGGAGTGGATGTCCTTACACTTACACATCAAATGGGTGTACCTATTTTATTAAAATTAAAATATTATTTTAAAAGATTGGCAATTAATCATGTCTTTTAAAAAAACATTAGTTGTTTATATTATAAATAATTACTACGATCATCAGTTAGTTTTTTTTTTCACTTTTCATAAAAGCTTCTTCTTATGGCTCCATGTTAGGGCTAAGGTGGTGCAGGAAGGAAAATTAACAAGAAGCCACAATCACATGAAAATGTACATCTTCAATCCTTTGAATGTTTTAATTTCTTTTTGAAATTTATATAATTTATCTTGTGGATTCATTTTCTTCTTAAATTTGATTCCATAACATCTTTATGTTTATCATTCAAATTCAACAAAACTCTTTACACATTAAATGTATAAAAAAAATGTTCTAACAATTGAAAAGGTCAAAACTTTGTTTATCATCAACAATATTTCTGAAAAACATAATAAATGAACATGTTAGTATAACCTAACTCTTTTGTAAAGTTTCAAACCCCAACTTCCTTTGTAAAATTACAAACATAAAAACAAAGAAGAGTACTCAAGTAGGAGAGAAACTTACTACCTTTTACTTCATAGAGATGGAAGAGAAGAAAACACACAAAATTGATGAAATCATGAAAGAGAACATTTTACAATTGTGAACTATTGGAAAATAGAGAAATAACAAAATAGATTGGAGAAGAATTCAAATATATAAATAAACAATGTGACATATTTTTTAAAACTAAACATTTTATATAATTTCAAATAGATCTGAGGAATCTTCGTAAAAAAATTACCTTTTTTACATTTCCTTACATTTAATAATTATTTCAGAGATATACACAAGTTAATTCGTTTTTTCTATCAAATGTGACCAATGATGTGATTGTCATATTTCATAAAATTTTCTTACAACAACATGTCTAATTGATAAATAAATAAATATTTCTTTTACATATTGTTTTTGTTTCCTTTTCAATATATTAGGTTGAAAAATTTTGTATTGTGTTCTGTCTTTTTTCTCCAAAAAGAAATTAAGGTACGACTGGATTTGGGTCGAAGCCTAAGTTTATGGCCAATCTCAGTCGAGGCCAAAGTCGACCACATGGCAACGCCCACCATTGGGTCTTGCTTCTATCCCTCATGGCTCGTGTACCTCCAGTCCAACCCAGTTCCATCCTTTCATCCCAGTTGAAAACGAAAACCCACGAAAACCTTAGGGAGGTATTTAATCTCTCTTTTCCAACCACCTAAAGTCTCCTAAAAGTCCTAAATTCTCTTAAAACTCTAACTTTGTATCGAAGCTTGTGTGGCCTAGGTTTTTTTTTTTCTTCGCCGCATTCTTCCTCCAAAAATACAAATTCACTGTCATTGTCACGTAGATAAAATTCCTCCCATCTGAAATTTGGCAACAACATATGTAATTCTACAAAATAATTAGCTTTTTTGTAATCTTCCTTTATTTTAAAATCCAAAATTTTAAAACTATAGTCTGAATTCGTTTGGATATATTCATTTCTAAATTCCCAATATTTTTAAACTTTTAGTTTCCATCTCCCATTAGTACCAAAAAGAACATCTATTTTCAAAACTTTTTCAGCAAATCCCTGCTTAATTATTCATTTAGAATTAACAAATTAGTAACTTAACATTAAAAAATTATTATTTTATATGACCTTTATTCATTAAAGGTTAGTATTCATTTACTACATACCCTGTTTAAAATCCAATTAATTCTACTTGAATTGAAAAGCCGCTTAGAATAGAAATTATCACACGACACTTTATATGAATGCATTTAATAGAGTATAATACAAAAATACTTTAAATATCACGTGCTCATTACCATCTTGTTACATAAATTTATTTGCTTTATAATGTCATAATCATTTGATTTTTTTTTTCAATTCTTGAAATTGTACTAGTTTTTCTCACAATTTCTTTGCAATAGTTTTTCATCTTCTCTACAATGTTCTATCTTTCCTTAAGAAAGGAACATTTGAGTTTTTAGTCAAACTCCAAAAACAAAAACACTTTTTAAAAATTGATTTTTTTTTTAGAATTTGTAATGGATAGCAAGGATGATTTTACTATTTATAGATATAGCAACATTTTAAAATAATTGCAAATATGGCAAAAATCTTTAAATTGTTTTCATAATTCCTATTATACCTTTGGCTTAAATCTATTTTTTTTTTCTTCCTCAGTATTTCCTTCTTCTTCCCTATTTATTTATTAGGAATGACACTACAACAAGTTGGCACTTCACCAAACTTCCGCTTTCACACACCCCAAAATTAAGAAAATATTAATCAATTTTTTCTTCATCTTTTTTTTTTAGTTTACATTACAAGAATTTTCTCGGAATCTAAACACTACCCCCCCTCTCCTTTCTCTCTATCGGTAGCATTTTCCTTTTCATTTTCTCGGAAAATGTTAATATTAATACTGATATTAATATTAATACTTTAGAAAATTAGGTAATATTAAAAGAAAAAAAAACATAGCAATGAGGGATGTTATTAACTAACGCCATGTCGTTGTTTTGATGTTGCTTGGTTTTTAACTTTAGTGGAAGATCAAAATACAAGATATCCTTTAGTTGCTCATATTAATGATGCTTGTTTTGATGGCTCCTCTTGTGCAATTAGTGATGGGAGTGACAACTTACGGAGGCATAATCCGCCCAATTGGGAATCATTCTGAATGGAGTTCGATAGATGTTGACATGAATGCATTACCTCCAATTGTTAAACGTCAAGCAGGAAGACCGTGAAAGCAAAGGATTTCGTCGATTGCTGAAGCAAGAAGTCACACAAAATGTAGTCATTGTCATCGTGTTGGTCACAATCGTAAGACATGTAATTTTCCACCATTTTTACCATGATGTAATTTTTGACAATTAGTTTTAGATATATTTTTTCAAGATAGAACTCAATATTGTTGTTATCATACTATTCATACTATCAATACAAGGTTTGTGATTGTTTCAAAAGTTTAATATCAATACTATGAACACAAGGACTCTTGCATCTGATGAGAAAATTTGAAGACCACACAACAAACAATAGTAGTTAACAGATAGACAACTATCAGTGATAGTGATAGACAACTACCGTTGATAGAAGTCTATCACTTTTATCAGTGATAAACATCTATCACTGATAAAAGTCTATTATTGGAAAGAAGTTAATGATTGATAGACAACTATCAGTGATAGACATCTATCACTGATAGAAGTCGGATAGAAGAAAAAAGTTAATAATCATGAATAACAAGAAGTCTAATAGAAAAGTTATGAGTAATAGGTAATAGATAGGTAGAAGTCTATCAGACAACTATCACTGATAGAAGCCTATCACTTCTATCAGTGATAGTAGTCTATCACTTCTTTTTCTTTAATTTCTATCCATCATTAATAGTGATAGTAGTTTATCACTTCTATTAGTGATAGACAATGATAGAAGTCGGATAGGAACAATAAGTCTAATAGATAATAGAAAAGTTATGAGTAAAATAGGTAATAGATAGACAACTATGATAGAAGTCTATCAGACAACTATTACTGATAGATATCACTTCTATCAGTGATAGATATCACAATAGTAGTCTATCACTTCTATTAGACATCTATCACTAGAAAGAAATTAATGATTGATAAACAACTATCAGTGATAGACATTTATCACAAGCTTGATAGAATAATATTCATGAAGAACAAGAAGTCTAATAGAGTTATAGACTTTTATCACTTATATCAGTTCTATCACCTAATAGACTTTTATCACTGATATCAAATGATAGAAGTCTAACACTGTAACACATTGACAATTGTTATAGACTTCTATCACTTATATCAGTTCTATCACCTGATGGACTTCTATCACTGATATAAGATGATAGAAGTCTAACACTATAACACATTGACAATCGTGTAACCATTCCCAAACGACAAAAAAAATAGTTATTAAGTAAACAAACTTCTATCAGTGATATCACTAATAGCATCCTATCAATGATTTCTTCTTCGTTTGTTATCAATGGGGGTGATGGAAAACTAAAATTATAAGAAAAAATTAGTTATTAAATAAACAGACAAAAAAATTAGTTATTAAATAAACAGACTTCTATCAGTGATAACACTGATAGAATCCTATCCGTGATAACACTGATAGAATCCTATCCGTGATATCACTGATAGCATCCTATCCGTGATATCACTGAGATAGCATCCTATCCGTGATATCACTGATATCATCCTATCAATGATATCACTGATATCATCCTATCAATGATATCACTGATATAACGTGAGGTGTTTTAGTAATTTCAATTTCTCTTTTCAAATTTTTGTTATTTTTGCAATTTTAGTAATTTCAATTTCTCTTTTCAAATTTTTGTTATTTTTGCAAATAGATTGAGACATTTGCTATATGGACAATTATATTGAGCTTTTTTGCTACCAGTCCAATTGCCCCATTTTTTTTAAAAAAGAAAAACTTGGTTTAGTTTTTTAAAACATAAGTAAAAGTAGTTAGGATAACATGGAAACTCATAGATGGAAGTAGTATTTATACACTTAATTTTAAACCAAAAACCTAAAATGAAATAGTTATCAATAAGGGTCTAAGTAAATGGTTTGAAAAATTTTAAAATATTCCTGATAAAATTTGAAAGAAGGATAATTTCAAACATCTTTTTAAAAGGGCATCTATTGAAATCAAAAGACATATCCAATTCCTTTGGAGAGGAACATTTTATCAAAATTGGTACAAAGGAATCATGGAAACAAGAAAATGTAGTGCAAAATTCAATCCATGGGAAGATGGTCTTCCTCACTGAAGGGATTACTTTATCTTTTTTTCTTTTTCTTTTTCCATTTATGGAATCAGATTCTGAAGTGACAATATTGATATATAGATAATGGATGATCACACTTCATTTCAGGACACCCAATATGATTCTTTCAATCCAAATTTTTCTAGTGATTGTTTTTTTTTTGGGGAAAAAAAATTAATTTATACCCTCAATTTTAAGAGTTATATCAATTAAAACCTTAAATTTTTATAAGGGGATCGATTTCGATTTTGATTTATTACTATTTTCACTTGATTTAATTTAAAATCAACTCAAAATCACCTAAATAAAATCTACCAAAGTAGTAAGAAACTTATCACGTAATTCTATTTAAATAAGTAGAGAAAAATAGACAAAGAAGTTGGAAAACCATTCATTAATTGAAAAATTGCTACTATCTATTTAATTTTAGTATTTCTCTTTAATATTATATCAATGTTTGCCTTTAAAGAAGTCTGGTGCATGTGTGAAATTTAAGCAGTGACGATTTTAAAGTAGAACTTTAACGAGGGTCTAAATTGATTTAATTCTAAATTGACACAATTATTAAGAGAACTCTTATAATTCAGAAGGAAAAGCACCCAGATCTACCTATTTAAACTAGAACTCAAAAAAGGAAAAAATAAATAAATAAATAACTATGTTCAAGTCTGCGAAATGCTCGAACGACTTCAAACCAAAAAGAATCTAGTTTTTTTTCCTCTCTTTCTCTCTCTCTTTTTTTCTTCTTTTTATTAAAAGAATTCAGTGTTTTTTCTACAGGTAACCCCTTTTTTGGGGTCCAAAATGATGGATGACTTGGTCTTTTGAAATAGTGATGGATAACCTTCTGTCGACGTTACATCGAAAGCGAGAGTATGATAAAATTCAAGGAGAATAAGAAGGTTGAATTTTATCATACTCTCGCCAAACTTAATAATGAGAGCAAAAGGTCATCTTCAACCCTTTTGACCAAACTTAATAAAATTCAAGGAGAATAAGAAGGTTGAAATTCGTCAACCCTTTTGACCAAGAGTGAGAGTACGATAAAAGCTAATGAGAGCAAAAGGTCATCTTCAACCAAACTTAATAATGGATTCTAGATTATTTGATACCTAGATTTGAGATGGGATAAAAGCTAATGAGAGTAAAAGGTCATCTTCAACCAAACTTAATAATGGATTCTAGATTATTTGATACCTAGATTTGAGATGGGTTACCGCCAACATGCATGAAGATGAAGAAGAAAGTTGAAAATGACACATGTGAGATGAAGGTTGAAGATGAGTTGAAGGTGATCTCTTGCTCTTGTAAAGTTTTTCTCGTACTCTCCCTCTAGGTCAAGAAGGTTGAAAATGACCTCTTGCTCTTGTTGGATTTGATCATACTCTCACTCTCGATCAAGAAGGTTAAAAATTGTTCTTGCTTTTGACGGGTTTTATTGTACTCTCACCCTTGGCGTGACGTCAACAAAAAATTATCCATCAATACCATGCCATCCATACTTTTGGCTTAAAAAAAGGTCATCCGTACAAATAAAACCCAATAATTCGGTGAAGTTGAATTAATTTAATACAAATTTATGGTTTAAACTATACATTTTAGTTCCATATACTATTTCAAATGCTTATATTCATTTTTATTTAAAAAATATAAGATAAAAAATCCATTTTGGTACTCATTCTTTATGTGACGCCCGGTAAGTTCAGGTAATTTATTTATTTTGCAGAAGTTGATCCCGGGTTCATGTCGTAGTTTTAAAAATTTTGGGGCTAAGAGGTTAATTATTGGTTCTTGTAGGGACCCAAATAATTAAGCCTCACCTTTAAATTGGGTTGTTAGCTCCGGAGTTTCTTATCGAACTTTTTGGAGAAGAAATCGAGGTAATCCCCTCCCCTTTCCTCTTTAAGGTTTCCTTTTTGGTCACTTTATGTTTTAGTAAAAAAAAAAAAAAGAGAGGAAAAGGGAGAAGGCCAGACCGTGCGGTCGCCCCCCCCTCCGAATCCCCTCTCTTCGTTCCTCGCCGTTCCGCCAGTCGTCGTTCTGTCAGCCGCCGATCGCCGCCAAGCCGCCATCTCCTTGTCTCCCTTGCCTTCCCCTTCGTTCGTTCGCCACTGAGAGCCCAGAGATTGTGCAAGCCCGCCGTTGTCGTCGCCCTCCTGTTCACCGAAGCCAAGCCGCACGCCGACCACGGCGTCGCTTCCTCCTTCGGTTCTCCCTCACCGCCCGTCTCCTTCTCTCCCTCCGCTTCCGCCAGCTCTCTCTCTCTCTCTCCCTCCCTCTCAGTTCAGTTCTCCTCTCTCAGATCCGAACTGATCTCCCTAACTCTCCTTTCCAAATCGAATTGTTTCGCTTGCTGATTTGTGTTGGTTTTGTGGATAAGAGCGGATCCGTTGACAAAGGAGTAGATCTTTGGAGGAAATCTCGAGGCTAAGTTCGAGCGGAGAACTGGTTCAGCTTGTGAATTATGGGTAAGATCCGATCTCGAACCTACTTGGTCCTGGTTTTAGGCTTAGAACTTGTTGGTTGGGGTGTGAATTTCTGTGGGGTGATTAAAATGCATTATGTTAGCTTGTTTGAGTTCGTTTTCGTTTGTGTCTCAAGGGTAGAGTCGCGAGGTTGGTTCCCAACTGAGCGTGTGCATCGTTTGTGGTTTTCTGTAGGTGTTTTGGGTTGCTAGAAAGAGCAGGGAGCTTTTGTTGCACTCTTTATTCGATGTAAGTAGTCAGTTGGAGTAACACTGAGCTCCTAAGCGAAGGAGTAAGGTGTAAGCATTTCCTGTTGTGTGTCTTTGAGTTTACTGTTGGACCATAGCTAGTTAACTAAAGATTTGGAGCTTGTAGCATACCTTTAGGAGTTTTAAACTTGATACGAATGCATAAATGTTACATTAAGTTTGTGAAGCATGTTTTGATCATATTTACTATGTTGCATTGCTTGAGTTCATGTTGTGGGAAGCTATGTGAGGTGAGGGACATCGTTCCAGTGGCGTCTAACATTCCTAATGGGTGTGCAATTTGAATTAAACTTGGTTAATTGAGAACCTAGTAGGGAATTTGGGCCTTTGATTAGGCTGAGGATGTGGGGAATGCTAGATGGGACCCTTAGACACCTTATGAGTAAAGCCCGTGAACTGACCCTTAACAAACCTTGAGTTGCACCTGAGCGGGTCAGAACCTCTAGGTTGGCGATATATGATAGGCTCGTGAGGCTGGGGTGCGTTCCCATTGAGATCGGGAGTGGTTGTTTTCCATTATCCCGTACTAGTTTAGGGGCGATTTCCCAATGAGTGTGATGGTTACGCAACGCACTGTACCATGCTAGTGTGTTATGAGAGCCTGGGGTACGTGATATGAACCAAGATGCACTTGTTTTACCTCCAGGGCCAATCACACGTGCAAGGGCCAAGCAACTACAATTTGTTTTCAACTCTCACGTACAAGCAATGGGGAGTTCAATTAACGAAGGTCAAGGCAGGGAAAAGGAACAACAACTCTATATGTGTTGTCAGATGATGTTACAATAACAAATAGAGCTTTGTTTCTAGTTTTTATATAATTCTATTATTTTCCAATCTTATCCTTTTTATGATATTTTAAGTAGGGGTATTTTTGTCATTTGTCATGATATGGCATTTAGGGTTTTGGGAAGCTATTTAAAGCTTGGCTATTAGGTTGTACAAGACAGTTTTTGGATGAATACAATTTTCATGTGATTTGTTGCAGAGCCACATTATCACCCTTTGCAATTCTTGAGTATAGGGTTGCAAGCCAGGAACATTCAGGTAGGTTTGATCAACTTGCTTGTGGAGTGTTCCATCCTTGAGTGAGGAACTAGTTTCCTTACCTCTTGGTCTTCGATCATAAGGTAATCCACATCTAGTCCTTTTCCTTGGGATTGAATCGAATCGATTTGGGGGTTTTAGTGTTTGAGAATTAGGGGTTCACATAACCAAAGGGTTTCTAATTCCAATTCGCTAGGGTTTTCTTATCATTTGGTATCAGAGCTTTGGCTCTAGATTGGGTATATCAGTGTCTTGAATTTTTCATTATTCTGAAAGAGATAGAATTTTTTTTAAAAAAAATTGTCTTTTTGTAATTGAGTCTTTGAAATCTTAGAATTTGATATCTTGATTGATTCTTCTGAGTTATTTGTTTTATCTTCTGAGAATTTAACTTTAATCCTTGATTCCGAGGTTGAGGAAGAAGAAGAGGACGGCGGTTCGATTTTTTTGGTTTGCTCGAAAGGAAAAGTGTGAAGAAAAGAAGATTGATTCTAGGCGGTGAAAAAAAGTGAAAGAGAATTGAAAAAAAAAAATTGAAGTCTGCGCATGAAAAAAAAAAAAATGGTTGGTGGCAATAGGAGTTAAAAAAAAAAATAGGAGATCGAGCTTTGAGTTTGTAGAGAAAAAAAAAACAAAAGAAAAGTCGATTGAAACACTCATCAAACATTTGAATTTATTATCGATATTGACAATTCAAATTTGAATGATTAGGATCTGAATTTGAAATTCAAAAGTAAATTTGATTTGAAATCAAATTTGGAGGTGAGTTGTGGAATTGAAAAAAAAAAAAAAAGAAGAAAAGATCATAAAAGAAAGCGGTGGTGCATAGGAATTGAAGAAAAAAAATAGTGATTGATTGAATCGGGAATTTGAATTAGGTTGATTAGAATGAAATTGTAATTTTCAAATTAGAATCACATCGGTGGAATTTGGGTGTGAAATTGTATGGGGAGATTTTGATTGAGCTTTTGTCAAATGATTTGATTTGAATTGAATTTTCTGAGTGATTTGGATTCAATTTGAATTTGGAGGGTGATTCAGTTTGAATTGAGTTGTTGGTGTGAATTAAATTGAATTTAGATTTGGAGGATTTTGGAGGAGCAAATTGAACAATGAAACGTGAATGGAGAACGATGAATTTTCGATGGAATCGAGTCAATTTTTGGTGAACTGAAATTTGGTATTAATCTTTTTGGGTTGCTGCAATTCAGGCCATTTAAAATGAAGCAGTTGTTTGAAGTTGATCTTTTGGTAAGTTGGTGACATTTTCAAGATCAAACTCTAAGAATCATTTGAAGTTTCAATTTCTAAGATTCTAAAGGATAAATTTTGTCAAATTTTGGACTTGGGTGAATTTCGGTTTTCTGCTCTTGAATCCTATTTATTTGTTTCTTTTTTTTTTATTATTACTATGATTCTTGTCTAGTTGTTTGCCTTTTCTTTGTTCATCTTACATAATTCCGTGAATTTTGAATATTGGATTCTTAATTCTAGATATTTTTTTTTCTTTCTTAGTTTGTTGGATCTTGAACATTAGGTTCTTGATTTCTAGTTTTCATATATTTTTTTTTTTTATATTCTACTATTCTTTGCTTGAGTTTGACACTTTACAATCATTCTTGCTTGGTTTGTTTCTAGCTTGCTTCTCTGATCTTAGTTGCAAAGTTTTGGCTCATCACCCTATCTTTGAGAGAAATTGAATATTTTTGTGAGGGAGAGCTTACATTAAAGAGAGTAAACACGAGTGATTTCCATCTATCGAGTGAAACATGTAAGGGAGTGAATTGTGAGGTCCATTTTTACTTGTTTTCTCTTTTGCAAAGAATGTCAAATCAAGGCGATCAACAACACGAACGACTCCTTGAGCAAGTCATGCAGAAGTATGGAAACTATGCTCACTGAGAGGTTGGATAGGTTGGAGCAAAGGCTCCAAGCCAGGGATAGACCTCAACCAAGGAGGCAAGTTGAGGAGTTTGCGGAGGAGGAAGTTGGTCCGGAGCAGGATGACTATGAAGCTGATCCTGTTGTAGATGAGGCTCAAGAGGTGGGCGCCAAGGTGTGCGGGGTAGAGGAGGATTTCATAATAGGAGACAACTTTGGTGGGAGAGAAAATTACCATGGAGATCGAGGGTTTGGTAATATTAAAGTTAAATTTCCAAAGTTTCATGGTACTTCAAACTCAAGACTATTTCCAATGGGAACATGAAGTCAGGGCATATCTTCCATACCAACGATCTCACTTCAAGAGAAAAAGGTAACCATCTCTGTGACACATTTTAAAGGTTATGCACAAACTTGGTGGGATAAGTTGTGTTCTAAGAGAAGGAGACACCAAGAAGGGTTAGTGGAAACATGGGTAGAATTGAAAGAACTCATGAGGCGATTCATACCAAAGCATTACCTTCGAGATTGTGCACAGAAGCTTCAAGCTCTTCGACAAGGGAATAAAAATGTCGATGATTACTACAAAGAGATGGAAATGTTGATGGAAAGGTTAGAAATTGATGAGGATGAGGAGAACACCATGGCAAGGTTTCTCCATGGATTAAACATTGACGTGGCTGAACGTGTTGAATTGCAAACTTATGAGGATATGGAGGAGTTAGTGCACATTGCAGTGAAAATTGAAAAACAAATCCAAAGACGCAAATCGAGGTACACTTCTAATAAAACTTTTTCCAACTCATCTTCTACGTTGAAACAGATGACAAAGCCACGGACATTATTGCTTAAGGCCAAGGCGATCGGTGATAAAACTAAAGAGAAGGAGCGTCCTCATCAAACACAAAACCAAGAACTGATGCACCCACAATAAGAAATAGGGATCTTAAGTGTTGGAAATGTCAAGGGGTGGGGCATATAAGTAGAGAGTGCCCTAATAGAAGAGCAATGATTATTCGGGAAGGAGAAATAATCACAGATGTGAGTGAAGGAGATGAAGTGACTAGTGACCATGGGGGGAGATGAAGAAGTGGAGGATACCGCCCTACTTATCCTTAATAACTAGGAGGGCATTGAGTACATACATGAAAGAGGATGACTTGGAGAATCAAAGAGAGAATCTTTTTCATACTCGTTGCCTTGTGCAAACCTTACCTCAGTAGCGTAGTGATTGATAGTGGCAGCTTGTACAAATGTCATGAGCTCTAGTTTGGTCTCACGATTGAGTTTAGAGACTATGCCTCATCCACGACCCTACAAACTACAAAGTGGCTTAATGATTGTGGGGAGCTCAAGGTGACTAAGCGGTGAAGGTTCCTTTTACAATTGGGAGGTACAGGGGATGAAGTGTTATGTGATGTAGTACCAATGCATGCGGGTGATGTACTTCTTGGGAGGCCTTGGCGGTTTGATAGAAAGGTTCTTTTTTGATGGTTTTCTTAACTGTTACACCTTCACATATAATGGTAAGAAAACTATACTTGTACCCTTTCACCTAAAGAAGTACTTATTGATCAAGAAAAATTAGAAAAAGAAAAGAAGAGGTTGCAAGAAAAGCAAAAGGAAAGGAAAAAGAGGTTTGGGGAGAATATGAGGTGTGAGAGAAAAAACAAGAGAGTAGCTCGCAACCTAGAGAGAACAGAGAGAGAAAATTAGCAAGCTGGAGTGCTAGATCTTGTGAGGTTAGGAAAGCTATGTTTTCAAAAAGAACCATACTCATGGTTAAATTTAAAGAAACTTACCTACTAACTGAGGAACTTGAATCCTCTTTGCCTAGTGTTTTTGTGTCTCTTTTGCAGGAATTTCAAGAAGTCTTTCCTGAGGAATTGCCTAAGGAATTACCACCTTTGAGAGGCATAGAACACAAGATTGACTTCATCCCAGGCGCACAAATTCCAAATCGACCAGCCTATAGGACCAATCCACAAGAGGCCAAAGAGATTCGAAGGCAGGTCGATGAGCTGCTTGCCCAAGGTGGAATAGGGATTGGAGCTGTTTTAATGCAGGATCGAAAGCCATTAATGTACTTTAGTGAGAAGCTGAATGGTGCAACCCTGAGGTATCCTACATATGACAAGGAGCTTTATGCCTTGGTCAGGACGCTACAAGTATGGCAACACTATTTGTGGCCAAAGGAATTTGTTATTCACACAGATCATCAAAGTTTGCAACATTTGAGAGGCCAAAACAAGTTGAATAGGAGACATGCTAAATGGTTGGAATTCATTGAAACCTTTCCATATGTGATAAGGTACAAAAAGGTAAAGAAAATGTGGTGGTGGTGATGCACTATCTAGGAGGTATGTTTTGCTAAACTCTCTTCACACTAAATTACTTGGCTTTGAACACACAGTAAGACGTTGTATTCACAGACATTTTTTTTGCACCTATTATTGAAGCTTTTATGCACAAACGTGTGGTTCCTGATTATATGTTGTTTGATGGGTTCTTGTATAGAAAGAATAAGCTTTGCATTCCCATTTGTTCTATTCGTGAGTTATTAGTTAAGGAAGCACATGGTGGAGGTCTAATGGGACATTTTGGGATAGCTAAGACATATGACATGTTAGACGAAACATTTCTATTGGCCTAAAATGCGATATGATGTACGTAAGGAGTGTGAAAGATGCATTGCATGTAGGGAGGCTAAATCTAGGACAAAACCACATGGACTTTATTTGCCTTTGCCTACTCCTAACGGTCCGTGGCTAGATATTTCAATGGATTTTGTGCTTGGTTTGCCTCGAACAAAAACAGGAAGGGATAGCATTTTTGTGGTAGTTGACAGGTTTAGCAAAATAGCTCATTTCATTGCATGTAATAAAACTAATGATGCTAAACATGTGGCTGACTTGTTCTTCAAGGGTGTGGTTAAATTGCATGGAATTCCTAGGAGTATTGTTAGTGATAGAGATGTGAAATTTCTAAGTCATTTTTGGAGAGTACTTTGGGGAAAACTTGGTACTAAGTTACTTTACTCTACTACTTGTCATCCCCAAACTGATGGGCAAACCGAAGTAGTCAATAGAACATTGGTGACTATGCTTAGGGCTATAATAGAGAAGAATACCAAAACATGGGAGGAATGTCTACCATTTATAGAATTTGCATATAATAGGGTTGCCCATAGTGTCACTAAATGTACTCCATTTGAGATTGTTTATGGGTTTAACCCTTTATCACCCATTGATTTATTACCTTTGCCTTCTAACGAGGTTGTGAATCTTCAAGCTGACAACAAGGTGGTTGCCATTCGAGAGTTACATAAGGAGGTTAAAGAAAGAATTGAGAAGCAAAATACTAAGGTAGCTGCAAAAATCAACCAACATCGAAAGCCTATGATCTTTGAAGAGGGAGATTGGGTTTGGGTACACCTGCGAAAGGAAAGATTTCCATACCAACGAGATTCAAAATTAAACCCAAGGGGAGATGGACCTTTCCAAGTCTTGAAGAAAATCAATGACAATGCCTACCAAATAGATCTAAAAGGTAAGTATGGTGTGAGTGATACTTTTAATGTTTCTGACTTAACTCCTTTTGATGTAGGTGACGACTTTGATTCGAGGACGAATCCTTCAAAAGGGGGAGAGGATGATATGAACCAAGATGCACTTGTTTTACCTCCAGGGCCAATCACACGTGCAAGGGCCAAGAAACTACAATTTGTTTTCAACTCTCACATACAAGCAATGGGGAGTTCAATTAACGAAGGTCAAGGCAGGGAAAAGGAACAACAACTCTATATGTGTTGTCAGATGATGTTACAATAACAAATAGAGCTTTGTTCCTAGTTTTTATATAATTCTATTATTTTCCAATCTTATCCTTTTTATGATATTTTAAGTAGGGGTATTTTTGTCATTTGTCATGATATGGCATTTAGGGTTTTGGGAAGCTATTTAAAGCTTGGCCATTAGGTTGTACAAGACAGTTTTTGGATGAATACAATTTTCATGTGATTTGTTGCAGAGCCACATTATCACCCTTTGCAATTCTTGAGTATAGGGTTGCAAGCCAGGAACATTCAGGTAGGTTTGATCAACTTGCTTGTGGAGTGTTCCATCCTTGAGTGAGGAACTAGTTTCCTTACCTCTTGGTCTTCGATCATAAGGTAATCCACATCTAGTCCTTTTCCTTGGGATTGAATCGAATCGATTTGGGGGTTTTAGTGTTTGAGAATTAGGGGTTCACATAACCAAAGGGTTTCTAATTCCAATTCGCTAGGGTTTTCTTATCAGTACGTCCCCGACAGGGAGTGGTTGCTTTCCATGATCCCGTGTTGGCTTAGGGGTGATTCCCCATAGGGCGTGTAGGATACGTACCTGCTTTGTTCTATGCCGGTGAGTAGTGGCGTGAGGGTTGCTTTCTCTCATTGCATCGTCAACCAAAGTTCTTGGACCGAAGGTAGAGCTCGAGTAGTCACCACAGGGGGCTCAAGGTGAAGTGAGCTAAGTGAGATACCGGTTTGGGGGTTGAGCGAGTTCGGGAGATGGGTCTAGTTGTTTTGTTGAGATAGGTTTGGACGTAAGTGGGTTGTTTACTGGGTAATTTATACTCACTCGTCTTCTTTCTATGTTTTGCGAGGCTATAAGAAGTTTCATGGTGTCACTAGCTCTTAGGGAGCTAATATGTCTTACATCTTATAATCTCGCTGCGCATGTCCTTTGGTTTTAAGACTTTTATTTGTGTTTTGGATTTCTGTTTGAGTGACTGATAGGATGGTTTAGAATCTTGTTCTCCTTATACGTGGAGTTAGACTTTTATTTTCTTTTAAGCTAAGAGTTTTGTTGTCCCTTCCCTATCTAAGTTATCGTTGTGGCAAGTGAGTGTTAGTAAGTGTTAAAATTTAGTTTCCCTTGGAATATGTTGCCCTAACTGCCTGCTTGTGATCTGTTTTGGGAACCCAGCTTGTTGTGAATGTAGTTTGGTGGAGGTTGGGTGTGTTGGGATATTATTTGGAGTGATTTTATGCTTAACACAGGTTAGGGAAAATTTTAGTTTACCCTAGTAGCGCCGTTATGCTGCCGAAATTTTCAGCACTGACGATGTTACTTTAGTAACTTCCCTAGTGGTATTAGTTCTAAAATTTAGGGTCGTTACACTTTAATTATTCAATTCCATTTCTCATGATATAAGATTTGAAAATGGATGAATTAAATTTCCTTTAAATGCAATATAGCAGTATGGATATTAATAAAATCCAATTTAGCAAATATATGCAAATTAAAATTCAATATAGAAATAAACATATGTTTAAATGGAATATACCAAAAAGCAAAAATAAGATTTTAAACTACCCAACAATATTATTAAAACAAAACAAAATTGTAATGTTGTTATGGGTTTTTAAAAAGATGTCGGACTAGATTTAATTTGTTGCCCGAGGAGGTAATATATTACCTCGTCTTAAGAAAATAGTTTAATATTATGTTTAATAATAAAAATAGATAGGGAGGTTGATTTATTGCTAGAAATGAGTTCAATTGAGCATTCTTTAAAATTAATTGCATGAATTCAATTATTTATCTACAAAGTTGTGTTTAATTTAATTCATCATTATGTTTTTCAAAATTTATTTCATTTTTTAGCTTCTATAAAATTCTGTTTCTCTAAATAAAATTGAGTAAAAGTAATTCTAATACTTCATGAAGGGCTAATGAATTCTAATTCCTATGGAGGCAATACTCGACTCACTACTATATTGAAACTTGACACTGAACACTTGCAAGTATGTGCGACCGAATTAAAAATCATGCAACAAATTTTTTGTGACGTCGGAGATTGGCATATCAAGAGACTTAATTGTTATTTGGGTGAAATTATCAAATTTTAATTTTGAGGGTAAATTATGTTTGTTTAGTTAGTTTTAGTTTATTTTTTTCTTTTTTCTTTTTGTTTTTCTTTACTAGGCTCACTTGGATTGCCCTCGAAGCAAAAAGTAGGCCTTACGAGCCCGACAACCTAAACATGCGTATTGTAAACCAAGAATTCGATTGACTATAGATCATGATGATGTGTTAGATGCTCATTGGATATTAATGTCGATAAATATGAAATAATAGAGTTACCTGTTGTAGAACATAAATAGTTTCTTGCACATCTTCATTATGCTTTCTAGGCGAGTTGTCTACTTTTTCTATTATTGTATCTACTGAATTAAATAAAGAAGAAGAAGAAAAATTGATACAGTCTTGAGTAAGCATAGGTCCCTCCATTGTCATGCATAAGATACACTACACCAAAATTGAGATACAATGACGGACAGAAAAAATAAGGGCCAGAAACAATGACGGGCATTGCTCGTCATCGTAAAGTTTGTTTAATGACGGGTTTTGCTTGACATTGTAGGGTATTTGTTTTTTAAAAAAAACTTTTTCAGTTCCACTTTTTCTCTTCCTCACGACAGATTGATCAAATCCTCACTCTCTTTTCTCCCTCACTCTCTCTCTTCTCTCTCACTCCTTTTCTTCTTCCTCACGACAGAGCACCAATGCCCGAACCCATGTTTCTTCGTCGCCGCCCGTGGTAGTCACCGGCCAATGCATCCCCATCTTCTCGCCGACTGTCACAGTCTGAAGTCGTCGTCTGCCGTCCGTGGTCGTTCGAGGTCGTCGTTGCAGATCCGAAGCGTGCATTATCGGAGAGGTCGTCCACCGTCATCTGAAGTAGTCGTCCTTCGTCCGTGGTCGTTCGAGGTCCAGATCTGTTACGGCCCAGTCGGTTTAAAAAAAAAAAAAAAAGAAATGAGAAGAAGTCGGGGGCGAAGGACTCGCCCCTCTCTCAGCAAAAAACAGCAGCCGCCGCCGCTTCTTTCCGGCGACTCCTTCCCCTTTTCTCCCTCCTCTCTCTCGTGCGCCTCCTCTTCTTCTTCTTCCCCTCTCTCTCACTCTCTCTCTCTCTCTCTCTCTCTCTCCCTCTCTTCCGTCTCCCTCTCTCTCTCCTTCCGTCCTCCTCTCTCTCTCTCTCCTCGTTTTTCCCCTCTCTCTCACGGTTTTCTCTCTCTCGTGTCGCCGCCGCAGTGACTCCTCGCCCAGACGCCGCCGGAAATCGGTAATGTAACGCAGCCAGCCGCGCCGCCGGCGAACCTAGATCTGTGAGACCGACCGATCGGTTCGGTTGGTTCAGTCGTTTAAGCCGACTTAACGAGAAGTGCAGTTCTAGATAGATCGGACCGTGAGGATTCCGTGATCCGCCACCCACGCGCCACCGCCACCCACGCGCGCCGCCCGCCGCCGTCCGCGGTCCACACGCGCCGCCGCCGCCACGCGCCACCGCCCGCCGATTCCACGCGCCGCCGCCTGCAGAGCCGCGACCGTCCTCTTCCGCCCGATCGCCTCGATCCATTCCTTAGTCCGTTTTGGCACTCCGTGGGTGAGTTTCGCTCCTTCCTTTTAGATTTTGTGTTAGGTTCGTCGCGTCGTGTTCGGTTTATTGATTTTTGGCGTGATTGCTCTTTATTAGGGATTAATTGAAAGTAGAAGAACGTTTGGAGCACGCCACAAAGTCGCTCGTTGTCGTTGGCTTCCACTGTAAGTAGTCATTTGGATTGAATTACCCCTAAGTGTAGGGCTTAGGGGCGTCGTTGCATGCTATACTATCTCGGAGCTAAATGTTTTAGAATGTGTAGCGTACTGGACTTGTAGTAGCATGCTAGGTTGTGGTAGCCAGTACTTGGTTCTAAGTTGCCTGTCCCCATTCGTTGTGAATGTGACGAATTACCTGATGGGTCGTCCTGATGAGTCAAATGTATGTGCATGTGCATGTGCTATGGTCATTATCTTTTGGTGCTATATGATCGTTATCTTTTCGTGCTTAGATGTGATCTTGTTAGGAAAGTTGACCTAAGCTTGTCTTTGAACGATGCTTATGATAGAAGTACATGTCGTGCTAAAAAATTGTTGAATATGCTAGAGTTGTCTTTGCTTGTCCCAAGCCTAGTCGTCCCATGCTTAGTCTGTAGTGAGTGACTTGGGAAGTGCCGTTGAGCCTTAGGATTGTAGTTAGCACAACTAGCCCTAGTGCAGGCCCAAGTCCTAAGTATCTGTGTAACCCTTAGTATACGGAGACTCGAGGTTGGCGAGATGATGTATGGGATGTGATGGTACGCCCTCCATCCAGTTGTGCGACTCGGGGGTACGATCCTTAGAGTCAGAGGGGTTGGATAGAGTCCTTCGCCCTAGTGCAGGCCCGGGAATGAGCCCGAGGTCGATTGTGCGCGGTAATACCGCTTGATGCTTATGGGATGTGGTGGTCCGCCCCCATCCAGTTGTGCGACTCGGGGTGTGATCCTTAGAGTCAGAGGGGTTGGATAGAGTCCTTCGCCCTAGTGTAGGCCCGAGGATGAGTCTCGTGGCCACGTGCTGCCAACCCATTCTAGGAGCTAAGGGTAGGACAGAACTGAGAAAAGTGAGCAATAGTAGGGCCAAGATGCGTGTTGAGGTTGTTTGGCGGGCTAGGTGTCGTGTTAGCTAAGTCTAGGGTCGTTCTTATGTTCTTTATTCTTGGGCGAGTGTGGTCGCTTCTTCGAGTATTTTTATACTCACCCCTTCTTTATTTCTTTTTCGTGTAGGTAAGGCAAACCAAAGGAGATGACCACGGCGCATTTAGACCCTGCGAGGCTATGGAAGACTTGTAGGACTTAGGGGTTGTGTTAGGAGTTGTTCTTTTCATTTTCTTTTCTTCTGTTGCGTTTTGTTGCTTCCAATCATGTTTTAAACTTATTTCAGTCAGTTGTTTATTTCTCGAATCAAAGCATGTTCTGTTTTTATCTTTCGTATTCAAAGCATGTTCTCTTGCTTTGAGCTTTCATTAACTCAGAGGGACCTGAGCCCGGCCTTTTTGTTGTTCTGTGTAGTTTGGTGGAGGCTGGGTACCCTCGTGAGTCTTTGAAGTGTCCTCGTTTAGGTTCAGGCACTTGTAAAATTTTCGGTTTGTCCAGGTTGCGCCGTTATCGCTGATTTTCTTTGACGAACGGTACAACTTGGAAGTAATGCCTCGAGTTGTTGTGTTCGTAATTTTTCGGGGTGTTACAGTTGGTATCAGAGCCAAGTTTTAGATCTTGTATACTGCCTACATCGTAGGTGTTTAGTCCTTCATAGCCTCTCGCAAGGAACTCGTCGGGTCATCAACAGGTTTGCTTTTACTTAGTAAGTAGTAGGATGTTCCTTTGTGCTGTACTTCTTGTATTGTTGATGTGCTCTGTTGCTTTTCGTTTTAGATTATGGCCCGTGGAAGAGGTCGTGGTAAGAGCAAAATGTTGGTGGTCGAGGCCGGGTGGTCGCAGGGTCGAGGTCGGGCGGCCCGAGACCGAGAACCGACCGCCGATGATGCACCGTAGGTTGAGCACTCAGAGCATCGGGAGGGGCTAAACCAGATGTCTCGATGGTCGAGGAATCACCGGGCGTACGTTGGAGCCCGTGGGAGAGGGCAAATGTCCAAGCACCAAACGTGCAGGACCGCCGCCAGATTCTTGAGCTCATGGCGCAGCCTTCAAAGAATCGATCCAGGCGAGTATAAGCAAGTCAAGCTAATCGACGACGCTATGTTCACTCAGCCATGGAGGCCCCGGCATCCCGTGAGTCGAGCGCCACACACTGCGAGAATCCAGGGGTTGCACCGACCTTTACGTTCAGGGCAACGACAGAGGAAGCGGGGTACCTGAAAGATTTCAAGAAGTATGACCCACCCTTCTTTGATGGGCCAGTAGACCATGTAGCTGCCGAAGCATGGTTTGCGGCAGTGGACGACATCCTTAGTCGAATGGGTTTCCCGAGCACCGAAAGTTCGGTCGCGCGCATCTATGCGTTAGTGGAAGTGCTCTCCTCGGTGGCGAGTCAGATGCGGTCCATAGATGTCGCCAGCAGGACCGATAACTTGGCGCGCATTCAAAGAAGTGTTCTACGAGAAGTATTATCCGGTCAGCTTAGAATCGAAAGAAAGCCGAGTTTGTATGCAGCTAAAGCAAGGGCCGAAACTGCATAGCGGTTGAAGAGTACGAACATGAGTTTACATCATTGTCTCGGTTCGCCCCTGATATGGTAGACACAGAGAAGAAGAAGGTTGAGTGTTTCCTCACAGGTTTGCGAGGAGGCGTACGTGGGTCGACAGTTGCTCACGACCCCAAGACGTATGCCGCAGCAGTTCGAGTGGCATCCCTGATTGATACTGCACTGGGAGGCACGGGTTCGCTTTTGATCGAGTTCGTGGGTAGGTCGAGTCCGTGGCAGTCGTCGAGTTCGGAACCAAACCGAGAGGAAGTTTGAACAGGCCTTTGCTAGGCCAAATAGACCTGGAACTCAGGGATATCAGCCCCAGCAGGCACCAAATAGGGGCTCATGTCTCAGGTGTGGAGTTCAAAGACAGTGGGACTCGCTCATGCGCACCAATAAGGTCTGCAATAACTGTGGAAAGACGGGGCACTTGTCGACTGTGTGCAGACAGGGAGTCAGAGACCAACGAGTTTGTTATAACTGTGGAAAGCTTTGGACTGCACAGCTCAGCTTTGTCTGGCCAGAAGGGCGAGCACAGAAACCGCCCGAGGGGTGGAGTTTATGCGAGTGCAAACAGGAACGCAGGAGGTTCTGGTGCCGTGGTGACAGGTACACTACCCGTTCTTGGCCACTTGGCCCTTGTTCGCTTTGATTCTGTTTCCTCGCACTCTTTTATTTCTCGCTATATTTGTGAGGCAAGCCCGCCAGAGGTAGAAGCTTTAGATGTTGACTGGCAGCGAGCTACCTACCGGTGGGTAGAGAGTTAGTAGCTCGGGAAAGAATTAAGTGCCGCCGGGTAGAGGTAACAGGTCGCGTGCTAGATGTGACGTTGGTTGTCCTGGATATGAGCGACTTCGATGTAATTCTGGGCATGGATTGGTTGTCTGCGAACCATGCCAACATCGATCGTCATTGCCGGGGAGGTGGTGTTTCGACCTCTCAGATGAATCCGCCAAGTTCAAGGGAATGAGAGACCGAGAGTTTCCGAAGATGATTTCAGTTCTTAAGGCAAAGAAGTTGATAAGTGAAGGAGCTTGGGCTCTCTTGGCGAGTGTTACTGACACAAAGAACAAAGGACCAGAGTTGAGTTCAGTTCCTGTTGTTCGAGAGTTTGTAGATGTTTTCCCTGAAGAGTTGCCTGGTCTACCCCCGGTTCGTGAGGTAGACTTCAGTATTGAGCTTGAGTCCGGAACGACTCCGTTGTCTAAAGCTCCCTACCGTATGGCACCAGCAGAATTGAAGGAGCTTAAGACTCAGTTGCAGGAACTTCTAGACAAAGGGTTCATCCGTCCCAAGTTTCACCACCTGGGCGCGCGCGTCTTTGTTTGTAAAGAAGAAAGATGGGTCGATGCGGTTATGCATTGACTACCGAGAGCTGAACAAGGTGACCGTGAAGAACAAATACCCTTTACCTAGGATCGATGACTTGTTTGACCAACTGCAAGGAGCGGCAGTGTTTTCTACGACCTACGGTCAGGGTACCATCAGTTGAGAATCAAGGATGAGGACATTCCAAGAAGCGCTTTCCTCAGTGCATGCATACACTATGAGTTCACGGTGATGTCCTTTGGCCTGACGAATGCCCCAGCAGCGTTTATGGAGCTAATGAACAGGGTATTCAAGGAGTTCCTAGACACCTTTGTGATCGTCTTCATCGACGATATTTTGGTGTACTCCAGGTCAGAGGCGGAGCATGAAGTGCATTTGAGGGAAGTGTTGACAGTCTTGAGGACCAACCAATTGTATGCAAAGTTCTCCAAGTGTGAGTTACGTTGCGCGAGTTGCCTTCCTAGGACACGTGGTGTCTAAAGAAGGTGTGATGCAGATGATCCTCGCTAAGATTGAGGCAAGTGGCGTGATTGGCCTCGTCCTAAAATCGCTTTCGAAGTGCGAAGCTTCTTGGTCCGGTGGTTATTACAGGAGATTTGTTAATGATTTCTCCAAGATAGCCACACCCTTGACTCGCTTAACTCGTAAAGGAAATCGGTTCGTGTGGTGTGAAGCTTTGTGCGAAGTTTTCGTGGACCTCAAGCATAGGTTAGTCTCTCTGCACTGTGCTTGCGATGCTGATGGCTCGTGAAGTTTTGTGGTTTACGCCGATGCTTCCAAGAAAGGTTTGGGTTGTGTGTTGATGCAGAATGGAAAAGTGATAGCCTATGCCTCTCGTCAGTTGAAAGATTACGAGCGGAATTACCCAACCCATGATTTAGAGTTGGCTGCCGTGGTCTTCGCTCTGAAGATATGGCGTCACTACTTATATGGGGAAAAGATTCAGATGTACACGGACCACAAGAGCCTCAAGTATCTTTTTACTCAGAAGGAGTTGAACATGAGACAGCGTAGATGGCTGGAGTTAGTAAAAGACTATGAGGTTGAGATACTGTACCATCCAGGCAAAGCAAACGTTGTTGCCGATGCCCTTAGCAGAAAGGTGGCTCACACCTCAAATACCGGTCACGAGACAAGTTCCCTTGCGTTCGAGAGATGGAACGTGCGGGGATAGCGATTATGTTGAGTCGGGTCACACGGCTCACTTTGAATCACCGCGATGATTTGACCGACATTGAGGCAACGAGTTATTGAGGCGCAACAGGAGACTCTAGCCTTGAGGACTGCTGCGCCGGGCAAAGAAGTGGCGAGAAAGTGAATTCTCTCAGAATGTGAGACGGTGGACTCACTGCTCGGGGGCGTTTGTGTGTTCCGCCGAGAGTGGTCTCAAGGAGGAGATTTTAGGTGATGCTCATAACTCTCCTTTTTCAGTGCATCCTGGAAGCACTAAGATGTATCAGGACTTGAAATCATTCTACTGGTGGCGTGGAATGAAAAGAGATGTGGAAGAGTTTGTCAGCAGATGCTTGGTGTGTCAGCAAGTTAAAGCACCAGACAAACCTACTGGATTGTTGCAAATCACTGGAAGTACCCAGTGGGAAGTGGGAAGAGATCTCCATGGACTTTATTTCGGGATTGCCCCGAACAATGAAAAGAATTCACGATGATCCGGTAATTGTGGATAGACTAACCAAGTCCGCTCACTTTCTGCCTGGTAAGCCTACCTATACAGTTGAGAAGTGGGCACATCTGTTCATGGAAAAGATAGTAAGGTTGCACGGAGTCCCAGTGAAGATTGTGTCTGACAGAGACCCGCGGTTCACCTCGAACTTCTGGGTGAGTTTTCAAAGAGCCCTAGGGGCTCAGAGTAACTTTAGCACAGCATTTCACCCGCAGACCGATGGCCAGACGGAAAGGGTGAACCTTTTGGAGGATATGCTTCGGGCGTGTGCGTTAGACTTCACAGGTAGTTGGGACTCACACCTTCACCTGATGGAGTTCGCGTACAACAATAGTTACCAGACGACTATTGGTATGGCCCCTTTTGAAGCCCTTTATGGGAGAAGGTGCGGGACCCCGTGTGTTGGGGCGAGGTTGGTGAACGGAGTTCTTTGGGACCCGAGTTGGTCCAAGTGAAAAACGAGGCCATACAGAAGATAAGGGCAAGGATGTTAACGACACAGTGTAGGCAGAAGAGTTATGCTGATGTCAGGCGTCGAGAGTTGGAGTTTGCCGTTGGGGACCTTGTGTTCTTGAAGGTTGCACCTATGAGGGGTGTCCTGAGGTTCGGTAAGAAAGGAAAGCTAAGTCCGAGGTTTGTTGGTCCTTTCGAGATTCTGGAGCGCATTGGACCAGTAGCTTATCGGTTGGCCCTACCGCCGTCCCTTGCATCGGTTCATGACGTGTTCCATGTGTCGATGTTTGCGAAGCGTATGTGCGGATGCCTCGCACGTCATCGACTTTGAGCCGCTGAAGCCGGACAAGGATCCGAGTTATGAGGAGAAGCTCATGCGCGGTGTCTTCTTGCTCGTGATAGCAAAGTCCTGAGGAATAGGGAAATCAGTTTTGTGAAGGTCCTTTGGCAGAACCACCATCTCAAGGAAGCCACCTGGGAACGCGAGGAGGAGATGCGAGCAAGCTATCCAGAGCTGTTCGAGAGCTAGCTACTTTCGAGGACGAAAGTTCCTAAGGTGGGTAGACTGTTACGGCCCAGTCGGTTTAAAAAAAAAAAAAAAAAAAGAAATGAGAAGAAGTCGGGGGTGAAGGACTCGCCCTCTCTCGCAAAAGCAGTGGCGGCCGCCGCTCAGTGGCCAGCTCCTTCTCCTTTTCTCCCTCTCTCTCTCTCGTCCGCCCTCCTCTTCTTCTTCCCCTCTCTCTCACGGCGTCTCTCTCTCTCTCTCTCTCTCTCTCTCTCTCTCTCCCTCTTTCCGTCTCCCTCTCTCTTTCCTTCTGTTTCCCTCTCTCTCTCCCCCTCCGTTTTTCCCCCCTCTCTCTCACGGTTTTCTCTCTCAGTGTCGCTGCCATGTGACTGACTCGCTCTCGACACGCCACGGAATCGCAAGCGCCGTGCGAACCTAGATCTGTGAGACCAGTCGACTGGTTCGGTTGGTTCAGGTCGTTTTTAGGCCGGTTTTCGACGAACGGAGTCCGATTCTAGATAGATCGGGTCGTGAGGATTCCAGATCTGTCACCCACGCGCCGCCACCGTCACCCACGCGCCGCCGTCCGCCGGTCCACGCGCCGCCGTCCGCTGCCACGCGCCACCGCCCGGCCGATTCCACGCGCGCGCTGCGAGAACGCGACCGTCCTCTTCTTCGCCCGGCCGCCTCGGTCCCATTCCTTAGTCCGCTTTGGCACTCCGTGGGTGAGTTTCGCTCCTTCCTTTTAGATTTTGTGTTAGGTTCGTCGCGTCGTGTTCGGTTTATTGATTATTGGCGTGATTGCTCTTTATTAGGGATTAATTGAAAGTAGAAGAACGCTTGGAGCACGCCACAAAGTCGCCGTTGTCGTTGGCTTCCACTTTGTAAGTAGTCATTTGATTGAATTACCCCTGTAGTGTAGGGCTTAGGGGCGCCGTTGCATGCTATACTATCTCGGAGCTAAATGTTTTAGAATGTGTAGCGTCTCGGACTTGTAGTAGCATGCTAGGTTGTGGTAGCCGATGCCAGTTCTAAGTTGCTGTCCCCATTCGTTGTGAATGTGACGAATTACTGATGGGTCGTCCCGATGAGTCAAATGTATGTGCATGTGCTATGGTTTGTTATCTTTTGGTGCTATGGTATTATATCTTTCGTGCTTAGATGTGATCTTGTTAGGAAAGTTGACCTAAGCTTGTCTTTGAACGATGCTTATGATAGAAGTACATGTTGTGCTAAAATTGTTGAATATGCTAGAGTTATACTGTTTGTCCCAAGCCTAGTCGTCCCGTGCTTAGTCTGTAGTGACTTGGGAAGTGTCGTTGAGCCTTAGGATTGTAGTTAGCACAACTAGCCCTAGTGCAGGCCCAAGTCCTAAGTATCTGTGTAACCCTTAGTATACGGAGACTCGAGGTTGGCGAGATGATGTATGGGATGTGATGGTACGCCCTCCATCCAACAATGCGACTTCGAAGTACGATCCTTAGAGTCGTCGAGGGTTGGATAGAGTCCTTCGCCCTAGTGCGAGCCCGGAATGAGCCCGAGGTCGATTGTGCGCGTAATACCGCTTGATGCTTATGGATGTGGTGGTCCGCCCCATCCGGGTTGTGCGACTTCGGGTGTGATCCTTAGAGTCAGAGGGGTTGGATAGAGTCCTTCGCCCTAGTGTAGGCCCGAGGATGAGTCTCGTGGCCACGTGCTGCCAACCCAGTCTAGGAGCTAAGGGTAGGACAGAACTGAGAAAAGTGAGCAATAGTAGGGCCAAGATGCGTGTTGAGGTTGTTTGGCGGGCTAGGTGTCGTGTTAGCTAAGTCTAGGGTCGTTCTTATGTTCTTTCTTCTTGGGCGGCGGGTCACTTCTCGAGTATTTTTATACTTACCCCTTCTTTATTTCTTTTTCGTGTAGGTAAGGCAAACCAGTGAGATGACCACCGGCGACGAGACCCCTGCGAGGCTATGGAAGACTTGTAGGACTTAGGGGTTGTGTTAGGAGTTGTTCTTTTCATTTTCTTTTCTTCTGTTGCGTTTTGTTGCTTCCAATCATGTTTTAAACTTATTTCTGTCTGTTGTTTATTTCTCGAATCAAAGCATGTTCTGTTTTTATCTTTCGTATTCAAAGCATGTTCTGCTGTTTGAGCTTTCTGTTAACTCCGAGGGACTGGAGCCCAGCCTTTTGTTGTTCTGTGTAGTTTGGTGGAGGCTGGGTACCCTCGTGAGTCTTTGAAGTGTCCTCGTTTAGGTTCAGGCACTTGTAAAATTTTCGGTTTGTCCAGGTTGCGCCGTTATGCTGCCGGATTTTCGGCACGAACGGTACAACTTGGAAGTAATGCCTCGAGTTGTTGTGTTCGTAATTTTTCGGGGTGTTACAAGATCTGAAGCCATCGTCGTCTGCCGGTTATCGACGTCCAGATCTGAAGCTATCGTTTGGAGGATATGCATTCAATTGATGGGTGAAATATGTAAGTTGTAGTGATTGGACTTGATTGGAAGTTCATTGTTAAACTATTGTGATTGGTGATGAATGTCACAATCAGCCGGAGGGAAATCTGTAGGGACCATTCATTTGGATGGGAATAGAGGATTAGATTTAACACGCTTCTATGGAATGTTTTTCTTAATCATATCACCTAATGGCTCTTTCTGCTCACCTTTTTTGACTGGAGCATAATGTTCTCATTAATTTTCTAGTGTGAATATCTCGAGATTCTATAATGATTTAGAGTATCAGATTTCATGACTAAGAAGATCTTTAATAATGTGAACCTCATCCAAAGAATGATTCTATTCCTCTTTAGAATGTCTTTTTTTCCTTAGTTATCATAACTGCCAACCATTGTTGGCTTAACGAGTTTCCATGTTTATCATGATTTCTCGATTGATTTTTGTTAATCAATATGTGTCAGTGTTTGGCATACTTCCTTTGGAACTTCTTTTCTACAAGGTGTCATTTCTCAGCCTTTATGTCTCCGTAACAGTGCTTTTGGCTTCTTTTCTTGTTAAAGGGCTAAAAGAATGGATTTAATTTTTAGAATTTTGTTTATTTGGAACACAAAAATAAACAAATTAACGAAGTATGACCAGAAATTTAACTTGAAAATGATGAGAACATATTAAGGATGCAAATATCAGAATTTTAACTTAGGTTCAATGGGTAGAAAGGTAAAAGTTGAGGGACATGTAGTTTTTCCAAATAATCTTGAATGCATATGTCATTTCTCTTATTTGGGAAGCATATGGTTTGGAGTTGAGTGTTTCGAGCAATGGAATACTTTTTTGATGGTCCAACCAACTTTTGATTTTTCTATTAATATATTTTATGACTGAGGTGGACATGCACATATCACCAATTATATGCTCTTAGACGTATTGCCTTGCCAATTTATAGGGATGATGTTTCTGTGTTCTGACTATAGTTCTACCTTGTGTTCCTAAAGGTGCTCATGTTTTGTCATTTTTCTAATGCTTTTTTGCCTTTTTCATGCATTAAGCCTTTAATCGCTGTGCGAGAAGGCTTCCTAGGAATTCCTTTACTTGTAAGTCCAGTGTATGTTTTAAAAAAATTGATAACACCATTAAATTTATGATTTGCAGTTAGCAAGTTGATCATTTCAAGAAATGGTTATAGAGCCTAATGGACCCAAACGAGCAAGGGAAAGAAATCATTAAAAAGCTTCTGTCATTGTAAGATACAATGACAGTCGCTTTAATGACGGACGCACGACCGCCATTAAAACCCTATAATGACGACAATGCCCGTCATTAAAGCCCAATTTTGTACTAGTTATATTAATCAAAGATATCTATTGTCCATTAGTAGAAGCCCAAAAGAGACTCCTGTAATGAAAGATGTTGTGAAGGTTGAGCTATTGAAACTCTTAAGTATACACGGATTATTTATGTAATCTTTAACAATTCTTGGATGAGTCATGTGCATGTAGTTTCTAAGAAAGGAGGCATGACGGTTGTGAAAAATAACAAAGATGAGTTCATCTCTACCAGGATAGTGATGGGTTGGCATGTGTGCATTGATTACAGGAAGTTGAATAAAGTTATGGGAAAAGATCATTTCCCTCTTTCTTTTCTTGATCATCCTTGATATATTAGCTAGCTTTCCTTATTATTGTTTTCTAGATCGTTACTCAGGTTATAATTAGATTGCTATTGTTCTAGAAGACCAGGAGAAAACCACATTTACATGCCCTTATAGAATGTATGCTGGACTATGCAATGCACCCGCTACTTTTCAGTGTTGCATGATGGTCATTATTCATGACATGATAGAGGAGATTATGGAGGTTTTTTTATGGATGGTTTTTCATTTTTTGGATCGTCATTTGATTTTTTTACCTAATCTTTTTATTATATTTAACTGGGAGAAGTGTCACTTTATAGTAAAGAAATGTATAGTTTTGGAGCATAAGATGTCAAAAAAGGGCTTGAAGTGGATTTCTGTAACTAAGCAACTTTCACCTCTAGTAAATGTGGAGGGGGTATGTAGTTATTCAGGTCATTCATCGTTTTGTAAGCATTCTACTATAAAAGATTTTTCAGAAAATTTGAAACTCTTATGCAATTTTCTCGAAAAAGATTATGTTTTGTATTTCCTTAAGAATGCATGCTTGCTTTTAATTTGTGGAAAGAAAATTAACTTATGCACCCATTATTGTTACACTTGACTGGAGTTAACCCTTTGAAGTTATGTGTAATGTTAGTGATTATGTAGTAAGGGTAGTCTTATGTCAACATAGAGATAAATTGTTTATACTTTATTATGCAAGTAGGACTTTAGATTCTACACAACAAAACTATACTACCACTGAAAAATAAATGCTTGTAGTTGTATTCTCCTTTGACAAGTTTAGACCATATATGTTAAGGACTAGGGTGATTGTTCATACTGACCGTGCAACTCTCAGGTACTTGTTCAATAAGAAGGATGTTAATCCTAGATTGATAAGATGGATTCTTCTTTTGTAGGAGTTTGATTTTGAGGGAAGAGACATAAAAGGATGTGAAAACATAGTTGCTAACCACTTGTCAAAGATGAAGCATGAAGGAAATCAAAAAACCACTTCCATCATGGAGGACTTCCTTAATGGAAAGTTGTATAGGGCAGAAGTTAATGTGTCATGGTTTGCTAATTACATCAATTTTCTTATAGGAGAAATGCTGCCACCAAAATTGAATTCTGAACAAAAGAAAAGATTTCTCCATGATGTGAAATTCTACCTTTGATACTATCCCCTACTATTCAGAATTTGTTCAAACCAAATCATTTGAAGTTAAGTTAAAGTCTTTGTTCACACGATATTTCAACAAAGAAATTCAATTCGTGGAATAAACTTGATTTTATTGATTTTTGTGAAGTATTACAATCTCTAATATTTATCCTCTGATTCTTTCTCTTGAATATGTAAGCATTGATGTTGACTGGTTAACATTCTTGGATCGACCTGTTGGCTTATTGATCTTATTGGATTGACTTGTTGACTTGTTGATCTTGGATCGGTCTGTCGGTATGATGATCTTGAATCGACATGTCAACTTGTTAATCTTGGATCGACCTATAAGCTTGTTGATCTTGAATCGACCTGTCGATTTGATGATTTTAGATTTACCTATCGGTTTTTTTATTTTGGATCGACCTGTTGGTTTGTTGATTTTTGATCGACCAATTGGTTTGTTGATCTTTGATCATGATGGGATCGAATCCCGTAGCGGAAGCGATTTGAATCATGTGTTCTTGTAATGTGTTACGTAGATCAAATCAAAAGCATACGTAAAACGATTAAGCATGTAAATTAGATATATGGACAACAATACTATTACCTTTGTAGACAAAAACAACACGTGCTCCTTTCGATCCTCTCGTTCTCACGATCTCAACGATCTCGCGTTCTCCACAAACTACGAAATAGTTTTTGATCCGCCCGCTAGATCTTCTCTGTTGTATCTCTAGGAGAGGGGAGGTGGTGGAAGCTCTTTTGGAGTTGGGAGGGATTTTGAGGAAGACAAGTGTTTTGGAACTCTTCCAACAAAACACTTGTCAAAAGAGCACTAGGGTTGCCTTTTTGAATTAGCTTAACAAATGTGCATCTCATGCACATATTTATAGAGAAATAAGGTGGAAATGACCATCCTACCCTTATAGTGCTCTTATGATATATTTCTCATGGATTGAACCATATGTTATATCAATTATATCATATAATTGATATATCCCTTTAAACATGAAATTGAATATTTCAATTTCATTCCAAACTATAAACTCTCCTTATTTCCATGTTGAGCCAACGGAGGGACCTAATGGATCTACAGATCATGAGCTCCAATGATACAAGATTAATCGATCATACTCTTTGATTCAATTAACCAACATTCATTAACTATGAGTCATTCCACTATAGACTCGTAGTTGCACTCTCCTCATTGTAGACTATGTTGTATCCACTTATATAATCAATACTTATGAGTCGACCCTTCACAGCTTGTTCGTAATCACAGCTGGGTCAAATTACCGTTTTACCCCTATGAATATATTTTGCTCCTTAAGCTCCACTGATCCTCTAATGAACAATCAGTCTATGGTCCTACCATAAACTTGATCCTTCTTAGGTCAGTAAGAAGGCGGGGCCCCATTGTTCAAGACTCGGATTCAGTTCTTAAGAGAACAACCTATCTGATTCCCTAATTCAGGAATGAGTGAATTCCATCTTGTAAAGTTAAGTTCTCAGCTACTTACAAAGTTATGTCCCTGAGAAAGTAGGCTTATTGAGTCGGCTACAGGCCACTCTCACCCATACTAGTCTAAGGGCAAACCTCACAAGCAGGAGTCTGTAGCATACTCAAGATTCAGGTCAAGTCGCTAATGATCATCTATGAATTATTATACCTATCTTGATAACGGTGTTACACTAGTAGTTTAATAATTCGTGGTCCGGTCTTGTATAATCTCATTATACAGGATGCCCCCACTCGCATGTCTACCACATAAACTAATTGGATTACCTTGTTTGTACAAAATACAAAGCGAGTCGCATCCACGGTGTTACCAGTATAAGGTTCCCAACCCTATGCATATACCATAGACCTTTTAGGTTATACTTGAACAAGTTAATCCAACTTATGTCTACTACACAAATGTTCAAGATATATCATTATAACCTTGGAACTTGTTTATTGGATTTAGATTTATATGCGAGAATATAATAAATAACATCTTTATTTATTTGAAACAAAACTACACTTGTTTCTGGCATAAATCCCAACAATCTCCCACTTGTCCTAAAGCTAGTGGAGTACATAATGAACATTACAACAATGGAAATACAATAAACTATGGCACTGAAATAGTAACCACTAGGTGTAACTCCTATGTAATGAGATAAATCCCTATGTAATGAGATTGTCGGACCGCGAACAAGTAACCACTAGGTGTAACTCCGTTGACTAATTATGTTTCTATTTCACTAGGATGACCTAGACAACTTGATCTCAATCCTGAGAAGGTTACGAACTCCTGTTTGCGAGGGATTGTCCTTTGGTGTATGGGTGAGAGTGGCCAGATTCGTCGACTCAATATGCCTACCTTCTTGGGAACAAGACCGAGTGAGCAGCTGAGGACTTAACTTAGCAAGATGGAATTCACTCCTTCCCACCGATTAGGGTAAGTAGAGGAATGTTCCCATAAGTGGTAATTCCGAGACTTGAACAAAGGTTCGACCCTCTCATTGGCCCGAGAGGGACCTATGTTTGTTGGTAGGACCACAAACAAATTATTCATTAGAGGAGCACTGGTACTTAAGGTAAAAATAATTTGACCCTGCTGGCGTTTCGGACATTCGTGAAGGATTGACTTGCTGTTATTGGTCAATATTCGTGGATACAAAAATATATCTGCAGTGAAAAGAGTGCAACTGTGAGACTTTAATGGAATGTTCCCGCCGTTAACGAATGGTGATTAGGAGGTTAGTGAGATTAACCGAATAATTTTGTATCGTTGGAGCTTCTGATCTGTAGGTCCATTAGGTCCACCTTCTAGCTCGTAAAAGGTTCTTAGATCGTTTGAATTTTAAATGTTCAAATTCAATTAGGGAATAAACATTAATGTATATAGATACATTATAATATAAAGTTTTGGAACTTTATATTATAAATTTAATGTGAATATGATTCATATTAAAATTATATGAGAGAATTAAATATTTGAAAGAATTCAAATATTATTTAAATGTAAATGAGGTTCATATTTAAAACTATAGGTTAAAATTTAATGAACATAAGGTGTGCATTAAAACCATAGGATAGAGGAAAAATTGATTAAATGTGATTTAATCCAAATAAAATATATGATATTTAAATTGTTTTAATTAAATGTGATTTAATTGAAAATTATATTAATATATAATTAAATATGATTTAATTATATTGTTAAATTAATTTAATGATTTGATTATTTAATTAATTAAGTTAAGGGAACGTGTCATCCAGACACGTTCCCACTACCCCTTTTCTTCTCCCTATCAATAGTTATACAGGGAGAAAGGAGATCAATTTTGAGTGATCGATCGTTTTGTTTTTTGGGCAACCAATGTAACGGCCCTACTTTTCTATGGCCAAATTCCTAGGGACATTACTACACATGCATGCATTTATAGGCCGAGAGATAAAAAGAACTTAAAAGCACTTTCCAATTAACGTAAATAGTTCCAGGGATCCCAAAAGAAAAACAAAACATTAAAATCAGTTAGAAACATCAGTTCAGCTTGGCCTATTAAAATCGTAAATAATTTTTAACTTCAATTAAAAACATTGAGACAACAACGATTCGAAATAAGAATAATGCGGAAATCATGTTTGGTTCCCATGGTCCTAGTAACGCGCTCGCTCACACGCACGCCGCACGCCCTTCCCTTTACGAAAAACATTTTTAAAAGAAAGGGTGAGTATTGCAAAACAGATGCCAGTAAGTAACCTCGCTACCGAGGTTTGGGATATGCATACACATACAATCATGATCTCTAAACTCATTCATAACATACATAGATGGGATCTAAAACTTTCTAGAGTTGCCAGGTCTTTAATCCATGGTTGCATATTTAATTGTCGCCTTTTTAATCCATGACTCGCTATTCATTGCGTGTCTTTAATCCATGGCTGCTCATTCACTTGTCAGGTCTTTAATCCATGACTGTTTATTTAATTGCCAGGTCTTTAATCCATGGCTGTTTATTTAATTGCCAGGTCTTGAATCCATGGCTGTTTATTTAATTGCCAGGTCTTTAATCCATGGCTGTTCATTTAATTGTGAGGCCGACTGGTCATCCTGAGTCATTTCATTTCGAGTCCTCACACTTTCAGTACTTTGACCCATAGGTCTCTATTGCATGTTTGACCATGCACATAGCGATCTCAGGATAACCAATGTCCACACTATTCGCTAATTCATTTCGTGGCATACAACCATGCATGAGGTCCCATCGGTCACATAATAATAGAGTACATATCACAAACATCATCATCAGTATATCAGTCATACTTTCTCATGGACAGTTTGAAAATCATACTTTTGTAAGGAACATGAAACATTCTCATACAAACTCATCATCCTATTCTCACATGAAATAATGGGATCCTTATACATAACATACCAGAATACTTTCACATAAAATAATGGTTCATTTTCACATAATACATCGAAGTATTTGCACATAAAATATCACGTATTCTCAAAATAATATCTGTGTATTTTCATGTGAAAAATATAAACTATTTCGCATAAAATCATGAAAATCATTTTCATTTACTCCCATTAAAAGTTCGGCACAAGGTCCCTTACCTCGAGCTTCGATTTTACTCCAAAACCTAATCGAACTCCCCCGCTTTGTTCTCTTTTAGTGAAACTCGATTCACACCATAATTTCCGAATTCAAACTCCAAGCATTCACTAAAACCCTAATCATGCGCTACCCAAATTTCCGCATTAAGACATCGTGTCCCGCTTACCTCGGTTTCAACGCGAGAACTCAATATTCCTTAGTTTGCTTGGCAATCGACCTCCAATTCCGCTCCAAGCTTGGTACCTACTCCAAATGTGTTCGACACCGTAACTTTGAGTTCTTAGTCAAACGCTTAATTAATCGATGGGTCACAAGTAAATCTCCAACGAGTTCGAAAATTAAACCACTTCGCCACCGAGAGTTAATATTTCAAAGATTGAAAGTCTTCACGATCGGAGCGGGGTGGACGGGCGCGGTGGCGGTGAATCACGAATGACCGGCGACGCGCTCTCACACAACAGCAGAAGAATGGCCGAGGGTTCGGCTTGGCGGTGGAATGATCCTCGGCAATGGTGGAATGATCCTCGAGCAGCGGTGGGTGGACGACTCGCGGCGGCCCGCTTCGTGTCGCGGTAGATGCGGCGGCGGTGTAGAGTGTCGACGAGGGCAAACGCGGCCACGGCCAGGGCGGTCCACTCGGCGATCACTGCCGAATCGAATCAGTAGGACTTCGGCGGCGGCATGCACCGAGCAGCGAGAGCACGGCGGCGTGCGTGGGCGAGGCTTCGGCGTGGCTTTTTCGCGTGCACTCAACGGCGCGTCAACTCGTTTCGAACTCCGGCGCAACCGCAGATGCGCGATCGGTGGGTTATCTTCTTCGCGCGGACTGCGAGCGTTCTCGGTGAGAACTTCGTTCGTGGGTTCGCCGGTGAGCACCGGAGTGCGCGCGTTCACCGGGCGGCGGTTTCTGGTCGTGGTCCCGTCGGCGGTAGAGCGAAGAACGTGAAGGGAGCCGCACTAGGTTGAACACGAGAAGGAGAAGAAGGAGGTGGTACTAAATTAGGGTTAGGGTTTGTAAAATGAGATGGAGGTGATGTGATTGGACTAGGGTTTTGTTCTTATGGTTAAATACCAAGAGACTAAGGGCTAGGGGTTAGGTTAAATTTTACACACCCCTCACTTAAACAATAATCCCCAAAACGCCCTTGAGATTGCCCTTTTCTTTAATTTTCATAATTAATCTCATCTTAAGGAACAATTCACATAAGCTAAACAAAATTACTGTCTCCCTCTCATGGGTTTGATTAAAACACCACTCCAACTAAACACACGGCTAATAAAGTGTTAAACAAAATAACTAATAGTACACAGGATGGCGGTCGTCACAATCTTCCTCCTTAAGAACTTTCGTCCTCGAAAGTTCCTATTCTTGGAATAGTTCGGGATATTAAGCGCGAACTTCCTCTTCTCGCTCCCGGTGTAGCTTCTTCCGTATGCGGTGGTTCTCGCCACAACACTTTAACTAAGCCGATCTCGCGATTCTGGAGGGTCTTTCGGTCTCTTGCAATAATTTGTACGGTGGTTCGTTCGCCATAACTCGGATCTTCTCATTAACGCAATGGTTCAAGTCTATGACATGAGTCGGTCCGAACGTACTTTCTCAACATGGAGACATGGAATACGTTATGAACCGCCAAAAAGAGAGAGCGGCGATGCTAATCAGAGGCCACCGCACCAATCCTCTCTAAGATCTCAAATGGTCCGATGAATCGCGGACTCAACTTCCTTTACGGCCAAACCTTAGAATTCCCTTCATTGGGGCCACCTTAAGAAATACGTGGTCCCCACATCGAATTCTAGGTCTCTTCGCTCGTGTGCGGGCATAACTCTCTTCTCATGCGCTCTTCTCGGGGCGATGCATTCGCGCCTAATCTTTTGCACTTTGCCTCATTAGTGACTGCACTAATTCTCGGACCCACAATCGGCGTTCACCAACCTCCTCCTCCTGAAAAACGGGAGTTCGCAACGTCTTCCATAGAGAGCTTCAAATGGAGCCATTCCGATGGTCGATCGTAATCGTTATTGTAAGCAAACTCCATTAGATGCAAATGAGTGTCCCAACTACCGGAAATCTAAAGTGCAAGCTCGCAACATATCTTCCAATATCGGTATAAGCGTTACATGCGCTTGCCCATCCGTGCGTGGATGAAAAGTCATCTCAAGTTCAATCTGCGAACCTAACGCTCTCTGTAAACTTCTCCGGAAGTTGGAGGTGAAACGTGGATCCTCGCTGCGAAATAATCTTGACCGGAATCCCATGCAAACGGACTATCTCTTCCGTAAAGCCGCCCACTTATCTCATAGAATAGGTGGGTTTCCACAGTATGAAATGTCTTGACTTTGTTAATCTGGCCCACTATGACCCAAATTACTTGTGTAACCTCGTAAAGTTCTAGGCGAGACCACTATAAAATCCATAGAGATCTCCTCCCATTTCCACCGAGGTACATGCAACGGTTGCGGTAATCCTGCGGGTCTCTGTGCAGGTGCCTTTACTGCGACAAGTCAAACACTTGGCGGCAGACTCGCTATGTCGCGCTTCATGTTACACCACCAAAATGACTGCATTTGAGATCTCGGTACATCTTGATACTGCCGGATGCATAGAAAATGGTGAGTTATGGGCTTCGTTCAAGATCTCGGTTCTCGGCTTGTCATCGTCACACACACACAATCGCCCCCTGAAATAGCAATCCTCCATCATGGATAGGGAAAACTCACAACTCACCAGTAGTTCTTTGCAGTAAGTTTTTCCACTAACCGAGGGTCCACCACGAGCCTCTATGATACGTTGCCTCAAGGTCGGTTGTACCGTTAATCGGCTAAGCGAGCCGTGGTCTTTCCTACTAGTATCGCAATTTCACTCGAGCAAACTCTCGCTCTGTAACTCTGCATTTGTCACTCACTCGCGCAGTATGCATCATGCAAGCTCACGAGGGGGCATCGGCCACTACATTAGCCTTACCGGGATGGTGCTGTATGTCAATATCATAATCTTTCACTAATTCCAACCATCTGCGTTACCTCATGTTCAATTCCTTCTTGGTGAACAGATACTTGACTTTTTATGATCTGTGAAAATCAATTTTCTCGCCATACGGTGTAGTGTCTCCGGATCTTTAATGCAAATACCACTCGCTTTGCTAGTTCCGGTCATGAGTTGGATAGTTCCTCTCGTCGCGTCTTCAATTGTCGGGAGGCATACGCTATTACTTTACCGTGCTGCATCAGTACACAGCCCAACCCTTTCTTAGAAGCATCACTGTAAACCACAAAGCTCCCTGTTCCCTCGGGAACTGTAAGAATCGGGGCCGACACTAATCTGTGGCTTGAGTTCCCGAAACTCGCCTCACAAGCATCATCCCAAACAAATGAGTTTCCTTTACGCCACCCGGTGAGTCATAGGCATGGCTATCTTGGCAAAATCACCACGCACGCCTATAGTATCTGCAAGACCCCCGAGAAAACTACGTACCTGCCAGCGGTGGTGGGACGAGGCCACCGTGTGACGGCCTCCACTTTCATTTGGATCAACAGAGACTCGACTTGGACACCACGTGCCCTAGAAAAGATACCTGTCTGAGCCAAAATTCACACTTGGAGAATTTTGCATACAACTTATTCTCTCTCAGTGTGAGTAAGACTTTCCTCAGGTGCATTTCATGCTCTTCATCACACCTGGAGTATATCAGTATATCATCGATGAATACAATCACGAACGTATCGAGAAACTCCTTGAACAAACGGTTCATCAAGTCCATGAATGCGGCAGGAGCATTGGTCAGACCAAACGGCATCACTGTGAACTCGTAATGCCCATAACGTGATCTGAATGCTGTTTTAGGGATATCCCCTTCACTGATCCTCAACTGATGGTAGCCTGATCTCAGATCGATCTTAGAGAACACTGTCGCTCCTTGCAACTGATCGAACAGATCATCTATTCTGGGGAGAGGGTATTTATTCTTGATCGTAACTTTATTCAACTCCCTGTAATCTATACACAGGCGCATGGATCCGTCTTTCTTTTTCACGAACAATACAGGTGCTCCCCAGGGTGAAACGCTTGGGCGTATAAACCCTTTGTCTAGCAAGTCTTGTAACTGTACTTTTAGTTCTTTCAACTCTGCTGCGCCATTTCTCAGATGGGGCCTTGGATATCGGGGTCGTCCCCAATTCCAATCCGATGTTAAAATCTACCTCCCTGACTGGAGGTATTCCGGGGAGGTCCTCGGGGAAAACGTCTGTAAACTCATTCACTACTGGTACTGATGTCACTGAGATCTCTGTGCACCTTGCATCTAGTATGCAAGCTAAGACGCCCCAAGCTCCCCGATGCAATAACTTTCTGGCCTTAAGGGCAGTAATTACCTTAGGCCTACTTCCTGCTACTGTGCCTCTGAACCTGTAGCCAGGTTGGTTAGGAGGAGTGAACACTACCTCCTTCCTGAAACAATCAATACAAGCATGGTTCTGCGCTAACTAGCCCATGCCCAATATTACATCAAAGTCAAACATGTCTAAGACCACTAGATTCATCAAGTAACTCATGGTCTCGATGGGTCACACTACCATCCTTGACTTTCATATTGGCTAACAAATTTATTCCCGCAGGAGTGGAGACAGACAGGGCATACTGTAACTGTTCTAGTTCTAACTCAGCTTGACTTACAAAGGATGCAGAAATAAAAGAGTGCGTAGAACCAGAATCAAACAATACAAAGGCAAGGTGCCCAAGTAATGGAAGTGTACCTGTAACCACTGAGTCTGAGCCATAGATGTCTCTACTGGTGCTTGCATAGGCTCTCCCCTGAGGTATGGCGGCTTCACAAAGAGCCCCACTATTCATAACTTTGTGGTGGCTAGTCTTGGCTTGACTCGAGCGATTATTAGCTCTGTGCCCTTCCTTTCCACACTTGAAACACACTCCGGATCAGGGCCAAACACTTACCCAGTCTTTGCTTACCACATTCTTTGCACTGTGGCTGGCCTATCTCCGCTATTTCCGATCTGTGACTTGGGGTTTCTGGCCGAACACATGCATTTAAAATGCCCTTGTCTATACGGTATCTGTGGGCGCCGTGAGCTGGAATTGGGCCGGTCCCACTTCCTCTGTGATTTTTGTGTGTGTGCCCAGGTTAACTACTTACTGTTTGTGCGATCAGGCTCGCACCCAATCGATTCGCCACTCTCACCTGCGGAGGCGTGAGTCGAGGTGCTAATGCTTGAATAAAGCCTCGAACATTCTCATCCACCCCATAATGAAGCGCTCGGTCTTCTTTGCCTCTGTATCCACCATTCGGGGCAAAAGCGGGACAAACGGGTAAATTCCTCTCATATACCTCCATCGCCCTCCGGTTCGCACACACAGTGTAAGAATTACGCTCGCTTCACGTAACGAGTGCGGCGGGATAGAATTTCCGCGAATGCTTCTTTGAATAGATTCCGTGTCGTTTCTCCACTGGCAACAATGGTCCCCTGGGCGGACTCCCACCATAAGTACGCGTCATCCCTCAGCATAAAGGTAGCACAGGACACCCTCTGGTCCTCAGGGCAGTTCATCAGTCTGAAGATGGTCTCAATGGAGGACAGCCACAACTCAGCCACAGTGGGGTCACTGGAAGACCCATTGAACGACCTAGGATCATACTTCCGAAGTCCTTCGTAACGAGACTCGAGTTGCATCGTTTTGCCCCTCGTTTGCTTGGGCGGTTGGGTGGCTACTCAGTAGCTCGCACTGACTTCTCTGCATAGCCTCCACCATCATAGTCATAACATTGGCGTTCCCCTGGTCTGCCACAGGGGCAACTGCAGGTACATTCTCCTGGCGGTCAGGCTGGTCCTGGGGGAGGTCTCGAACGGGTGGAGTAACCTCTTCCTGATCTAGGGGTAATTCCGGTTGGGCGTCAACGTTTTCCCTTGCCCTCCGGCCCCTACCACGTCCCCTACCTCTCCCTCGGCCTCTAGGTGGCATTATGTCAAAACTACAATATAGAGAGTTTCTAACTCAGTTTCCTTTACTTTCAAATCATAAGATAGGATCACCCCTTGGGGCTTTTAAGGTTATGTATATGCATAAAACTGTATCATATCATAATCCTTTACTTTCTTAATAAAATATCGTAACGCACGTACAGCAGCGGTGGATCGGCGTTGTTAAACCATGGGAACTACTCAGTGCTTACTCGTAAGCAAGTCTACGAACCCTTAAAACCTAGGGCTCACGATACCAACCGTAACGCCCCTACTTTTCTATGGCCAAATTCCTAGGGACATTACTACACATGCATGCATTTATAGGCCGAGAGATAAAAAGAACTTAAAAGCACTTTCCAATTAACGTAAATAGTTCCAGGGATCCCAAAAGAAAAACAAAACATTAAAATCAGTTAGAAACATCAGTTCAGCTTGGCCTATTAAAATCGTAAATAATTTTTAACTTCAATTAAAAACATTGAGACAACAACAGTTCGAAATAAGAATAATGCGGAAATCATGCTGGTTCCCATGGTCCTAGTAACGCCCCGTCACACATACCCGCACGTCCTTCCCTTTACACAAAAAACATTTTTAAAAGAAAGGGTGAGTATTGCAAAACAATACCCAGTAAGTAACCTCGCTACCGAGGTTTGGGATATGCATACACATACAATCATGATCTCTAAACTCATTCATAACATACATAGATGGGATCTAAAACTTTCTAGAGTTGCCAGGTCTTTAATCCATGGTTGCATATTTAATTGTCAGGCCTTTAATCCATGACTGCTTATTCAGTTGCCAGGTCTTTAATCCATGGCTGCTCATTCACTTGTCAGGTCTTTAATCCATGACTGTTTATTTAATTGCCAGGTCTTTAATCCATGACTGTTTATTTAATTGCCAGGTCTTGAATCCATGGCTGTTTATTTAATTGCCAGGTCTTTAATCCATGGCTGTTCATTTAATTGTGAGGCCGACTGGTCATCCTGAGTCATTTCATTTCGAGTCCCTCACAGACCCCTGTACTTTGACCCATAGGTCTCTATTGCATGTTTGACCATGCACATAGCGATCTCAGGATAACCAATGTCCACACTATTCGCTAATTCATTTCGTGGCATACAACCATGCATGAGGTCCCATCGGTCACATAATAATAGAGTACATATCACAAACATCATCATCAGTATATCAGTCATACTTTCTCATGGACAGTTTGAAAATCATACTTTTGTAAGGAACATGAAACATTCTCATACAAACTACTGTCCTATTCTCACATGAAATAATGGGATCCTTATACATAACATACCAGAATACTTTCACATAAAATAATGGTTCATTTTCACATAATACATCGAAGTATTTGCACATAAAATATCACGTATTCTCAAAATAATATCTGTGTATTTTCATGTGAAAAATATAAACTATTTCGCATAAAATCATGAAAATCATTTTCATTTACTCCCATTAAAAGTTCGGCACAAGGTCCCTTACCTCGAGCTTCGATTTTACTCCAAAACCTAATCGAACTCCCCGCCTGTTCTCCTTTTAGTGAAACCTGATTCACACCATAATTTCCGAATTCAAACTCCAAGCATTCACTAAAACCCTAATCATGCGCTACCCAAATTTCCGCATTAAGACATCGTGTCCCGCTTACCTCGGTTTCAACGCGAGAACTCAATATTCCTTAGTTTGCTTGGCAATCGACCTCCAATTCCGCTCCAAGCTTGGTACCTACTCCAAATGTGTTCGACACCGTAACCTGAGTTCTTAGTCAAACGCTTAATTAATCGATGGGTCACAAGTAAATCTCCAACGAGTTCGAAAATTAAACCAGCTCGCTCACCGAGTTAATATTTCAAAGATTGAAAGTGCTGCTGATCGGAAGCGGGGCTGGACGGTGGCGGCTGAATCACGAATGACCGGCGACGGCTCTCCACAACAGCAGCAGCGGCTGAGGGTTCGGCTTGGCGGCTGGAATGATCCTCGGCGGCCGGTGGAATGATCCTCGGCGGCCGGCCGATGGGCGACTTCATGGCGGCCCGGCCGCCGTGTGCGGTAGATGCGGCGGCGGTAGAGTGTCGACGAGGGCAACGCGGTCGGCCATTCGGGTCCACTCGGCCGATCGACACTGCCGGACCGTTGTAGGACTTCGGCGGCGCATGCACTGGCAGCGGCAGAGCAGCGGCGGCGCGCGTCGTGGGCGAGGCTTCGCGTGGCTTTTCGGCGCGCACTCAACGGCGTCAACTCGTTCGAACTCCGCGCAACCGCAGATCACGATCGGTGGGGTTATCTTCTTCCGCGGACTGCGCAGCGTTCTCGGTGAGGAACTTCTGTTCGTGGGTTCGCCGGTGAGAGCGGTGAGTCGCGCGTCTTGGTGGCGGCGGTTTCCTGGTCGTGGTCCTGGCCGGCGGTAGAGCAGCAACGTGAAGGGAGCTGCACTAGGTTGAACACGAGAAGGAGAAGAAGGAGGTGGTACTAAATTAAGGTTAGGGTTTGTAAAATGAGATGGAGGTGATGTGATTGGACTAGGGTTTTGTTCTTATGGTTAAATACCAAGAGACTAAGGGCTAGGGTTAGGTTAAATTTTACACACCCCTCACTTAAACAATAATCCCCAAAACGCCCTTGAGATTGCCCTTTTTCTTTAATTTTCATAATTAATCTCATCTTAAGGAACAATTCACATAAGCTAAACAAAATTACGGTCTCCCTCTCGCCGGGTTTGATTAAAACACCACTCCAACTAAACACAGCGGCTAATAAAGTGTTAAACAAAATAACTAATAGTACCTGGGATGGCGGTCGTCACAACCAAAGATTTCTCTCTCTCTAAAAAATTCTCATACTCTCCAAAAGTTGGAATCCTTCCCACCAAGGTCGAATCTAAGTGGAACTCAAAGCCATAGGAGGTTTTCCAAGTGGTGGTGTCCTGTGAAAAGGAAGAATAGAGAAAATCTTGTGTTGCAGTGTTGCTGTGTAATTGGAGCAAGGAGTTGCTGATTGTTGAAACTACAAAGGTAATTAGTTCATTCCCTTTTAGTTTAAGTCTTTTGCAACATGTGTTTGCATGTTTAGATCCATGCCTAATTAGATTAGTTTATATTCCTTATTCTTTGTATTTTAAACCAATGTACTGGTATTTAGAATAAACCAAAACAAACAAGTATTTGATCCTTAAAATCACATTTTCGCTGCTTACGGGGATCCGATTCCCATCAATTGATATCAGAGCAATGCTTGTTTTGTTTTTATTTAAACAAATTTGCATTGGATAGGTGGGAATTGCATTTGGTTTGCTGTAAAACTAGTTTAGAACATTTTGGCCTTAGTTTTAATTTCGATTTGATCAAATTAAATGTAAAGGCCCATGCGTTTTGGGAAATTAAGTGCATATTCCAGTCTGTAAAGTTGTTTTGAGTCGTTCGTAACAAGTTCGAAGCAAATCGAATGAGTATCGGGTGAGAAATTGCCAATTGAAGTTGTTGTTTTCGAAGGAACAAGCTACTGGCAGAACCAGCAGCGTTGCAACGCCGTTCGTCAGCGTTGCAACGCTGAGGAATTACATCGCAACGCCGAAACCCCTATCGACAAGGAAATCCAAGGGGTTAACAACGTTGCAACGCTGTCTCATGGCGTTGTAACGCCACCCCGACGCCTGGCGCGAGCGCGAGAGGAGACGGCGTTGCAACGCTCTCCTCAGCGTTGCAACGTTGTGGCTGCAACTGGATGAAGTAGACCGGTTCAGAGGCGGTTCGAGCGGTTTGGGTCGTGGTTGGTCTGGTTCGAGCGGTTTGAGCCCAGTTCAATGAGTTTTGGATCGGTTTTGTAATAAAATTAGAGTAGTTTTATTATTTTTGCATTTTATGGGCCAAATCTTTTCGGTTTTACGGCTATTTTCTTTATGAATGTCATTTAGAATTTTTTCTCACCTTAGGATAAGAATGTTCATGCATTTTATTTGTATAATTGTTATACAAATATGATAGAAATGCATGATTTAATTTATTTGTCATGAGTAATTTATTATAATTGTTATAATTAGATTATAAGAAAAATAAATAGCATGTGGCATGAAATTACTTAGATTAAAATAAAGTGTTATTTTATTTAAGTATTTAGCATGATTCAATTAGTTGAATATACTTCCAATTTGAAATCGTTTGTTAGATTTATCATATAACTCGTCGTCATAGGTTAATAATTAAAATTTATAAAAGTTATAAAAGGGGTTTTAGAAACCATAACCTATAACAAAGAACTGCATGCAAACATAGGAACTTGGGTTAAATACAATTAGTTTTAAATTGTTTAAAATTAATTTTGACCTAAATTTAATTTCTAATAGGATTAGAAGTTAGTCTTACATAGTATTTTAAATAGTTTAAAATATAGTAGGACAATAGGACATTGGTCATAAGGGAACTCTATTGGTGATGTTTTGTCTAAGGTTGGGGGTACTTAAGCTGACGGTTAACGGAACACCTCCTACCTGGGAATTGTCCTAGAGCTTGAGTTGAATTAACCATAGTCTTGTGTTATATCTAGGTAATTAAAATGTTTATTCACCTAGACATAAGGTTAAAAGATATAGTTATAATAGGCATAGACTTAGATAGATTCTTTTAGCAAGAATTCGACTAAGTTAAACCTATACCCTAACCATAGGAGCTTTAGTGGGAGAAAACGAGGTGTTCGCATCGAGTTTACTCTCACGTCCTCAAGAGTTCACACCATGAGTTCCATGCTCAGCTACGTGGCGTCAATACGGCGTCCCCCTATGTTAAGTGTTTGCATGATTCAATACCAAGATGAATGGGGGAAGTATCTATAGTAAATGGGAGCAGGACGTGTGTCAACGTATCCTACGGTCTCCTCCATTAGGTTGCACCGTGAGATTTCTATAGTCCACCTGCTAGGTTGTCCTGAAACAGCCAATCCCTACGGAGAGTCTGATTATAGGGGTTGGAACACCGCGAACTCCAGAAATGGATAGGGTTTCTTAGGTAATTTGGCAACAGTTGTCTTTCTTAATAGTAGCCTGTTGGCTCGGACCTATTGGGTCTGAAAATGGTAGGGTCACTGATAGCACACAAAATGTGCTATCGTTAGGCTTAATAATTGGTAGTTTTATGATGATTTCAGAGTTTTTACGTGTTTAATTCATTCAATTTCAGGTTAAGAGCTTAAACGGAGCTATTGGAGACAAATTGGATCACTCGAGATCAAAACGAGGCTATTTGGAGCTAAAAATAATACCAATTGGAAGAGAAAGGACCAATCCAAGTATGATGACCCGAATAGGTCCGAGCCAGCAGCAATCACGGCGAACGTGCAGTCTAGACCCAATAGGTCCGAGCCAACAGCAATCACGGCGAACGCCGAACGTGCAGTCTAGACCCAATAGGCAGCGTTGCAACGCTATCGCCTGGGGTCTTTAATGCCTCTAAACAGCAATCACGGCATTGCAAGCTCTGCATGGCGTTGCAACGCTATCACCTCGGGTCTTTAAGCTTGGATTGATCCTTCTACTTCTAAATGATGTTATTTTTAGCTCCAAATAACCTCATTTCTATCCCGGGTGATCTAAAATGTCTCCAAATGTCCTATTGGAGCTCTTTACCTAAAATTCAATGATTTAAACACATCAAAGCCCCAAAATTATCATAAAACTAGCAATAATTAAGCCTAAGGATAGCACATTTTGTGTGCTATCAGCTACGGTAACACTTCACTAAAGCGCGTAGCTGCACTCCCGTCACTGTAAGACAAGTTGTGTCCACTGATATAACCAATGCCCGTGAGTCGACCCTTCACAGGTTGTTCGTAGACACTGTTAGATCAAATTATCATTTTACCCCTGTGTCTACTTCTTGCTCCTTAAGTCCCCACTGCTACTCTAATGAACAACAACGTTGTAATGGTCCAACCATACACAACACCCCTCTCGGGCCAGTGAGAGGGTGGGCGCCCGTTGTCCAAGGCTTGGAGACAATACTTAAGGGAACAACCCATCTAGTTTCTCTAAAGTCGGGAACGAGTGAATTCCATCTCGCGTAGTTAAGTTCCTAGCTCCCCATGTGGTCCTGTCCCTGAGAAGATAGGCATATTGGGCGAGTAACTGTGACCACCCTCACTCGTACTAGTCAAAGGACAGACCCCCGTAGACAGGAGTCCGAACACGCTAAGGATTCAGGTCGAGTCACTAATGGTCATCTACGAAGTTATTAGTCCCATACTGTTAACGGTGTTACATCAGTAGGTCTAATAATTCACGGTCCAGTCTTGTACAATCTCATTGCACAGGATGCCCCCACTCGCATGTCAACCACATGAACGAGTCAGATCACCTCGTTTGTATCTAATACAAAGCGTGTCGCATTTACAACGTATCCAGGATTAAGTCTCCAACCCTAGCCATATACTGTAGACCGTTCGGGTCATTAACTCGAACGTGATCTTCCCTGTGTGTCTACTACACACCGTTCAAGTTCTCTCATAAATTCAATGACCTTGGAGCTTAGTTTATTGGACAAAGTTTGTAAAATTGTGAGACACAAAGAGATGAAAGAAATAACTCTTATTAATTTCAAATGGTAATATTACAAGCAAAACGAGATTAAGACATACATCCCAACAAACTCCCATTTGGACTAAGCTAGTGGAGCAAACATACATTTCTCAAATGTACAATAGATTATAATAAAGTAATACAATAAACTAGGGCATTGAATACCCTTTACAATACTCTCACTTGCCCTAGTCAGGAAGCACTCGAAGACCTAGACTCTCTAGGTGACCCTCAAACACCTTAGCCGTGAGGGCCTTTATAAATGGATCAGCAACGTTGTGCTCGGCGCTATCTCGTGGTGGTATCACGCCACCACCGCGGTGCACAATCTCCTGTGTCAGGTGATACTTCCGCTCAATGTGCTTGCCCCTCTTATGACTCCGAGGCTTTCTTGAGTTGGCTACAACACCATTGTTGTCACAAAACAACGTGATCGACAAGTTCATATTTGGAACAAATTCCAAATCCATCATGAACTTCCTAAGCCAAACAACTTCCTTTGCAGCTTCACAAGCCACAACGTACTCAACTTCCATAGTGGAATCAACGATGCATCCCTGCTTGATGCTTCGCCATACTACAACTCCTCCATTCAGAATGAAGGTTGACCCCGAAGTGGATTTTCTAGAATCCTTATCGGTCTGAAAGTCAGAATCTGTGTATCCCGTAAGGATCAAATCCCCACTCCCATACACTAGGTTGTAGTTCCTCGTTCTCCTAAGATACTTGAGGATTGCCTTTACGGTTGTCCAGTGATCTAATCCTGGATTGGATAGATACCTACTGACAATCCCTACTGCATAACAGATGTCGGGCCTAGTACACAACATGACATACATCAGGCTCCCTACAGCTGAAGCATAGGGGATCCGTCTCATATTCTCAACCTCTTAAGGAGTCTTAGGACATTGATCCTTAGACAGGTGAACCCCATGCTTGAAAGGCAGCAAGCCCTTCTTGGAGTTCTGCATCTTATATCTAGACAACATCTTGTCAATATAAGACACTTGAGACATGGCCAACGTTCTGTTCTTCCGGTTCCGGACAATCTGGATACCTAGAACATACTGTGCTTCTCCCAAATCTTTCATTTGGAATTGTGAAGCTAGCCATTTCTTTACGTCAGTAAGAAATCCTACCTCATTCCCAATGAGAATGATATCATCCACGTATAATACCAGAAATGCGGCAGTTTTGTCGACAATTTTCTTGTAGACACAAGGCTCGTCAACATTCTGATCAAAGCCATAAGATTTGATCGCCTCATCAAACCTTATATTCCAAGACCTCGAAGCTTGTTTCAGTCCATAAATAGACCTATGAAACCGGCAAACCTTTTGCTCTTGGCCTTGGGTAATGAACTCCTTGGGCTGGTCCATGTAGATGGTCTCGTCAAAGTTGTCATTCAGAAAGACAGTTTTGACATCCATCTGCCATACCTCATAGTCATAATATGCGGCAATGGCCAGAAGGATTCTAATCAACTTTACCATGGCAACAGGTGAAAAGGTTTCCTCATAGTCAACTCCTTCAACTTAGGTAAAATCCTTTGCCACTAGTCGTGCTTTGAACGTCTGCACCTTCCCATCTATGCCACGTTTACGCTTGTAGATCCATTTGATGTTTTATTGTTGTCTTTTCTTATCATCAGGGGTGAGGATTAGGGAGTTTATGCGGATGCAAACTTAATGAATGAGTAATTTGTTGCAATCTCACTCTTGTGCCTTGTGATTTTACTGCTTAGCTAAGATTTGTTTGGCCATCTCATCTTAGTATTGTTTATTCCAACTTGGGAAAGGGAAGAGTAAACTGATTTCAAGGCATAACACTAGTTCTGATTAAGGGATTTACTTCTCTCAGGTGATTGAGGAGTCTACGGATAGTCACTCACCTAGTGTTAACAGTTAGGAGCTAAAATTTAGGTGTTTAATGGGAATTGAATGCCTAAATCACAAAGAAATCTGGGAAGATTCCGTGAATTAAACTGTTTTGGGTTCTGGTGTAGTCTTGAGCTCTAGCATTAACATTGTTGAAGCATAATTTCATCCCTAATCTAATCCCCTTTTTACTGCTTTGGTTAAGCCTGTTGTGCTGCTACTTTATCTTTATTAATCCTCTTATGCATTGCCTTACCCTTTTTGTGACGACCGCCATCCCAGATACTATTAGTTATTTTGTTTAACACTTTATTAGCCGCTGTGTTTAGTTGGAGTGGTGTTTTAATCAAACCCGGCGAGAGGGAGACCGTAATTTTGTTTAGCTTATGTGAATTATTTCTTTTAAGATGAGATTAACTATGAAAATTAAAGGGAAAGGTAATTTTAAGGGCGTTTTGGTGATTTAGGCCTAAATTAGGGTGATCAATAGCACACAACTTGACCTAGATAGATGGTTTATATATCATGAGAAACCCTAGCCTCCACATCTACTCTTCATTGTATCAAAACCCAAACCCTAACCCTAAAAGAACACACACTTTCTCCTTCTCCTTGATGTGCAAACCCTAACCCTAAAAGACTCAACCTCTTCCTCTTTCACTCAAACCTAGCCGACGCCTTCACGTTGCTCTTCCGCCGGCCTGCACGAAGAGGAGTTGCACGTCCACCCGGTACGCCACGAAGATCGCACGCGCAGCCGTCAAGACTTCCGCCGCATCGCGCTTCGGGTGTGCGCGATTCTTCCGTCCAAACCGGTTCTCCTCGCGCGATGCGCTCACGCCGCGGTCGATGCTCTCGTGCACGCCACCGAAACCGTGAGCCTTCATCCTTGAGCCGCCGCCGCCGCCTGAAGACTTCACTCACGACCAGCCGTTCGCGAAAGTCCACGCACGGTCGCGATTCAGCCACCGTCTCGCGCAAGCGGGAACTCGACCTCGCGACGACCACTCTCGACGCCTACGCTGCGGCCGCGAAGTCTCACGCTCGAAGTCCTCGGCGGCGGTTACGCACGCAGCGGCGACGCACGCGGAGATCACGAGCGAAGGAGCCTCACACGGCGGCTCTAGCCACCGCCTTCTTTGCTCGGTGCGTATCGCCGTCGAAGTCCTCGGTACCGCCACACACACACACGGCCGAGAGCCACGGAAGCAGCCGCTCGCGAACCCTTCTCCTTCACCGCCGTCGAGCTCCACAGCGCCGGCCAGCACGGTTACAACAGCGAAGATTCCTTTCGGTGAGCGTTTGATTCGAGTTTCATACCTAATTAGAATTATTGCGACCTATCGTTTAGATTAAACGTTCAATTGAGAATTTAAGTTACGGGTTCGAACACGTCTTTGTAGGAACCGAACTTGGAACGGAATTGGAGGTCGATTGCCAAGCAAACTAAGGAATATTGAGTTCTCGCGTGGAAACCGAGGTAAGCGGGACACGACATCTTAATGCAGTATTTAGAGTATCGCATGATTAGGGTTTTAGTGAATATTTGGAGTTTGATTTCGGAAATTATGTGTGAATCAGGTTTCACTAAAGGGTGGATAGACAGGGAGTTCGATTAGGTTTTGGAGAAAAATCGAAGCCCGAGGTAAGGGACCTTGTGCCGAACTTTTAATGGGAGTAAATGAAAATGATTTTCATGATTTTATGCGAAATAGTTTATATTTTTCACATGAAAATACACAGATATTATTTTGAGAATACGTGATATTTTATGTGCAAATACTTCGATGTATTATGTGAAAATGAACCATTATTTTATGTGAAAGTATTCTCGTATGTTATGTATAAGGATCCCATTATTTCATGTGAGAATAGGACGATGGTTTGTATGAGAATGTTTCATGTTCCTTACAAAAGTATGATCTTCAAACCGCCCATGAGAAAGTATGACTGATATCATCGATGATGATGTTTGTGATATGTACTCTATTATTATGTGACCGATGGGACCTCATGCATGTTTGTATGCCACGAAAATGAATTAGTGAATAGTGTGGACATTGGTTATCCCGAGATCGCTATGTGCATGGTCAAACATGCAATAGAGACCTATGGGTCAAAGTACAGAAGTGCATGAGGACTCGAAATGAAATGACTCGGGATGACCACCGGCCTCACAATTAAATGAATGACCATGGATTAAAGACTGGCAACTAAATAAATGACCATGGATTAAAGACTGGCAATTAAATGAAACGACCATGGATTAAAGACACGGCAATTAAATACACAATCATGGATTAAAGACACGACAATTGAATGAGCGACCATGGAGTAAAGACTGCAAATCAATAAGCGATCATGGATTAAAGGCGACAATTAAATATGCGACCATGGATTAAAGACACAGCAACTCTAGAAAGTTTTAGGTCCCATCTATGTATGTTACGAATGAGTTTAGAGATCATGATTGTATGTGTATGCATATCCCAAACCTCGTGAGCGAGGTTACTTACTGGTATTGTTTTGCAATACTCACCCTTTCTTTTAAAAATGTTTTTCTGTAAAGGAAGGGCGTGCGGGCGTGTGTGACGGGGGCGCGTACTAGGACCATGGGAACCACATGATTTCCGCATTATTCTTATTTCGAATCATTTGTGTCTCAATGTTTTTAATTGAAGTTAAAAATTATTTACGATTTTAATAGGCCAAGCTGAATTGATGTTTCTAACTGATTTTAATGTTTTGTTTTCTTTTGGGATCCCTGGAACTATTTACGTTAATTGGAAAGTGCTTTTAAGTTCTTTTTATCTCTCGGCCTATAAATGCATGCATGTGTAGTAATGTCCCTAGGAATTTGGCCATAGAAAAGTAGGGGCGTTACACTTTTAGTTGTTACTTTTGATTTCTAAACTCATTACTCATTTTGTTTACGTTGGTTACCCCTTACTCATTAAAATCAACTCAACCTTGTGTAATTTCCACAACTAATCCCTGAGGAGACGATTAAATTTACTTATCACTTGTTGCTTAGATTGTGTATACTTGCACAATTTATGAGTGTTTTCTTGATAATTTCATACACCCCTTTTAAGCAAAAAATACAGACCTTCAAAGCACGACTAGTGGCAAAGGGTTTTACCCATGTTGAAGGGGTTGACTATGAGGAAACCTTTTCACCTGTTGCCATGGTAAAGTCGATGAGGATCCTTTTGGCCATTGCCGCATATTATGACTATGAGGTATGACAGATGGATGACAAGACAACCTTTCTGAATGGCAATCTTGATGAGACCATCTACATGGACCAACCCAAAGGGTTCATTGTCCAGGGCCAATAGCAAAAGGTTTGTCGGCTTCATAGGTCTATTTATGGACTGAAGCAAGCCTCGACGTCTTGGAATATAAGGTTTGATGAGGCGATTAAATCTTATGGCTTTAATCATAATGGTGACGAGCCTTATGTCTACAAGAAAATTGTCGACAACACTGTCACATTTTTAATATTATATGTGGATGATATCCTTCTCATTGGGAATGACGTAGGATTTCTTATTGACATTAAGAAATGGTTGGCTTCGTAATTCCAAATGAAAGATTTGGGAGAGGCTCAATATGTTCTAGGTATCCAGACAGTCCGAAACTGGAAGAACAGAATGCTAGCCATGTCTTAGACGTCTTATAATGACAAGATATTGTCTAGATATAAGATGCAAAACTCCAAAAAGGGTTTGTTGCCTTTCAGGCATGTTGTTCACCTATCTAAGGATCTTAGACACTTTAAGAGGTTGAGAATATGAGACGAATCCTCTATGCTTCAGTTGTTGGGAGCCTCATGTATGCCATGTTGTGTACTAGGCCCGACATCTGTTATGCAGTTGGGATTGTCAGTAGGTATAAATCCAATCCCGGATTAGATCACTAGACAACTGTAAAGGCAATCCTCAAGTATCTGAGGAGAACGAGGAACTACAACCTTGTTTATGGGAGTGTGGATTTGATCCTTACCAGATACACAGACTCTAACTTTCAGACCGATAAGGATTCTAGGAAATCCACTTCGGGGTCAACCTTCATTCTGAATGGAGGAGCTGTAGTGTGGCGAAGCATCAAGCAGGGATGCATCGTTGATTCCATGATGGAGGTCGAGTATGTTGTGGCTTGTGAAGCTGCAAAGGAAACTGTTTGGCTTAGGAAGTTCATGATGGATTTGGAAGTTGTTCCAAATATGAACTTTCTGATCCCTGTGTTTGTGACAACAGTGGTGCAGTAGCCAACTCGAGAGAACCTCGAAGTAATAAGAGGGGAAAACACATTGAGCGGAAGTATCACCTGATACGGGAGATTGTGCACCGCAGAGACGTGACAATCACGCATATAGCATCGGAGGACAACATTGTTAATCCATTTACAAAGGCCCTCACGACTAAGGTGTTTGAGGGTCACCTAGAGAGTCTAGGTCTTCGAGTGCTTCCTGACTAGGGCAAGTGGGAGTATTGTAAAGAGTATTCAATTCCCTAATTTATTGTAATTTCATTGTACATTTGAGAAATGTATTTTGTACTCCAGTAGCTTAGTCCAAGTGGGAGTTTGTTGGGATGTATGTCTGTTGCGTATAATTATGAATATGCAATACCGCAGTGTACGAGTCAAGTTTTAGTATAGTGATTTATGAGTCCAAGTATCGTCCTCAGAAATGGGTTTCTAGATTAATTAATTACTAAGATACTAATTCTCAATTTTAGCTAAAGAAACATAACATGGATAGTTGGTTGAAAGTAAAGTCAAGCAAACAAACAAACATGTGGAGACACGAATTGATAGATTTGAGGGAAGTGATTATACAAGTTAATGACTCACTTAACACATGCAATGAACCAATGAGATGAATTTATAAACAAGAAGTAAAATACTCAAGAAAATCTCTCGATTCTTAGTGAGCCTCACACATGCAATAAACTCCATAGTCTCCATATGAACCTACGACATGCATGGCATTAAGCAACTTCTTTATGTGTTTTCCTAAGATTTCTGAGTCATTCTCATGCCAGATTTCTAAGGGTTTTGACAATTTTGATCTAATTCAAGATTTATCTCTCGAGTCCACTTAAACCGACAAATTAAGAAGTAAAGAACAAATTGCCAAAAATAAGGACAAAACATGCTTCAATACATAGCAAGAAAGTCATAACAAGTAAATCAAATCCTAACTACAATGTCTAGCTACGCTAAATCACATGAAAATTAAACTAAACAAGTAGAAAACGTCTTAGAACGCTATTACAAATTGAAAGAAAAGGAAATTAAACTTATGTGTCGACGCCGGTCCTTCGTCTCCGAGCTCCCGCCTTTGATCTCGAACTTCCACGGATGCTTTGGCTCCAAAAACGCTCTTCTCTCTCTTCTTACAAAGTGTATTTCAAAATTAGGGTGAAAAATCTACCAAATTCGGCTCCCCCTGTAATGAAATCATAAGGATATATTTATAGATGGAATCGGTGCAGTGTTGCAACGCTGTACCCTAGGCGGCTGGCAAATATGGAAATAGTCGATGGTGTTGCAACACTGAGGGCAGCGTTGCAACGCCGCTACCCTAACACGCGCGCCTTCCTATCGATATGGCGTTGCGACGCTGCAAGGCAGCGTTGCAACGCCCTCTGTGCGACTCCTCATATAAGCTTCCTTATCGAGATAGCATTGCGATGCTGCAAGGCAGCGTTGCAACGCTATCGACAGTGGTCTTCAACGCCTTTAAACAACACGCTCAGCGTTGCAACGGCATCACTTCGGGTCATCATGCTTGGATTGATCTTTTCTCTTCCAATTGGTATTTTTTTTAGCTCCAAATAGCCTCGTTTCGATCCCGAGTGATCCAAATTGTCTCCAATAGCTCCGTTTAAGCTCTTAACCTGAAATTGAGTGATTTAAACATGTAAAAGCCCTGAAATCATTATAAAACTAGCAATTATTAAGCCTAAGGATAGCACATTTTGTGTGCTATCAATATCCTAATCTCGTACAGGTTTGTATTCACTATTGAAATAAATAAGAGTTATTTTTTCATTACTTTGTGTCTCGCATATTTACAAACTTTGTCCAATAAACTAAACTCTAGGGTCATTGAATTATGAGAGAACTAGAACTTGAACGATGTGTAGTGGACAGGGAGGATCACGTTCGAGTTAATGACCCGAACAGTCTACAGTATATGGATAGAGTTGGAGACCTAATCCTGGATACGCTGTGGATGCGACCCTTTTTGTATTAGATACAAACGAGGTGATCCAACTCGTTCATGTAGTTGACATGCGAGTGGGGGGCATCCTGTGCAATGAGATTGTACAAGACTGGACCGTGAATTATTAGACCTACTGATGTAACACTGTTGACAATATAGGACTAATAACTTCGTAGATGACCATTAGTGACTTGACCTTAATCCTAAGCGTGTTACGGTCTTCTATCTGCGGGGATCTGCCCTTTGACTAGTACGGGTGAAGGTGGTCACAGTTACTCGCCCAATATGCCTATCTTCTCAAGGACAGGACCACGTGGGGAGCTGGGAACTTTACTACGCGAGATGGAATTCACTCGTTCCCGACATAGGGAAACTAGAGGGGTTATTCCCTTAAGTATTGTCTTCAGGGCTTGGACAACGGACACCCACCCTCTCACTGGCCCGAGAGGGGTGTTGTTTATGGTTGGACCATACAACGTTGTTGTTTATTAGAGGAACAGTGGGGACTTAAGGAGCAAGAGGTAGACACAGGGGTAAAACGATAATTTGACCCAGCAGTGTCTACGAACAACCTGTGAAGGGTCGACTCATGTGCATTGGTTATATCAATGGACACAACTTGTCTTACAGTGATGGGAGTGCAGCTAAGAGATTTAGTGGAGTGTTACCGTAGCTAATGAATGTTGAATAACCGGATCAAATAGTTTAACAGGTTAGTCTCGGATCATTGAAGCTCGTCATCTGTAGGTCCATTAGGTCCCTCGGTTGGCTCAAACTTGATATATAGAGGGTTTACAGTTTGGTGTGGATTTGAAGTGTTCAAATCCATTAAAAGGGTATTTATGTCATTTATATGAGATATGATTGACATGTTATATAGTTTAATGTGAATGAGATTCATAATAAACTATAGGATAGCCTAATTGATTAATTAGTGTTAATTTAGAGAAATTGAATTGAGAGAAATTAAATTCAATGTGATTCAATTTAAAATCCACAATTATACAAATGTGATTTGTATAATAAGGTATGAGATATCTTATTATTGTGGTTATGCAAATATGATTTGCATAACCTAAGGTTGTGGTAAAATGGTAAATAGGTGGAGATTTCAACTCCACCTATCACCATTATATAATGCCTTTGTGAGAAGGCTTTAAGGAGGCTTTTGATCATTTTTTGGATTTCCATCCATGAACATTCTCTCATTCTCTCAACTCTCTCAAAATTTCCTCTCTACCCTAAAACCAAAAGAGTTCCACTACTCTCCCTTTACCAAAGAAGAACAACCGAGAAGATCAATTGGAGGTGTCTAATTAGTTCGTTGTTCGAAGAGTTCGTGATCGTAGAGATCGAGAGCACGAAGAGTTCGTGACCGGAGAAGGATTTCACGAAGAAGGGTTCTTCAACAAGTAAGTATATTTTCTTATTGTTTTCCTTCTTTACAGCATGTTTAGCCTAGGAATTTATGTGATAAATTCAATTTTAAGAAATGTTTTTCACAACGATCACCACGACATTTCAAGTCGTTTCCGCTGCAGGAGTTTTATTCCCTTCAGATTCTTTCTACAACAGTTGGAATTTTGCTTCTGCTCTCAATTGCTCGCACATCCTGGTCGCATAGCTCTTGGATCATCTTTCATTTGCCTCAACTGTGGCCAAAATGTGGGTACATTTAGGTTTTTTTCTAACTTCTACACAAAGTCAACAAAAATTAGCACTTTTTTAACAAAAATGACTCTAAATACACCTAAAACCTTATTTTTATCAAATGAAAACTTCAAACACATGCAAAACTTATAAACTTGTTTTTACTTCAATTCGCTCTAAATGACATAATATATAACACCAAGCACTCATTTCCTAAGCAAATAAGCTAGTTTTTTTTTTTTTTTATAATGCTCAGCTGTCATCAAGTATGACTCATGAGGAAGATGTCATGGGTTCGAATCTCACTCACCTCTAATTGTTGATGTACTTAAAAAAAAACTAGTTCTTAGAATCAAATAACACTCGTAAATAGTGTTATCACTTGCACAACACATATGCCCATTCACACCATTTATCTTGTACACAAAGTAATAAATTCAACCCAACTAAATTGTTAAGAACTTGCTAGATATGACTTGAGTCATTAGACTAAGTCAACACATACAATAGGGACACTATACCTACATCTTGGATAAAATTAATTTAACCATATAATAGCAATAAGAAATGGGGGAAAAAGTTGCTTATATGTCCCATTCAACATAGGAAGATTTATCGGGGTTGGTTTAATTAAACGACTTTACTGCATCTTGAGATGCAACTGTAAACTTTAGATTACATGATTATACAATAAAACTCTAACATTGTATAATTTAATAAAAGCCAAGATCTTTGAACAAGAAGATTTTCACAAATTATGGGATAGAATAACATACCTGGATCCATGGTATTCTTCTAGTAGAGAAGGATTGTGTTTCTCTCTCTTGGTCTTCCTTTACTTGAACTTGATTAGGTTTCTTGATGGAGAGAGACTTCTACTTCATTTGGCAGAGAGAGTACCAATCTCTAGGGTTTTATCTATATGCACCTTTCCATCATGGTGTTTAAATTAGGGAAATTATCTTTTACTTAATTGGCCTACTTTATCAGTAGGCCCAAAACATAAAGTTTAAATAAATGTTAATGGGCCACATTAATGATTATTTATATTTAAATAATCTAACAGTCTCCCACTTGGCCCATTCGACATTATTTACCACATACGGTCATAAACATAATGCGCATAGAAGATAACTTTCATCTTCATATCATGATATCAAGTCAAGAAACTGATAAGGATCATGGCGGTCATACGTCATTACATCGACATAATCCCTTCCATGTATCACAAACCTCGTTCTTCACCTAACATGATCTACAATAAAGATATTCGATAATGGTCCAACATAAGTGTCTTTATCAAAGACAATGTCCTATTTGATTACGTAATTCATTTATATATATACCAATCATTAGAAATAGGACTAATAACATAAAATCAGAAACTAAAAATATTTGAGCTCAGAGTGTCAAAAAACATAATCATAATTTCAATAATGGTATCCACTAATGCCCATATGTTTGACATGTTTCTTGAATGTCTTAGGTGGCAATCCCTTCGGTAGTGGATCTACAATCATAAGGTTAGTGCTAATGTATTTAATTGACACTTTTAGTTTCTGAACTTGTTTAATGACAAAATTCAAAAACTTCATATATTTAGTACCTTTCGAATACTTGAATGTTACAGAATAATCACAAAAAATAATTCAGCGACTTGGCTGAAGGGAATCAAAGTCCCCGCAGCGGAAGCGATTGCGAATCACGCGCTTTTGATTTAGTTACAATGGGAAAATTCAAGAGTCTAAACATAGATTAAGCATATAATAACATTATGGACAACAAGTATATACCTTTGAAGAACCTTTCTTCAAGTGCTCCTCTCTCCACGGTCACGATCTCAGCAACAAGAACTCCAACGTACGAAGACACGACCACCGGATCTTCTACGTTGTTCTCTAGGTGAGGGAGGAATGTGGGTTCCCCTTAGGAGATGTGTAACGCCCCAGAACATTAAACACCTTTTAGTTTGTGACTAGGATTAAGCTATTGGAGATTAAATTAATTGGGCAATGAAACCTTGTAATCTAATTTTAATATATATGCAAGTGGAGAATTTTTGGTGTAATTAAAGGACTTTTGAAGCATTTAAATATGAAAAAGGGCACATTTGTGGTTTAGGAGAAGAAGGAGGGGCATTCTAGTAATTTAAAAGACAAGGGCTAGGGTTTTATCCCTTGAGGCACACAAATCGAGGGAGTCTTCTCCCACCTCAACCTCACCTTCACGACAAGCATGTGCCTCGCCGCGCGCGCCTTGCGCCACTCGGCGAACGACGGATGAACCGCCGGGCGCCGCCACCGGCTCGCTCCACCCAGCACGCCTCGGTCGGGACACCATCGGTTTGAAGTGGGAGTGCGCGAGAGACGATTGAGCTTCGCTTTCCTTCAGCCAAGCCACGCGGACGCGCCGCCACGGCTTTGCTTAGCCGGCCGATCGAAGCTGCCGCTGCGAGCCGAGTTGAGCTCCTCGTCTTCGCCGCCGGAATAGCCGCCGAACAGTGCAGCTGAAGCTTCATCGCCGTCGAACAACCATAGCAGGTTCAAGCACCTCCGCCGCCGGTTCGAAGTTTGGTTCAGCCTTTCAGGAGTTTTTCGACCGGTTCTCTCTAAACGGACACTGGTTTCGAATAGATCGGGCCACGAGCTTTCAAACGGCATACTCCACGCTCCGAGACGCGCCGTCCACACGCGCCGCCGCCGGCCGGCCACGCGCCGCCGTCGCTCACCGGACTTTGTTCGATTCCATCTGTTTTGCCTCCCCGAGTCCGTTTCAAGCCTCGGTTAGTGGTAACCCGACCTAGTTATTGCCGAATTGAAATATAAGTTTAATTATGCGTCTTAACTAAGGAACTAATGAAATTGATTTAGGAGGCTCGAGTTTTGAACACGATCGAATGGATTCCGAGTCAGAGATCTAAACATAGGATATCTCGGAGCTAAGGCTATGGTAAGGGACCTTGTGCCGAATCTTTTTAAATGGGATTAAAGAAAACGAACTTCAATATTTTATGTGAAATTAGTACGATATTTTACTTAAAAGGATTTAATGATTTTTATACGAGAATATCCTTAGATTTTATGTGAAAATACTTTGACATTCTATGAGAAGATATCTCAATATTTTATGCGAGAATAATCTAGTATTTCATGCGAGAATGTCTTTGTATTTTATGTAAGGACATTCCAGTATTTCATGTGAGGATAGTACAGTATTATCTATGAGAATATTGCATGATTTTGTCTGCGAGTATTACGCCTATCGATGTGAAAAGTCATGATTTGCATATTAATGATAATGGTTGTGGCATGTACACTATAGTTATGATGAATGATGGGACCTCATGCATGTTATGTATGTCATGAAATGAATTGATGAAAAGTGTGGACATTGGTCTCCTGAGTGCATTATGTGCATGGTCAAACATGCAATAGAGACCCTATGGGTCAAATTACAGTGCATCTGTGAGGACTCAAATTATTACAGTGGTGCATGAGGGACTCAAAATGAAATGACTCGGGATGACCAGTCGGCCACACAAATAAAAAGGAAGTCATGGATTAAAGACTCGACAATATGAGAAAGTTTTAGGTCCCGTGATATGTACATTTCGAACAAGTTTAAAAGTCATGATTGTATGTGTATGCATATTCCAAACCTCGGTAGCGAGGTCACTTACTGGGTATTGTTTTACAATACTCACCCTTTCTTTTAAAAATGTTTTTCAGGTAAGGCTAAGGACGTGCAGGGCGAGTGACGGAGGCGCGTTGCTAGAACCATGGGAATAGACATGTTTTCCACACATTTCTTTTATAACTGATGTTGTCTCTTTACGTTTTCGAAGTTTAAAATTTACTGTACAGATTTTAAATAGGCCATGTTTAAACTGCTCCTTTTATCTGTTTTGAACGTTTTCTTGGGATCCCTAAAGACAAATTATTTTCATTGGAGATTTAAAGATCGTTTTATCTCTTTTGGCCTATAAATGCATGCATGTGTAGTAATGTCCCTAAGAGTTTAGTCATAGAAAAGTAGGGGCATTACAAGATGTGAGGTATTTTGTGAGAGATGTGTGTTATGGAACTCTTCCAACAACACAACAAGGAGACTAGTGATTCTATGAAAAAAACCCTTAACCTAGTTGCATCTCATGCAACCATATATATAGAGAATTGGGATGGAAATGATCATCCTATCCCTCCTTTAATCTCTCTTTAGTATATAGTCTAAATCATATTAAAACTATATGTTATATCAATTATATCATATATAATTGATATAACTCCTCATGTATGAAATTAAACACTTCAATTTTACTCCTAACTTTATACCCTCTATATTACCATGTTGAGCCAACGGAGGGATCTAATGGACCTACAGATCATGAGCTCCAATGATGTGAAATTAACTGATCAAACTCTTTGATCCAGTTAATCAATATTCATTAACTACAACTCACTCCACTATAGACTTGTAGCTGCACTCTCCTCACTGTAGATATTATTGTGTCCACTGATATAGTCATTACCCATGAGTCGACCCTTCACAGGTTGTTCGTAATCACAGCTGGGTCAAATTATCATTTTACTCCTGTGATTACCTCTTTGCTCCTTAAGCACCACTGATCCTCTAATGAACAACAAGTCTAAGGTCCCACATGTAAACTTTAGATTACATGATTATACAATAAAACTCTAACCTTGTATAATTTAATAAAAGCCAAGATCTTTGAACAATAAGATTTTCACAAATTATGGGATAGAATAACATACCTGGATCCATGGTATTCTTCTAGTAGAGAAGGATTGTGTTTCTCTCTCTTGGCCTTCCTTTACTTGAACTTGATTAGGTTTCTTGATGGAGAGAATTTTTTTTATTATTATTATTTTGGTTAAATTACAAGTATAGTCCCTAAACTTTGAAGTTTATGTCTATTTGGTCTCTAAACTTTAAAAAGTGTCAAATAGGTCCCTGAAATTTCAATTTTCTATCTATTTGGTCCCTGAACTTTGAAATGTGTCTAATAAGTCTTTAAATTTTTAATTTTGTGTCCAATAGGTCCCTAAATTTTCAATTTTGTGTCTGATAGGTCCTTAACCTAGTTTATATTTTTTTAAAATTCATGAACTTACTAGGCACAAAATTGAAAGCTTAAGTTTCTATTAGACAAAAAAATCAATTTTATATCTAATAGATCAGTTAATTTTAAAAAATTGTGAATATGTTAGAGATCTATTAGATACAAAATTGAAAGTTCAATGACTAATTATATATTTTTATAGTTCAGGGACTTATTAGATACAAAATTGAAAATTCAGTGACCTATTTGACATTTTTTAAAGTTCAAGACCAAATAGATACAAAGCTTAAAGTTCAAGGACTAAACTTGTAACTTAACCTTTTTTTTTCTTGAGACCGCTTCTATATTTTTATATAAATGGAGTGAGGTTTTGTGTGACGACCACCCCACAGGTACTAATTATTGATTGTATTTGACGTTCTATCGTTAATTATTATTTCCCCTTGAGATTGGATTTACTTTGTTAATAATTAAAAGAAAAAGGAAGTGACAATGGCATTTTGGTGATTAATGTCTAAATTAGGGTGATAAATAGCACTTGGTTTGACCTAAATTGATGGTATATAAGCTCCTTATCATTGAAAGATTAAAGGAAAAACCCTAGCCATCAACATCTCCTTCTTCTCCTTACATTTTTGCCCTAACCTAAACCCAAGATATTTGGTGCTGCTGCCCTACCGCCGATTAAACCCCTCAGATTAGCACCCTCATCGCCGGCAACTCCACGAAGAAAACTTGGTCCTTGTAAGCGTCGCGCCCACACCGCCTACAAACCGGGATTGTGCAGCAGCCTTCAGAAAAGCGGATCAACGAGCAAGACAGCCGCCGCTCGTGAGTTGCAGTCCCTGTCCAGCCGGTCCTCCTCGCGTTACGCTCACGCCGGCGAAGCCCACCACCGAAGACGCATCAGTCGCTCGTGCACGCCAGCCAATCCGCGAGCCTTCATTCCCTGAGCGCCGACGACGCCAGAACTCGCCGACCACCGAAGCTCCAGCTGTCCAGCCGATCGCAAGTCCCTGCCGCAGCTGTCTTCATCCGTCGACGCGCCTGAAGACCGGTCGGAAGAGTCTTTCGTTCACACACGAAGTCACGCCGGTGATCACCGAATCGGAACTCGCTCGCCCCCCGCGCGTCCATTGACGAACACAGCAGCGAAACCCTCGCCGGTCTTCTCACGACTTCAGCCGCTGCAGGTGGTTGTGGAGCACGCCACCGCCGGTCAGCCGTGAATCAGCCATTATCGTCCAGTCCGCTTCCGATCAGCAGCACCTACAACCTCTGAAGTTGTAACCCGGTGAGCGATTTTGTTAAGTATGGATTTGGAATGAGAGTTATATGTGACCTATCGAATGTTTAAGCGTTTGATTGAGAGCTTAGGTCATTGCTTTGAACGTTAATTACAGAGTCAAGATTGGAGCGGAGTTGAAGGTCAAATAACAACAAGACGGATTAAGGAGTATTAAGGATTAAGCCTTAAACTCGAGGTAAGTTAGCGGGCGTGGAATCTTAATACCGTAAATTAAGTACCTTATGATTATGGATTTAGTGAATACTTGGAGATTGAACTCGGGAACTATGGTGTGAATCAGGTTTCATTAAGAGAAGAGTAGTCCGGGAGCTCGGGTTAGGTTTTGGAGTGAAATCGGAACTAAGGTAAGGGACCTTGTGCCGAACTTTTTATTGGGAATGAAGAAAATGGTTTTCATGATTTCATGCGAAATTAGTTTATATTTTTCATATGACAATATACAGATATTTTCGTGAGAATACTTAATATTTTATGTACAAGTATTTCAATGCTTCATGTGGAAATAAACTATTATTTTATGTGAGAATATTCTTGTATGCTATGTAAAAGTATTCCAGTATTTCATGTGAGAATATGACAGTAATTTGTATGAGAATATTTCATGATTTCCTACAAAAGTATGATCTTCAAACTGTCTATGAGAAAAGTATGATTTGCATAGTGACGATGATGTTTGTGACATGTACACTATTATTATGTGAATGATGGGACCTCATGCATGTTATGTATGTCATGAATTGAACTAATGAAAAGTGTGGACATTGGTCTCCTGAGATCAGTATGTGCATGGTCAAACATGCAATAGAGACCCTATGGGTCTAATTACAGGGGTCTGTGAGGGACTCAAATTATTACAGGGGTCTGTGAGGGACTCAAAATGAAATGACTCAGGATGACCAGTCGGCCACACAAATAAAAAGGAAGTCATGGATTAAAGACCTGACAATATGAGAAAGTTTTAGGTCCCGCATATGTATATTTCGAACAAGTTTAAAGTCATGATTGTATGTGTATGCATATCCCAAACCTCGGTAGCGAGGTCACTTACTGGGTATTGTTTTGCAATACTCACCCTTTCTTTTAAAAATGTTTTTCAGGTAAGGCCAAGGGCGTGCAGGGCGAGTGACGGAGGCGCGTTGCTAGAACCATGGGAACAAACATGTTTTTCCGCATATTCCTTTTACAACTGATGTCGTCTCTTTATGTTTTATTGGGAGTTTAAATTTACTTACAGTTTTAATAGGCCATGTTAAAATTGATACTTTTATCTGTTTTAAAGGAATTGATTTGGGATCCCTGAAAACTATTTAAGTTGGTTGGAAGTTCTTCTTTTAAAATCTTTTATCTCTTGGCCTATAAATGCATGCATGTGTAGTAATGTCCCTAGGAGTTGGTCATAGAAAAGTAGGGGCGTTACAGTTGGTATCAGAGCCCTAGGTTTAAGGGTTCTGTAGACTTGCTTTACTGAGTAAGCACGCAGTAGTTCCCATGGTTGAACAACGCGCGTTCGATCCACCGCCAGAATGCGTTACGATATTTTATTAATTAAGTAAATGATTATGATATGATACTGTTTTATGCATATACATGAACTTAAGACCCCAAGGGGTGATCCTATCTTACAGTTAGAAAGTAATGAAACTGAGTTAGAAACTCTTCGTATTGTAGTATCGACAAAATGCCACCTAGAGGTCGAGGGAGAGGTAGGGGACGTGGTAGGGGCCGGAGGGCAAGGGAAAACGTTGGCGCCAAACCGAATTACCACCGGAACAGGAAGAGGTTGCTCCACCCGTTCGAGACCTCCCCCAGGACCAGCCTGGCCGCTAGGAGAATGTACCTGCAGTTGCCCCTGTGGCAGATCAAGGGAACGCCAACGTTATGACTATGATGGTGGAGGCTATGCGAGTCCGTGCGAGCTACGAGCCACTCACCGGCTCAAGTAAATCGTGGCGAAACGATGCAACTCGAGTCTCGATACGAAGAACTTCGTGAAATATGATCCTAGATCTTTCGATGGGTCTTCCAGGTGACCCCATCAGTAAGCCGAGTTGTGGGTTGTCCTCCATTGAGACCATCTTGATTGATGAATCGCCCCGAGGACCGGAGGGTGTCTGTACTACCTTCATGCCGAGGATGACGCGTACTTATGGTGGGAGTCCGCCCGAGGAACCATTGTCGCCAATGAGAAACGATTACACGAATCTGCCTCAAGGAAGCGTTACGCGGAAATTTTCTCCTGCTGCCGCTCATTCACGAAGCGAGCGAAATTCTTACACTTGGCGAGCAGGAGGGCGGTGGAGGTATATGAGAGGGAATTTACCCGTCTCACGCTTTGCCCCGAACCGGTTGACACAGAGGCAAAGAAAAGCAGAGCGCTTCATTATGGGACCGGATGAGAACGTTCGAGGCTTTATTCAAGCACTAGCACCTCCCGATTATGCCTCTGCGGTGAGAGTGGCGAGAATTGATTTGGAGTGCGAGCGCAGATCGCATGCAGGCAGTAGTGGTTAACCTGGGCGACCCATGGCAAATCATAAGAGGAAGTGGGACCAGCCAAATTCAAGCTCACGGCGTCCCAGCGTACACCGCATAGGCGGTGACATTTTCGTGCGAGTTCAAGTTAGAAACCGCAGTCAACGAGCGGAAATAACGGTGGAGATAAGCCACAATGCAAAGACGTGTAGCGGCAAAGACTGGGTAGGTGTTTGGCCTTGGTCCGAGTGTGTTTCGAGATGTGGGAAAGAAGGGCACAGAGCTAATAGTTGCCCGAGTCAAGCCAGCACTAGCCAACCTCAGGTTATCAATAGTGGGCCTCTTGGTGAAGCCGTTTATACATCGGGGAGAGCTTATGCAAGCACCAGTAGAGACATCTATGGCTCAGACTCAGTGGTTACAGGTACACTTCCATTACTTGGGCACCTTGCCTTTGTATTATTTGATTCTGTTCTACAAACTCTTTTATTTCTCGCATCCTTTGTAAGTCAAGTCGAGTTAGAACTAGAATGATTCTGATGATGCCCCGCTCGGTCTCCACTCCTGCGGGGATAAATTTGTTAGCCAATATGAAAGTCAAGGATGGTAGTGTGACCATCGCAGACCATGAGTTAGCGGTGAATCTAGTAGTCTTAGACATGTTTGACTTTGATGTAATATTGGGCATGGACTGATTAGCGCAGAACCATGCTTGCATTGATTGTTTCAGGAAGGAGGTAGTGTTCACTCCTCCTGACCAACCCGCACACTCTGAGTTGAGTGCGATAGCGCGGAAGTAGGCCTAAGGTAATTCACGCCCTTAGGGCGCAGGAAGTTATTACATCGGGGAGCTTGGGGCGTCTTAGCTTGCATACTAGATGCAAGGTGCACAGAGATCTCAGTGACATCGGTACCAGTAGTGAATGAATTTACAGACGTCTTCCCCGAGGACCTCCCCGGAATACCTCCGGTCAGAGAGGTAGATTTTAACATCGGATTGGAATTGGGGACGACCCCGATATCCAAGGCACCGTACAGAATGGCACCGGCAGAGTTGAAAGAACTAAAAGTACAGTTACAAGACTTGCTAGACAAGGGGTTTATACGCCCAAGCGTTTCGCCTTGGGGAGCCCCTGTATTGTTCGTGAAAAAGAAAGACGGATCCATGCGCCTGTGTATAGATTACAGGGAGTTGAATAAAGTTACGATCAAGAATAAATACCCTCTCCCCAGAATAGATGATTTGTTCGATCGATTGCAAGAAGCAACGATGTTCTCTCAAGATTGATCCGAGATCGAAGCTACCATCGATTGAGAATCGGTGAAGAGGATATCCCTAAAAAATGTTGAGATCACGTTATGGACATTACGAGTTCACGGTGATGCCGTTTGGTTTTACCAACGCCCCTGCCGCTTTCATGGACTTGATGAACCGTTTATTCAAAGAGTTTCTTGATACGTTTGTGATTGTGTTCATCGACGATATACTGATATACTCCAGGTGTGATGAAGAGCATGAAATGCACCTGAGAAAAGTTTTACTCACGCTAAGAGAGAATAAGTTGTATGCAAAATTTTCCAAGTGTGAATTCTGGCTCAGACAAGTATCCTTCTTAGGGCATGTGGTGTCTGAAGCTGGAGTCTCTGTTGATCCAGCGAAAGTGGAGGCCGTCACACAGTGGCCTCGTCCGACCACCGTTACAGGAGGTGCGTAGTTTTACGGGTCTTGCGGGATACTATAGGCGTTTAGATGCGGGATTTTGCCAAGATAGCCATGCCTATGACTCACCGACGCATGCAGGAAACTCATTTGTTTGGGATGATGCTTGTGAGGCGAGTTTCCAGGAACTCAAGTACAGATTAGTGTCAGCCCCGATTCTTACAGTCCCCGAGGGAACAGAGAGTTTTGTAGTTTACAGTGATGCTTCTAAGAAAGGTTTGGGTTGTGTTCTAATGCAGCACGGTAAGGTAATAGCCTATGCATCCCGAAGCGATTAAAGACGCATGAGAGGAACTATCCAACTCATGATTTGGAGCTAGCAGCAGTGGTCTTTGCATTAAAGATCTGGAGACACTACCTGTATGGCGAGAAAATTCAGATTTTTACAGATCATAAAAGTCTGAAGTATCTGTTCACCCAGAAGGAATTGAACATGAGGCAACGCAGATGGTTGGAATTAGTGAAGGATTATGATATTGACATACAATACCATCCCTAAGGCTAATGTAGTGGCCGATGCCCTCAAGAGAAGCTTGATGCATACTTACGCACGAGTTACTGATACAAGCGAGTTACAGCAGAGTTTGCTCGAGCTGAAATTGCGATTAGTAGGAAAGACCACGGCTCGAGCTTAGCCCAGCTTATTAACGACAACCGACCTTGTGACAACGCATCGTTGAGTCTCAACGGTGGACCTCGGCTAGTAGAAAAGCGTCTGCAAAGAACTACGGTGAGTTGACGAGTTTTCCTTATCCACGATGGAGGATTACTATTTCGGGGCGATTATGTGTGCGACGATGACAAGTCGAGAATCGAGATCTTGAGCGAGGCCCACAACTCACCATTTTCTATGCATCCCGGCGGTACCAAGATGTATCGAGATCTCAAAAGCAGTCATTTTGGTGGTGCAACATGAAGCGCGACGTGGCGAGTTTGTCGCCAAGTGTTTGACTTGTCGGCAGTGAAGGCACCTGGCGAGAGACCGCGAGATACTACAACCTTTACATGTACTTCAAAGGAAATGGGAGGAGATCTCAATGGACTTCATAGTCGGATCGCTAGAACTTTACGAGGTTACTCGGTGATTTGGGTCATAGTGGGCCAGATTAACCAAGTCAAGACATTTCATACGTGGAAACCCACCTATTCTACAGATAAGTAAGTGGCGCGACTTTACACGGAAGAGATAGTCCGTTTGCATGGGATTCCATCAAGATTATTTCGCATGAGGATCCACGTTTCACCTCCAACTTCGGAGGAGTTTACGAGAGCGTTAGGTTCGCGATTGAACTTTAGTACGACTTTTCATCCATAGACGGATGGGCGATGCGAACGTTTAAACCGGATATTAGAAGACATGTTGCGAGCTTGCACCTTAGACTTCCCTGTGGTTGGGACACTCATTTGCATTTGATGGAGTTTGCCTACAATAACAGTTATCAGTCGACCATCGGAATGGCTCCATTTGAAGCTCTCTATGGAAGACGTTGCAGAACTCCCGTTTTCTGGGAGGAGGTTGGTGAACGCCAGTTGTTGGGTCCAGAATTAGTACAGGTCACGAATGAGGCAATACAAAATATTAGGGCGCGAATGCAGACCGCCCAAGTCAGACAAAAGAGTTATGCCGACACGAGACGAAGGGACCTAGAATTCGATGTTGGGGACCACGTATTTCTTAAGGTGGCCCCAATGAAGGGAATTCTAAGGTTTGGCCGGTGGGGAAATTGAGTCCGCGTTTCATCGGACCATTTGAGATTTTGGAGAGGATTGGTGCGATGGCTTCTGATTAGCATCGCCGCCTTCCCTTTCAGGGGTTCATAACGTGTTTCATGTCTCCATGTTGAGAAAGTACGTTCCAGACCCGACTCATGTCGTAGACTTCGAACCATTGCAGTTAGCAGAAGATCTGAGTTATGGTGAACGATCGGTACAGATTATTGCAAGAGATCGAAAGACCCTCCGTAACCGTGAAATCAGCTTAGTTAAAGTGTTGTGGCAAAACCATCGCACGGAAGAAGCTACCTGGGAGCGAGAAGAAGAGGTGCGGGCTAAATATCCAGAACTATTTCAAGAATAGGAACTTTCGAGGACGAAAGTTCTTAAGGAGGGAAGATTGTGACGACCACCCCACAGGTACTAATTATTGATTGTATTTGACGTTCTATCGTTAATTATTATTTCCCCTTGAGATTGGATTTACTTTGTTAATAATTAAAAGAAAAAGGAAGTGACAATGGCATTTTGGTGATTAATGTCTAAATTAGGGTGATAAATAGCACTTGGTTTGACCTAAATTGATGGTATATAAGCTCCTTATCATTGAAAGATTAAAGGAAAAACCCTAGCCATCAACATCTCCTTCTTCTCCTTACATTTTTGCCCTAACCTAAACCCTAGATATTTGGTGTCACTTTCGCCTACCGCCGATTAAACCCCTCAGATTAGCACCCTCATCGCCGGCAACTCCACGAAGAAAACTTGGTCCTTGCAAGCGTCCGCGCCACACTGCCTACAAACCGAGGATTGTGCAGCAGCTTCAGCAGGCGGATCAACGAGCAAGCAAGATGCCGCTTCGTGAGTTGCGATCCTATCCCACCGGTCCTCCTCGCGTTACGCTCACGCCGGCGAAGCCCACCACCAAAGGCGCGATCGATCGCTCGTGCACGCCGCCACCAATCCGCGAGCCTTCATTCCACGAGCGCCGACGCGCGAACTCGCCGACCACCAAGCTCGGTATCCACCCGATCGCAAAGTCCTCGCGCGGTGTCTTCATCCGTCGACGCGCCTGAAGACCGGTCGGAAGAGTCTTTCGTTCACACCTGAGTCACGCCGGCTGATCACCGAACGGAACTCGCGCCGCCGCCCCAAGCGTCCATTCACGAACACGGCGAATAAACCCTCGCCGGTCTTCTCACGACTTCACCACGCGGTGGTTGTGGAGCACGCCGCCGCGGCCACCGTGAATCGACCATTATCGTCCAATCCGCTTCGATCAAGCACTTACAACCTCTCGAAGTTGTAACCCGTGAGCGATTTTGTTAAGTATGGATTTGGAATGAGAGTTATATGTGACCTATCGAATGTTTAAGCGTTTGATTGAGAACTTAGGCTGCTGTTTCGAACGTTAATTACAGGAGTCAAGATTGGAGCGGAGTTGAAGGTCAAATAACAAGACGGATTAAGGAGTATTAAGGATTCGCCTTAAACTCGAGGTAAGCGGTATGTGGAATCTTAATACCGTAAATTAAGTACCTTATGATTATGGATTTAGTGAATACTTGGAGATTGAACTCGGGAACTATGGTGTGAATCAGGTTTCATTAAGAGAAGAGTAGTCCGGGAGCTCGGGTTAGGTTTTGGAGTGAAATCGGAACTAAGGTAAGGGACCTTGTGCCGAACTTTTTATTGGGAATGAAGAAAATGGTTTTCATGATTTCATGCGAAATTAGTTTATATTTTTCATATGACAATATACAGATATTTTCGTGAGAATACTTAATATTTTATGTACAAGTATTTCAATGCTTCATGTGAAATAAACTATTATTTTATGTGAGAATATTCTTGTATGCTATGTAAAAGTATTCCAAAGATTTCATGTGAGAATATGACAAAGAATTTGTATGAGAATATTTCATGATTTCCTACAAAAGTATGATCTTCAAACTGTCTATGAGAAAAGTATGATTTGCATAGTGACGATGATGTTTGTGACATGTACACTATTATTATGTGAATGATGGGACCTCATGCATGTTATGTATGTCATGAATTGAACTAATGAAAAGTGTGGACATTGGTCTCCTGAGATCGGTATGTGCATGGTCAAGCATGCAATAGAGACCCTATGGGTCTAATTACAGGGGTCTGTGAGGGACTCAAATTATTACAGGGGTCTGTGAGGGACTCAAATTATTACAGAGGTCTGTGAGGGACTCAAAATGAAATGACTCGGGATGACCAATGCCACACAAATAAAAAGGAAGTCATGGATTAAAGACTCGACAATATGAGAAAGTTTTAGGTCCCGTGATATGTATATTTCGAACAAGTTTAAAGTCATGATTGTATGTGTATGCATATCCCAAACCTCGTGGCGAGGTCACTTACTCGGGTATTGTTTTGCAATACTCACCCTTTCTTTTAAAAATGTTTTTCGTAAGGCCAAGGGCGTGCGGGCGAGTGTGACGGAGGCGCGTTACTAGAACCATGGGAACAGACATGTTTTTCCGCATATTCCTTTTACAACTGATGTCGTCTCTTTATGTTTTATTTGGAGTTTAAATTTACTTACAGTTTTAATAGGCCATGTTAAATTGATACTTTTATCTGTTTTAAAGGAATTGATTTGGGATCCCTGAAAACTATTTAAGTTGGTTGGAAGTTCTTCTTTTAAAATCTAATGTCCCTAGGAGTTGGTCATAGAAAAGTAGGGGCGTTACATTTTGTCTTATTTTTATTTTTGTTAAGATAATTTTCAATATGAGGATGCAATTCGTCTGACCTTTGAAATAGATATATAATATATCTCAACCAATTGCCAGATAAATAAGGAGAGAAAGAAATAGAATAAATAAGAATATATGTATAAATATATACAGTGGTGGATCTAGAATTTATAACCACTAAGCTAAAAGCTTTTTTGAGTTTTAATTTGATTTTTTTCTATACATATTATATACAGTAGCAAATTTGAGGGGACTCCAGCCCCTCTGGGCCTTAGCTAAATCCGCCCCTGAATATATATAGATGCTATATGCATATATATTAGTCGTCATCTAACATTTAACATAAAAATGGCATTAAAGTGAGCATTGTTTAATAGTAATTGACATGTATTACTCTCAATTTTAGTTCCAATCTGTACTAAAAAAATCTTTAAATGTTTTTTTTAAAATAAAAAATAAAAAAGGTTTTTTAATGGGTTGTTAGTAGAAAATAGTCGTATTAAATTGTAAAATAGAAGAATTTAGCTTACTCAATTGTGTACAATATTACAAAAGTGATCAAATTGAATAGAACCCAAACAAGTGGAATCAAATATTAAATAGGGAGGAAGCTGACTTTACAGAAATTTGAACACAGGAACTCCTAGACAATCTACTCTGATATCATGCTTAAATCACCAATTAAACCAAAAGCTTAAAAGCGAGTTAAATTCAGCCAACGAAAGTCCGTTATTTTGTATGTCAAGTTTATCATCAGTTCTGATTATCAACAAAGTGGGGAGTATAAGGATGAGGCATCTCTTTTTGGAGAGAGAGCTTTTCGAGAAGAAGAATAGAACTTCTGAAAGAGCAGGTGACAACAACTTCTAAGGGGAAGAAGCCAACAATTGAGAAGTGGAGACAACAATAATGTATCCTTCCTTTTTGGGGCAACTTTTCATTCGTTCTTTCTTCTTCTTTTCTTTAGTCGATGCGTACGGTGCTTGTTTTTACTTATGGCTTTTATGTTTTTCCTTATTTATATTTTAGCTTGTATTATGAACGAAACGCCTAAAGATAAGGATTGGGCCACGGTTTAAAAGTAGAGGTTGAGACTTTTTTATGTTCTTTTAATTTGATTGTTGAGAGTTCTTAATGATAAGCTCAATTTTGTTTGGTCAGCCAAGCATGTGCATCGTTTCTTAGAGTTTTGAAAAAAAAAAAGGAGAAACCGATTTCTCGAAAATCACATTAGCTCTATAATAGGGTTAGAAACTATCTAAGTGGTATTTGGCGCGCAACGTTGAGTTGAGTTGGGCAGAGTTAGTTTGTTAGGGGGCATTTGTATCGCAGAGTTAGGTTGAGTTGTGCAGAGTTGTTTTGTCAGTGACTTCTGGAAATCAGTGTTTGGTTTGCACATTTGAGTTGAGTTGAGTCAGGAAGCCAGTGTTTGATTTGCAGAGTTGAGTTATTATGTCAGGGGTATCTGGTGCAGTTTTTTGTAAAGTGAATAAGTTTGATTTTTTGTGACTTTTTTTCTTTACTTTTTTTGTTTCCACCAAATCAATTGCAAACATATTTGTCTAAAATTTTAAAACTTAATTATGAGATCAATTACAAATTTACAATATATATTACCATTTGCAAAATGTATGAGATATTTAGAACAATACTGGATATTGAGATTGATATCAATTTTTTCTTTTTTTTCTAAAAATCATTTTTATCTTATGTAAAGTGAAAGGTCGGATTTTTTTGTGACTTTTTTTTCCTTATTTTGTTTTCACAACAAATCAAATACAAACACATTTGTCTACAATTTCAAAACTCAATTATGTGATCAATTATAAAATTACAATATATATTATCATTTGCCAAATGTATGTTAGGGATATTTGCAAAAGTAATGGATATTGGGTTTGATATCAATATTTTTTTTCCTATAAAATTCATTATTTAGAACTTTTACTCTTCAATATGAATTTTATTCCTTTTTTATGCACATGTTCACCACTACTTTTTTATTTTAACTTAAGTAGGTATTAATTAAGTATTAATACTTTGCACATGAAGAGTGTTTGTTTAAATTTGTCTAAACACATTCATTGTCTATGAACATCTTTAGAATGAAATAAATAGTTTACCTTGTGAAGATGTTAAAAATATGCCAACATATTTAAATATTTTATGCCATATTGAAGTTGCATATCTATAAAATATTAGATATGTCATCAAGGTCCTGGCAACGCCGTTATGCTACCGAAATTTTCGGTGCAGGCGATGTTGCTTAGTAACGTCCCTAGTAAATTTTGAGTTTGAAAAATTAGGGTTGTTACAGTTGGTATCAGAGCATGAGTTTTAGGTTCTGCATACTCGCCTACTCGCCTACATCGTAGGCAACAATCCTTATAGCCTCTCGCAGGAAGTCGCCTCATTATCTCTAGGTTTGCTTTTATTTTGTAAAGTAGTTAAAGTTATTTGAGTTGCTTGTGTGTTGACACTTGTTATGTTGTACTTTTGACTTCTTTGTTCTTGTGCTAAGGTAGTTTAGAGTTTAAGTTTATATTATGGCTCGAGGACGTGACCGTTGTAAAGTTCTAGCAACTTTCGAGGACGGAAGTTTTTCTTAGATGGGTATATTGTGACACCCCGTAAAATTAGGTGTTTTAATTGTATTTGTTTAAATTTTGAATTTTTAGATAATCAGATCAGGATTAGGAAAGAGTATTTCAAAGTTTAAAAAAGGATTAAGATTTATGTTTTAAAAAGGTTTAGGATTTCTTTTTCTAAAAAGATTAGAATTTCTTGTTCTAAAAGAATTAAAACTTTTTGGTGCCTATTTAAACTAGAGTATTAGCAACTTAAAGGCACACTTCAAAACTCTCTTCATCTTCTTCTTTTCTCCACTTTCTTCATCTCGTCGGACCCTCGTCAGGAAGTCGCCGGAGAGTCGTCGGACCGTCGTCAGAAAATCACCGGACCGTTGTCGAACCGCCGCCGAAAAGTACCATATGGTTGAGTTAATAACTCAACTCCATTGAGTTGGGTTATTAAGTCACCGGTTATAATTGTTGGTGAACCAAACAAGGAGTTGGGTTATTAACCCAACCCAACCCCACAAACCAAATACCCCCTTAGTGAGTTCAGAAGTCTGTGTTTGGGGTGCAAAGTTGGGTTGAGTTGAGTCAGAAAGTCTGTTTTGGGGTGCAGAGTTGAGTTGAGTTGTCAGGGGTATCTGATGTAGTTTTTTCTAACCTGAAGTATACTCATTTTTAGTTGACTATGTTTTTTTTTAATTTTTCCAGTCATTCATCTAGAAACATATTTTTTTCCCATATTTGCAACACTGAATTCAGATGTCCACTTCAAAAAAATATATATTTCAACATTGATTTTTTTTTAAAAAATATCATTCTTTATCTTTCTTTTTTTTAGAAATTGATTTTTTTCAAAAATAGGCAATGTAGCATTGTTTCCTCTTTTTGATATACATTAATTTTTTTTTTCAGTTTATAGAAATCACATGTTTTTAGTACACATTGAACTTATTTTAATTGATAGAAATCAAATGTTGTATTCTTTATAACAACAACTATCAATTTATGAATGGAAACAGAAGTAATGTACCTGTATTTTTCTTTTCTTTAAACACAAAATAAACTTCTATTAAAATAGAGAAATCTAAGGCATCATTGTCTAAGCACATATTAAACTTCTTTGAAACTTACAAATGAGGAACTTATCATGATCTTTTTTAATTATCAAATAGGGTCGTTTGTTTTAAAATACAATGACCATTACTTTTTTTTTTTTTTTAAGAAAAGAACATTGTTTGCTTACATTTGTTAAATCACATGAAAATGACAATAAAACGACGATATATTTCAACATTAATGACATATAAAAGTGAAATATTCACAAAATATTAACAGGTTATCAAGGACCTATTTACATGATTCACAAAACATAATTATGGTATCAAGGACCTATTTACATGATTTACAAACATAATTGTGGTACACAATATAAGTAATGGCCAACAATGAGTCGAGTTTGTAAGTCGAAAGAAAGATTGTTAGAGCAGAAAGTAAGACCAACTAAGTACATGTGCATTTCATATTATTTTGAACCATGGAAATGTCGTCGGTCGATGGAAATTATTGTTGGCTATACTCGTCATAGAAGATACTGTTGGTTGCTAGATAAGGTCACAAACAATTGTTGCAAATCGACATACAAGGTAGTCGACGGTGGCTGTCAATTGTCGTATATGGTCGTCGGTTGCCGGAGAAGGTCATCAGAGGTGGTGATTGTTGGTTGTCGAAGAAGGTTATCGGTTGCCAAAGAAGGTTGTCGGTCGTCGGAGGTGGTCATCGGGCGTTGGAGATGGTCACCTATTGTCGAAAATGGTCATCGAAAGTGGTTTTTAGTCATCAGAGATGGTCACTAGTCATCGGAGATGGTCGTCAGAGGAGGTTTTTAGTCGTCGAAAGTGGTCATCGTTCGCCGGAGATGGTCGTCGAAAGTGGTCATCGGCCGTCAGCGATGGTCATCGGTTGTTGAAGAATCTGTGATAAAATATGTTAATAGGGTTACTGTACAAGTCGGTGGAGTTAATATCATAAGTCGGCAGAGTTGAGTTGAGTTAGTTTATCTATAGGTCAAACGGTAAATTGGGTTTAAAACCAACCTAACTCAACTCAACTCAAGGAGCCAAACCCCCCCTAAATGAGACGGTTAGAGATACCCGCCCGCTTAACACACTTCTATAACTGTGAGCTTAACGAGAGATTTAATGAGAGTTAAACCACTAATTTAGGAAATTTGGGAGGATTTACTGAAATTTGTTTTATGGATTAACAGAGGGAGACCTTGCTTCAGCTTTCTTCTTTAAAGTAATGCAGAAAATTCCTAATATAAACCTAATTTTAGTCATAATTACAAGTCTTCAATGTTTAAGTAATTAAATTTGTCGTCCCATTATTTTAATGTTAATTTTTGCTTAAGTGTGTTTAATTTAGATAAAACTCAACTTATTTTCTAGTTACCAATTGAGTTCATTGAGAATTAGATTGCGTTTAGTTTAATTTCAGTGCTAATCTCTGCGGAAACTATTAGAATCACTTATCACTACTTGTAACTAATGTGTGCACTTGTACATTTCTGAGTATTTATTCTTGCTTAATTAAGAAACATATTAGAAAGCAACATTCACAAGTATATAAATTTAAATGGATCGTAATTATATTTAAATCATTGTAATCATTAAAATTTAGTTCAAAAAACCTACTCCTTACAAATTTTATGTTTTATTCCTGATATAATTTTAATGAAATTTTAAGCTTTTTACTTCCCTGGGACAACTAAAGAAATTTGTTGAATGAGAAATTTTAGTCCATCTCAAATTGATAAGTATAATTAGTAACAAAATTATAAATAATTAAATTTTAAACCAAGTATAAATTTACAAGTTTCTCAGATTTTAATTTGAATGACAAAATAACTAAATTTAGTTCGGTCGAATTGGTTCACATGGAATTTAGGTTAAAGTCAACAAAATTCAAGTTCAAATGTCCAAGCCCAAAGCTAACAAAGTCTAAAGTCCAATGGATTGGTCTCAAAAAGTCGTTAAAACTCAAGCCAATATGCTCATAAAAAGCTTTAGGTTAAAATATCATTTTGGGCCCTGTATTTTAAACCTTGTTCTATTTTGTTCCCTATATTTTCAAATGCTCAATTTTAGTCTATGTACTTTCAATAAAACTTAAAATGGTCCCTATTATTAGTTTATTGTTAATTTTTCTTTAAAAAAATTAGTCTCTATTAGCTTTTCGTATACAAATTTTGAAGGTATGTTCACATTGTGTCTTTTCTTATATTGAAATTATTATTATTATACTTATTTAACCAACTATGATAAAAATTAACTTCAAACTTATCATAAGAACCAATTTTAAGCTTTCCTGAAAGTACAGGGACTAGATTGGACATTTGAAAAGTACATGAACCAAAATAGAATAAATTTCAAAGTTCAAGGAGCAAAATGATATTTTAACCAAAGCTTTATAAATGGAGAAGCTCTCATTTATTTAAGGATTCAGAAATCAAACTCTCAAAAACTCTCAAAAACGACATGAGAACTCAATAAGGAGAATTAGAGTAAAGAACGTCATAAGTCTTTCTGAAGTTTTTGAACGTTGAACAGTTCTCAAAGATTAAAATCAATTTAAGGCTCTAAAGATGAATCTTCAACCTCGAAAACAAGTTGAACATTTAAGAACAAATTATAAAGGCTACGAGACAAATGTACATTTGAGGGGAGGAATCAAAAGATCAAATATTTTACTCCACAGCCCGTTGATTTTACGTATCTTATTTCTTTGTTAAAACTGTTGGGAGTGCGACCAAAGTCCCACATCGGCTAGAGAAGGGGAAGATCATGGGTATATAAGTGAGGGATAGTATCTCCATTGGTATGAGGCCTTTTGGGTGAAACCAAAAGCAAAGCCATGAGGGCATGTGCCCAAAGTGGACAATATCATACCAATGTGGAGATATGTGGAGGGTCGTTATCCCTAACAGTGGTATCAGAGCCATGCCCCTGAGCCGAGCCTTGAAGTGTAGTCATGGTGGAGATCCGTGGTAGAGAGCTCTATCGGATAGGCGGTGTCCTCCGGGTATAGGAGTTGGCCAGGATAAGAGCTAGGCGGATGGATGACTATTTGAGGGGAGGCCCAATTGGTACTTTGTTCGAGGGGAGGATTGTTGGGAGTGCGACCAAAGTCCCACATCGGCTAGAGAAGGGGAAGATCATGGGTATATAAGTGAGGGATAGTATCTTCATTGGTATGAGGCCTTTTGGGTGAAACCAAAAGCAAAGCCATGAGGGCATGTGCCCAAAGTGGACAATATCATACCAATGGAGGGTCGTTATCCCTAACAGACAAGTGGTATCAGAGCTTTAGGTTTGTAGTTTCTTGAGTTTCTGAGTATGCTCTGTGGTTGCAGCATTGTCTGAGCTTCCACATCAGAAAAGATTTTTTGAAACGGGTTATAGTTGTTCACTATTTGCAGATTCACTAGGAGGGAAGCAGATATGTCAAGCTTTATGAGTCAAGTAAAGATTGATGTGGAGAAATTTGACGGAAAGATGAACTTTGGCTTGTGGCAAGTGCAAGTCAAAGATGTGCTGATACAATCTGAGTTATACAAGGCTTTGAAGGGAAGACCAAGTTGTGGTGTTCCTGAAAGGTTAAGCGGTGATGGTGATCCAAAGAGAGTCCAAAGGGTGGTTCCAAAGAAAGGTTCTAAGACGTCTAGCATGACAATCTGGAATTGGAAGAAGAAGAAAGACTTCGTGCAAAAGAAAGGTTGCTGGAAAGGCAGGCCGTTTGGACACATGAAAAAAAATTGTCCTAACAGAGCAAGTTCGTCAAAAGGCTCTGGGTCGGATGCTAACATGGTCTCTCTCGTCAGGGGAGATGGTGACATCTTCTGAAGAAAGACAGAATTCATCCTTATGGTATGTCCGCTTTGCCATGATAGAGGATGTGATGTTAGCGGTTCCACAAGTTTGCACACGGGCATTGACTTGGCGGCTATGCAAGGTGTGTGGTGGAAGTTATGTCGATGGCTGAAGAACTTCCGGGTGAGCCAAGTAGGTGGAAGTTGCACCATAAATTTCAGCTGGGTATATCGGCATGTGACGAAAAAGAAAAGTCTTGGGAGGTGGCATTCCAAGTGGTCTACTTTTATGGTGAAGTAGGTTATAATTCTCTGTGTTGAGGATTATGATTGTCGGTAAAGACAATGATGCAACAATGAGATGTGGATTCTTCAAATATCTTGCCAAGGTGGAAATTGTTGGGTTTTTGGCAATATATTGGAAGTGAAATTGTCCCACATCTGAAAGGTGCATGAAAGTGATGGGCTTCTGGCACTATAAAAGGAGTCTATGGCTTTGGTTTCAAAGCATCCCAGTTAGAAACACTTTAAGCTTGGTGTACTAGCTCTAGTTAAATTTCCTCTTTATATTCTCTGGTCTGAGAGTGAGAAAAGGGTGTGAGTGGTATAAGCTTTGGAAGAGTGTTTTTGTAATTGGGGTCGGGGAGAGAATTCTATGTGATTGTAACAATTTTTCACATAGTGGAATTTCTTTCTGTTCGTGGTTTTTTTTCTCCGGGTTTGGAGCTTTTCCACGTAAGTTCTTGTGTCTCTTATTTTGTTGTTATCTTTTAATTTCTCAGTTTATTTCTGCTTATTCCTAGTGGTGGGAGGTTTTTTTCCCAACAAGATATTGTTGGGAGTGCGACCAAAGTCCCACATCGGTTAGAGAAGGGGAAGATCATGGGTATATAAGTGAGGGATAGTATCTCCATTGGTATGAGGCCTTTTGGGTGAAACCAAAATCAAAGCCATGAGGGCATGTGCCCAAAGTGGACAATATCATACCAATGTGGAGATATGTGGAGGGTCGTTATCCCTATCAGTGGTATCAGAGCCATGCCCCTGAGCCGTGATTAATAGAATCCTCGGGTGCCGAACAAAAGAGGCGAGCCTTGAAGTGTAGTCATGGTGGAGATCCGTGGTAGAGAGCTCTATCGGATAGGCAGTGTGCTCCAGGTAAAACGAGTTGGCCTGGACTGGCGGTGTCCTCCGGGTATAGGAGATGGCCAGGATAAGAGCTAGGCGGATGGATGACTAGGAGATAGTATCTCCATTGGTATGAGGCCTTTTGGGTGAAACCAAAAGCAAAGCCATGAGGGCATGTGCCCAAAGTGGACAATATCATACCAATGTGGAGATATGTGGAGGGTCGTTATCCCTAACAAAAACCTGGTGTGAACAAAATTAACATTAACATTAAATTTTACCGGTTAAACATATAATTTAATCTTAATATTTGTTTCCGTCTTCAATTTCATCCCAAAATTTTTAAAAGACCAAATATACCATTTAGTCCTCAATGTTTGAACAATCTTTTAAAGTACTTTTAATATATTGATTTTTTTTTCATAACATCTTAGCGTCTATTTGGGGCACAACTTATAATAATTTGTGCAATACTCTGCACCTAAATATCATTTGTTTACATAAAAATCTAATAGCATTCTTATATAGAACCAAACACAGTCATCTTATTTCCAAGTATTTATTATCCTCAGACATCTTATTCTTACGCATTTATTATCCATAGACATCCAATAAAACCCTAAATCAAACGGCCCCTTAATATCACAACACATTGAAATTAAGCAGTACTTATGTTGTATGGTCGAGATACATATTATTAATTGAGTTAAAAATATATTTAACTCGTTGAAAACGACATCTCACTCATCTATTAAAAAAACATATATTCGTTTCATATGACTAGATAGGAAGTAACTTACTCGACCTAAAAATGCTTGTTAGATAAAACTTACTCGTTGAAATATGTTAATCGACTAATAATATTGACAATGTGTCATAAAAACATTATTTTAAAATTCCATATATCATCATTCTTTTAGTATTTAATGATTGCAACTATTTTGTTGGAAAAATCAACATACATAAATGATGAGATTGAAATTTTAAAAGATTAGATATCAATAGGAAAAACATCCAAATATTAAGATCGGACTAAGTTATATATTTGTTCCTTTCAAAATTTTCAATTTTATTCCTGATGTGTTGAAAATTTTCAAAATCTCAAGGTTGGTTGTCACTTAAATATTTTACTAAAATTGATGTGTAAATTTAAAAGGTTTTTTTTAGTGAGATTGTCAATGATTAGTATTATCATAGCACATTTATAATAATGGGTTTATTTTATATTAAAACAAATCAATTTGGATCTAGTGAGTTAATATAAACCAAATCCTATGAACGAACACACACATATGTGTGTGGCCATATTTCATTTAATTTAGACATGTCAATCAAATTAATTTATAAAATGTATTTTGATGTCATAAATCATCATTGAGACCATAAGTTTTAACTCGAACTTAATTAAAATGAAATTCGTGCATAAATGATAGAAAATGAAAAGTTTTAAAGGATTATATTACTGGCAAAATTTTTTTTTTACAAAAAAACTTAATTATTATAGACCATATTATAAATTTAGCAAAATCTATATGGTGTATAAATCCAAACCAAGAGATAGGAAGAGGGAATAATTTTTGAAGACCTATGGTCTTGGCATTTGTATATATTCATATATATCAAATTATGAGAAAAATGATTTGGAAGAGAATCCAAAGTGGGCTAGTTAACATATATATCAAATTATGAGAAAAATGATTTGGAAGAGAATCCAAAGTGGGGTAGTTTAGGGCTTATTTGATAGGTAATCTAGATTCTATTTTATGTTTTCGGAATTATATGAGTTCGGTAAATATGTGTTTAGCAGATGTATTTTCGAAAATTGTTCTGAATTTTGTGATCTAAATAGTGGAAATTTTGAAAACAACATTTTTATATTTTCAGTGTATCTATATTTTAAAATTTTAAAATGCAGAATTATATTAAAAAGGATAAAAAATTTAATAAACATAGTATTTCATGGTATAAACTCAATTTATCTTTGTTAAATTAAAATATGTATAATATAATATATTATAAATTATATGATATTGTGAAATAGTTGGGTTGCCTAAGTGGTCACCGGATGGTCGTCAAAAGTAATTTTTGGAGTGGTCGACAACAGTGGAGTCAAGTAGTTAAGTTGTTGGTGGTGGTTGTTGGGTTGTTGGGGTCACTGGGGTAATCACGAGAGTGGTCGAGTCGTAGGAGGGGTTGCGCGGTGTGGTTGTCAGGTGGTCGTCAGCAATGGTCGAGTTGTCTGGGCGGTTGGTATCAATAGTTGTTTTGTGACCAGGTTGCTAAGGTTGTTGGATCGTCGAATGGGTGCTTGCAATAATTAGGGAGTGGTTGGGTCGTTGGGATAGTCAGGGTAGCTCACTGGTAGGAGTGGTAGAGGTCTGATAGCACACAAAATGTGCTATCCTTAGGCTTAATTATTGCTAGTTTTATGATGATTTCAGGCTTAATTTTTCTCCATTACCCAGGACAGTATTGTTCACTCTTACCCTTATACTTAATTTATGCTTAATTCTGCAAACATTGGGGACAATGTTTAGTTTAAGTTTGGGGGTGGGATGTGTTTATTTGTGTTTATTTGTTGTGACTGTCCTGAGTATGTGCTCTGAATTGTTAATTGATCTTTTACATGAATAATGAGTATGATAGCCTAGGATGAGATATATTTGAAAATCTTTGTGATTCTGCTGAAACCTGAAAGCATGACATGAATTTGAGTTAATTTAAAAATTTTCTTGAGTTTTTCCTGCATTATATGCACATAGCCTGTGTTCCTATAGTTTTGAAATGCTTAGAACAAAGTTATTAGGTTTAGAAGTTTGATGTCACCTCGATAGGTCTGAAAACTGATTTGAGAGTTAAACTGCAAGATAGGGTGAATGACAGTATAAAGTGCATGATCTATATAATATGTGCATTAGGTGAAAAAGTTTATTTTTGTTGTTTGTTTGTTAAAAATATTCGTGAGGACAAAAAGAGCTACCTTCACTGTGATCAGTTAGGCCACTCATTGAGCGAGTGCTCTCGGTAAGGGTCCCTGCAGTGGATGTGTGAAAGCTAGTGTCCTTGCACAAAAAAAAAAAAAGAAGAAAATAGAAAAAGTGGCATCAAAAGAGTGATTAAGTGCTGAGTAAAGTTGTTTATTTCTTGAATGTGGAGAGCCTCAAAGATTAGTAATTAAGACTAGTGTAGGGGGAAGTTGAATGGAGAACCTAATAAAGTTGATCCGGGCTTAGTAAAAATGAAGGGAACATAGGCTAATCACACACACACGTAGGAACACTTAGGAAAAGTTTTAAAATTACTTGTTGAATTGTTATGTTTAAGTGTTTCCTGTGATTGCAAAATATTCTCTTAAATCTTTGAGGCTTGAATCAAATGTATGTTTAAGAACAACCTAATGTTTAACTCTGTTTTTGCTCGGGACTAGCAAAAGTTTAAGTTTGGGGGTGTTTGATAGCACACAAAATGTGCTATCCTTAGGCTTAATTATTGCTAGTTTTATGATGATTTCAGGACTTTTACGTGGTTAATTTATTCAATTTCAGGTTAAGAGCTTAAACGGAGCTATTGGAGACAAATTGGATCACTCGGGATCAAAACGAGGCTATTTGCAGCTAAAGATAACATCAATTGGAAGAAAAAGAACTAATCCAAGCATGATGACCCGAGGTGATGGCGTTGCAACGCCATGCTTGCTGTTTAAAGGCTTTGAAGACTCCAGGCGATAGCGTTGCAACTCTGCCTTAGGGCGTTGCAACGCTATCTCGATTAGAAGCCACGCGTGAGAAGCCGCACATAGGGTGTTGCAACGCTGCCTCGCAGCATCGCAACACCATTTCGACAAGGAGCGCGCGCGTTAGGGTAGCGGCGTTGCAACGCCATCGATTATTTCCATATCTGCCAGCCGCCTAGGGTACAGCGTTGCAACGCTGTCCCTAGCGTTGCAACGCTGCACCTATTCCTTCTATAAATACAACATGATGCAATTGAGCAAAGGGGAGCACAATTTGGTAGAGTTTTGCCCTAAATTCGAAATACACCTTGTAAGAAGGGAGAAAAGAGTGATTTTGAGAGCCAAAGCATTCGTAGAGGTTCGAGATCGAAGACGGGAGCTCGGAGACGAAGGACCGACATCGACACCTAAGTTTATTTCTCTTTCTTTCAATTTGTAATAGCGTTCTAAGACGTTTTCTACTTGTTTAGTTTGTTTTTCATGTGATTTAGAGTAGCTAAACATTGTAGTAGGATTTGATTTATTTGTTAGGACTTTATTACAATATATTGAAGCATGTTTTGTTCTTATTTTTGGCCATTCGCTCTGCACTCTTTAATTCGTTGATTCAAGTGGACTCGAGAGATAAAGCTTGAATTAGAGCAAAATTGTCAAAACCCTTAGTAGTCTGGCACGAGAGTGACTTAGAATTCTTAGGGAAACACTTAAAGAAGTTGCTTAATGCCATGCATGTTGTAGGTTCGTATGGAGACTATGAATTCTATTGCATGTGTGAGGCTCATTAAGAACCGAGAGGTTTTCTTGAGTAATTTACTTCTTGTTTATAAATTCATCTCATGAGGTCAATGCATGTGTAGTTAGGTTATTAACTTGTAAAATCACTTCCTTTAATTCTATCAATTCGTGTCTCCAAATGTTTGTTTGTTTGGTTGTCTTGTTCGTCAAACACCTATCCATGTTTTGTTGCTTTAGCTTAATTTGAGAATTAGTATCTTAGTACTTAATTAATCTAGAAACCCATTCCCGAGGACGATACTTGGACTCATAAATCACTATACTAAAATTTGACCCGTACACTGCGGTATTGCAATATTAATTTTACGCAACAAGGTCACAAGGGGTGATTATTAGAGTGGTCTCCAAAGTTATTATCAGAGTGATCGTCAATGGTAGTCAGTTCACCGGAGTGATCATCGGAGTTGTTGCGGGTGGCGGTTTCCAAGTGGTCATTGAAATTGTTGCCAGAGTGACCATGCAGTGGTGGTCATTAGAGTGGTCATCGAAGTTGTCACTAGCGGTGGTTGTTGGAGTGGTCACCAATGGTAAGTCATGGTGAGCGGAGTAATGTGAAGACATTTTGATCTTTGCATATATCTTGAAAATTTGGTAGGGATTACAAGTTAAACACTAAAAATATTTTTCTAAAATTTGATTTTAAGTATTTCTCTCCAAATGATCATTTCGAGTACTGGTTAAACTCAAGTTTTACAAAAATGACTTTTTTTTTTTCAAAATTAAACATTTAGAAGTTAAACTTTGATTCTTATTCCTTCCACTAAAAATAAGAAAAACCGACGAAATAATCAGAATAGGAAACTAAAGTTGCTCTTTTTCTATTCTCTTCCTTTTCTTTTCTTTCTTTCTTTTTTTTTAAAGTTCATCTCCCCCTTGGTTTTTATTTAGCATAAGTATAAAAATATAAAAGAATTTTAAACTATAGTTTTAGTACGACAAAAATAATAGTGCAAGTAAAATAAGAAAAAAAATCCTTTTTCATAAGTCAATTTTAACTTCGAGGTCATAATTTCATTAAAATTTGAACTTTAAATAAGGGATAAAATTAATACTATCCATATTGCAAACATTACACATGTAAATGCCCAGTGCACATGTCACTTTAATACCCATGCCAAGTGGCAAATCCTCCATAGCCAAAGTGTCATCTATGTATCCAATATTTGTCAATGCTTAGTGTCCAAATGTACCAACTCATCGTTGTTAAATTGTCATTTGATGGATCATGTAAGATATACCATTGGTGAAAAACTCTCCAATTTACTTTCTTCTCCTCCACTTTCTTTTTTATTTGTTTATTTAATTTTGCCAAGCAAGTCCACTATCTTTTCTTATATTATTAATATTATTATTATTATTATTATTATTATTATATATTTTGGTAAAGTTTTGGTGCCCGATTTTGCCCTCAATTTTGACAACACGTTATCAGCACGAAGCTCTGCCGGTTTTTCAACTAAAGGTAAGTCTTATAGGTAAGCCATTTTTTTTTATTTTACACATTTGGTTTATGTCAAATTTCTAATATAAATATATAATATTATTTTGATAGTATTATTATGAGAAACCTTATAAAGCTAGAATTTGTGACCCTGGATATTAATGGAAATAGCTACTTGTCATGGGTCCTTGACACTAAGATTCATTTAGATTCCATGAATCTTGGATAAACAATTAAAGAAGGAAATGATGCATCAAATCAAAAAAAAGCAAAAACCCTGATCTTCCTTCTCGATCATTTTCACGAGGGATTGAAAATGGAGTATCTTACCGTAAAAGATCCCTACATTCTATGACAAGGTTTGAAAGAAAAGTACGATCATCAAAAAACAGTTATTCTTCCAAAAGCTCGTTATGATTGGATGCACATGAGGTTACACGACTTCAAATCAGTAAGTGAATATAATTCCGTATTATTCAGAATTAGTTCAAAATTAAAATTATGCGAAGAAAAGATTACTGATGTTGATATGTTAGAGAAGACATTTTCCACTTTTCACATCTCGATTATGCTCCTGCAACAACAATATCAAGAGAAGGGTTTTACAAAATATTCTGAACTTATCTCATGTCTTCTCGTTGTTGAACAAAATAACGAGTTATTGATGAAAAATAACGAATCCACCAACTGGAGCAACACCATTTCCTGAAGTGAATGTTGTGAATTTCAATAATCGTGGTCGAGGTCGTGGTTGTGGTCGAGGTCGGGATCGCGGTAGAGAAAGAAATACCTATTTTCGTGGTGGGCATTGTAATTTTAAGAAACTCACACGAAGTGATGATCATAAAGGAAAGACTCCACAAGATAGGAGTTCGAAAGGTGATGAACATAAATGTTTTCGGTGCGGAATGACTGGGCACTGGTCACGTACCTATCGTATGTCAAAACACCTTGTTGATCTTTATCAAGCTTCCCTGAAGGAAAAGGAAAAAGAGAAGAATGTGGAGGTAAATCTTGTCATTCAAGAAGATGATGTGTTTGACCCCTCCAATATGATGCATCTTGATGTGGTTGATTATTTTGAATCTCCTGGAGAGAAAATTGATGCAATCAAACAAGTAGAGGATGCTTTGTATGAAGATATATGATTAAGTACTGCTTGTAATTCTAGTATGTTTTTTTTGTTATTGTATATATATTTAAGACTCTTCTTTTCCTATCAATGAAGAAATATGGGCAATTTCAATATATTGAGTAACTCGAAAAATGAGCAATGAGGATTTATGTCTGGCAAACTGCGCAACTACGCACACGATACTCATAAGTATAAAATATTTTACTATATTAACAATGTTGGAGGTTCTGCAAATCTAATTGAAGGTTTTGGAAAAGCAAGCTTTATTTTGCTTAAAGGAACAAGATTTACAATTAATATTGCTCTGTTCTCTAGCAAATCAAAAAGAAACTTATTGAGTTTCAAAGATATACGTAACAATGATTATCATGTTGAAACTTATCATAAAAATAATATAGAGTGTCTCCATATCACATCTATTGTTTCACATGAAAAACGTATATTAGAAACTATGTCTGCTTTTTCTTTTGGATTATATTATACTCATATACGAGCAATCGAAAGTTATGCAACAATGAACCAGAAGTTCATGAATCCAGAAATATTCAGTGTTTGGCATGATCGACTGGGTCATCTAGGATCGATAATGATGAGAAAAATTATTGAGAATTCACACGGGCATCCTTTAAAGAACCAGAAGATTCTTCAATCCAATGAGTTGTCATGTGATGCTTGCTCTCAAGGGAAATTAATTATTAGACTATCACTAGCTAAACTGGGATTGAATCATCTGCATTTTTAGAGTGAATTCAAGGTGATATTTGTGGACCTATTAACCCACCAAGTGGTCCATTTAGATATTTTATGGTATTAATTGACGCATCCAGCAGATGGTAACATATATGCTTATTATCAAGTCGAAATCTTGCATTTGTAAGATTACTTGCTCAAATAATTAAGTTAAGAGCACAATTTCCTGATTATACAATTAAGACCATTCGACTTGATAATGCTGGTGAATTTACATCCCAAACTTTTAATAATTAATGTATGTCAATTGGGATAAGTGTTGAACATCCTGTAGCCCACGTTCATACACAAAATGGTCTAGCAGAATCATTTATAAAACGTTTGCAACTAATTGCAAGACCATTGCTTATGAGAGTTAAACTTCCTACATCGGCCTGAGGTCATGATATTTTACACGCTACATAGGCCAGTAGCCTATAATAAATATTCCCCTATGCAATTAGTTTATGGCTAGCAGCCAAATATATCCCATCTGAGAATTTTTGGATGTGCAGTATATATTCCAATTGCTCCACCACAACGTACTATGATGAGCTCTCAAAGGAGGTTAGGAATATAAGTTGGATATGATTCCCCATCAATTATTAAATATCTTGAACCCCTGACGGGTGATGTATTTACTGCACGATTTGTTGATTGTCATTTAAATGAAACAAATTTTCCAACATTAGGGAGAGGAATTAAGAAGTTGAAAAAAGAAATTACATGGAATGCATCATTATTATCTCATTTAGATCCTCATAGAGATCAATGTGAACTTGAAGTCCAAAAGATAATTCATTTGCAAATATAGCAAATCAATTACCAGATACATTCACAGATGCTAAAAGAGTGACTAAATCATATATACCAGCAGCAAATTCTCTATCAAATATTGATATCCCAAAGGAACAAGTTGTCAATAATGAGTCTGGAGCACGCCAGAAGCGTGGTAGACCAATGAGTTCCAAAGATAAAAATCCTCGAAAAAGAAAAGTAGTTGAGAATCAAAATGATTCAATGAAAAGTATGGATGTTCCAGAAGAAATCTAGAATACAACACTCAAAAGAGTATTGATGAAAATCAAACGCTTGAGGATAATAATGAAAGTTCTATAAACTATGTTACAATAGGAAAGAGATGGAACCGAAATGATGTTATTGTTGACAACATTTTTGCTTATAATGTTGCTCACGATATTATTCATGAAAGTGACGATTTTGATCCAAAATCTATCGAAGAATGTAAACGTAGAAAGGATTGGTCGAAGTGGAAAGAAGCAATCCAAGCAGAGTTGAACTCACTTTCAAAACATGAGGCTTTTAGACCAGTAGTCCCGATATCGAAAAACGTCAAACCTGTGGGATATAAATGAGTATTTGTAAGGAAAAGAAATGAAAAGAATGAAGTCACAAGATATAAAGCGAGACTTGTTGCACAAGGATTCTCGCAAAGGTCTGGTATTGATTATGAGGAGACATATTCTCCTGTGGTGGATGCAATAACGCTAAGATATTTGATCGACCTGACTGTATATGAAAAACTTGATATGCATCTAATGGATGTAGTCACGACATATTTATATGGATCTCTAGATAATGACATTTATATGAAAATCCCGAAAGAATTTAAAATACCAGAAACATATCACTACAACAAAAACTAGTTTTCTTGATGCTTATAAAATGTCGAATTTTGCTTTACTTGACGTTTATCAAACCGTCAAGGAATCCACCATCAAGAATAATACACAATACTTGACACTTATAAAGTGTTATGTATAGTCTTTTTTTACGCTTATAACGTGTCATTTTGAACATACAATCTTGACACTTTTTATTCGTCAAATGTAGTTTTATCTTGACTTTGAAAAATTGTCAAATTTATGTTAATACTTGACGTTTTCTCTGTGTCAAAAATAGGTTTATCTTGACATTGCAGAAATGTCAAATAAAAGTTACTTGACGATTGAAATGTGTCAAATATAAGTTTATCTTTGTAGTCCTAAAACGTCAAATTGAAGGTAAACCTTGACAATTGTAAAGTGTCAAATGTAATGTTCTTTTTTGACGTTTGAAAAATGTCAATTTGAATGAAATCTTGACACATTATACATGCTTGTTGGTTAGTGATTTTATTTTTCAATCAATTATTCCCTAAAATCTGGAATTTTCTGCATTACATTCAAATAAATTATATTCAAGATGTATGAAATAAAGTTCCATCAATAATACCCACAAAAATTCAAATCTTCTTCCCATATGAACAATTCTAAAATGACAAGAAAGTACAACCTCCAACATTAGTAATTTCCATCATGGTTATACATTCAAAATGTCAAACTACAGTTATCTCCACCATATATGTTCAAACACTAATCATCTCCACCATAGTTAGTCAATCTATGGGTCCTAGCCTGAACAACATTTACACAAAAAAATATTTGGTAGTCATCCAAAAAATGTGACTATCAATCCTATCTCAAGCAAAACATCTATACAAAAAAATGTGACTGTCAATCCAAAGTAGTATCCACCCAAAAATTGACATGAACAATCAAAAGTAGTGTTCACCCAAAAAATGTGACTACCTCATTTACACAAAAAAAAAAAGAATATTTGGCACCTTCATATGTAACCACCTAAAAAATTGACATGAACAATCGAAAGTAGTATCCATCCAAAACTTCATCATATGTATCCACCCAAAAATTCAGCCCACTCCACTCGCACTTCATCTAACTCCGGTTGTGAGTATGCTTTTCTTGTATCAATCTACAAACAATAAAAGTCAAATATTATAATAAATAATGTTTGTCAAGTTTAACAATTGGAATGCAAACTAAATAACATACCGAATCTGTGACTACGATGCTTCCTTTTGTCATGATATCCCTCATATATCTCATGACATAATACCCACATTCAACATTTCCCACCTGTAAAGGGCACTGCAATACAAAAATAAAAAACTTATGATACACGCACTAAACGTGGTCATATATAATAGAATAAAATAAGTTTAAATACTTGTCTTCACTGTTTTCCATAATATCGATTTTCAAGTTTTTTTCAAGTTCTACTGAGATCGAAAAATTGATATTGCCCTGAGTTCGCAAAAAAAAAAACAAAAAAAGTTTTCAATGAAGTGTAATGATAATACAAAACTAAAAAAAAAAAGTTAAAGAAAAGGAATTAATTTACATATCTATTACATTTTTTATATCTCCTCGAGAACTTATTCTTAATGAGTCGAGATAATAAACCATATCATCGTGAGCATTAATCATAACTAGTGCCCAATGACCACATAAAAATTAACAACTAGTTAGCAAGTTTGATACGTCTATATGCAATTAAGTTTAAAGTAAGTAAAACTTCTATGTACCCTGGGTTATAAGGAGCAACAATTAATTGATTTTCCTCGGAAGTCACGAGTCTACTACAAAGATTGCGAGCTCTAATTTCTGCAGTGCTTGGTCGACTAGATAGAACAGATGGGTCTACAAAAATATATTGTGAAACTTGTTTTGACTCAACAAAGTATGAGTATATATACCTAGAAAAGATTAGACTCATACTTAATAAATGCATAAAATAAGCTTAGTCACTAAATATGTTAAAATTGTAAACGAAAAAAGAGTTTACTTGCATCATGTAAGCCACCATCGATAGTGTTTTAACTTGTTGCATAGTGCAAAAGTCAATTATATCTTCACGCAAGACATAACTCCTTCGACTTATTCCATAAAAACCAGCAGGCAGTTGATAGGAAATACTCGTTTGATTGTCCATTACCTTTTCAGCAAATCTAATAATAGATTTCAAAGATATTGGCAAATTACCTTGTAACAGACCAACAACTTCTTTGTCCTTAGCAATCTTCTTTGAAGTTTCCTCCTAACACAAATATAAGATATAAGACATAAGACATAAGACATTTACCTTATGCTGGATAAACTTAATTACCTTAGCAATCTTCTTTTGGCATTCATCCTTGATGTCCTCCAAATGTTGACTACTGTCACTCACCACCAGAATCCTAGCATCTTGATCATTGTCTTTCTCCTTGATATCCTCACCTTGTTGCTCCTTGATACCTTGACCTTGAGCTCGTTGATATCCTCACCTTGAAACTCCTTGATACCCTCACCTTGAGGCTCGTTGATACCCTCACCTTGAGGCTCCTTGAAGCTACTTGCATCTTTACATTGCAACTTTATCTTTATCTTCGTAACCTCCATGTGTTGACTAGTTGTGGCGCTCTCCTTCAAGATCTTTGCAGTTTTACCTTTGTCATTCTTCTGAATATATATTATTTTGATTATGAGTAATGATTCAACCGTACAAAAATTTAAAATAATAAAGTTTAAATAAACTTCTTCATTTACCTTTTTTTATTTCCCGTTTATCTCGATGTTCATTCTCATACGTCAAAAATTGCTTGGAGCAACTTCCATGTTCAGATGTTGGTGTAGATCGTGTCTTCTGAATTTGATCTTCCAATTCTCTAACACGGTGACGAAGTGCTCATTCTCATGAACAATTTCTTTGTTTTTATTCACATCTTGTTTCGATCTACGTTTCACCGTGTGGAAGTAAGTTGTAGGTGTGACAAAGCCACTAACCCCACGTACACGCTCATTATATTCTGGGATGCCCAAAGCATGAGTTAAAATATCATTTGGAGAGGGGCACATGCTGGAAAGTGAACCCACATTCTTCGAGATCTCGTCCTAAAGAAAATTAGGAAATACTATTAGTTTAGATAGTTAATGGACCATCAACCTAACATACACATCCATATAAAATTTGTCTTACAATTCGAGTGGCTACTTCCTGGACATTCTCATCGACATATTCGCCTTTTTTATTTGTTCGAGCCTTCTTCCACAAACTAGCTCGGCTTAAGTCACTTTCATTTGAAGAATTTTTCTTCTACATTTAAACAAAAGAAACAGTTAGAAACGTAATGAATTCAGGAAAATTGACAACATAAACTGATATTCTTACCATCTTCTCAACAAGATTAGCATAACCTTTCCATGAAAGTCGATGATTATACTTATTCTTAGCCCGACACTCTTTTTGTAAGGTTCTGATTTTATACACAAATGTCATAATTACGTATGACAATGACATCAAAGGTATAGATAATAATAACAATCGATATATTAAAAAAAACTTTCATACCTCAAACTCTAAATTCAATCTCGAGCTTACAAACTGACCCCAAGTACTTTGATCGATGTAAGAGTATATTGCTGGTGGAGTTAGCAAAAGTTCAGGCTCATTCTTAAATGACATAATATGTCTTGTTGTTAACCAACTTTTGAACTGACGAAATTCTATGCCTGCAGTTTTAAGAATATCTTTTCTAGATCTACCATCAATGATAAAGGCAACCTAAACATAAAAAGACTTGGTCATTTTTAAAGAAAAAGTATATATAACTCTTCAATATCATCAAGTGGAAACATATACGTACCTCGACCATATTATATAGTTTATCCTTCAACTCATTAGGCACACACTTCCAAGATGCACATGTGATCGAGATATGATAATGCACGCATGCCCCAATAAAAGAATGTAACTTAGCTCCATTGCGATCAATGGGTATTCCATCTTCATTGTATTCCACTAACTTCTTATCTCCTGCACTCCTAATGTGTGTTACATCGAACAAAATAGTAGACACTCGTCGTCTTTTCTTTTTATCAGGTGTTCCATCTTACTTAACACCCACGTTCTTGTCATCTACTCCAGGTGCAGGTTCAACTTCATCAAGTTTTAAGTCTTTGTCACTTACATCAGCAGGCTCCAAGTGGTATAAAAATTAGACTGTCAAACAACTGTAAGAAAGTATTAGTATAATAACATTAAGAAGACAAATTAAAGAAGATGAATAAGATAGAGTCGAAAATCTTAATAGCTAACCATCACGAACCCAACCAATAATGTTATTTAGGAATCCATGTGCCTTCACCATCTACTCGTACATATGTTGAGATGTTCTCATCCAAGTCATTACTTCTATCAATATTTGGCATATCACTAGGTATTCCTTGACAATGTAGTATTGTATCTCCAAATTTGTCATCATTATTTTGATCTTCAAAGTTTTTTTTATGGTGGAGTAAGCACAATTGACCATCTAACATCACTTGGATCCTCAACATAAAATACTTGTCTTGCTTGGGTGGCTAGAATAAAAGAATCAGACTTGTGACCTATTCTATTTAATTCAACTAACACAAAACCCAGTTCATCGATTTTGACACCATTGTTATTCTCAATCCAATCACATTTAAACATGGCAACATTAAATATATTATAATTTAGTTCCCAAATCTCTTGTATCACTCCATAAAATGACATATCTCCAATGATAGGATTTTTATCTTTCGAGCTTGATACTTGCATCGTTTTTGCAACTAAGCTAACTCCACTATTTTGTGTTGTTCGATCCTTTTCACAAGACTTTGTGTGATATCGACATTCATTAATGGCATAACCGTTATATTTAATCACATTTGGATGAGGACCATGAGCAATCCACCTCAAGTTATCTGATACATCGGTATTTCCCATTTGAAGCTCACTTGCTACCTAGCATGAAAATTACATAACATATTTAGAAAAGAAGGTATACAAAATGATATGTTAAATGGCAGGTTTAACATTTTACCTTTTCTCGTAACCAGGGTATGAACGTTCGATTATGTTCATCCTGAATCCATTTCTGATTCTTTGATCGATTTGGATATTGTGATTGCAATGCTATCATATGTTTCCTTTTAAAGGTACATTGAAACATTGTCATATAGTCAGGATCATATATCATATGTTGCATTAAATGAAATAGGACAAAATCATAGAAACTTACTCTATATATGGTTGCACATCAATTGTATTTTCCAAAACATATCGATGAGCTTGGTACAACAGTTCTTGTCCAGGTTTGAAAGAAATTCCAGTTGACAATGGTTTACCAATATTTGAATTGTCTGAATCGACTCCTACCTTGTGAATCCCAAGCCCGATAGCATCTACGCCAGATAAAAAATCTGAACAAAATTCAACGGCTTCTTCTACTATATAACTTTCAGCAATACAACCTTCTGGACGATGTCTATTTCTCACGGAATTTTTAAGAACTTTCATGAATCTTTCAAAGGGATACATCCATCTTAAATATATAGGCCCACAAAGTTTGACCTCCCTAACAATGTGTACTGTGAGATGCACCATAATTGAGAAGAACGAAGGAGGAAAATACTTCTCCAATAAACATAATGTAACCACAATATCTTCTTCCAATTTTTCTAGTTGGATGACGCCTAAAACTTTGTTACATATAGCGTTGAAGAAAATACACAATCGAGTTATGGCATACTGAACATGTGTTTGGTAACACGGATCTTATTGCAATAGGAAACAATTGTTGTATGAGCACATGACAATCATGAGATTTCAGATTATTAAGTTTTAAATCTGGCGTTGACACAAAATTTCTAACATTGGAAGAGTATCCTTCAGGAACCTTAATTTCTGACAATGTTTTCAAAACACAACGTTTTTCTTCCTTGGTAAGAGTATAATAAGCAGGAGGAATGAAAATTTTTTTGTCCTCACTAAAAGGTGTGAGCTCTAATCGAATTTTTAGATGCACTAAATCACGTCTAGCATTCAATCCATCCTTACTTTTCCCCAAAATATCAAGAAGGGTACCTAAGATATTCATGCAAACATTTTTTGCAATGTGCATCACATCTAAACAATGTCTGACATGCAGATATTTCCAATGAGGGAGCTCAAAAAAAGAAGACAATTTGTTCCAACAACTTTTGGCGCTTCCTTTGATAGTTTGCTTTTTATTCTTTTTCTTTCCTCTTGGAAATTCAAGATCTTTTGTTTTTGAAAATACAACCTCCCCAGGCAAAGGTTCTGAAATTGTTCCAAGTTCTCTTTTACCATTAAATGGTTTCTTTTGACGTCGATATGGATGACTACGTGCTAGATATTTTTGATGTCCAATATATGTCATTTTCCCCCCATATTTCAATCTTAAAGATGGTGTATTATCTCCACAGATTGGGCATGCCTTATACCCCTTCACACTACATCCACTAAGATTTCCATATGCAGGAAAATCATTAATTGTCCACAACAAAACTGTCCTTAATTTGAATAATTCTTCTCGATAAGTATCATAACAATCAACACTACTTTCCCATAAAAGTTTTAAATCTTCAATTAGTGGTGCTAGGTATGTGCCAATGGCATCCCCTGGTTGTTTTGGACCTGAAATCAACATTGATAACATCATAAATTTTCTTTTCATACACAACCACGGCAGAAGATTATAAATAACCATCACTACTGGCCAACAACTATATTTCAAACTCATTTCACCATGTGGATTTATTCCATCTACTGACAATGTTAAGCGAAGGTTCCTAGGTTCACAACCAAAATCTGGCCACTTCAAATCTACTAACTTCCAAGCTGGTGAGTCTGCTGGATGACGTAATTTACCATCTACTTCCATCTCAACCACGTGCCAAGTCAAGTTTTTAGCACATCAATACTTCTAAACATCCTTTTGAATCTTGGAATAGGTGGAAAATACCATATTACTTTTGCAGGAATTTCTTTTTTCCCTTCATTTGGATTCTTATCATATTTCCACCTCGATGCACCACATTCTGGACATTCAATTGCATCAACATATTCCTTTCTATGCAAAAACAATCATTAGGGCATGCATGAATTTTTTTCATATTCCATTCCTAGTGCACCTAAGGTTTTCTTTGCTGTATACATTGATGGTGGGAGCACATTAGTAGCAGGCAAGATTATCTTTAGAGTTTTGAGTAATTCTGGAAAACTAGTATCACTCCATCCATATCTAACTTTCAAATTATACAATTTTACCAACGTAGACAACTTGGTGAATTTTGTACATCCTTCATATAATGGTTTTTCAGCATCATTAAGCAACTTCTCAAATCGATTTGGATCTTTAGAATATTCCTCATGAGCAACGTCAACCATTTCTTTAATACTTCCAACATCGTTCTCTTCATGCATATGGATATCCAACTTAGAAAACTCTCCATGTACAGATGAACTAGGAAGTTTTTCGTCAGGCCAAAACCAAATTTTATAACTTTCGTCAATGTCATTGACATATAAATGATCTCTAATATCATTGCTACTATGTTTTTCACAATTCCCACATTTTAAACAAGGACAACGAATAGATGTACTATTTGTATTAGAAAATTCAAATTTGATGAAGTTTTCAACACCCAACTCAAAATCTTTGGTTAGTCTACTCTTGTTCATCCATGATTTGTCCATAATTGTAATTCTAGTAAGAAAAGATGATAAGTAATCAGTAACATCATAAATTCTAATAAACTATTTTACAAACCTAAATAAAAGAAGATAAAAGTAAAGTTGTGAGAGCTTATAATGGGTGAGTAAGTGAGTGAAAGTGAAAGAAGGAAAGAAGAAGGCACTGGTAATCTATTTTAGAGAGAGAGAGTGCAGTTACAACACTTTGAAAAAATGCACATGTGAAAGCTAAGCTAATTGAAAGAAGAGAAGAATGAGGTTATGAACTTTACCGAGCAAAAAATTGTAAGATTTATAATTTCAAGTTCTTAATCATAAGAAATGATGAGTTAGTGTAAGTGATATATGTATATATAAACAAACCTTCTAGAGTTCCTTTCGTTCCATACAACATAACATGTGAAGATGCAAGTTGTGCACCCACGTGAAGATTCAAATATGGATATATAGAAGCAAACTTTATGGCTTTCATTGATTTCGGGCTAAGGTTTTTCAAATTACCAAAATTTATGTTATTTTTTTTAGATAGAGAGGCCTAAAAAAAGTTTGAGACTTACAAAGTCTAGTTTGAGAAACCTTAGGCATAAAGTTTTCAACCGTGGTATCACCTTAAAATTTTCAACTGTGGTGTCACCTTAATGAAAGCTCTTTCATTTCCAATATTTGAAACTCATTTTGGTTTCTCAAACAATGTTCCTACCAGCAATAGAAAACATTTTTTTTCATCCCAAGAACAATAATATGTCAAGATGCAAATTTCAAACCAGAGACTTATAAAGATAAAATGAAGCAAGAAAATAAAGAATATTAAAGTTAAGCTAAAAAAATTTTCTTATTCCTCAATCAACAAAGATTTTTTTTCCCGAAATATCATATTATAAAGTGAAATAAAAATTCAAAACTACTACATTTAGAAAATATAAATCCTCTAACATTTGAGCTATGAAGTTAGAAAATCAAATACAAATCAGTCCACCTCATTTAAATTCACAGATAACTCGAAATATAACCTAAGCTAAGTCTCATTAACTAATTACGCTCACTTTCTTCACAATTAACCGTAAACAAGCTTAAAAAATCTCAGTTAATATAGAGGATGATCAGAAGAAATGCAAGTAGAAATATTACCACTTAGAGTTCGATGTTGGCTTATAAGGTACACTTGGAGTTTTAGTCGGATGCCACTGGTGTGGTGATTTCAAGCCTGCAAAATTTAAAAAAGTAGATATGTCTAAACAAGTGGTAGATGTAGTTGTGTGTGTAGTTGTGGTGTTAACAAAAAAAATGCATGGTAAGATCATTGAATATAACATGTCTTGATATGTAAACGTGGTTGGTTGTGGAGTCTAAACATCTATAGCCTCTATGAGGGGTGTTATGACCTACAAAAACACAAGGATATGTCTTTTTTGCAAACTTATTTATAGTTTGAGTTTTTTAGATAAGATGAAACCTACCACCAAAGATTTTTAAACACTCATAGTTCGGTTTCTTTGAAAGTAATATTTCAAAGGGAGTTTTCATAAGAAGGGGTTGGGAAGGCATCACATTTATTAAGAATTTGGACGTTAAGAAGGCATCAACACAATAATTAATTGGAACATTTGACTAAAAAAGAAGAGTTAAAGATGTCTCAACTATGAGGAAACTCTATTTGCCAGAATTCACTAAATAAAAGTATTGAGATAGCAAGCAAACATATGTTATATTGTATCCTTTATATATAAATAAATCTGGATAGGAAACCAGTTGTGGTACATTTCGTGAATATTGAAGCCAAATTTTTAAATATTTCTATGCAACTAAGGAAGCCTGGAGGTTAAAATATTATAGTCAGAAAGTATATAAAACTTTGCAATTGAGAGAGAGCATAGTGTATATGTATAAATAAAATAAGAGATAATTTGAGAGGGTAGAAGGTGAAGACATTGGACAACAACATATGGATAAATGGGATATAAAAGTGGCAAGACATTGGGCGACCTCTCATTCTATTTATGGTGTATCAATCAATCAACAAAATCTACATAATTTGGAATATTGATCGCTGGTAGAGTAGCTTGAACTATCATTCAAAATTTAAAGGGGATTTCTATCAATGTTTAGATAAAACCATGATATAAAGACATCACGAATGCCCATAAATGGGAGACACAAAATGGGTCAGCAAATGGTGAATATTGAATATCTATATAGTAAAAAAAGCAATATGATAAAAAAATCTGAAGCAAGTTAAAATATAAGAATGACAACTATTGAATTCTAATTCAGTTGAAATTTAACTGAAAGAGAATGCCCCGAGTATTGAGATTCACACTACCACTATCACTTTTGCCTATCCTTTAAACATGGTAGAACAAAAAACGTTAAAATCATTACTGGAAAAAGCAAAGAAAGAAGGTCAGATCAAGCTCTCACTGCAAACGAATCACAACTAGCACTTTTTCCTGTCACTTTTGCCTATCCTTTAAGTTTTTTATCATCGGTAAGATGTTGTTTTTCTCTTTTAATTCTACTCCCTTATATTTCCTTTGTTTTTCATTCGTTCAACTTGAGGTGTCTATTATTACTTCTCCAATGTCTATCATTTCTCTACATAATCTCCACGAGCAAACAAACTTATCAGTAAAGTTAAACAACATCTTCCTACAGGCGTTGGGCATTTACTCTCTGGTATTTACTCTTTGGTATTTACACTCTTCCTACAGGTTGGTATTTACTCTCTTCCTACAGGTTGGGCATTTACTTTGCATGACTATTGCAACCGTTCATATACTCTATACTGAACTCTTTAGTAGCGTTACTCTCTTCCTTTACTAATTGGCTCGTGCATATTGGCTAGAGATTAAGCACTAGAGGCATAATCAACCAATGGCTAAAGAACATAGTTGCAAGTACTAGTAATACCTAGTGACCATAACACAAGTGATAAAAAGAAAAAAAGCATGAGACTTCCAAATATCCACTAAGCTATCTAAGTAGTCTTTGCAGCTCCATAAATATTGGTATGCAGTATCCTGACTTCATCCCACCAAAATATGCATATAGAACAAGTGGAAGTAAACTAAACAATTTCCAGTTGTTAAGTATTATAAATTAAGAACAATGAATTTGCAAACCAAACTTGATCATTAAAGTTAAAACACAATATTATCACAAAAGCTAAAAGTTAGAATCAATACCCTAAGTAAATTATCAATGAAAAAGGTGCTTCTTAAATTTCCACTTAGACTACATTCCCCTACCTTCAGTTTGACAAATCTCTCACTTCTCTTTTCAAAGCCCCTGCCCAATACCACCACTACTTAAAACACACACCCAATAAAAAGTTGTTATCTTCAAGATATCATTCATTAAATGTGTATACCTTAAAAAGTGATACTAATATACTGATAACACTGTAGAAACACAAACACAAACACCCCACAAGCCACAAAAATCGACTATTCTCTATTAAAATAAAGTTTTTTTGTATCAACACGCTTCTGCAACACATTTGTATCTAATACATTGTAAAAAAAAGTTGAATGTTGTGTTAAATAATCACGAATTGAAAATGGTGGCAATGAGCCAGATTGACGTTCAAATTCAACTCGCAAAACATTTCAAATACATCACATGTCAAGTATACCATTATTTTAATAAAGATAACCTGCCCCGCCACCAATATACTTCAAATCTTTCATTCTCATACATGTTAAACCTGCCCTACCACTAAACCAATAATAATATACATACACATACATTACAAATACAAATACAAATGCAGAAGAAATTTTTGAAACACACTCAGAAAAAGATCTTCAAGTTAGTAATCGAAACTTATTCAAACATTACAGTGAGTTATTGAGCGAGTAACATATAGCAAACACTCCCAATACTTGCCGGGAAAGAACCTAGAAGCTACCATTTCTTAAAAGTGCCAATTGAACATCCATTTAAAAAATGTTCAACCATCAAATTGTCATATGAAGCATGAATTTGTAAGTACTAACCTCGTAGGAATGTGCTATAATTTACTTGTCGTGTTGGACACTGTCGAAGAAAGGGTAGAAGTGGTCGGTGGCAGAGGGGTCGACGATGGAATTCTTGTCGCTAAGGGTACAATCCTCGTAGGAATGTGTTGATGGTAAGAAGTAGAAATTTCGTCGATTTTTTCTCTTTTATGCCTTGAGAATGTGAGAAAAGCATGAGACCTCAGAAGAAAATGGGAGGGAAAACACACCTCGATTTGGTTGAACACGAAACCCATAAGGACGAGCTTCAGATGGGTGAACACCGACAATCCCTTAGCGAATCTGAGAATTTGGAAGAAGGAGGCATCCTTAAACGAAAGTGAAGAAGGAAATTAAACCATCGGGCGTGAGTCTTTTCTAAAAAAATGGGTAAATCTGAGACCTCAAAAGAAAATGGGAGGGAAAACAAACCTCGGTTGGGTTGAACACGAAACCCACAAGGGCGAGCTTCAGATAGGCGAACACCGGCGATCCCTTAGCGAATCTGAGAATTTGGAAGATGGAGGCAACCCTAAACGAAAGTGAAGAAGGAAATTAAACCATCGGGCGTGAGGGCGCTTTTCTAAAAAGGGGTGTAAATCTGAGCGCTTTTTCAATTGAATAACTCTTAAGCAAATAAGTATCAAACATGACGTTTTTAAAACGTCAAGTTTTGGACTAGCGTGAAAAAATTCGAAAAACATCAGTAATCTCCGCGTTTTTCATTTTTCTTGACGTTTTACTTAAAAAATTCTAGTTTACTTGACATTTTTTTTTATAAAAACGTCAAGTAATTAAAAGTTGCAAGTGTCAAGTAATGTACTTTTTCTTGTAGTGTATGAATCAAGTTCTCGGGAATTGTATTCAATAAACTTATAGAGATCATTATATGGATTAAAACAATCAGGACGAATGTGGTATAATCGCATGAGTGAATATCTGTTGAAAGAAGGATATCAAAATAATCCAATATGTCTGTGAGTTTTTATAAATAAATCTCAGTCAGGATTTGCTATTATAACTGTATATGTTAATGACTTAAATATAATTGGAACTCCTGAAGGGTTATCCAAGGCAATAGAATATCTTAAGAAAGAATTCGAGATGAAAAATCTTGGAAAAATAAAATTTTGTCTTGATTTGCAAATTGAACATTTAGCAGATGGGATATTTGTTCATCAATCAACTTATACAGAGAAAATCTTAAAAAGATTCTATATGGATAAAGCACATCCATTGAACATTCCAATGGAAGTTCGTTCATTGGATGTAAAGAAAGATATATTTCGATCCCGAGATGACAATGAAGAACTATTTGGTCCTGAAGTACCATATCTTAGTACAATTGGTGCACTTATGTATCTGGCTAATAACACAAGACCATATATTGCATTTTCAGTAAATTTATTAGCTAGATATAGTTCATGTCCTACAAAAAGAAATTGGAATGGAGTTAAGCATGTACTTCGATATCTTCGAGGGACAATTGATATGGGTTTATTTTATTCTAACAAATCAAATTATGATCTAGTTGGTTATGCAGATTCTGGTTATCTATCTGATCCACACAAAACTAGATCTCAGACAGGTTATCTATTTACATGTGGAGGAACTGCTATATCGTGGCGATCAGTGAAACAGACTATGACAGTCATTTCTTCAAATCATGTTGAAATCCTCGCTATTCATGAAGTGAGTCGAGAATGTGTATGACTATGATCGATGACACAACACATTCGTGATACATGTGGCTTGTCTTCAAGTAAATATCTTCCAACAATATTATATAAAGACAACACATCATGTATAGCTCAAATCAAAGGAGGATATATTAAATGAGATAGAACGAAACATATCTCTCCAAAGGTTTTCTACACTCATGACCTTAAAGAAAATTGTGACATCTCAGTACAACAGATTAGTTCGAATGATAACTTGGTGGACATATTTACAAAGGCATTACCAACTACAACATTTGAGAAATTGGTTCACAGTATTGGGATGCGATGACAAAAAGATCTCAAGTGATGTTTCCACGAGGGGGAGTAAATATATTGTATTCTTTATATATAATATGTACTCTTTTTCCTTCACTAAGATTTTTTCCCATTGGGTTTTTTCCTAGTAAAGTTTTTAACGAGGCATATTTTATGTAAATGGGCATTAAAGGGGGAGTATTGCAAACATTACACATGTAAATGCTCATTCCACATGCTACTTTAATACCCATGTCAACTGGCAAACCCTCCAGAGTCAAAGTGTCATCCATGTATCCAATATTTGTCAATGCTTAGTATCCAAATGTACCAACTCATCCTTGCCAAATTACCTATAAATAGTGTCATTTGGTGGATCATGTAAGATATATCATTGGTGAAAAACTCTCCAATTCACTTTCTTCTCCTCCACTTTCTCTTTTATTTGTTTATTAAATTTTGCCAAGCAAGTCCACTATCTTTTATATATATATATATCTATATATTATTATTATTATTATTATTATTATTATTAATTAATTAATTAATTAATTATATATTTTGGTAAAGTTTTGGTGTCCGATTTTCCCCTCAATTTTTACAACAATCCATTAGTTATGTTAGGTTTTTTTTTTTTTTGGTTGATGGGAAAGTATATCTTCAAAACGTTTTCTTTTTCCTTTTTTAAATTCTATTGAGTTTGTTTTGGCTAGATTTGAGTGTCTTCCTATATAAACCAAGCTATATCTTGCAATTTGTATAAATTTTTTAACATGCATTTCCAAATATCAGCAACTTTCGAGGTGTCATCATTCTCCATTAGTACTATACCCTTATAATTCTTTAAAAAAAATCTACCCACGTCATTTGACCCATCATAATTTATCCGAATTGTCTTTTTTTTTTTTTGAAGCACGAATTAAAATGTCTTGTTATTATAGAAAAAGCACCCATTAAAATGTTAATTGACAAAGAACATATAATAACTTTATATAAAATATCATTTTAAAATGTGCTGCATTTTTTTTGTTTTTTTTTCCTCTTTTTTTCTTCTACAAAATTAATATTACTCTAATAAATTATAATACTTTTTTTTAGTACATCAACAGTTGGGAATAGGGGATTCGAACTCATGACCTTTTGGTCATAAGTCTTACTTTATGCCAGTTGAGTTATGCTCTTGCTGGCAATAAATTATAAATAGTTAAGTTTAAGGGAAATAATTAATTTATAACTATTTTTATTTTATTTTTTGCGTATTTTATTTGATCTTATTTAAAATCAACTTAATATCATTTAAATAAAGTTAATCTTTTTCCAAAGTCTTAATGAAGAAAAACTATCTTTTCCTAACAAAAACATTCTAATATGATTGATTTTTCATTCTCTCGTCTCTATCTTTTTGGTATTTTTCTACATTTATTTAAAAATAATTACGTGATAATTTTGAATAATATGATTGTTGCGTAAAATTAATATTGCAATACCGCAAGTGTACGGGTCAAGTTTTAGTATAGTGATTTGGGAGTTCCAAGTATCGTCCTCGGGAATGGATTTCTAGATTAATTAATTACCAAGATACTAATTCTCAATTTTAGCTAAAGTAACATAACATAGATAGATGGTGAAAAAACAAAGATAAAAGATAAACAAATAAGTGGAGACATGAATATGATAGGAATGGAGAAAATTGACATGAACTAACATGATGAATTTATAAACAAGAAGTAAGATACTCAAGAAAATATCTCGATTCTTAGTGAGTCTCGCACACACAATAAATTCTATAGTCTCCATATGAATCTAAAGCATGCACGACATTAAGCAACTTCTTTTATGTGTTTCCCTTAGACTTCTAGGTCATTCTCGTGCCAGACTTCTAAGAGTTTTGACAACTTTGCTCTAATCTAAGCTTCTTTCTCTCGAGTCCACTTAAACCAACAAAATCAAAGAATTGAAGAACTAATTTCCAAAAATAAAAAACAAAACATACTTCAATACATAAGCAAACAAGTCTTAATCAAGTGAATCAAATCCTAGCTACAACGTTTAGCCACTCTAAATCACAATAAAACCAAACTAAAAGTGTAGAAAACGTCTTAGAACGATGTTACAATCTGAAAGAAAGAGAAAATAAACTTATGTGTTGATGTCGGTCCCTCGTCCCCGAGCTCCCGTCACGATCTCGAACCTCCACAAATGCTTTGGCATTCCCAGGAATGCTCACTTTTCTCTTCTTACAGAGTGTATTTCAAAATTAGGGTGCAAAGACTATCAAATTCGGCTCCATTTGCAAGAAGATACAATGTTCTATTTATAAGTGTTTTCGGCACAGCGTTGCAACGCTAGGGACATCATTGCAACTGTTGGGATATGTGCCCTAAAACTTATGTAATTTTGGTCAAATAAATAAAGAGTTATTTGATTTGATAAAATTATATTCTCGCTTTATAAATCCAATAAACTAAGCTCCAAGGTTATAATATATCTTGAACATCAGTGTAGTAGACACTATTGGGATTGTGTTCAAGAATATAACCCAAATGGTCTATGGTATAAGAATAAGGTTGGACACCATGAATGCAACCCACTTTGTAGTTAGTACAAATGAGGTAATCCGACTCATTCATGTGGATGACATGCGAGTGGGGGCATCTTGTATGAAGAGTTCATACAAGACCGGACTGCAAATTATTAGTCTGACCAGTATAACGTCGTTAACAGGATAAGACTGATAATTTATAGATGGTCATTAGTGACTCGACCTGAATCCTGAGCAAGTTAAGAACTCCTGCTTATAGGGGTTTGTCCTTAGACTAGTATGGGTGAGAGTGGCATGTAGCCGACTCAATAAACCTACCTTCTCAGGGAAAGAACCTCGTAGGTAGATGGGGACTTAACTATGCAAGATGGAATTCATTCATTCCTAAATTAAGGAATTAGATAGGTTGTTCCCTTAAGAACTGAGTCCAGGTCTTGAACAATGGGGACCCACCCTCTAAACTAGTTTAAGAGGGTTTGATTTTATGGTAGGACCATAGACTTGTTGTTCATTAGAAGATCAGTGGTGCTTAAAAAACAAACAGGTAATCACAGGGGTAAAACGGTAATTTGACCTAACTGTGATTACAAACAACCTTTGAAGAGTCGACTCATGGGTAATGATTATATCAAGGGACACAATATAATCTACAGTGATGAAAGTGCAACTACAAGTCTATAGTGGAGTGACTTGTAGTTAATGAATATTGATTAACCAGATCAAAGAGTTTGATCAGTTAATCTCACATCATTGGAGCTCATGAACTGTAGGTCCATTAGTTCCCTTCGTTGGCTCAACATGGTAATATTGAGGGTATAAAGTTAGGAATGAGATTGAGTGTTCAATTTCATATATGAGGTGTTATAATGTGATATAATTGATATAATATATAGTTTTAATATGAATTAGATTCACAAATTAACTATATACTGATGAGAGAATGCAGGAGGGATAGGATGATAATTTTCATCCTATTTCCCTGTAAATAGTTGCATAAGATGCAACTTTGAAATAAGGTTTTTACACATAAACCCTAGAGTTCTCTCATTTGTGTTGGAAAGAGTTCCAAACATATTTCTAAAACATCTCCTCACCTCATCCTAAAAGGAACCCACCTTCCTCACTCACCTAGAGAACAACGAAGAAGATCTAGTTGTGGATCTTCACAAGGTTCAGGTTCGTTTCTGAGATCGTGATCATTTGAGGAGGAACTCGTGAAGAAAGTATTCTTCAAAGGTAAATTCTTGTTGCCTTATATTTCGTAAAGCATGCTTAATCTTAGTATATTGATCTTGTATTTTAGATCTGTGTAACAAAATGATGAACACGCGATTCACTATAGCCTCCGCTACGGGATTCGATCCCTTCAGCAACGTTGTGCCCTAGGCGTGTATCAAATATGAAAAGTGTCGGCAGCGTTGCAACGCCGCTACCCTAAGCGTGCGCCTCTCCTATCGAACTGGTGTTGTGACGCTGCAAGGCAGCGTTGCAACGCCCTCGCCACGACCCTTCATATGAGTCTTCTTATCGAGATAGCGTTGCGACGCTGCAAGGCAGCGTTGCAACACTATCGGTATGGTTTTTCAATGCCTCAAAACAGTAAGCTCGGCGTTGCAACGCTCTGCATGGTGTTGCAACGCCATCACCTCGGGTCTAGTAGCTTGGATTGGTTCTTCTACTTCCAATTGATATTATTTTAAGCTCCAAAAAGCCTCGATTCGATCCCGAGTTATCCATAATGTCTCCAAATGTCTGTTTAAGCTCTTATCCTGAAATTCAATGATTAACACACATAAAAGCCCTGAAATTATCATAAAACTAGTAATAATTAAGCCTAAGGATAGCACATTTTGTGTGCTATCAAACACCCCCAAACTTAAAATTTTGCTAGTCCCGAGCAAAAACAAAATTAAACATGAGATTGTTCTTATGCATACATTTGATTCAAACCTCAAAGATTTAAAAGGAAATTTTTGCAATCGCAGGAGGCACTCAAACATAATACTGTTGGGATTTATGCCCTAAACTCGTGTATTTGTAATTATTTGAGGAAATGAATAGAGTTGTTATTTTTTCCTTCAAACTTGTATTCTCGCAATTACAAACTTAAATCCAATAAACTAAGCTCCAGGGTCACATTTAGAATGTCACCCAAATGGTCTATAGTAGATGGATTAGATTGGAAATTTTATCATGTTAACACTATGGATGCGACCCACTTTGTATTTGATACAAACGAGACAATCCAGCTCGTTCATGTAGCTGACATGTGAGTGGGGGCATCCTGTGCAAAGAGTTTGTACAAGAACGGACCAAGAATTGTTAGACTAATCCAGTAACGTCGTTGATAGGTTAGGGCTAATGATTCAAACGATGACCAATACTGATTCAACCTGAATCTTGAGCGAGTTGCGAACTCCTGTCTGTCGGGGATTGTCCTTTGACTAGTACGGATGAGAGTGGTCACAGTTGGCAACTCAATATGCCTACCTTCTCAGGGATGAAACCTTATAGGGAGTTGGGGACTCAATTTCGCAAGAAGGAATTCACTCGTTCCCCGTTCTAGGGTAACTAGATAGGTTGTTCCCTTCAAAGCTATATCCAGGTCTTGAACAATGGGGCCCCTCCCTCTTGCTGGCCCGAGAGGAATAATGTTTATGGTCAGACCATAAACTTGTTGTTCATTAGAGGATCAGTGGTGCTTAAGGTGCAAGAAGTAGTCAAGGGGTAACCCAGCTATGACTACGAGCAACCTGTGAAGGGTTGATTCACGGGTATTGGTTAAATCAATGGGCACAACTTGTCCTACAGTGAGGAGAGTGCAACTACGAGTCTTTAGTGGAGTGACTCGTAGTTAACGAATGTTGATTGACGAGATCAATGAGTTTGATTAGTCAATCTCGTATCGTTGGAGCTCATGATCTGTAGGTCCATTAGGTCCCTCGGTTGGCTCAACATGGAATTTGATAGAGGGCGTATAAAGTTTTGGAATGAATTTGAAATGTTCAAGTTCAAATTTAGGGAATATATCAATCATTGAAGAAAATATCGATGTCGATGGAAATGTCGAGGTCTAAATTTTATGGAAATGTCGATGAAAATTTTGAGAAAATTTACGAGAACTATGGAAATTCTTTGAATTAGCCAATAAAACTTTGATTATGGCTTAATTATACTATAATTGATCATGGTTAAGCAACACATTTAAAAACTAATACAATATTTAGATACAAATATTGATTAATATGTCAATGATAACAGAAATTTGAGAAAAAATATAAAAATTCTATAAATTGTTTTAATTATTTCATGAAATTTTAATTAGAGTTTAATCATACTATAATTGATTATTTTCAACATCATATATGAAAAAAAAAATATGTTTTATAACTTCTATTCAAATTGAACGAGACTTTAATTATGATAGTTTAATTAAACTATAAACTATAATTAAATTTAATTGTGGATTAATAAGCTATATTTGACCATGGTTAATAGAGGTTTACCCCAAATAATGTGGAACTAAAATAATAACGACCAACAAGAGCATAGCTCAACCGACATGAAATATGACTTATGACCATAACAACATTGAAAAATTTATAAAACATGGAAATTAATAAAAGTTGTTTGAATTAGTAACAAGAGAAATTTTGGGAAAATTTATGAAAAACGTGAAAATTGATGGAAATTGTTTGAATTAGTCAATCAAACTTTGATTGTGGCATAATTAGACTATAATTGACCATTTTTAAGCAACATTTCTAAAAACCAAGAAGATATTTAGATATAAACGTCGATTGAAATGTCGAAGCACGCAAAAAAATTTAGAATATAATTGATCATTTTTAATCAGCATGTCTAAAAACTAAGACAATTTATAGATGTAAATATAGTTAAAAAATGTTGATGTACACGGTAATTTTAGAAAAAAAAATATGGAAATTGTTTTAAATTATTTGAACTATTAATAAATTTCAAATGCAGCGATCAACAAAGGACATTCAGGCTAAGTTGGTTTCTTTAGCTTGCAGGCTTGAATTTTGTAGAGTAAGTTTAATGTAGTGATAGACAAAGGTGGGTCGTCAGACTAAGTGGGCATTTAAGCTTGTTGGTGGGCCCGATTTTCATTGATATTTCGTAGAAAGTCTAAATTTCGTCGACATTTCGTCATTGTCGACGACTTTTTGGGAAGATATTTATTTTCCTACGTTTAAATATCGAAGGGGTCGACATTCCGAAATTTCGCTCGATATTTCGTTAAGTCGAGCGAAATTTAACACCATGATATCAATTATATATGATATGATTGATATAATATATAGTTCAATGTAAATATGATTCATATTGAACTTAATTATGTCTAGTTATGGAATTGAGACATAAAATATAGTAGAACTTTGGAGAAATGAAATTGGACTTATTCAAATCCAATTTCTCCACATTATCTGAATATGATTCATATAATAAGGTATTTGACACCTTATATTATGCATTTATGCATAATATATGGAGATAGTGGCAAGATGGGTGGAGAATTTGTCTCCACCCACATTACCTATAAAAACCTCCCTTTGGATGCATTTTGCAACACTTGAACCATTTGTGTAGTTTTGCATCTAAGGCAAACACAAGAATTCTCTCTAAAAATACCCCTAAACCAAAAGGAGATCCCACCTTTCTCTCTCTCCTAGAGAATAACCGAGAAGGCTTTTTGGCGGTGTTCGAGAAATCGTTCGTAGAGAAGAAGAAGTCGTGGACGACAAGGAACTACTTGAAGAATTGGTCTTCAAAGGTAATCCTTCTAATCTCTCTTTGCTTTCAAATTAGTATGTTTAGCCTAGATTCATGTTTTTAAGCAACTTCTATGTAACACAATTAAGTGCATATGCGATCAATCGCTTCCGCACGGGATTCAATTCCCTTCAAATACTTTAATGAGCAATTTAAAACTCTTCCTAAGTGTTCCTATGTATGTGTGTGATTAGCATATGTTCCTTTCATTTTTACTAGGCCCGGATCAACTTTATTAGGCTCTCCATTCAACTTTCCCCTACACTGGTCATAATTACTAATCCTTGAGTCTCCCCACATTCAAGAAATAAACAACTCTACTCAACACTTAATCACTTTTTTATTACTTTTTCTACTTTCTTCTTTTTTTGTGCAAGGACACTAGTTTTCACACATCCACTGCAGGGACCCTTACCCAGAGCACTCCCTTAATGAGTGGTCTAACTGATCACAGTGAAGGTAGCTCTTTTTGCCCTCATGAATTTTTTCTTTAACAAACAAACAAAAGAAACAAACTACTCTTTCACAAAACACACATATTATACAGATCATGCACTTCATATTGTCATTCACCCTATCCTGCAGTTTAACTCTCAAATCAGCTCTTAGATCTATCGAGGTGACATCAAACTTCTAAGTCTAATAACTTTGTTCTAAGCATTTCAAAACTACAAGAACACAAGCTATGTGCATAATAGTGCAGGAAAAACTCAAGAAAATTTTTAAATTAACTCAAATTCATATCATGCTCTCATGTTTCAGCAGAATTACAAAAATTTTCAATTAAATTTCATCCTAGGCTATCATAACAATACTTATGCAAAAGATCAATCAGCAATTCAGCATATACTCAGGACAGTCTCAACATATTAATAACAGCTCACCCCCAAACTTAAACTAAACATTGTCCCCAATGTTTGCAAACTATGCTCAAATCAAGTAAAAAGGGTAAGAGTGAACAATACTATCCTGAGTAATGGAGATTTTCAATATTTGATGAGTTCCTTGGATAGCTAAAACACGTGTGTTGGAGTTCCACAGAACAGGAGCATGAGTTTCTACGAGGGGTGGCATCCACAGTAACCTAACAAAGCAAACCAAACAAACTAGTAAGTAAACTAAGGACTGACAAACAAACAAAACAAACTAAAAACAGAAAATAGAAATAACAAAAATGTAAAGCTTGGGTTGCCTCCCAAGAAGCGCTTTCTTTAACATCTTTAGCTAGATTGTAACTTATGATTGGCATCAAGGCACGTAAAACTGCTCATATTTCTTCGGGCCCTTCTTGCTTGAATCGATATAGTCTTCTAAGTCTAAAAGGCTATCTTGTTTTTCCTGGGCACCTGAAAGAATATTATTTTTGGTATTTTTGTGTATTGAAATAAAAGAACAAAAATCAAAACAAGACTCGTGAGTGTAGGACAAATGGCTATGAAGATTAAAGGAAATTTCTAGAGATAAAAGGGGAAAGGACTTTTCAGCCTCGAACTCTATCACCTGAAATTCCTCCATGGCAGTGATTGTATTACCATTGTCTACCTCACAAACCTGTTTCGGGTGTGTTTCAGTCTCCTCCAACCCGTCCTCACTATCATATGAATAAGTCCTCCTAGGTGGTAAGAATAAGAAACTGTTCCTGTAAGGCCTTAAGGGAATTTACCAGTTGATTGAGATAATGAGTTCTTTCATGTACTATTTCCCAAAACTCTACCACTTTAGCCTCTAACCTATCCAACCTTTCTAATTCATCATGAACCAAATTTTTAATTTTCAACTCTAACGTATATTCCATTAATAGGTCCACAAGAGAAGAGTTTTTTATTGGTTGGTCAGGGTACGAGACATTTTGGTTCCAAGTGCCTATATGATTACCATCAAAAGAGTTTTTATCAATCATAGATTCAGAAGGATTAGACAAATGGTATCCAGAAAAATCATGATGCACATACCTAAGGTCCTGAGAAGGACAATATATTGGTAGAGAATCAAAATCATGAAAAGTCATACTTTAAATTTCAACAATTCAAATCAAGACTTTTACACAATAGTAACACAACCAAAAACAGGAGACAAAGACTCAAAAACACACAAAACTAAAATAAGACAAATAAGGAAACAAACAACAAACACACAAAAAAAAAAACAAATAAAGGAAAGAAAACACAAACAAATTTTAGTCTAAAATCTCAAATTTTCTCCTAATATTAATTAATCTAAATTATCGTCATTTCCCGGCAACGGCGCTAAAAACTTGTTGCGTAAAGTTAATATTACAATACCGCAAGTGTACGGGTCAAGTTTTAGTATAGTGATTTGAGAGTTCCACGTATCGTACTCGGGAATGGGTTTCTAGATTAATTAATTACCAAGATACTAATTCTCAATTTTAGCTAAAGTAACATAACATTGATAGATGGTGAAAACAAAGATAAACAGATAAACAGATAAGTGGAGACACGAATATGATAGAATTAGAGGAAATTGATTTCACAAGTTAATAACTTAATTTACACATGCAATGAACTAATGTAATGAATTTATAAACAAGGAGTAAGATACTCAAGAAAATCTCTCGATTCTTAATGAGCCTCGCACACACAATAAATTTTATAGTCTCCATATGAATCTAAAAGCATGCACGACATTAAGAAACTTATTTATGTGTTTCCCTTAGACTTCTAGGTCATTCTCATGTCAGACTTCTAAGAGTTTTGACAACTTTGCTCTAATATAAGTTTCTTTCTCTCAAGTCCACTTAAACCAACAAGATTAAAGAATTTAAGAACGAATTGCCAAAAATAAGGAAGAAAACATAATTCAATACATAATCAAACAAATCTTAAACAAGTGAATCAAATCCTAGCTACAACTTTTAGCCACTCTAAATCACAATAAAACCAAACTAAAAGTGTAGAAAACGTCTTAGAACGATGTTACAATCTAAAAGAAAGAGAAAATAAACTTATGTGTCGATCCCTGAGCTTCTGTCACGATCTCGAATCTCCACGAATGCTTTGGCTTCTCAGGAATGCTCACTTTTCTCTTTTTACAGAGTGTATCTCGAAATTAGGGTGCAAAGACTATCAAATTCGGCTCCCTTTGCAAGAAGATACAATGTTCTATTGATAAGTGTTTTCAGAACAGCGTTGCAACGCTGGGGACAGCGTTGCAACGTTGTGCCCTAGGTGCGTATCAAATATGGGAAGTGTCGGCAGCATTGCAATGTCGCTACCCTAAGCGCGCGCCTCTCTATCGAACTGGCGTTGCGACACTGCAAGGCAACGTTGCAACGCCCTCGCCACGACCCTTCATATGAGTTTTCTTATCGAGATAGCGTTGCAACGCTATCGGTATGGTTCTTCAATGCCTCAAAACAGTAAGCTCGGCGTTGCAACGCCATCACCTCAGGTCTACTAGCTTGGATTGGTTCTTCTACTTCCAATTGATATTATTTTGAGCTCCAAAATGCCTTGATTCGATCCCGAGTGATCCATAATGTCTCCAAATGTCCTGTTTAAGCTCTTATCCTGAAATTCAATGATTAACACACCTTAAATTATCATAAAACTAGCAATAATTAAGCCTAAAGATAACATATTTTGTGTGCTATCAATGATGATTTTCCTAACTGCTAGGATAAGACTTTGGGGGAAGAATAACTCCATTTAGGTGCAGTTGATTTTAAATTAAATCAAATGAAAGTATAAAAAAAATAAATCAAATGGAAATAGTTATAAATTGATTGTTTTTCCTTGAATTTAACTATTTATAATTTTTTGGAGTAATATTAATTTATTTGACTGGCAATTAATACTTAATTTAATCGGAGGAGATGGTGGCGGGAGAGAAGAGAAACGGAGGAGACGGCGGCGTGGGTGAATGAAGGGATTTTGAATTCTCACAGCGGAAGAAGTTGTGAAACGTCGTTGATCCGTTGTGTAATTCCTATCTTAAAATTGAATCTATCTCATAGATCCTAGGCTAAACATGCAAAAAGGAGAAGAAAACAGTAAGGAAAATAATACTTACTTGTTGAAGAACACTTTTTCAATCCTCTTCTCCTCCGGTCACGATCTCTCTTGAAACTACGAACTCCTCGAACACGAACCTCGATCCGAACAGGGAGACACCTCCAAAGAGTCTTCTCAGTTGTTCTCGGGAGGTTGAGGGAGAGTGAGTGGGACTCCCTTTTGTTTTGGGTGAGGAGAAATGTTAGAGAGATGAGAGAATTCTTTGTCTTGCTCTCTTTGGATGGAAATCCAAAAAATGGCAAATGGCACACCAAAAGCTTCTTGCAAAGCCTTTAAATACTATTGTGTGATGGAGTTAAAACCTCCACCAAATCACAATTTTACCACAACCATATAATATACAAATCTCATTTGCATAAATGTGGAATTATAAATTGAATCACATTCAATTTAATTTCTCTCAATTCAATTTCTCCAAATAGCACTAATTAATCAATTAGGCTATACTATAGTTTATTATGAATCTCCATTCACATCAAACTATATATTATGTCATCTATATCTCATATAAACGACATAAATACCCAAATAATGAATTTGAACACTTCAAATTCACACCAAATCAGAAACCCTCAATTTGTCTAATTTGAGCCAACCGAGGACCTAATGGACCTACACGTGACGAGAGCTCAATGATCCGAGACTAACTCACAAACTCTTTGACCCGGTTATTCAACATTCATTAGCTACGGTAACACTCCACTAAAGTCCGTAGTTGCACTCTCATCACCAGTAGGACAAGTTGTGTCCATCGATATAACCAATACCCATGAGTCGACCCTTCACAAAGTTGTTCGTAGTCACGGTTGGGTCAAATTACCGCTTTACCCCTGTGTCTACCTCTTGCTCCTTAAGTCCCACTTTGCTCTCTAATGAACAACTACGTTGCATGGTCCAACCATAAACAACAACCCTCTCGGACCAATGAGAGAGTGGGGCCCCGTTGTTCAAGCCACCGGAGACAAACACTTAAGGGAACAACCTCTCTAGTTTCCCTAAGTCGGAACGCAGTGAATTCCTTCTTGCGTAGTCAAGTTCCCAACTCCCACGTGGTCCTGCCCCTGAGAAGATAGGCATATTGGGCGGGCAACAGTGGCCACCCCCACCCGTACTAGTCAAAGGACAGACCCCCGCAGACAGGAGTCCGCGACACGCTCAGGATTAAGGTCGAGTCACTAATGGTCATTTACGAATTTATTAGCTCTATCACCGTTAACGGTGTTATATCGGTAAAGTCTAATAATTCACGGTCGATCTTGTACAATCGCATTGTGCAGATGCCCCCACTCGCATGTCAACCACATGAACGAGTTGGATCACCTCGTTTGTATCTAATACAAAGCGGTCGCATCCACGGTGTATCCGAGGATTAGGTCTCCAACCCTATCCATATCATCATGAGACCGCTCGGGTCATTAACTCGAACGTGATCCTCCCTATGTGTCCACTACACACCGCTTCAAGTTCTAGTTCTCTCATTAATACAATGACCCTGGAGCTTAGTTTATTGGATTAAGTTTATGAAATATGCGAGACACAAAGTTTAAATAAATAACTCTTATTTATTACACAATGTTGAAATAAATAACTCTTATTCATTTACAACTTGGAATATTACAAACTACACGAGATGAGAACATACATCCCAACAGTGAGGGGAGTCGGGGCTTTTGGCTGGGGGAGAAGAGAGGAAAGGAAGAAACAAAAAATATAAAGATAAAAAGAAAAAGAAAGGAAGTGGAAGAGATCTCTTACTGAAATTTCTTCATTCTGCAACAGCACGCTCCTTGGCCAACACAACACCACGAAGGAATCAGGGGATTTGGAATGTGTATTCTTTAGGTTCTATCCAACCTGAATTAAATAGACCTAACTAGGTCAGTTCAGGTCTCTTTTAAAATCCAAATTAAGAGGTCTGCCCAAATCTTTTTAAAGCTAAATTCTTAACCAAACCACCAATTATATTAAAACTTAGTTCAAAAGATTAATAAATGAAACTCAAATAAACTCAAAATTCTAACTTTAACATACCTGGCTTGTCGCATCACAAAGAGTTGGTCCAAACCTTGGCTCGTAGCACCTTATAAATTCAAGAAGGGTTGCTGACTTAGGTCAACTCACTGAGCGTCGAGGTGAAAGAATTAAGATCTTGCATAAAGCCACAAGAGAGCTCCAACCATGACTAAAAGAAGTTCAGTCTAGAGCTCTACCCATGCAAACCCAGCTAGAAGAAACTCCAATTTCAGAGGATCGAGAAGAAGAGAAAAATGAACCTCTAAGAAGAAGAGGGTAATCTTTGATCTACCATTTTATTTGGTTCTCTAAAACTCTTCCCTACCTCTTTAGACAGTGCTCTCTTCGAAATTAGGGTTGATGGCATCCCAAAATGGATCTCTTAATTTGAATCCTAAGTATTATATTTATAGACTCAGTAGTGTTGCAAAGCTACAAGGACGACATTGCAATGCTAGGGTAACATTGCAACGCTATCCCTTTTTTCATAATTGCCTTTTATTGAGGTGGCGTTGCAATGCCACACTCATGGGTCATCATTCTTTCTCTTCATTTCTCATGCCCAATTATCGATTTATGCCTCCAAAATGATCTTTTTATCCTTGATTTTTCTCAATTGTCTCGTTTATCCTAAAATGTTCAATACCTTCAAATTAGACATAAAAATGCATGAAAGTATTCAATTAGGTCTCTAATAATGCAATAAAATAACCCTAACACCACATAAATTACTCTCATCGCATGTCTACCCTTCAAATTAAAAAAAAAAAAAATCACTATCTTTATTGAATGGCCTAGAGTAGTTTACAACATTATGTAAATTTCTTACGTTGTCATTCTTTTGATTTTATAAGGACGAGTAACATAAGTAAGGTTTAAAGTTTATTTCGATCTCTAAAATTGTATGTTGGTTCTATTTTGGTCCCTACATATTTAGCAATCTATTTTAATTTGTAAACTTTTTTGTGTAAAAATAAGTTTTAATACTTGACGTTATTATTATTGGTAAATTATTCAACAGGATCCTAAAATCGTCATATCTTTATGCCTATGTAGATAAGTATTCAAAGTTATAGATAGTAGGTAATGTGTCAGATTTTAAAATGAATTAATCAAGTTTTTGTTTAATGATTAATGAAAATAAATGAGAAAGACTAGATAATTAATTTGTTGTGCAAGCTTAAATTTTTTTGACAAATGGATGGAAATAAACCTTTGAAATTTGGTTCTTAAAAAAAACATAAAATAGGTTAACAAAGAAATAAGATTTTTTTAAAAAGTATGCCAAAAAATAGTTATAAACTAAGAATTTAAAAGATAAAGAAAAAGAATTAAAAATTTTAGAACACCTTAATCAGAAATATTTTTTTAAGAAAAAGGTTATATGTACAAAACAAAATATTAAATCTAAAATGAATAGTAATATAATGGTGGGAATGTTGAAGGCATAGATTTGATAAGTAAGAATGAAGTTGATTATTATAGTAATAAATGAAATGTTGATTATAAAGTTAAAGATGATAATAATTAGATGGAGAAATAATTGAGTGGGGGCATCATAATGGAGAAAAAGTATAAAGAAAAGAAAAAAGAATAACAAAAAGTGAGAATAACAAAAACAAAACCATGGGTGATTGGCAACTTCCAACCCATTAACTCATAATTATTTTGAAACTATGGGTGTTTTCTTTTCTCCTTTCCAATATTTTGATCTTTTTTCATGGGGAGTCAGTTTTTTGGTTTTTTTAGTCTAATCTAATATGACTGATATATTTCTAATATATTTATATAAAGTTCATCCATATATCAATTTCAAAATAAATATCAATAATATATGAGTGTGAAAGTGGGGAGATTCTAACATTTGACCTCTTAGTCGAAAATACATGACAATTACAGTTAAGTTATATACTTAATTTTATTTTTTTTAATAATTTATATTTATTAGTTTTTAATCAATTGACTCGTATAGTGGTGGGAATGCCCATCTAATTATTATCATCTTTAACTTTAATCAACATTTCATTTATTACTATAATAATCAACTTCATTCTTACTTATCAAATTTATAAAGTGGGAGTGGGGGTGGGGTAAATTGTGTTTGATCATAACTAAATTTTATGTAACGCCCGTGTGAAAAAAAAAAAAAAGACTTGAGTTCGCGCCGCCCCCCCCCCCCATTTTCTTCTTCTTTTTCTTCTTCTTCTTCTTCTTCAATCGATCGATCGCGACGCCAAAGATCTACCAACCCGCCGCGCGCCAAATGTCGCCACACGCGCTCACCAGCGCCCACCCGTCCTCCTCATTGCCCGGCCGCCCGCCTCGCCACCCACGCTGCGCCTCGCGCGCACGTCCCGCCTCCGCCACCCAGCTCGCAGCGCCCACGCCGCCGCCGTTAGGAGGGTGCGCTCGCCGGTAAGTTTCTCCCCAAACCATTTAGTTTTGGTTCAATCGGTTCGAGCGTTTTTAGATCGGTTCTCTTAAAATTGTTGTTGGTTTTGATTAGATCGGGCCACGAGCATCTCGAATCTATGCTCCACGTGCACTCACTCGAAGCCGCGCCGCCGCGCCGCTCTTTGCTCGCCGCGAATTGTCGCCGCGCCATCGCTTGCTTAGGTACAAAGCGACGATCGCTCCCGCTTTTCTTGATTCCGTTTAAGCCCTCCTTATGTCTATTTGGTTATTTAAGTCGAGTAATTCAGTTAAAGTTATTTGGAACGTGATTTAAGTTTTATGTTTGCCATTTAGGGTCTCGATCGTGTTTAGGATTTTGCGTGGTGCACGAGATCGAGCTCTTGGATCGTTGAATTCCTGTAAGTAGTCATTTCGAAAAAAAAAAAAGCCCCTTAAAGTTATTATTCGATTGTTGTATGAGGTATTCTCTGAATTTTGTGTAATGCACGAAAATCACGATTTGATGCTTATGTACGAGTATGGGTTCGGGTCGGTGTTGCGTGTACCTCTAATGGACTAAGAAAGTAGTTTATAGGGGAATAGGGGCTCAAGGCTGGAAGTTAAGACTAAGACTTAAAGCCTTTAATCGTAATGAGTTGAGAACAAACGTTGTGAGTCTCGAGTAAAACCCTAATTGGGCGAGTGCGGCAAAGTGTGGTTGACCAAACCAATTAGATGATTACTGCATTGAGCTTAAGGTCGCCGACTCGCATTTAAGTTGTTTAGACCTCGATAGTCGTTGATGGGATTTAAGGGTGAGCTCTAGGCGACGTTTGTGACCTTTCATCTCCCTGGAGTTGTTTTGGGCGGGCTTGTGTTGGACTTTCGAGGGAAGGGGTTGTTTTGTGGGTTCTCGAATCGTTGTTTGTAGCTGACTTGACCCGGTAAGCGAGCTCGTGAGCGAACGAGCTTGTTTGCATGGCTTGTTGTTTGAGCCTTGTATGGTCTTGTGTGTTAAAGTGGTTGGTTCAGATCGTGAATGAGATTGCTTATGAGTGTTTGAGGAACATATTCGCTATGCAGCTTGTGTTGCTCGCATAGTTGTTAGAACGTATGTTCGAGTATGGTTTTAGAATCAGTCAAGAGGGTTGTGTCAGGTAACCTATCAGTCTTGAAGTCCCTACCTTACTCCTTGTTTAGGTGACGTCATCCTACGACCTTGGGCGGTGAGGAACTAGTATGGATTACGTGCATGATGATGTCTCGTGGTGAGTCACAGTGTGTGTGACAACAGACAGGGGCAGTGATGTCTTCTGGTGAGCCATAGTAGTCTTGGCAACAGACCAAAGACGAAGATGCTTCGAGGTGAGTCACTATGAGGGTGGCAACAGACTCGGAGTGGGACATAGCTTGCGAGCGTCCTGCGGGGCGAGTCTGGGCTATGTCAGAATACTAGTCAGGGATATGTTTACCGACGTGAAGCAAGGAGCAGTTGAGTGAACCTGAGTGAGTTTGGGTGGGCTAAGCCAGACTTCTAACTGAGTGTGGTCTGATAGTGGATTTGGGTTGTTTGAGGTGGGTTGAAAGAGAGAGCCTAACTAAAGTTGAGACCCTTGAGAATGGGTCGGGAATTTTATGAATGACTTGTTAGAACTCTAAATAACCTTATGAAGCGCAAAACCCAGCGCTTACTAAACCCTGAGTTACGCCTGAGCGAGTCGGAACCTCTAGGTTGACGATATATGATAGGCTCGTGAGACTGGGGTGCGTCCCCGTTGTGATCGGGAGTGGTTGCTTTCCATGATCCCGAACTAGCTTAGGGGCGATTTCCCAATGGGCGTGTTGGTTACGCACCGCACGGTACCATGCTAGTGTATTATGAGAGCCTGGGGTGCGTCCCCGTGGAGATCGAGAGTGGTTGCTTTCCATGATCCCGTGTTGGCTTAGGGGTGATTTCCCCATAGGGCGTGTGGGATACGTACCTGCTCTGCTCTATGCCGGCGTGTAGTGGCGTGAGGGTTTCTTTCTCTCATTGCATCGTCAACCAAAGTTCTAAGACCGAAGGTAGAGCTCGAGTTATTACCGCAAGAGGGCTCAGGATGAAGTGTGTTAAATGTGAGCCCGGTTTGGGGTTGGGTGCGTGAGAAGTTGAGTTTTGTTTTGGTTGCTCGTTCGCTTGGTTGGACGTGAGTGGGCTACTTACTGAGTATTTTTATACTCACCCGTCTACTTTGTTGTTTTTGGTTGCAGGTAAGAAACCTTGAGGCGGCAGACGACCATGACGACCCGACGAGGCTGTGGGACCATGTTTCCCTCTTGTTTCCTTTGCGCTTCGAGTTTTCATTTGTCATGTTTTAGTTCCTTTTTATATGTCTAGTCGCGCGACACTTTGTTTGTCACTTGTATTCCTCGGTTATTGAGTTTCCTTTTCGCTCGTGTTTGTTTTGTCTAAGAGATCGTGCTTAGAAACTCTGGTTGTAGCCCAACCCATTTTCTGATTGAAGTTTGTGGGGGTTGGGCATTCTTGTTGTCTATTAGAAGTGTTTTTTTTTCTGTTTGTCAGGTTCCAGGAAAATTTTTGGTTTTCTCCTTAGTTATGTCGTTATGTTGCCGAAATTTCAGCGCGAACGGTGTGACGGAGTAACTACCCTAACGTAGGTTCGTCTCAAATTTTAGGGTCATTACAGTTGGTATCAGAGCTTTAGGTTCTAGATTTTGTAGACTCGCTCACATCGTGAGCTTTCCGTCCTTCACAGCCTCTCGCAGGGAAGTCGTCTCGTCGCTGCCAGGTTTGTTATTTGTTAATTAATTAGTAAAGTAGATAAGGACTAATATGTTTGCTCACCTAGGTTTACTTGCACTGCTATGCGTTGAAATTATTTGATCTCGCTTTAAAAGTAGTGGGTAGTCGTGAGACGCTTGCTTGCTGACTTGAATATCAAGTTGTGGGCTCGTGGAAAAGAGTCGTGGAAGGGGTGTCGCCGGCAGGCGTGGTCGGGGTGTTCAGGGAGGTCGTATTTAAACCTCCACCAGAATCGAGCTTCAAGTTCAAAGGGACCGAGTCAGGAACGGTTCCAAAGGTGTTTCTAACCTTAAGGGCAAATAGGTTGGTTGGCCAAGGAGCTTGGATATTCTTGGCAAGTGTGACAGGCCTGAGGAACGAGAAAGGAGATGTGTCGATAGTCCCAGTAGTTTGAGAGTGTGCGGATGTGTTCTCGAGGATTTACCTGGTTTACCTCTGGTTAGGGAGGTGGATTTTAATATGGAGCTGGAGTTGGGCACTACACCTCTGTCAAGAACCCTGTATCGTTTGGCCCTAACCGAGTTGAAAGGACTCAAGACCCAGTTGCAGGAGCTGCTAGTTAGAGGTTACTTTCGCCCCAATGTTTTACCGTGGGGCGCCAGTACCCTTTGTAGAAAAGAGAGACGGGTTGATGCGTTTATGCGTTGATCACCAAGAGTTGAGCAAAGTAACTAAAGGACAAGTACCCGCTCCCCAGGAGCAACGATCTGTTCGACCAGTTACTTGAAGCAACAGTGTTCTCCAAGTTTGATTTGTGTTTGGGCTACCACCAGTTGAGAATAAGAGAAAACATTATGAAGACAACCTTGAGATCCAGGTTGGGACCTTACGAGTTTATTGTGATGTTGTTTGGTTTGACGGACGTCCCAACAGAGTTTATGGACCTGACGAAGAGGGTGTTCAAGGAGATGTTGGATACCCTCGTTATCGTGTTTATTGACGACGTCTCGATCTACTCGAAGTTGAGTGAAGATCACGAGGGCCACTTGAGAAGATTCTTGACTGCTTTGAGGGAGAGTCGGTTGTATGCTGAGTATTACAAGTGCGAGTCTTGGTTGAATCAAGTGTTCTTTTTGGGCACGTGGTATCTAAGCAAGGAGTTTCAGTAGACTCAACAACAATGGAAGTAGTTTCGAAATAGCCTCGACTCAAGACTGTTACCGAGGTTTGCAGTTTTTGGACTTAGTCGGCTATTATTGTCAGTTCGTGAAAGACTTCTCCACGATTGTTAAATCTTTCACCCAGCTGGCACGGAGAAGGAGTGCTCTCGAGTGGAGTGACACGTGTGAGGCGAGTTTCTAGGTTTTGAATCAGAGGTTGATCTCGGCGACCAGTACTCACAGTGTTTGATGGTTCAGGAGTGTTTGTGGCGTACAGTGATGCTTTAAAGAAAGGTTTTGGTCGTGTTTTGATGCAGAATGGTAAGGTCATCGCCTATGTTTCCGTCAGTTGAAAGACTATGAGCGGAAATACTCAAATCTTGACTTTGAACTAGCTGCGATAGTCCTTGCTTTGAAGATCTAGGGAGTGACCTTTATACAACGAGGAAATTCAGATGTTTACAGGTCACAAGAGCTTGAGGTACTTGGTTACTCAGAAGGAACTAAGTTTGAGACAACATAGGTGGCTGAAGCTAGTGGAAGGTTGCGAAATCGAGAATTGTAACCCTTTGGGGTACCACAGTGGAAATGGAAAGGGATTTCAGAGGGTTTCATTTTTGGCCTCCCCCGAATTGTTAAAGGGTTCTCAATGATTTGAGCAATCATAGATAGATTGTCTAAGTCGACACATTTCATTTCGGAGAAATCGATTTATACGATGGAAAAGTTGGTGAAGTTATCTTTGGAAGAGATTGTCAGGTTGCACGGGGTTCCAGTTCAGATAGTCTCTGACAGGGAGGCTTGGGTCGCATCTAACTTCGGGTTGAGCTTCTAGGAAGCCTTAGGGGTGAGTGTAGTTTCGACATGACGTTCCTTCTGCAGATAGATGAGCAAACTGGGAAGTTGAATCAGATCTTAGAAGACATGCCTCGAGCTTGGGTCTTGGAGTTTGCAGTTGGAGGTTTGTGCTTTTTCTGAAGGTTGCACCTATGAAAGGCATGAAAGGGTAGTTGAAACCTAGGATCATCGAGCCATTCGAGGTCTTGGAGCGAATTGGCTCGATGGTGTACTATTTAGCCTTGCCACCGCCTCTAGTAGTCGTGCACGACGTGTTCCACGTGTCGATATTGCGAGGCTAAGTGCCAGATGCATCCCATGTTATTGATTCTGAGCCACTGCAGGTCAATCAGGACTTGAGCTACGAGGAAAGACCTGTGGAAATCCTAGCTCGGAAGAAAAATGTGTTGAGAAACAGAGAAATCGACCTTGTCAAGGTCTTATGGCAAAACCAGCAACTTAAGGAGGCTACCTGGGAGCGCGAGGGTAAGATGAGAACAAACTACCCGGAGCTGTTTGTGAACTAGCCACTTTCGAGGACGAAAGTTCTTAAGGTGGGGAGGATGTAACGCCGGTATAAAAAAAAAAAAAAAAGGGACTTGCGTTCGCGCCCCCCCTCTTCTTCTTATTTTTCTTCTTCTTCTTCTTCTTCTTCTTCAATCGACCGCCATGACGCCAAAGATCTACCAACCCGCCGCCACAGCAAATGCCTTGTGCTTGCAGCGCTCCACGCGCCAACCGTCTCCCGCCTCATTGCCCGGCTCGCGGCCTTGACTGTCACACCCCCTCCCGAACTACCTGCTACTTAGCCCGAAAGGCGGTGTGAAACCAACAGACATTGTTTACCTCTTAACAATACTTGTTGACCCTGTTCTCCTGATAAACATACTATGTTCGCATATGGAACATTTTAACATAACACAGCAGAAACTGGACAACTATTAAACATACACAAGGAGAAGCCCTTCATAAGTCTCTCTTGGAAACTAAAGTCAAGTGCATCAAAACAACACAAGACAACTCATTGTTTATACAACCGCTAATGTACAAAACTTCTATAACTACATAACGACTTGCTATACAACACCACCACGTGCACAAACTAACAACTTATGAAACTTCCAAAGCAGACTATGGCGAGGATGTCGTACTGTGAGCTCGATCTCACCAAAAATTTGAAAACATTGGAAGAATGAGCTAAAAAGCTCGGTGAGTGTCTATCTTTAAAACATTATAAGCTCACAGTGAATCATAATAATGGCAGATTATAAGTAAAAATATCTTAACATCCTGCTTGTAAACATAAACAAACCATGCTTCCAATTTACAGTTTAAGTCACCACTTGTGCATAGCACACAACTCGAAATGTACTAACATATCGGGGTAGATAGATCAATAATATAGAAGCTCATAACAATAAAACACATGACATGATACCACATCAAACCATAGAGGTGGTAGAGTTACATTTATACCAATAAGGTTCATACCTCTCTCTCTCTCACGTGCACATGGAATACCTTTGGTCGTTTGGTTTTCCCTAATACCTTCTCTATGTCCTTCAAATTTAAGGTAAAACCATTTACTACCCGAATACCTTCTCATTGTCCTTCAGTATTAAGGTAAAACCATTTACTACCCGAATACCTTCTCATTGTCCTTCAGTATCGGGATATCATGATTCTTTCCCCCCCTAAATACCTTCTCGAATGTCCTTCAGTATTAGGGGTTAACCACAAACATGAGCATACTTTGTTTACCATGGAAATCATGTCTTTAAAACACATATAACAATTTCTTGACATTTTCACATTATCATCTAAACATGTTCCCAAGTGGATTTACATAAAACATTCTCTAAAGGAAAGCATACTTTCATAATTTTTAGTTTCCATACTTGGATTTATTGTTACAACTAACTTCAAGCATGCTTAGGTTCCATCATGAACTTTATGTTAGAAAACTCTATGAAGCCATTCATAACTAGTTCAAACAGGATGTAATTATCAACACTTATGTTCATGAAGAAAAACATAGGTCAAGCGTAGTTCTAAGATAGAGTCACTCACAGTATTAGAATTGGAACCTTGGCTTGTAAACTTGACCTATTTGCTCTTGGCCTGTCAAACAAACCAAATCAACCATTAGAACCTCGAGCTCGTGATTTTTTACCTTAAAACTTGTAAGAAAACACACTTTCAAATTTCCAGCATTTTCAGATTTTCTGCCCTGTTTTCAGACAGCCATAACTTCTTCATTACTTATCCAAAAATAATGTAATTTATACCAAACTCTTCCTTTTTGAACCCTCTAAAAATCATATGAAGATATGAAAATGAAATTGCAAACGGATTTGTTCAGAAATACCTCAAAAGCTACTTTTCTCAAAACAGACTTCTGCTGTTTCCAGATTCGGATTTCCTACTGCACAACACATTTAACCTGATATTTAGAATATCTTCTAGACATTTTCTACTCACGATTTCTTCACGAAAGTTGTAGAAAATTCAATAAGCTTTCGAACCATACCAATTAGAGCTTCTAACTCCAAGTATTCAGATCAGAACAACCAAAAAATCAGAGACTTCCCAGATTTGACAGCAAATTCTGTCTTCTGTCTTCCTCTTCACAAAACAGTAATTTAACTTCAGTATTAGCTCGAGCTTCCTTCACAAACTTTGTTCCAAATTGAGTTAACTTTCAGGTATCAAAAACTCAACTCTTACCTCTTCTTGTTGAGCTCGAAAAGACCAAAACATCAGAACTGGTCTGAGTTGATCACCTTGCTGCTATACAATTAAGCTTTGAGTTCTCCTCCTTTCTTCTGCAATTCCAGCTCCAAAATCACGAAAATGGCTTCCATTCTCTTCCTTTCTCCTTCTCCCACGAAGCTTCAGCTTTGGTTTTGATAAATGAAGAAGAAAATGGAGAAGATAAAGCCATTTAAAAAGGCAAGGAGGCAAACTTTGTCTTTTTCCCTTTTGCTTTTTCTTTTCTTTTTCCTTTTCTTTTTTCCTTTCCTTTATCCCTTTCTTTCTTTTCTTTTCTTTCCTTTTATTTTCTAAACAAAACAAAACACAATATAATATCCATTCCTTTCATTTCATTTTCTTCATTATTTTTAAAGCAAACCAAACCAAAATGGTTTGAGCTTTTCCTTCCTTGTTTTCCTTTTATCTTTCACTTCATTTCTTTTCTTTATAAAACATGGAAAACCAAGTTTTAAACATTCATTTCTTCTTTCTTTTTGTTGTTTGTTAATAAGGAAGTTCCAAAGAGATTGGGCTTACACAGCCGCACGCCTCCACCACCCACGTTGCGCCTCGCGCGCACGTCCCGCCTCCGCCGCCCAGCTCGCAGCGCCCACGCCGCCGCTCGCTCTCTCGCCGCCCAGCCGCCGCCGTTAGGAGGGTGCGCTCGCCGGTAAGTTTTCCCCCAAACCACTTAGTTTTGGTTCAATCGGTTCGAGCGTTTTTAGGTCGGTTCTCTTAAAATTGTTGTTGGTTTTGATTAGATCGGGCCACGAGCATCTCGAATCTATGCTCCACGTGCCGCCACTCGCTGGAAGCCGCCGCATTGCTCGGTGTCGCCGCCGCCATCGCTTGCGTTAGTTCTGACGATCGCTCCCTTTTCTTGATTCCGTTTAAGCCCTCCTTATGTCTATTTGGTTATTTAAGTCGAGTAATACAGTTAAAGTTATTTGGAACGTGATTTAAGTTTTATGTTTGCCAGTTAGGGTCTCGATCGTGTTTAGGGTTTTGCGTGGTGCACGAGATCAAGCTCTTGGATCTTTGAATTCCTGTAAGTAGTCATTTGGAAAAAAAAAAACCCTTAAAGTTATTATTCGATTGTTGTATGAGGTATTCTCTGAATTTTGTGTAATGCACGAAAATCACGATTTGATGCTTATGTACGAGTATGGGTTCGGGTCGGTGTTGCGTGTACCTCTAATGGACTAAGAAAGTAGTTTATAGGGGAATAGGGGCTCAAGGCTGGAAGTTAAGACTGAGACTTAAAGCCTTTAATCGTAATGAGTTGAGAACAAACGTTGTGAGTCTCGAGTAAAACCCTAATTGGGCGAGTGCGGCAAAGTGTGGTTGACCAAACAAATTAGATGATTACTGCATTGAGCTTAAGGTCGCCGACTCGCATTTAAGTTGTTTAGACCTCGATAGTCGTTGATGGGCTTTAAGGGTGAGCTCTAGGCAACGTTTGTGACCTTTCATCTCCCTGGAGTTGTTTTGGGCGGGCTTGTGTTGGACTTTCGAGGGAAGGAGTTGTTTTGTGGGTTCTCGAATCGTTGTTTGTAGCTGACTTGACCCGGTAAGCAAGCTCGTGAGCGAACGAGCTTGTTTGCATGGCTTGTGGTTTGAGCCTTGTATGGTCTTGTGTGTTAAAGTGGTTGGTTCAGATCGTGAATGAGATTGCTTATGAGTGTTTGAGGAACATATTCGTTATGCAGCTTGTGTTGCTCGCATAGTTGTTAGAACGTATGTTCGAGTATGGTTTTAGAATCAGTCAAGAGGGTTGTGTCAAGTAACCTATCAGTCTTGAAGTCCCTACCTTACTCCTTGTTTAGGTGACGTCATCCTACGACCTTGGGCGGCGAGGAACTAGTATGGATTACGTGTATGATGATGTCTCGTGGTGAGTCACAGTGTGTGTGACAACAGACAGGGGCAGTGATGTCTTCTGGTGAGCCATAGTAGTCTTGGCAACAGACCAAAAACGAAGATGCTTTAAGGTGAGTCACTATGAGGGTGGCAACAGACTCGGAGTGGGACATAGCTTGCGAGCGTCCTGCGAGTATGAGTCCAGGCTATGTCAGAATACTAGTCAGGGATATGTTTACCGACGTGAAGCAAGGAGCAGTTGAATGAACCTGAGTGAGTTTGGGGTGGGCTAAGCCAGACTTCTAACTGAGTGTGGTCTGATAGTGGATTTGGGTTGTTTGAGGTGGGTTGAAAGAGAGAGCCTAGCTAAAGTTGAGACCCTTGAGAATGGGTCGGGAATTTTATGAATGACTTGTTAGAACCCTAAATAACCTTATGAAGCGCAAAACCCAGCGCTTACTAAACCCTGAGTTATGCCTGAGCGAGTCGAAACCTCTAGGTTGACGATATATGATAGGCTCGTGAGACTGGGGTGCGTCCCCGTTGTGATCGGGAGTGGTTGCTTTCCATGATCCCGAACTAGCTTAGGGGCGATTTCCCAATGGGCGTGTTGGTTACGCACCGCACGGTACCATGCTAGTGTATTATGAGAGCCTGGGGTGCGTCCCCGTTGAGATCGGGAGTGGTTGCTTTCCATGATCCCGCGTTGGCTTAGGGGTGATTTCCCCATAGGGCGTGTGGGATACGTACCTGCTCTGCTCTATGCCGGCGTGTAGTGGCGTGAGGGTTGCTTTCTCTCATTGCATCGTCAACCAAAGTTCTAAGACCGAAGGTAGAGCTCGAGTTATTACCGCAAGAGGGCTCAGGATGAAGTGCGTTAAATGTGAGCCCGGTTTGGGGTTGGGTGCGTGAGAAGTTGAGTTTTGTTTTGGTTGCTCGTTCGCTTGGTTGGACGTGAGTGGGCTACTTACTGAGTATTTTTATACTCACCCGTCTACTTTGTTGTTTTTGGTTGCAGGTAAGAAACCTTGAGGCGGCAGACGACCATGACGACCCGACGAGGCTGTGGGACCCTGTTTCCTTCTTGTTTCCTTTGCGCTTCGAGTTTTCATTTGTCCTGTTTTAGTTCCTTTTTATATGTCTAGTCGCGCGACACTTTGTTTGTCACTTGTATTCCTCGGTTATTGAGTTTCCTTTTCGCTCGTGTTTGTTTTGTCTAAGAGATCGTGCTTAGAAACTCTGGTTGTAGCCCAACCCATTTTCTGATTGAAGTTTGTGGGGGTTGGGCATTCTTGTTGTCTATTAGAAGTGTTTTTTTTTTTCTGTTTGTCAGGTCCCAGGAAAATTTTTGGTTTTCTCCTTGTTATGTCGTTATGCTGCCGAAATTTCAGCGCGAACGGTTTGACGGAGTAACTACCCTAACGTAGGTTCGTCTCAAATTTTAGGGTCGTTACATTTTAAAAAATTATAAAAGCAAAAAGTTAAGATTCGAACCCCTAAATTTTTAGCATTTTATCTATTAGGTATCTCTAGACTTTAAAGATATTTAGCAGTTGAATTTTTTCTTTTGTGTCTAATCAGTCTATAATTTGATGAGATAATTTTTAATGTTCATCTTCTATTAGATACAATTAAAAAAAATTTAAATTTATTCAATACCTTTTAAAGTTTAAAAATCTATTAATGTAACGCCCCTACTTTTCTATGACCAAATCCCTAGGGACATTACTACACATGCATGCATTTATAGACCGAGGAATAGAAGAACTTAAAAGCCATTTCTCATTTGTAATAAATAGTTCCAGGGATCCCAAACAAAAACAAAACATTCAAATCATTTAAAAACATCACATCAGCTTGGTCTATTAAAAGCTGTAAGTAAGTTTAATTTCAAAGGAAAACATAAAGACAACAATATTTCAAATCATGAATATGCGGAAATCAATCTTTGGTTCCCATGGTCCTAATCACGCTTTCCGTCACACATACCGCACGTCCTTCCCTTACACAGAAAAACATTTTTAAAAGAAAGGGTGAGTATTGCATAAACAATACCCAGTAAGTAACCTCGCTACCGAGGTTCGGGATATGCATACACATACAATCATGATCTTTAAATCCATTCATAACATACATAGATGGGAATTAAAACTTTCTAAAGTTGCCAGGCCTTTAATCATGGGCTGTATATTTAAATGTCAGGCCTTTAATCCATGACTGTTCATATAATTGCCAGGTCTTTAATCCATGGCTACACATTCAATTGCCAGGTCTTTAATCCATGGCTGTACATATAATTGCCAGGTCTTTAATCCATGGCTGTTCATAAAATTTGCCAGGTCTTTAATCCATGGCTACACATTCATTTGCCAGGTCTTTAATCCATGGCTATTCATTCGGTTGTGAGGCCGACTGGTCATCCTGAGTCGTTACAGCGATCTCAGGCTAACCAATGTCCACACTATTCACTAATTCATTTCGTGACATACAAAATCATGCATCAGGTCCCATCAGTCACATAATCATGGTGTACATATCATAAATATCATTATCAACATATCATTCATACTTTCTCATGGACAGGGTGATAAATCATACTTTTGTAATAAACATGAAACATTCTCATACACCCTACTGTCCTGTTTTCACATGAAATAATGGGATCTTTATACCTAACATGCAAGAGTACTTTCACATAAAATAATAATTTCCTTTTCACATAATTCATCGAAATATTGCACATAAAATGTCACGTATTCTCAAATAATATCTGTGGATTTTCATGTGGAAAAATATGAACTATTTCACATAAAATCATGAAAATCATTTTCATTTCCTCCCATTTAAAAGTTCGGCACGAGGTCCCTTACCTCGAGCTTCGACTTTAATTCCAAAACTTAATCGAACTCCCGGTCTATTCTCCTTTTAATGAAACACAAAACACATTAATATTTCCGAATTCAAACTCCAAGTATTCACACTTAAACCCCTAATCATGCGAAACTCGAAATCTTCAGATTCGATGTCGTGTCCCTCTTACCTCGGTTTTAGATGCGAGAACTCGATATTCCTTAGTTCGCTTGGCAATTTACCTCCAATTCCGCCCGAGTCCGGTTCCTACAAGAGATATTCGAACACGTAACCTAAATTCTCAATCAAACGCTTAATTCAATCGATAGGTCGCAATATTTCTAATCAAGCATGAAACTCAAATCAACGCTCACCGGCTGACAAAACGCGGTATCCGGCGTGCGTGGAGTCCGGCGACCGGCTGAAGCTTCGGTGCTGCTGCAGGCGTTCGTGGATCAGCGGTGGTTCGGTGCCGGCGACGGCTTGCGATCGGCTTCAAGGAAGTCACCTCACGAACGGCTGGCGGACTTCGGCTGCCGACGAGAGCTGCTACGCGGCGGCTAACGGCTTGAGAACCGGCGAGCTTGTCCTTTCGTGGCTTCTTGCCGGCGTTTGAGTCCGCGTGGCTGCGGGACGGAAGCTTCGCGAGCAGGCCGGGCGCGCCGGCCGGGCGTGGATCACGAGCGGCTGTCGCAAGTGTGCAAGGGCTCCGGCGATCCTGACGAGGACGGCAACCCGTGAGGCCCGGTGATCCTCACGAGCGTCGCGCGGCTGAGTGCAGGTGCGATCCACGAGCGCGGGAGTAGACGTGGAGCGGTGGAGGCCTCCGTTCGTGCTTTGCCGCCGCGAGAAAAACGCGAGGAGGATCGGCGGTAGAGTCTTCTTCGGCTGGACGTGTGTGGTCGGCTCGAGGCTTCGGCGACCGTCTGTGCTCGGGGATTGACCGGCGAGGGCTGCTGCACGGTGGTTTCGTGGATGGCTGGGGTCTCCGGTTGGTTCGTCGGCAGCGGCAAGGCTAGGGTTCCGGTCGGCAACCTAGAAGAAGACAATTGAAGCTTATTTTTCTTCTTTCCTAGGGTTAGGGTTAAGGCAAAAATGTGAGGGAGAAGTGTTGGTGGCTAGGGTTTTTCTTATGGTTAAATACTAAGGGGGCTTAGGGTTTAGGGTTTTAGGTCAAGTCTTATACAACCCTTATTTAAGCAATAATCACCAAAACGCCCTTGAAATTGCCTTTTCCTTTAATTCCATAGTTAATCTCATCTTAAAAAGAATAATTCACATAAGCTAAACAGAATTTCGGCCTCCCTCTCGCCGAGCTTGATTAAAATCACTAATCCAGTTAAAACACGGCGTTTACTAGAGTATTAAATAAAATAAATAATAGTACAGGGTGATGGTCGTCACAATCTTCCTCCTTAAGAACTTTCGTCCTCGAAAGTTCCTATTCTTGGAATAGTTCGGATATTTAGCGCGTCACTTCCTCTTCTCGCTCCCCAAGTAGCTTCCTCCGCGCAGCGGTGGTTCCGCCACAAAACCTTAACTAAGCCGATCTCACTGATTCTGGAGGGTCTTTCGATCTCTTGCAATAATTTGTACCTGGGTGCTTCGCCATAACTCGGATCTTACATTAATCGCAATGGTTCAAGTCTATGACATGAGTCGGATCTGGGGCGTACTTTCTCAACATGGAGACATGGAATACGTTATGAACCATTGAAGAGAAGCGGCGGTGCTAATCAATCAGAGGCCACCGCACCAATCCTCTCTAAAATCTCAAATGGTCCGATGAATCGCGACTCAACTTCCCTTACTGCCAAACCTTAGAATTCCCTTCATTGGAGCCACCTTAAGAAACACGTGGTCCCCAACCTCGAATTCTAGGTCCCTTCGTCTCGTGTCGGCATAATTCTTTTGTCTGACTTGGGCGGTCTGCATTCGTGCCCTGATCTTTTGCATTGCCTCATTAGTGACCTGTACTAATTCTGGACCCAACAACTGACGTTCACCAACCTCCTCCCGAGAATCTCGGAGTTACGCAACGTTTCCCATAGAGAGCTTCAAATGGAGCCATTCCGATGGTCGACTGATAACTGTTGTTATAAGCAAACTCCATCAGATGTAAATGAGTGTCCCAACTGCCTGGGAAATCTAAAGTGCAAGCTCGCAACATATCCTCTAATATCTCGGTTTAACGCCCGCTCAAATCCATCCATCCGTCAGGATGAAAAGTCATCTTCAAGTTCAACCGTGAACCCAACGCTCTCTGTAAACTTCTCCGGAAGTTGGAGGTGAAACGTGGATCCTCGCTGCGATATAATCTTGATCGGGATTCCATGTAAACGGACTATCTCTTCCGTAAAGTCGCGCCACTTATCTGTAGAATAGGTGGGTTTCCCACAGTATGAAGTGTCTTGACTTTGTTAACTTTGTCCCACTATGACCCAAATCACTGTGTAACCTCGTAAAGTTCTAGGCAATCCAACTATGAAATCCATAGATATCTCCTCCCATTTCCACTGAGGCACATGTAATGGTTGCAGCAATCCTGCGGGCCTCTGTCTAGGTGCCTTCACCTGCTGACAAGTCAAACACTTGCTGACAAACTCTGCCACGTCGCGCTTCATGTTGCACCACCAAAACGACTGTTTCAGATCTCGGTACATCTTGGTACTGCCAGGATGCATAGAAAATGGTGAGTTATGTGCTTCGTTCAGGATCTCAGTTCTCAGCTTGTCATCGTCTGGCACACACAGTCGTCCCTGAAACAACAATCCTCCATCTGTGGATAGGGAAAACTCTGTCAACTCACCTGCAGTTACTGCAGTAAGTTTTTCCACTAACTGAGGGTCCACTTGCTGAGCCTCTATAATACGTTGCCTCAAGGTCGGTTGCACTGTTAACTGGGCTAACTGAGCTGTGGTCTTTCCTACTAGCACTGCAATTTCAGCTCGAGCAAACTCGCTGTAAATCTCTGCTGGCTATCTGTCATCACTCGTGCGGCGATGCATGCATCAAGCTTCTGCTTTGAGGGCATCGGCCACTACATTAGCCTTACCGGGATGGTACTGGATGTCAATGTCGTAATCTTTCACCAATTCCAACCATCTACGTTGCCTCATATTCAATTCCTTCTGGGTGAACAGGTACTTCAAACTTTTATGATCTGTGAAAATCTGTATTTTCTCGCCATACAGGTAGTGTCTCCAGATCTTTAATGCAAATACCACTGCTGCTAATTCCAGATCATGAGTTGGATAATTCCTCTCGTGCGTCTTCAATTGTCGGGATGCATAAGCTATTACTTTACCGTCTTTGCATCGAGACACAAATGACCCTTTCTTGGAAGCATCATCAGAAACCACAAAGCTCCTGTTCCCTCGGGACTGTAAGAATCGGGGCGACACTAACTGCGCTTGAGTTCCCGGAAGCTCGCTTCACAAGCACCATTCCACACAAAAGAGTTTCCCTTACGCGTCAGCTGAGTCATAGGCATGGCTATCTTGGCAAAATCTGCACAAAGCGCCTATAGTATCCCGCAAGACCCGAAAACTACGTACCTCTGTGCGTGGTCGGACGGGGCCCACCGTGTGGACGGCCTCCACTTTCGCTGGATCAACAGAGACTCCAGCTTCAGACACCACATGCCCTAGAAAAGATACCTGTCTGAGCCAAAATTCACACTTGGAGAATTTTGCATACAACTTATTCTCTCTCAGTGTGAGTAAGACTTTCCTCAGGTGCATTTCATGTTCTTCATCACACCTGGAGTATATCAATATATCATCGATGAACACAATCACGAACGTATCAAGAAACTCCTTGAACAAACGGTTCATCAAGTCCATGAAGGCGGCAGGAGCATTGGTCAGGCCAAACGGCATCACTGTGAACTCGTAATGCCCATAACGCGTGATCTGAATGCTTTGTTTTAGGGATATCCCCTTCACTGATCCTCAACTGATGGTAGCCTGATCTCAGATCGATCTTAGAGAACACTGTCGCTCCTTGCAACTGGTCGAACAAATCATCTATCCTGGGGAGAGGATATTTATTCTTGATTGTAACTTTATTCAACTCCCTGTAGTCTATACACAGGCGCATGGATCCGTCTTTCTTTTTCACGAAACGATCAGGGGTGCTCCCAGGGTGAAACGGCAGGCGTATAAACCCTTTGTCTAGCAAGTCCTGTGAATCGTGTTTTTTAGCTCTTTCAACTCTGCTGGTGCCATTCATGCGGGGCCTTGGATATCGGGGGTCGTCCCCCAATTCTGATCAGATGTTAAAATCTACCTCCCATTTGGAGGTATTCCGGAGATCCTCGGGAAAACGTCTGCAAACTCATTCACTCATCGCACCGATGTCACCGAGATCTCTGTGCATCTTGCATCTAGTATGCACGAGCTAAGACGCCCCAAGCTCCCCGATGCAATAACTTTCGGCCTTAAGGCGATAATTACCTTAGGCCTACTTCCTCGCTCATCGTGCCTCTCGAACTGTAGCCAGGTTGGTTAGGAGGAGTGAACACTACCTCCTTCCCCGGCAATCAATACAAGCATGGTTCTGCGCTAACCACCCATGCCCAATATTATGTCAAAATCAAACATATCTAGAACCACTAGGTTCACTTTGCTAATTCATGGTCTCATGATGGTCACACTACCATCCTTGACTTTCATATTAGCTAACAAATTTATTCCGCAGGAGTGGAGCAGAGATAGGCATCTTCATGCTCGTTGTTCTAGTTCTAACTTTCGGCTTGACTCACAAATGATGCGAGAAATAAAAGAGTGCGTGAAACCGTAATCAAATAGTACAAAGGCGAGGTGCCCAAGTAATGGAAGTGTACACTGAACCCCACCGAGTCCGAGCCATAGATGTCTCGATTGGTGCTTGCATAGGCTCTCCCCTGTTGTATGGTCGGGTTTCACGCGAGCCCACTACTCATAATCTGCGTGGTGGCTAGTCTTTGGCTTGATTCGGGCGAGATATTAGCTCTGTGCCCTTCCTTTCCACACTTGAAACACGCTCGGACCGGACCATACATTTACCCAGTCACGATTTACCACATTCCTTGCACCGTGGCTATCTCCGCCGCTATTCCCCGATCATTGGTTGGTGGTTTCGGCCGGAACTCAATGCGGAAATGCTGCTGGTCTATGCGATGTATGTCTGGGGCGCGCCGTGAGCTGGAATGGGGCTGGTCCCACTTCCTCTTATGATTCGCTATGGGCTGCCCCGAGTTAACTACCGCCTGTTGTGCAGTCTGAGCCTGCACCCAAATCAGTTCCGCCACTCTCACTGCGGAGGCGTAATCAGGAGGTGCTAATGCCTGGATAAAGCCTCGTACATTTTCATCTAGCCCCATGATGAAGCGCTCGGTCTTCTTTGCTTCTGTATCCACTAGCTCAGGGGCAAAAAGCGGACAGACGGGTAAATTCCCTCTCATATATCTCCACTTTGCCCTCCTGTTGCAGCGCACAATGTAGAATTACGCTGCTTCGTAACGAACGAGCGCAGGGGGTAGAATTTCCGCCAGAATGCTTCCTTGAATAGGTTCCAAGTAATCGTTTCTCCGCTGGCAACAATGGTTCCTTGGGCGGACTCCCACCACAAGTACGCGCGTCACCCTCAGCATGAAGGTCGCACAGGACACCCTCTGGTCCTCAGGGCAGTTCATCAGTCTGAAGATGGTCTCAATGGAGGACAGCCACAACTCCGCCACAGTGGGGTCACTGGAAGACCCATTGAAAGATCTCGGATCATACTTCCTGAAGTCCTTCAGGTAACGGGACTCGTGGTTGCGTCGTTTACGCCCACGATTTGCTTGCTTGGGCGGTGGGTGGCTACGTGGCTCGCACTAGGCTCTGCATGGCCTCCACCATCATAGTCATCACATTGGCGTTTCCACCCAGTGCGCCACGGGGGCAAAGCTGCGGTATATTCTCCCGGCGTTCAGGCGGGTCACGGGGAGGTCTCGAGCGGGTGGAGTAATCTCTTCCGATCCGAGGGTAATTCCGGTTGGGCGTCGGTGTTTTCCCTTGCCTCCGCCCCTACCACGTCCTCTACCTCTCCCTCGGCCTCTAGGTGGCATTATGTCAAAACTACATTAAAGAGAGTTTCTAACTCAGTTTCCTTTACTTTCAAATCATAAGATAGAATCACCCCTTGGGGCTTTTAAGGTTATGTATGCATAAAACTGTATCATATCATAATCATTTACTTTCTTAATAAAATGTCGGGCGTGCTGGCGGTGGTCGGAAGCGTTGTTAAACCATGGGAACTACTCTGTGCTTACTCGTAAGCAAGTCTACTGAACCCTTAAACCTGGGGCTCGATACCAATCATAACGCCCTACTTTTTCTATGACCAAATCCCTAGGGACATTACTACACATGCATGCATTTATAGGCCGAGGAATAGAAGAACTTAAAAGCCATTTCTCATTTGTAATAAATAGTTCCGGGATCCCAAACAAAAACAAAACATTCAAATCATTTAAAAACATCACATCGACTTGGTCTATTAAAAGCGTAAGTAAGTTTAATTTCAAAGGAAAACATAAAGACAACAATATTTCAAATCATGAATATGCGGAAATCAATCTTTGGTTCCCATGGTCCTAATCACGCTTTCCCGTCACACGCCCGCACGTCCTTCCCTTACCACGAAAAACATTTTTAAAAAGAAAGGGTGAGTATTGCATAAACAATACCAGATAAGTAACCTCGCTACAGAGGTTCGGGATATGCATACACATACAATCATGATCTTTAAATCCATTCATAACATACATAGATGGGAATTAAAACTTTCTAAAGTTGCGAGTCTTTAATCCATGGTCATATTTAAATGTCGAGCCTTTAATCCATGATTTGTTCATATAATTGCCGTGTCTTTAATCCATGGCTACACATTCAATTGCAGTCTTTAATCCATGGTCATTTGTATATATAATTGCAGTCTTTAATCCATGGTCATTCATAAAATTTGCCAGGTCTTTAATCCATGGCTACACATTCATTTGCCAGGTCTTTAATCCATGGCTATTCATTCGGTTGTGAGGCCGACTGGTCATCCTGAGTCGTTACAGCGATCTCAGGCTAACCAATGTCCACACTATTCACTAATTCATTTCGTGACATACAAAATCATGCATCAGGTCCCATCAGTCACATAATCATGGTGTACATATCATAAATATCATTATCAACATATCATTCATACTTTCTCATGGACGGGGTGATAAATCATACTTTTGTAATAAACATGAAACATTCTCATACACCCTAATCATCCCATTTTTCACATGAAATAATGGGATCTTTATACCTAACATGCAAGAGTACTTTCACATAAAATAATAATTTCCTTTTCACATAATTCATCGAAATATTGCACATAAAATGTCACGTATTCTCAAATAATATCGTGGATTTTCATGTGGAAAAATATGAACTATTTCACATAAAATCATGAAAATCATTTTCATTTCCTCCCATTTAAAAGTTCGGCACGAGGTCCACTACCTCGAGCTTCGACTTTAATTCCAAAACTTAATCGAACTCCGGTCTATTCTCCTTTTAATGAAACACAAAACACATTAATATTTCCGATTCAAACTCCAAGTATTCACACTTAAACCCTAATCATGCGAAACTCGAAATACTGTATTACGATGTCGTGTCCCTCTTACCTCGGTTTTCGTGCGAGAACTCGATATTCCTTAGTTCGCTTGGCAATTTACCTCCAATTCCGTTCCGAGTCCGGTTCCTACAAGAGATATTCGAACACGTAACCTAAATTCTCAATCAAGCGCTTAATTCAATCGATAGGTCGCAATATTTCTAATCAAGCATGAAACTCAAATCAACGCTCACCGGTGACAAAACGCGGTATCCGCGTGCGTGGAGTCGGCGGCCATTTGAAGCTTGATCTTTGCTGCGGCGTCGTGGATCACGGTGGTTCGGTGCCGGCGACGGCTTGCGATCGGCTTGCGATCGGCTTCAAGGAAGTCACCTCACGAACGGCTGGCGGACTTCGGCTGCCGACGAGAGCTGCTACGCGGCGGCTAACGGCTTGAGAACCGGCGAGCTTGTCCTTTCGTGGCTTGCCGGCGGTTGGAGTCCGCGTGACTGCAGGGACGGAAGCTCGCGAATCACGGGCGGCCGGCCGGGCGTGGATCACGAAGCGGCCGCCGCAAGTGTGCAAGAACTCGGCGATCCTGACGAGGACGGCAACCCGTGAGGCCCGGTGATCCTCACGGCGTCGCGGCGCTGGGTCCGGTGCGTTCCGCGAGCGCGGGAGTAGACGTGAGCGGCTGGAGGCCTCCGTTCGTGGCTTGCCGGCGTGAGAAAACGCGAGGAGGATCGGCGGTAGAGTCTTCTTCGGCTGGACGTGTGTGGTCGGCTCGAGGCTTCGCGACCACTTGTGTTCTCGGGATTGACCGGCGAGGCTCTTTGCCGCGGTGGTTTCGTGGATGGTTGGGGTCTCGGTTGGTTCGCTGGCGGCGGCAAGGCTAGGGTTCGGTCGGCAACCTAGAAGAAGACAATTGAAGCTTATTTTTCTTCTTTCCTAGGGTTAGGGTTAAGGCAAAAATGTGAGGGAGAAGTGTTGGTGGCTAGGGTTTTTCTTATGGTTAAATACTAAGGGGGCTTAGGGTTTAGGGTTTTAGGTCAAGTCTTATACAACCCTTATTTAAGCAATAATCACCAAAACGCCCTTGAAATTGCCTTTTCCTTTAATTCCATAGTTAATCTCATCTTAAAAGAATAATTCACATAAGCTAAATGCAGAATTTGGCCTCCTCTCACTGAGCTTGATTAAAATCACTAATCCAGTTAAAACACGGCGTTTACTAGAGTATTAAATAAAATAAATAATAGTACCTGGGGTGATGGTCGTCACAATTAAATACAAAATTAAAAATTTTAGAGGCCTATAAGATAGTTTTTAAAAATTTCAAGAATATATATATATATATATATATATATGGGGCACTTGCATGAATAGAAAAAAAATAACTTAAGTTGTAGACGTATCTATTGTTTATTTAATTTACAAAAATAGCAAAAAAAAAAAATACCTGAGCCTAAACGGATCACGAAAAAAGTAAAAAATATTAATTGTAATTTTCGCAAGTATATTACTGATAAACTACTGATATACTTATATGAAATTTATCAAGAATGTATAAGTATGTCACATATGATATATATATATATAATATAAAGTATATCACTGATACACTACTGATGTACTTTATTTTTTGCACATTTTTAAATATGGAGTTTGTCAGCGTGTTTCAATATGAAGTTTGCTAGTAGTCTATCATTGATATAATAATGGTTCTACCTAATATAAAATATATAACTGATATATTGTTAATATACTTATATAAAGTTCATCAAGAATATATCAGTTTCACATATACATAATATAAAGTATATCATTGATATATTATTGATATACTTTATTTTTATTTTTTGAGTTTAACAATAATACTTAGGAGTGGGGGATTCAAACATTGACCTCTTAATCAAGAGTACGTGACAATTACTGTTGAGTTATGCTCACTTTAGCACTGATATACTTGATTTTAGTTCTTTACTTTATTAATGATTTATATTTATTAGTTTTTAGTCAATAGACTCGTTTAATTGATACACTTGAGTAGTATATAAGAAATTCATATTTAGTTTTACAAATATACTTAAAATGAAGTATATCAATAATATACTACTGATATATTCAATGTTAGGTATATCAGTGAAACGAACATATCTAAAATGAAGTATTATCAGTGATATACCAAATATGCAAAATATTCCTAATATGCTATCAATATATATTAATTGATATACCTAAAAAGAAATGTATCGACAATATATCAATAATATACTACTAATATATTTCGTTTTAGATATATATTAGTTGACTGGTATAACAAATATACTACTGATGTACTAAATATTATGAGGGTAAATAATAAAAAAATAGAAATTAAATTTAAAATTTTTTGCTTCATTTACAAATCTAAAAAGTCGTGGTTGGATTTGTAAATACTCTAATATTTTTGCTACCCATTACAATTCTTATATATATATATTTATTGGTCTAATGATGTTGGCTAAATTATACAAAACATCCCTAAATTTTAGGTACCTTTCACTTGTCCCTAGACTTGGAAAAGTTTCATTTATACCCTTAGCTTTGGTATTGTTCCAAAAAATATATTTTCTATTAAAATAAATGATGTAAATTAACATGGCAGTTTCTATGTAAAAAAAATATGTAACGCCCCTACTTTTCTATGACCAACTCCTAGGGACATTACTACACATGCATGCATTTATAGGCCAAGAGATAAAAGATCTTAAAAGTAATTTCCAAACAACATAAATAGTTTCAGGGATCCAAAAAAAAAACAAAACATTAAAAACAGATAAAAGCATCGATTTAGCATGGCCTATTAAAACAGTAAGTAATTTTTGAACTCCAAATAAAACATAAAGACAACATTAGTTTAAGACAGGAATAAGCGGAAAACATGTCGGTCCCCATGGTTTTAGTAACGCTCCCCGTCACTCATACTGCCACGTCCTTTCCTTTACAGAAAAACATTTTTAAAAGAAAGGGTGAGTATTGCAAAACAATACCAGAGTAAGTAACCTCGCTACAGAGGTTTGGGATATGCATACACATACAATCATGACCTTTAAACTTATTCGTAACATACATATACGGGACCTAAAACTTTCTCATATTGTCAGGTCTTTAATCCATGACTTCCTTTCTAATTGTGTATTGTCAGGTCTTTAATCCATGACTGCTTTTTCATTTGTGTATTGTCAGGTCTTTAATCCATGACTGCTTATTTAATTGTCAGGTCTTTAATCCATGACTGCTTATTTAATTGTGGGGCCGACTGGTCATCCTGAGTCATTTCGTTTTGAGTTCCTCACAGACTTCATGCTTTGACCCATAGGGTCTCTATTGCATGTTTGACCATGCACATAATGATCTCAGGATACCAATGTCCACACTATTCATTAATTCATTTCGTGGCATACAAAACATGCATGAGGTCCCATCATTCACATAATAATAGTGCACATGTCACAAACATCATCATCGATATGCCAATCATACTTTTCTCATAGACAGTTTGAAGATCATACTTTTGTAAGAAAACATGAAATATTCTCATGCAAATTACTGTCATAATCTCACATGAAATAATGGAATACTTTTACATAGCATACGAGCATAATCTCACATAAATTAATGGTTTATTTCCACATGATGCATCGAAATATTTGCACATAAAATATTAAGTATTCTCACGATAATATCTGTATATTTTCATATGAAGAATATAAACTAATTTCGCATGAAATCATGAAAATCATTTTCATTCAATCCCCTTAAAAGTTCGGCACAAGGTCCCTTACCTCGAGCTTTGATTTTGCTCCAAAACCTAATCGAACTCCTTGCCTACTCTTCTTTTAGTGAAACCTGATTCACACCATAATTTCCGAATTCAATCTCCAAGCATTCACTAAATCCCTAATCATGCGATACTTAAATTCATCAGTATTAAGATATCGTGCCCCGCTTACCTCGAGCTCAATGCAAAACCTACTATCCCTTAGTCCGTTTTTTGACGATCGACCTCCAATTCCGCTCCAAGTTTGTTTCCTACAAGAATGTGTTCGACTCGTAACCTAAATTCTCAATCAAACGTTAAATCAAACGATAGATCGCACATAATTTCCAATTTAGCATGAAACTTAAATCGATCGCTCACCGGCTGAACTCGAAGCTATTGAATGGTTGCTTTGGCGGCGTGGTCACGATCGGCGGTGACGATCAATCGATGGCGAAGAACCGTGGTCGGCGTGAACATCCGTGACGTCTGCGCGGCGATCGGATTGGGCGCGGCGGCGCGCACGGCCGTGATCGTGGCTGCAACGGACGATCGGTGAACGCAGGGCTCACGAGCAACCGCAACTCGGCGGCAAAGGAACGTGTGGCTTGCCGCGCGGGTGGCAGGAACACCGGACGGCGGCCGCGAGTGAGCGCTCCGATCGGGCTTCCGTCCACGACTTCCGGTGCGGCTGGAGCGTGCGTGGTCGGCGGCGTAAACGACTGAAGACAGCTGCTTGAGGATCGGCGTTAAATCGCTCGTGTTTTTTCCTTTCGCCGCGAGTGGTGATGAAGCGAGGGCGCGTGGTGAGCGAACGAAACTCGTTCGCCGATCGGTCGGCAAGGGTTACCGCCACGGTCCTCGGCTTGCGAGCGTGTGGCGCGCGCGAGCTCGAAGCGGCGATGATGTCCCGTCGCGCGCGCCGATGAGCCTCCGTGAAATAGCCGGACGGCGCTTTGCTTGTGTGAGGGTTTCCGCCGACGGTGGTAGCACAATGATCGTATACTTCCCGGCTAGGTCAAACGAGAAGAGGGGAACTAGGGTTAGGGTTAGGGTTTTGGATTAGGTTAGAGATGAGATGAAGGAGATGATGATGAGCTAGGGTTTTCTTATGGTTAAATACTAAGGAGGCTTAAGGTTTAGGGTTTTAGGTCAAGTCTTATACAGCCCTCATTTAAGCAATAATCACCAAAACGCCCTTGACATTGCCTTTTCCTTTAATTCCATAATTAATCTCATCTTAAAAGGAATAATTCACATAAGCTAAACAAAATTACGGCCTCACTCACCCCGAGCTTGATTAAAACACTAATCCGACTAAATACAGCGGCTAATAGAGTGTTAAATAATATAACTAATAGTACCTGAGATGGCGGTCGTCACAAAATATATTTTCTATTAAAATAAATGATGTAAATTAACATGGCAGTTTCTATGTAAAAAGAAAAAATGTACATGATATTATTTATAACTATATAAAAGATTAAGATAGTTATTACCATTTATTTCATCTCAAAAGATATTATTAAATTCATATACATAATCAATTTTTATACATCAAGTACCATGCCAATTTATATGAAAGATGTTAAAAAAGATATCACTTATGTCTTCCAATTTTTATACATTGTGATTACTACAATTTCTATCTCATTAAAAAAAAACCTCTTCGGATGTTTTTGTTATAAAGAAATTTCAAATTTCAAAAATAAAAAGGAAACTTTTCAAATATAGAAATATAATCCAAACTTACCCTAAAGTTCATAAGTATTTTGTATAATTAGCTTATAATGTTTTAGTTCTTACCTTTGATTTTTAACGATTTAAATTTTGTATCTTTAGAAAAATAATGGCTAAGTTCTTCGATTCAACTTTTCGTTAAAATTTGCTAATAAGAGCATAACTCAACTGGCATCAAGTAAGACTTATGATCAAGAGATCAGTTAAAATTTTTTATCAGATAACAATTTGCTAGCTTAGGATTTTGGGAAAGTTTAGAATTTGACAGCCTACAACTTGATATTAGGTTAACTTACAAGTTTAATGGTTAACGTTTTATTCATTTTTGTGTGTAATAGGTTAGTTTCCATTTTTGTATCTAATAAGTTTCTAACATATTCAATTTTAAAAAAATATAAATGTTCTCTTAGACAAAAAAAATTAATTTTGTTTTTTGGCATTTTCTAAATGTATTTATTAGTTAAAAAATTAAAAGTTTAAGATTTAGTTAGGTATCAAATGAAATTTTATGTCTAATAGAATAATTAAGTGTACATTTTTTTAAAATATGTCCAGGACCTATTATATAAAACATTAAAGTTTGTGAATCTATTAAACACTTTAAAGTTCAATGACTTATTAGTTATTAAACACAAAATTAGAAAGTTCTTTTTTAAAAGTATAATAAAAATTGAGGGATTTGAATCACATATCTCGTGGTTGTTAACATACTTGATATGTCAATTAAAGAGTTGATCTATTGGTTCCGAAATGTGCAACTGTCCCTAGCTCCTACGTTCCTTTAGGGTCGGTATGGTAGGTAATCCGGATTCTCTTTTATGTTTTCAGATTCACTGAGTTCGGTGAATATGCTTTTGGCAAATGTGTTTTCGAAACCTATTTATGGATTTTGTTATCTAAATAGTGGAAATTCTAAAAACAACATTTTATGTTTTCAGTGTATTCAGATTTTGAATTCGAAATTTTAAAATGCAAAATTATATTAAAAATGATAAAAAAAATTTAATAAATATAATATATCATGTTATAGACAGATCAATTTATTTTTGTTAAATTACAATATGTATGATATAATATATTTATAAATTATATGATATTGTATACAACATTTTATAACAAAAAAACATGTTATAAATTAATTAATAATGGTTTATATCCAACTTAATATTTAGTTTTAAAATTATAACTAGTTTCATGATCTATAAATACACTATAGAACACATTTTCAACCATTATTTAAGTTAGAAACCGATTTCTAATCTGCTACCTAACACATATCTAAAAACATGAAATACAATTCTATTTTCATTTAATATCTTATTTTCAAAATTATATTTTCAGATTACCTATCAAACCGTCTCTAACACAACTTATAAACTTATGGACCAATTGTATCTACTGATTATAATTTTTTTAGAACAATTTATTTGTTACAACTTAATTTTGTATATTACATTTCAAAACAGGGGTCAATTTTTGTACTTCCAACTTTTTAACAAGCTCATTAATGATTTGGTTTGGGTCAAGAGAACAAAATTTTTAAGAGTGGTATTTGGGTGCAGCTAGTGCAGCCCATTTTCCAACCACAAAAATTTCTTTTATAAAATACTAAAAAAACTAATTTTTTTTTTTTTGTAGCTCTCCAGTGGGATGCATATTAGATGCCCAAGTATTTTTCAATTTTAAAGGTTGATAATGGGAATCTTCATGAAGAGAAATGGGGGCGGGCATAGTTTCCTCGTTCTCGTTCCCATCTCTATCCCATATTTTATTCCCAAAATTTCATGAGGATTGAGTTGGAATTCTCCATTTAGTTTTTTTTTTTTTTAACCAAACCAATTAAATTAAATCAACTCTTATGGAATTTTTTTTAATTATATAGTTAATTTCTATATAAAAAAAAAATCATTTAAATGGGGGAGATATGATATTTTTTGCATTTAGTTCTACCAAAAAAAGTAATTATATCAAGGGACTTTTTTTTTTATCCTTCCCTAATCAAACCCTTAAATTTATAAAATCCTTAAATTAATAAAATTGTTGCAACACAACTCTTAAAGATTCTATCCTTGAACTATGAGTGTTGTTCTAATTAAATCTTTAAACTATAATATTGTCGCATCAAACTTTATTTGATAACTATTTAATTTTTTTAAAAAATTGTGTTTTGTTTTCTTATAATTTCTTTACAATCTATTTATCTTTCTCTGGAAAATATTTGAAATTTTATCCAAATTCCAAAACACAATAACAAGTTTTTCTAAACTTTTTTTTTTGTTTCAAAACGTAGCTTGGGCAATTTTGAAAACGTTTGTAAGAATTAGATAATAAAATAAAGAAACTCATAGATGAAAGGAGTGTTTATAACCTTAATTTTCAAAACTAAATAGTTATCGAATAGTGGATTAATGTTACTATTACAAAATTTAAATTTTATAATTAAAAAATTGAGTTAGATTATAATAATTCTATAATTTGAGAGTTTTGATTATAACCATCCTTACCTTTTACGTACTCAAAAAAAAAAAAATCCTTACATTTCACATAGGTGGTTTATGGGTTGTGCATTTTATAATAATTAAGAATTTAATTATAAAATTTCACAAATACAAGAAGTCGATTAAAATGAAAATTTGAGGGGGCAAGGGTAATCACACCAACATTTTAGGAGTGGTTGGTGTTGTTTTTCCTAAATATTTTGTAGTAGTTTCAATGCTTGAAGGCTTTCTCCTTTTTTATTTAATTTTTTTTTTTTTTTGTTTTTAGTTCACATATAAGCATCATATCTTTGTTTTATCAAGGGGCACGTGAATAGATAGAAAAATATTATATACCAATTGTAAGCATGTCATTCATATACTGAATTTGCAAAAATAGCAAAATTAACAAGTCCAACCCAATCAAACAGAGCAAAAAGTTAAAAATGCCTTTGACACACTTTTCAATATAAAGAATATAAGTTGTCTATTTGTTCAGTCTCTATTGTAGAGTTTGCGATACATCCTTACTTAATACTTCGTCATACTATAGCTCCTCCGTTTAGGGTGAAAATTGATCCCAATGTGGATTTCCTAGAATCTTTATCGGCCTGAAAATCAGAATCAGTGTATCCAGTAAGGATCAAATCCTTAGACCCATGCACTAGCGTATAGTCCCTCGTTCTCCTTAGATATTTGAGGATATTTTTAACTACTGTCCAGTGGTCTAACCTTAGATTGGGCTGATACCTACTGACTATTCCCAACACATAGTAAATGTCTGGTCTCATACATAGCATAACGTACATTAGGCTACCTATTGTCGAGGCATAGGGAATACGTCTCATATCCTCAACTTCTTGAGGTGTCTTAGGACACTGTTCCTTAGACAAATGAATTTCATGCCTAAAAGGTAGTAAACTCTTTTTGAAATTCTACCTCGAATATCTTACCAACATTTTGTCGATATAGGATGCTTGAGACAGAGTTAGCGTTCTGTTCTTGCGATTTCTTAGGATTTGAATCCCAAGAACATATTGCGCCTCTCCCAAATCTTTCATTTGGAATTGGGTTGCCAACCATTTCTTAATGTCAGTTAGGTATCCTACATCATTTCCAATGAGTAGGATATCATCCACATAAATTACTAAGAAAGCTACCTTGTCGTTGATGATCCTTTTGTAAACACAAGACTTATCAACGTTCTGGTTAAAACCATAAGACTTGATCGCAGTATAAATCTTATGTTCCAAGATCTGGAAGCTTGCTTCAACCCATAAATGGATCGATTGAGCTTGCAAACTTTTTGCTCCTGACCTTGGGCTATGAACCCTTCGGGTTGAGACATATCGATACACTCATCAAGATTACCATTCAAAAAGACAGTCTTGACGTCAATTTGCCAGATTTCATAGTCATAAAACGTGTGTTGGGATTTATGCCCTAAACTTGTGTAATCATTTAAATAAAGTGTTATTTGTTTTGATATGATTACAGTCTTGCTTTTATAAATCCAATAAACTAAGCTCCAAGGTTATAACGTTTATCTTGAAATCAGTGTAGTGGACACTATTTGGGTTGAATTCAAGATTATAACCTAAATAGTCTATGGTATCAGAATGAGGTTGGAAACCTCATTCTGGCAATACCATGGATGCGGCCCACTTTGTAATTAGTACAAATGAGGTAATCCAACTCATTCATGTAGTTGACATGCGAGTGGGGGCATCCTTTGTGAAGTGTTCATACAAGACTGGATCGCAAATTATTAGTCTAACCAAAGATAACACCGCTTATGAGGATAAGACTAGTAATTTATAGATGGTCATTAGTGACTTGACCTGAATCCTGAGCAAGTTAAGAACTCCTACTTATAGGGGTTTGTCTTTAGATTAGTATGGGTGAGAGTGGCATGTAGCCGACTCAATAAGCCTGTCTTCTCAGGGACAGAACCTTGTAGGTAGCTGGGAACTTAACTGTGCAAGATGGAATTCACTCATTCCTCTACTGAGGAATTAGATAAGTTGTTCCCTTAAGAACTGACTCCAGGTCTTGAACAACGGGGTCGCGTCCTCTATGAGGGTATGAGTCTAAGGTAGGACCTTAGACTTGTTGTTCATTAGAGGATCAGTGGTGCTTAAGGAGCAAAGAGGTAATCACAGGGGTAAAACGGTAATTTGACCCAACCGTGATTACGAACAACCCGTGAAGGGTCGACTCATGGGTAATGACTATATCAAAGGGACACAATAATATCTACAGTGAGGAGAGTGCACTACAAGTCTATAGTGGAGTGACTTGTAGTTAATGAATATTGATTAACTAGATCAAAGAGTTTGATCAGTTAATCTCACATCATTGGAGCTCATGATCTGTAGGTCCATTAGATCCCTCCGTTTGCTCAACATGGTAATATTGAGGGTATAAAGTTAGGAGTGAAATTGAAGTGCTCAATTTCATACATGAGGAATTATATCAATTATATATGATATAATTGATATAATATATAGTTTTAATGTGAATTAGATTCATATATAAACTATATACTAAAAAGAGATTAAAGGAGGGGTAGAATGGTCATTTCCATCCCATTCCCCTATATATATAGTTGCATGAGATGCAATTAGGTCAAGACTTCTAAAGTATTCCTAGCCTCCTTTTTGTGTTGTTGGAAGAGTTCCAAAACACAAATCTCTCTCACAAAATACCTCACCACTCCTAAAGGGAACCCACCTTCCTCCCTCACCTAGAGAACAACGGAGAAGATCCTGGTGGTGTGTCGATGTTCATACGAGTTCTTGTTTCTTTGAGATCGTGGATCGGAGAGATGATCACTTGAAGAAAGATTCTTCAAAGGTATATACTTACTGTCCATACTCTTATTATATGCTTAATTCATGTTTACGTTCTTGAATTTTTCGTTGTAACTAAATCAAGAGCGCGCGATTCGCAATCGCTTCCGCTGCGGGACTTCGATTCCCTTCAATTGGTATCAGAGACCAATTGCGTTCTTGATTTATGTTATGGATTTTTCAAGAACAAGGTGGGATTTACTGTTTTGTGCATGAGATGTATGAACGGTTTTTCGAAATTAGATGTTTTCAATTTTGGCACTTAGATTTACAATTTCATTGAAATGTTCAATGTAAGGGTCCCGTGTTTTGGGCAAATTTAATTGTAAATCGAGTCCATGGCCCGCGTGTCGATCGAGGCAAAGCGGTTCTTTGAGAAGATCGGAGCGAAACGAGCAAGGAATGGAGATTTCTATTGTTGTTCTGTGAATGGCGTTGCAACGCTACCCTCGCGTTACCAGCAACGCCAATGCATGCGGCGCGCGCAATGGAGGAAAGACGACGACGTTTTAACGTTGTGGCATTGCGCAATGTTCGGCAGAAAACGACAAAAGCAGCGTTGCAACGCTCGAAGCCGTTTCACGCGAGGAGCAACAGGCAGAAAACGGATTTTTATTAATATATTTAATTATAAAAACATTTTATATTTAATATATTTAATATTTTTAATTTTAATTAATATAATTAGATTATATTAATTTAAATTATTTCTAGGGTGCCAAAATTGGTCTAATTTTTGCTATTTTAATTATGCAATTGTTGTGTAATTATTGCCATGCATAGTGTATGCTTGTATTTTAGAAATCCCACCTTAGGTTAAGCATTTTCATGCATCATTTATAATATAAGGAGTTATATTATATAGTTTGCATGATTAATTAATATAAGGTTGTTATATTAATTTTTGGACAACATTGACATGCATTATTTTTCATGAGATGAATATACTATGAATGTTTTATTATTCATGTGATGAATGATCAAGCATTATAACATAGTATGCATGTCACCTAAGGTTAATTATTAGTTTTAAAGTGTTTAGAACTTGGAAATAATAGACCTTAGGTTATCTAGTTCTAATTAGATTAGAATTAGGAACCAAGTAATTTATAAGCTATGATTAAAGGAGGAACTCTGTCTAAGGAAAGTTCTGCTCTGTAGGTCAGGTATTTAAGTTCTGACTGAAACTAACACCCCTACCCGAAATCGACACGGGAGTGAAATTTAATCGAGAGAGTCTTGTAAATTACAAGATGGCGTCATGCCAGGTTTATTAAGGGGTTAATAAACTAGAAATCCTAGTTTTAATATAAGGAGTTATATTAACAAACTTAGGATAAAATCAATATAAGAGTTATATTGATCATCAATATAAGAGTTATGTTGATAAGTTAGGTAAAACCATTAGCCGGATTTTAGCCTAAGAAAGATTCCTATAGACTTAAAGTATTCAGTGGGAGGAAAAAATGTATGAGATACATATTTTTCCACCTACGCTATCTCCGGGAAGTTCACACCGTGAGACTCATACTTGGCCTCGTGGTGCAAACGGGAGCGTCCCCCTTCGGATGGTGTTTGTATGAGTCAATACCAAGGTGAATGGAGAGGGTACTTATAGTGAGTGAGAGCAGGTTTAGTGAAAATAAAACCTATGGTCTCTTCAGTCGGTTTACACCGGAAGATCACTATGGTCAGCCTGCTAGTTTGGCCTGGACCAGACAATCCCTTCGGAGGGCTTGATCATAGGGGATCTAACACAGTAGACACCCGAAAGGGATAAAGATTTCCTTAGACTATTTTCCAATCTAGTCCTCCCTTCGGCGAATTTTATTGGATCGAGACTCTGGGATCTAAAGACAAAGGGTTACACTCACGGGATACATAAGTTGTGTATGTATTCAGACCGAAAAATGGTAACTGAAACCTATAGGAATAAGAGTTATTCTGGTGTTAAGTTTTGGTCAAGAGTGTCTTGATCCAGAGGAGGAGTGTTTTTTATTACCCTTCGGTGTCATACATTCTAAACCTTTGGAGTATCATTGCAAATTATAAATGGCCTAGGAATCATTTGATAATTAGCTAAAACATGATTGGATTAGAGTTATAGCAAGAAACTCATACAAGTTTGTTTGTAATTTTTCAGCAAAATGGCTAGCTCTATAATTTCCTTATTGGGTGCGGAAAAGTTAACCGGAGAGAATATGATGACATGGAAAAACAAACTCAACACTATTTTGGTAGTGGATGATCTGAAGTTTGTGTTAACTGAGGAGTGTCCTCAGGTGCCAGGCTCGAATGCGTCACGAAATGTTCGTGGTGCATATGATCGATGGATCAAGGCCAATGATAAGGCCAAGGTCTACATGCTGGCAAGTATGTCTGACATATTGGCCAAGAAGCATGAGGGCATGATTACCGCCAAGGAAATCATGGATTCTGTGCAGGGTATGTTTGGACAACAGTCCATACAAGCCCGACATAATGCCCTAAAGTACATATTCAACTCGAGGATGCCAGAGGGTACATCTGTTCGGGATCATGTCCTGGATATGATGGTACACTTTAACATCGCGGAGTCGAATGATGCTTCCATCGATGAGTCGAGCCAGGTCAGCTTCATTCTGGAAACCCTTCCGGATAGTTTCTCGCAGCTTTAGAAGTAATGTTGTTATAAACAAGCTTACTTTTTAATCTTACCTCCCTTACGAATGAACTCCGGACCTTTCAATCTTTGATGAAAATTCGTGGATAGAAAGGTGAGGCAAATGTTGCCGAGTGGGAGTTATCACAGAGGTTCGACCTATGGGACAAAAACAGTGGCTCCATCTTCTTCTAACCTGAGAGGTAAGAAGAAGAACATGAAGAAGGTTGGTAAAGGGAAACAAGCTGACAAAGCTGCCGTCCAAAAGGACAAGAAAAAGACGTTGCTGACAAAGGAAAGCGTTTCCACTGCAACGAAGACGGGCATTAGAAACGGAACTGTCTGAAGTACATTGCAGAAAAGAAGAAGGAAGGTAAATATGATTTACTTTGCCTAGAAGCTTGTTTAGTGGATAATGATAAAACAACTTGGATACTTGATTCAGGCGCCACTAATCATATTTTTTCTTCTTTTCAAGGAATTGATTCCTGGCAGCAGCTATAGCAAGAAGAGATAACGCTCCGGGTTGGAAATGGAGAAGTCGTCTCAGTTGTAGCAGTAGGCACCATGAAGCTTTATTTTGGCAAGAAATATGTATTGTTGGACAATATATTAGTGATACCAGGGTTTACTAGAAATCTTATTTCCATTTCTTGCCTTATTGAACAATGTATTTATGTTTCCTTTTCTATGAATAAAGTGTTTATTTTGAAGAAAGGTTTAGAAATATGTTCAGCTTCATTAGAAAATTGATTGTATGTTTTAAGGCCTAATTCAGTCAAAATGGTTTTGAACACTCAATTATTTAAAACTGCAAACGCACAAACTAAGAAACAAAAAATTTCTCCTAAAGAAAATGCTCATCTTTGGCATCTAGGATTGGGTCACATTAATCTCAATAGGATTGAGAGATTGGTAAAGAATGGACTTCTAAACGAGTTAGAAGAAAATTCCTTACCAGTATGTGAATCCTGCCTAGAAGGCAAAATGACTAAAAGACCTTTTAGTGGAAAAGGTTATAGAGCCAAAGATACTCTAGAGTTTATACATTCAGACCTATGTGGTCCGATGAATGTTAAAGCTAGGGGAGGATATGAATATTTCATCTCTTTTATAGATGATTATTCCAGATATGGGCATATTTACCTAATGCACCACAAGTCTGAAGCACTTGAAAAGTTCAAGGAATTCAAGACTGAGGTTGAAAATCAATTAGGTAAAAGAGTTAAAACACTTCGATCGAATTGAGGTGGAGAGTACATGGATTTAAAATTCCAGAACTATATGATAGAACATGGAATTACATCCCAACTCTCGACTCCCACCACACACCACAAAGAAAATGGTGTATCGAAAAGGAGAAATAGAACCTTGTTGGGCATGGTTCGATCAATGATGAGTTATGCTCATCTCCCTAGTTTCTTTTGGGGTTATGCAGGGGAGACTGCAGTATACATTTTGAATAGTGTGCCCTCCAAGAGTGTTTCTGAAACACCTTTTGAACTCTGGAAATGACATAAAGGTAGTTTATGTCACTTCAGAATATGGGGTTGTCCAGCACATGTGCTTGTGACAAATCTAAAGAAGTTGGATTCACGTTTAAAGTTGTGTCTATTCGTAGGATACCCAAAAGAAACAAGAGGTGGTTTTATTCTATGATCCTAAGGAAGATAAGGTCTTTGTGTCGACAAATGCCACTTTCTTGGAGGAGGACCACATAAGGGACCACAAACCAAAAAGTAAGGTAGTGTTGAGTGAGTTAGACGGAACAATAGCAAAGGTTGCTAGTAAGAACATTAGTACGTCAACAAGAGTTGTTGATACTAGTTTGTCTAGTCAAGAGGGTCCATCTCAAGAGTTGAGTATGCCTCGACATAGTGGGAGGGTTGTGATACACTTTGACCAGTTACATGGGTTTAAATTGAAACCCAAGTTGTTATACCGGATGACAATCTGCGAGGATCCATTGACTTATAATCAAGCAATGGTTGACATTGACAAAGACAAATGGGTCATAGCCATGGACCAAGAAATGGAGTCTATGCACTTCAATTCTGTTTGGGATCTTGTAGATAAGCCTGATGGAGTAAAACCTATAGGTTGTAAGTGGATCTACAAGAGAAAACGTGGTGTAGATGGGAAGGTGCAAACCTTTAAAGCTAGACTAGTAGCAAAGGGTTATACCCAGGTTGAAGGGATTGACTTTGAGGAAACCTTTTCACCTATTGCTTTGGTAAAGTCTATCTATATCCTTCTTGCCATTGCAGCATATTATGACTATGAGGTATGGAAAATGGATGTCAAGACAGCCTTTTTGAATGGCAATCTTGAGGAAACCATCTACATGGACCAACTCAAAGGGTTCATTGAACTAGGACAAGAGCAAAAGGTTTGCAGGCTTAAAAGGTCGATTTATGGACTGAAACAATCCTCTAGGTCCTGGAATATAAGATTTGATGAGGCTATCAGATCTTATGGTTTTGACCAGAATGATGATGAACCTTGTGTCTACAAGAAAATCATCAATAGTTCTGTCGCTTTCCTAATTCTCTATGTGGATTATATCCTACTCATTGGGAATGATGTAGGTTATCTTACTGACATCAAGGAATGGCTAGCAACGCAATTCCAAATGAAAGATTTGGGTGATGCGCAGTTTGTTCTTGGGATCCAGATTGTTCGGAATCGCAAGAATAGAACACCAGCCTTGTCTCAAGCATCATACATAGACAAAGTGTTGTCAAGGTTTAAGATGCAAGATTCCAAAAAGGGTTTGTTGCCTTTTAGACATGGAATCCATTTGTCTAAGGAACAGTGTCCTAAGACACCTCAAGGAATTGAGATATATGAGACGGATTCCTTACGCATCACCGTTGGGAGCCCGATGTGCACGCCATGTTGTGTACCGTGCCTAACATCCGCTTTTGCGCTTGGGATGGTCGGTAGGTATCAATCCAATCCGTGACTTGAACACCGGATAAATGATTAAAACGATCCTTAAGTATCTTCTGAGAACAAGGAACTACATGTCCGTGTATGGGGCTAAAGATTTGATCCTTACAGGGATACACTGATTCTCGACTTTCGACCGATAAAGATTCTCGTAAATCTACATCGTGGTCGGGCCACTCTTAACAGAGGAGGAGTTGTAGTATGGCGGCGTCAAGCAAGGATGCATCACGATTCCACCATGGAGGTCGAATATATAGCGACTTGTGAAGCAAATGCAAGGAGGCCGTTTGGTTAAGGAAATTTATGCTAAATTTGGAAGTTGTTCCAAATATGACTTTGCCCATCACGCTGTATTGCGATAACAGTGGTGCGGTGGCAAATTCGAGGGAACCCCGAAGTCACAAGAGGAAAAAGCACATAGAGCGGAAATATCATCTCATCCGAGAGATCGTGCATAGAGGAGACGTGATTGTCACGAAGATAGCCTCAGAGCACAACATTGCTGATCATTTTACAAAGGCTCTCACGGCTAAAGTATTTGAGAGTCACCTAGAAGGTCTAGGTTTACGAGTCTTCCCCAACTAGGGCAAGTGGGAGTATTTTGTACAAAGGGTTTAAATGCCCTAGTTTATTGTATTTACATTAATGTAATGTTTAGTACTCCACAAGCTTTAGTCAAGTGGGAGATTGTTGGGATTTATGCCTTAAACTTGTGTAATCATTTAAATAAAGTGTTATTTGTTTTGATAAGATTACAGTCTTGCTTTTATAAATCCAATAAACTAAGCTCCAAGGTTATAACGTTTATCTTGAAATCAGTGTAGTGGACACTATTTGGGTTGAATTCAAGATTATAACCTAAATAGTCTATGGTATAAGAATAAGGTTGGAAACCTCATTCCAGTAACACCTGGGATGCGCCCACCTTGTAATTAGTACAAATGAGGTAATCCAACTCATTCATGTAGTTGACATGTGAGTGGGGGCATCCTATGTGAAGAGTTCATACAAGATCGATCGCAAAATTATTAGTCTAACCAAATTATAACACCGCTAATGTGGATAAGACTAGTAATTTATAGATGGTCATTAGTGACTTGACTCAATCTCTGAGCAAGTTAAGAACTCCCCGCTTATAGGGCTTGTCCTTAGATTAGTATGAGTGAGAGTGGCACGTAGTCGACTCAATAAGCCTACCTTCACAGGACGTAACCTCGTAGGTAGTCGGGAACTTAATTGTGCAAGATGGAATTCACTCATTCCTCTCATCGAGGAATTAGATAGGTTGTTCCCTTAAGAACCGACTCCGGTCTTGAACAACGAGGCCCCGCCCTCTATGAGGGTATGAGTCTAAGGTAGGATCTTAGACTTGTTGTTCATTAGAGGATCAGTGGTGCTTAAGGAGCAAAGAGGTAATCACAGGGGTAAAATAATGAATTTGACCTAGTTGTGATTACTGAACAACCCGTGAAGGGTCGACTCATGGGTAATGACTATATCGAAGGGACACAATAATATCTACAAAGTGAGAGAGTGCAAATACAAGTCTATAGTGGAGTGACTTGTAGTTAATGAATATTGATTAACCGGATCAAAGAGTTTGATCAGTTAATCTCGCATCATTGGAGCTCATGAACTGTAGGTCCATTAGATCCCTCTGTTGGCTCAACATGGTAATATTGAGGGTATAAAGTTAGGAGTGAAATTGAAGTGTTCAATTTCATACATGAGGAATTATATCAATTATATATGATATAATTGATATAATATATAGTTGTAATGTGAATTAGATTCATATATAAACTATATACTAAAGAGAGATTAAAGGAGGGGTAGAATGGTCATTTCCATCCCATTCCCCTATATATATAGTTGCATGAGATGCAACTAGGTCAAGACTTCTAAAGTATTCCTAGCCTCCTTGTCGTGTTGTTGGAAGAGTTCCAAAACACAAATCTCTCTCACAAAATACCTCACCACTCCTAAAGGGAACCCACCTTCCTCCCTCACCTAGAGAACAACGGAGAAGATCCGGTGGTGGTGTCAGTGTTCGTACAAGTTCTTGTTGCTGAGATCGTGACCGTGGAGAGATGAGCACTTGAAGAAAGATTCTTCAAAGGTATATACTTATTGTCCATACTCTTATTATATGCTTAATTCATGTTTACGTTCTTGAATTTTCCGTTGTAACTAAATCGAGAGCGCGCGATTCGCAATCGCTTCCGCTGCGGGGACTTCGATTTCCTTCAACGTGGCTATGGATAAGAGTATTCTCATTAACTTTAACATAGAAACATGGGAAAAAGTTTTTTCATAATCAACTCCTTCCCTTTGGGTAAAACCTTTTGCTACGAGTCTGGCCTTAAAGGTTTGTACCTTTCCGGCTGCGTCATTCTTTCTCTTGTAGATTCATTTACACCCTATGGGTCTTACCCCTTAAGGTTGGTCTACAAGTTTCCATACTGAATTGAAGTACATTGACTCCATTTCAAGGTCCATGGCTTTGATCCATTGGTTCTTATCTACGTCATTCATTGCTTGTTTATAAGACAATGGATCTTTTACGTCGTCATCAGGTATGACAACCTGAGTTTCAGTTAAACCCAAGTAGTGGCCAGGTTGTGAAACAACCTTACGATTGAGAAGGACGAGACTGACTTGATGTGTCAGCTTCTTCATCAACCCTTGATGAAGGTCCAGCTTGGTCAACAACTCTTGTTGACTCATCAATAGTTTCATTTAATGCCAGTTTGCTACGTGGTTTGTGGTTCCTCATATGGTCTTCCTCTAGGAAAGTGACATTTGTCGATACAAGCACCTTGTTTTCTTGTGGTTCGTAGAAAATACCACCTCTCGTTTCTTTGGGATAGCCTACAAATAGTCATAATCTTGAACGAAGTTCCAGTTTCTTTGGATTTGTCACTACCACATGTGCAGGATAACCCCAAATCCTGAAGTGACGCAAACTAGGTTTACCTCCCTTCCACAACTTAAAAGGTGTTTCTGAAATACTCTTTGATGGAACAATGTTTACGATTTGAACTGCAGTCTCTACTGTGTAAACCCAAAACAAATTAGACAACTGAGCGTAGCTCATCATAGATCGAACCATGTCTAACAAGGTTTTGTTTCTCCTCTCTAACACACCATTCTATTGTGGTGTATTAGGTGCTGAGAGTTGTGACTAGATTCCATGTTCTATCAAATAGTCCTGAAATCTTAAGTCCATATACTCTCCATCTCAATCGGCTCGAAGTGTTTTAATGGTTTTCCCTAATGCATTCTCAACTTCAACTTTAAACTCTTTGAACTTTTCAAGAGTTTCAAACTTATGATGCATTAGGTGTAGATAACCATACCTAGAATAATCATCTATAAAAAAGATGAAATATTCGTACCCTCTTCTAGCTTTTACATTCATTAGACCACAAAGATCTTAAGGTATAAGTTCAAGTGCTTTTTGGCTCTATAACCTTTTCCAGTAAAATGTCTTTTAGTCATTTAACCTTCTATACAGGACTCACATGGAGGTAAAGAATCATCTTCTAACTCATTTAGAAGTTCATTCTTTACTAGTCTCTCTGATGGAGTTCTAATCTCCTTGAGCAGCGGAAACGTGTTTGGGATCTTAATTACTTGATTGTTTTGCTTAAAACAAAAAACCAATACATTGACAAAAAATACAGAACAAGCATGGTACTTCTAATCCTATTAGACATGGATTAATTGCATACATGCAAACATATGTTAAGTTTAACAATTAAACTTAAGGGAAGAAAAATACTTTTGTAGTTTCAACTTGCAGCAACTCCTTGCTCCAAATAAGACAGCAACACAAGAACTTCCAAGATTCTTCTCTGTTTTCTTCAATTGGACAACACCACGAGGAAAACCTTCTATCCTCTGAGATCTTAGAATAAAAACCTTTGTGGGAAGGTTTCCAACACTTGGAAGATGAAGGGAATTAGAAGATTGAGAGAGAGAGATATTTTTTCTTCTGTAAGTTCAATGTGATTGATCGATCAATCCAATTGAGCAACCCCCTTCTCCCTGTTAAACTGTCGATAGGGAGAAGGGGAAGGGTAGTGGGGAACGTGTATGGATGACACGTTCCCTCATTTATTATTATAATAATAATAATATAATTAAATCAAATTTAATTATTCATTTAAATCATATTTAAATAATGCAAATTAAATATCATATATTTAATTTGGATTAAATCTCATTTAATCATATTACCCCTTTAACCTATAGTTTTAATGTACAACCAGTGCACATTAAATTTTATCCTATAGTTTTCAAATGTGAATCATATTCACATTTAATATAATATTTGAACTCTTTCAAATATTTAATTCTCTCATATAATTTAATATGAATCATATTCATATTAAATTTATAATATATAGTTCCAAAACTATATATTATATCGTATCAATATACATTAAGTTTATTCCCTAATGAATTTGAACATTTCAAATTTAAATGATCTAAGAACTCTTTACGAGCTAGAAGGTGGGCCTAATGGACCTACAGATCAAAAGCTCCAACGATATTTGAGATCGCTTTGGTTAATCTCATTAACCTCCCAATCAACATTCGTTAATCGCAGAAACACTCCACTAAAGTCTCACGATTGCACTCTTCTCACTGCAGATATATATTTCGTGTCCATGGATATTGACCAATAACAAAGCAAGTCAATCCTTCACGAATGTTCGTAACACCATTTAGGTCAAATTATCGCTTTACCCTCAGGTTACATCTTGTGCCTTAAGTACCAGTGCTCTCTAATGAACAATTTGTTTGTGGTCCTACCAACAAACAGAGTCCTCTCTCGCCAATGAGAGGGTTGGGCCCTTTGTTCAAGTCCCGGAGACACCACTTAAGGCAACATTCCTCTACTTACCCTAGTAGGCGGTAATAAGTGAATTCCATCTTGCTAAGTTAAGTCCCCAGCCGCTCACTCGGTCTTGTCCCCAAGAAGGTAGGCATATTAAGTCGCGGCGAATCGCCACTCTCACCCATACTAATCAAAGGACAATCTCTCGCGAACAGGAGTTCGTAAACCTTTCGAGATTGAGATCAAGTTGCCTAGGTCATCCTAGTGAAATAGAAACCTAACTAGTCAACTGAGTTATAGCTAGAGGTTACTATTTCAGGTGGTCCTATCCCCTATGTAATCTCATTACATAGGATATCCCCACTCACATGTCATCTACACGAACACGTTAGAATCACAGTGTTTATATCAAATACAAAGTGGGCCACATCCATAGTTTAACCAGGGTAAGGTATCCAAACCTTATCCCCCTAACTATAGACCCTTTAGGTTGTATCTCGAACCGAGATCCTTTTATGTACATTACATTCAGTTAAAGATTCATTTAACAGCCTTGGATATTTCGTTTATTGGATTTAGGGTTTTAAATAAAGGCAAACTCGTAGATAACGAACAATAACACTTTATTGAAATAATAACACTTTATTACATTAATTAGAACATAATTACAAACTACGAGTTTTAGGGCACAAATCCCAACACTCTCAATTCGGTTGAGATTGATGTGACCTAGTCTTAAATGCCAAAGATAAGTATTTTTATTTGGAGAAATCTTTTGCTTTTTACTTTGAGTATTTGCAGTTTTAAACATCTCATGATTTAAAATTGCTTTAGTTTCGTTCGGTCTTAATACGTACAAGTTATTTTCTAATTTAGCAGAACAAATATTTACACCCTTTTTCGAAATGAACGCTTCATTAAAAGAAAAAGAAATACAATATCCGAGTTCAATTAAACAAGAGATAGATATCAAGTTCCTTTTATTTTTAGGAACTATGTACAAGTTTTCTAAAAACAAGAACCTATCTCTAAAAAACAAATTTGCATCTCCCACTGCACGAGCTGAGACGATGTCTCCCGTTCTGACCCTCAGCGTCATCTCACCCTCATCGAGCTCCCTGAAGGAACTAGTTTCTTGAAAAGAAGAACAAACGTGGTTAGTGGCTCCTGAATCAAGTCTCTAGGTTAAGTCATCACTTGCCACTAAACATGTTTCTAAAACAAGTAAATCGCATTTACCTTTCTTCTCTTTAAGCTTTTTGTCAGTAGTAGTAGAAGTCTTCCCCTTTCCTCCTTTCCTTTTTTTTTCTGTGTCTTCTCAAGTTCAGAAGAATGGTTGCAGGACTTAGTCCCAGAGGATGAACCCTTCTGGAACCTTTTGGAATGGGCAAACAAATTTGTCTCTCCATCAATATGTCCCTTATTTTTCATAATGGATTGGTAAGTCTGTAGCTCATTTAGGAGGTTTGTAAGGTTATACTCTATCTTGTTCATCACCACATCGCTGCGGAATTGTAGGAAATTCTTCGGAAGAGATTCCAAGATCAACGACACTTGACTTTTCTCGTCCATGATTGTCCGTTCATTTTGGCCATGTTGAAGTGAACCATCAAATCGAGAACATGTTCTCTTACTAATGTTCCCTCCTGTTAGGATATGTGCCCTAAAACTTATGTAATTTTGATCAAATAAATAAAGAGTTATTTGTTTTGATAAAATTATATTCTTACTTTATAAATCCAATAAACTAAGCTCCAAGGTTATAATATATCTTGAACATCAGTGTAGTAGACACTATTTGGATTGTGTTCAAGAGTATAACCTAAATGGTCTATGGTATAAGAATAAGATTGGAAACCTTATTCTCGTAACACCATGGATGCGGTCCACTTTGTAATTAGTACAAATGAGGTAATCCAACTCATTCATATGGATGACATGCGAGTGGGGGCATCCTGTATGAAGAGTTCATACAAGACCGATTTGCAAAATTATTAGTCCGACCAAAGATAACGTCATTAATGTGATAAAACCGTAATTTATAGATGGTCATTAGTGATTCGACTCAATCTCGAAGCAAGTTAAGACCTCCCCTTATAGGGGTTTGTCCTTAGACTAGTATGGGTGAGAGAGTGGCACAGAGCCGACTCAATAAGTCTACCTTCTCAGGGACAGAACCTCGTAGGTAGCTGGGGACTTAACTATGCAAGACAGAATTCACTCATTCCTACACTAAGGAATTAGATAGGTTGTTCCCTTAAGAATTGAGTCCAGCTCTTGAACAACGGAGCCCCACCCTCTAAAACTAGCTTAAGAGGGTATGAGTTTATGGTAGGACCATAGACTTGTTGTTCATTAGAGGATCAGTGGTGCTTAAGGAACAAAGAGGAAATCACTGGGGTAAAACGGTAATTTGACCCAACTGTGATTACGAACAACCTGTGAAGGGTCGATTCATGGTTAATGATTATATCAATGGACACAATATAATCTACAGTGAGCAGAGTACGACTACAAGTCTATAGTGGAGTGACTTGTAGTTAATGAATATTGATTAACTGGATCAAAGAGTTTGATCAATTAATCTCACATCATTGGAGCTCATGAACTGTAGGTCCATTAGGTCCCTCCAATTGCTCAACATGGTAATATTGAGGGTATAAAGTTAGGAATGAGATTGAAGTGTTCAATTTCATATATGAGGTGTTATATCAATTATATGTGATATAATTGATAATATATAGTTTTAATGTGAATTACATTCACACATTAACTATATACTAATGAGAGAATGAAAGAAGGATAAGATGGTAATTTCCATCCTATTTCCCTATAAATAGTTGCATAAGATGTAATTTTGAGACCAAGCTTTTGGTTGTAACCCTAGAGTTTCACATTGTTGTGTTGTTGGAAAAGTTCCAAACACAACTTCTCTCAAAATCCTCCACACCTCATCCTAAAGGAACCCACATTCCTCCCTCACCTAGAGAACAACGGAGAAGACCTAGTGGTGGATTTTCATACGACTAGGATTTGTTGCTGAGATCGTGATCGTTGGAGAAGGAAACCGTGAAGAAAGTGTTTTTCAAAGGTCTGTTATCTTGTTGTCCTAATTAGAAATGCATGTTTAATCTTAGATCTAGTTCTTGTATTTTAGATATGTGTAACAAAATCATGAACACGCGATTCACAATCGCTTCCGCTGCGGGATTCGATCCCATCACCTCCTTCATGCGTGCGTTATAAACGTATTTGAGGGATTCGTGCTGAACCTGTTCAGACAGTTGTCCAAACATATTCTGCAAATAACTAATGATCTCACGAGCTAAGATCATTCCCTCAAGTTTCCTAGCCAAAGCACCAGATAGGCTAGCAAGGATGTAGGCCAAAGCACCATATAAGATCATTGGCCTTTGTCTAGCGGTCATACGCGTCCTTAATGTTGGGATTTGTGCCCTAAAACTCGTAGTTTGTAATTATGTTCTAATTAATGTAATAAAGTATTATTATTTCAATAAAGTGTTATTGTTCGTTATCTACGAGTTTGCCTTTATTTAAACCCTAAATCCAATAAACTAAACATCCAAGGTTGTTAAATGAATCTCTAACTGAATGTAGTGTACATAAAAAGGATCTCGGTTCGAGATACAACCTAAAGGGTCTATAGTTAGGGGATAAGGTTTGGGTACCTTACCTTGGTTAAACTATGAATGTGGCCCACTTTGTATTTGATACAAACACTGTGATCCTAACGTGTTCGTGTAGATGACATGTGAGTGGGGATATCCTATGTAATGAGATTACATAAGACCGGACCATGAAATAGTAATCTCTAGTTGTAACTCCGTTGACTAGTTAGGTTTCTATTTCACTAGGATGACCTAGGCAACTTGATCTCAATCTCGAAAGGTGTTACGAACTCCTCGTCATTCGCGAGGGATTGTCCTTTGACTAGTATGGGTGAGAGTGGCCACATTCGTCGACTCAATATGCCTACCTTCTTGGGGACAAGACCGAGTGAGCGGCTGGAAACTTAACATAGCAAGATGGAATTCACTCCTTCCCGCCTACTAGGGTAAGTAGAGGAATGTTCCCTTAAGTGGTGTCTCCGGGACTTGAACAAAGGGCCCGACCCTCTCATTGGCCCGAGAGGGACTCTGTTTGTTGGTAGGACCACAAACAAATTGTTCATTAGAGGAGCACTGGTACTTAAGGCATAAGATGTAACCTGTGGGTAAAACGTAATTTGACCCACCGGTGTTTACGAACATTCGTGAATGATTGACTTGCTGTTATTGGTCAATATCCATGGACACAGAAATATATCTGCAGTGAGAAGAGTGCAACTGTGAGACTTTAGTGGAGTGTTCCTACAGTTAACGAATGTTGATTGGGAGGTTAATGAGATTAACCGAGTATTCTCGTATCATTGGAGCTTCTGATCTGTAGGTCCATTAGGTCCACCTTCTAGCTCGTAAAGAGTTCTTAGATCATTTAAATTTGAAATGTTCAAATTCATTAGGGAATAAACTTAATGTATATTGATACGATATAATATATAGTTTTGGAGCTATATATTATAAATTTAATGTGAATATGATTCATATTAAATTTTGTGAGAGAATTAAATATTTGAAAGAGTTCAAATATTGAACTCAAGTGTGAATGTGATTCATGTTTGAAAACTATAGGTTAAAATTTAATGTGCACTAGATGTACATTAAAACTATAGGTTAAAGGGTAATATGATTAAATGAGATTTAATCCAAATTAAATATATGGTATTTAATTTGTATTATTTAAATATGATTTAAATTAATAATTAAATTTGATTTAATTATATTATTATTATTATTATTATTATTTTAATAATAAAACGGGAACGTGTCATCCAGACATGTTCCCCACTACCCCTCCCCTTCTCCCTATCGACAGTTTAACAGGGAGAAGGGGGTTGCTCAATCAATGGATATAGATTGATCATTTTCCATTTGATGGAAGGAAAAAATTCTCTCTCTCTCTCACTCTCATTCCCAAAACTCTTCCAAAAGTTTGAATCCTTCCCACTAAGGAGGATCTAAGTAGAACTCAGAGATATAGGAGGTGATCCAAGTGGTGGTGTTGTTACACAGAGAAAAATAAAGAAGTTCTTCCTTGTTGTTGTTTATCGTGGAGCAAGGAGTTGCTGCGAAAAAGCTACAAAGGTAATTTATTCACCTCCCTTCTTAGTTTAATTGTTAATGTAACGCCCCTACTTTTATAACATAAGTTCCTAGGGACATTACTACTCATGCATGTATTCGAGGCCTTAAATAACCTTAATTTGGGATCCCATAAATACAAAACATTTACAACTAACTAACTTTGGCCTCAATTTAAAATTCGTTATACTACATAAGCGGAACTAAAGTCATTTTAAAAAATACTTTCTAAATCATGTATGCGGAAAATCTTGACTTGGTTCCCATGACTTCTGTAGCGCATCCCCGTCACTCGCCTGGTATGCCCTTGCCTTTACCTGAAAACATTTTAAAACAGAGTAAACACAACAAAGGTAAAGGGGTGAGTATTATAAAATACCCAGTAAGTGGGGGGTCGGGAAATGCAAACACATGCATATGACTTTCCTTTAAACCTGACTTTTAAACATGACTATTATTCGTGACTTTTAAAATCATAAAGCTTTCTGTAGTGGGACCTAAAACTTTCTTTCATAAAATCATAACTTTTTCTCTTTGGCTATACGTGGTCAATTGAGTCTACCTGAGTCTTTTCATATTGAGTCCCTCAAAGACCCCTATAGGTTTGAGTCCCCACTGCACTCTATAAGATTTGAGTCCCTCACAGACCCCTATAAGTTTGAGTCCCTCACAGACTCCTATAAGTTTGACCCATAGGGTCTCTGATGCATGTTTTACCATGCATAAATTCTCAGGAGACCAATTGCCACAGTCTACAAGGCATGTTCATATACATACAATATGCATGAGGTCTCATATGTCAGTCACACGTACATATGCAGTCATAATAATGCACAATCACATAATCATAGCATAACTTTCATAGTTTTGAAACTTGAGTCAATCAATCATAAAGCATAAATACATTTACATTTTCAAATACATGTTCATCGCAATGGCATAACTGAACATCTCGCTATAGGTAAATATACATAACTGTGTTAAAAACTCATTTTCAAATACTTTGAAGTCATTTCCATTCGGGTCCTCTCAAACCCTTAAATTATATGAAATTCTCTTAAAAGTTAAAATCGTGCATTGGGGACCTCTCGAACCCTTCGGAATAGTAATTCTTGGAAAAATCATTCTCGAAGGCAAATCCTTGAGATTCATCTTTTTCAATAAACACATGAGTTCAGCCTTTGAAATAAATCTTTCAAGGACATACCTATTTCCCTTTTTCAAATTAATTCATATAAAAATCCCTTACCTCAACTTAGCTGAAACTCTAAAGTTCTGCTCCTAACTCAAGGTTCCTCTCAAACATGCTCGGTACTCGACTAACGGAAGCTCAAAACCGACTCGGGGAGGCGAAACTGATAGGAATGGACACGATCCGAGAAGGCGGCGCGCGTGGACGGACGGCGCGGGAGGCGGCGCGCGCGATGCGCGTTCAGTAGCGTTGAGGTCAGATTTGAGAAGCTTGCGAGCCGATCTATCCAAAACCGGTCCTAAAACCTCAGAAACCGATCAAAACAGGCGTGGACCAGTCGAACCAAAGGAGTGCAATCACGGACCGACGTTCACGGCTAGACGTCTCCTTTTCGCGTGAGGCTCCTCGCGCGCGAGCAACACCTTGCGCCGACGCGACGCGAATCGATCGCGCGCTTTTCTACTGGCTCGACCTCGCCGGCGGCGAGGAGGTTGACGGTTGGTGGCAGCTTCACGAACAGCAGATCTGGCGGATGCTCGTACAGTCCTTCTGACCGCCGTTAAAGCTTCAGACCCACGACTCACGCAGCTTGGAGCCGAGGACGACGTGCGGCAGGGGTCGACGATGCCTGCTTCCGGTCGGTTGGGCAGGTACGACGGCGAATGGCGGGTGACGCTCGGCTGGGAAGAAGTGGTCGGCAAATGGCGTGGTTGTGCTTGGTCGAAGGAGGCTGGAGGGAGAAGATGAAAACTCGATCTGCGTGCGTGCAAGAGGACAAAAATCATAAACCCTAACTCCTTATTTACCAAAATGCCCTTCGTTTTACATAAAACCTCAAGAATGTCCTTAAACTTAATTAAATAATCCAATTCATATATATATGGTTAAACCATATATATACTCGCTTAAAATTGCAAGACTTAACAAGAACTAATAAACTTCGAAGCCCGATTAGTCTAATTCCATTAAATTAATCTAAAAAACAACCTAAGAGGTACTTGAAAATCTTGGGGCGCTACAGTTAAACTTAATATGTTTGCATGTATGCTATTATCCATGTCTAATAGGATTAGAATTTCCATGCTTGTTCTGTATTTATCAATGTACTGGTTTTTGTTTTTCAATTAAAACAATCAAGCACATTTACGATCCCAAACACGTTTTCGCTGCTCAAGGAGATCAGATCTCCATCACTTAACAGATTGAGGCGCGCCTGCATGGGACTCGAGGGCATTCATCGGTCAAGATGAACCGGTTGGGTCGTCCATAACCAGAATCATATTCAGGTTGGACTTCCACGTAGTGTAATTTTTCCCAATTAATCTTTCGCTTTTTAGTAAGGCTATTATTGAGGACGACATGCTGAAATTGAAAAAATAGTCCTAATTAGTTACACCTTTAACCCATTACAAAACCAATCTTATTTAGCAAAATTATTAAGAAAAACCCTAGTGTTTAAACTTAAACCTTATAATTTTGCAACGATGCTTCAAGGGTTTAAAATAAAAGCCACCGTCGGGTGGTCAGTCACTCCTCCCCTGAATTGAGACCATCTCAACTAACTATCACTCCCAAAACATCACATGTCCCAATGCTTTTTAGCTATTGTTTATTTGGTCAATGATTCGTTAACTAGCTTAACTCATCCTGTAAATGTAACCCTACCATTTTCAGATCCAAGAGGTCTACAACTGTTGACAAATTACCTAGAAAATCCTATCCATTTATGGAGTTCGCAGTGTTTCGATCCCTATAGTCAGGTCCTTCGTAGGGGTGGTTGCTCCCAAGGCAACACACAAGAAATCTCACGGTGCGACCTAATGGAGGAGACCGTAGGATACTTTGACACGTGTTCTTCTCCTATTTACTATGGACACTTCCCTCATTCACCTTGGTATTGAACCATGCAAACACCATTCGTAGGGGGATGCCCCTATTGACGCCACGAGGCCGAGCATGAAATTCACGGTGTGAACTCTTGAGGATGTGAGAGCTAAAACTTGATGCGAACATCTCATTTTCTCCCGCTAAAGTATCCTAGAGATTACGGTTTAGGTTTAACTTAGGTGGATTCTGGCTAAACGAATCTATTTAAGTCTATGTCTATTATAACTTTTATAACTAGGTTTTTAGCTTAACGTCTAGGTTAATTAAACGTTTTAATTACCTAGTGTTCTTGCATGCTAACAAGACTATAATTAATTCAACTCAAGTGTTGGGTCAGTTTCCAGGTAAGAGGTGTTCCGTAAACCATCAACTTAAGTACCCAACTTTAGACAGAACCTCACCGGTAGAGTTCCCTTATAACCAAGGTTTAAAATGTCGATGTCGATGGAAATATCGAGGTCTCAATTTCATGGAAATGTCGATGGAAATATCGATAAAATGTCGAACTAAATGGCATTCATAAAGCAATAAATAATCATATAGACCGAAATTTTTAGCCCAGACCAAATCTCACGAACTAGGCCGAATTGGACCATATCTCATGAACCAGACCAAATCTCGCAAAATCAGACCAAATCTCCACCAAGATCTTATCGATTTCTGCAGAAATTCCCAATACATAACACCTTCTTATCGATTTCTGCAGAAATTCTCAATACAAAACCCTTCTGCCAAAAATTGCTGCAAATTTTCTATTCCAATTGGCTTCTTGAGCAAATCATGACCAATTACAAATGTCAAAAAAGGTGCCTTTACAATTTGATTAAAATAATTAAAAAAAAAAACAGTAAAGTTATGGCCAAAAATTCCTAAACAGTCTAATGCCAACCCAAAATGCACAATCCCACCAAGCCAATGCAAATTTGTTTTGCCAAAACAAAAAAAACGATGGAATCTAGATCCCAATTGCACAGCGGAAGTTAAATTTGGATCAAAATCTCATTTTGGTTTGGCCCAATACCAGTACATTAGAAAATTGAACAATTTGCAGTAGAAACATGTTGAATTAGTTTTCCTAATCTAGAGGTTAAGAAAAAAAATTACTTTTTGGCTTTTAGTTTCCAACACCTTGCAATTCCAACAATTTCCTCTACAACCTTCTTTTCTGTAAAACTCATTCAATAATCGATTTGGATGTTTAGATTTCACCTTGTGGGAGATCTCTAACAATAATTTCCAACGCCATGCAAATTTGGATGTTTAGAACACTACCAAAAGAAGCACTTCCTACCTCTGGATGTTTAGATTTCACCTTGTGGGAGATCTCTAACAATGGAAATGGAAAGTATTTGGAGAGAATTGAGAGAGGGAAAATGATTTCACAAAATTAATCGATGATGAACCAACCCATTCAATAATGTCATCGATTGAATAAAGTGAAGGAACACCCCAATCCCTCTCTTCCTGTCGAGAGGGAGATGATGGGATAGTGGGAACTTGTCAAAATGACATGTTCCCTTAATTTAATTAAAAAATAAATAATTAATTAACTTATTTAATTAATTTAATTAATAAATAATATAATTAAATCATATTTAATTAAATATTAATATTAATTTTGATTAAATCACATTTAACCAAAAAACTAAATTAAATATCATATATTAAATTTATTGTATTTATGATTAAATCACATTTAATCATTTTCCCCTCTAACCTATAATTTTAATGTACATCAAGTACATTAAATTTTAACCTATAGTTTTAAATATAAATCTCATTCACATTTAAATAATATTTGAACTCCTTCAAATATTTAATTCTCTCAATTAATTTACTTTGAATCATATTCAAATTAAATTTATACTATAAAGTTTTAATGTATATAAAACTTTATATTATAATGTATCTCTATACATCATGCTCATTCCCTAATTGAATTTGAACATTTTAAATTCTAATAATCTAAAAAACCTTTACGAGCTAGAAAGTGAACCTAATGGACCTACAGATCAGAAGCTCTAACGATACAAGATTATTCGGTTAATCCCCTAATCAACATACGTTAACTGCGGGAACACTCCACTATAGTCCCATAGTTGCACTCTTCTCATTGCAGATATATTTATGTGTCCATGGATGTTGACCAATGACAACAATTCAATCATTCACGAATGTTCGTAACACCAGTTGGGTCAAATTACCGTTTTACTCCTAGGTTACATCTTTTACCTTTAAGTCTCAGTGATCCTCTAATGAACAACCTGTTTATGGTCCTACCAACAAACAAAAATCTCTCTCGGGCCAATGAGAGGGTCGGGCCCTTTGTTCAAGTCCCGGAGACACCACTTAAGGGAACATTCATCTACTTACCCAAAGTCAGGAAGAAGTGAATTCCATCTTGTTAGATTAAGTCCCCAGCCACCTGCTCGGTCTTGTCCCCATGAAGGTAGGCATATTGAGTCGACGTCTCGGACCACTCTCACCCATACTAGTCAAAGGACAATCTCTCGCAAACAGGAGTTTGTAACCTGCTCAGAATTGAGATCAAGTTGCCTAGGTGACTATTGAAATAAAAACCTAACTAGTCAACGGAGTTACATATAATGGTTACTATTTCGTGGTTCGGTCTTATATGATCTCATCATATAGGATATCCCCACTCACATGTCGTCTACACGAACACGTAGGATCACTGTGTTTATATCAAATACAAAGTGGGTCATATCCATAGTATTACGAGGATGAGGTACCCAACCTTATCCCTTTACTATAGACCCTTTAGGTTGTTTCTCGAACTGAGATCCTTATATGTCTATCACATTCAGTTTAAGAGACATACAACAGCCTCGGATGTTCGTTTATTTGATTTAGGATTAATATAAGGCAATATAGAGAAATCATGAAATAAACAATAACACTTTGTTGATTTAATTAGAACAGTATTACAAACTACGAGTTTTAGAGCATAAAATCCAACATAACCAACATATATTTTATACATAATACAGAATGTATCATTTGTGCACTATTGATATACTTTATTATTGTTCATGGTGTTGTTCATAAAAAAGTTTCGAGCAGTCTATCAATGGTATATTGTTGATAGACCAACCATTTACCTAACATAAATTATATCACTGATAAAGTACTAATATATTTCTATGAAGTTTATCAACAGTACATAAGTATGCACATGATATTATAAATATAATATAGAGGATATTATTGATACACTACTAATATATTTTATTTTATACATTTTAGTATGAAGTATGTCAGTAGTCTATCAATGATATATCGTTGATATAATAATGATATATTTAATATAAAATATATAGCTAATATATCGTTAATATACTTTTATGAAGTTTATCAAGAGTATATAATAATTCACATACGAGTTATACAAAATATAGAGTATATCACTAAAATGCTACTGATATACTTTATTTTAGTTCTTTAATAGTTTATATTTACTAGTTTTTAGTCAATAGACTAGTCTAATTGATACACTTGATTAGTACTGTACATGAAATTCACATATATTATATTAGATATATAAAAAATGAAGTATATAAGGGTGAGCATCGGTCGGTCGGGGTCGATTTTCGACCCCAACCGACCCCCGAACCGACCAACCTTGGTCGGTTCGGTCAGACTTTTTTTTAAAAAAAAAACTTACCAAAACCGAATGATCGGTCGGTTTGGTCGGTTTTTATATATTTTTTAAAATATTTATTTAATTAATTATTTAATATTTATAATAATTATTTTATTATTATTTAATAATTTAATTATTATTTTATTATTATTTAATATATTTTGAGAAAATCTTTTTAGTTTTTTTATTTTTTAATAATAATAATTATTATTATTATAATTATTATTATTATATATATATATATATATATTTTCTTTTTAAATATCGGTTTGGTTCGGACCCAATCGAAAAGGCATTAAAACCGATCGACCGCCCTCGCCTTGATCACGAGTCGGTTTTCGGTCTTTTTTTACTCACCCCATCACTAATATACTATTGAGATACCCAATCTTAGGTATGTCAATGAAATGAATGTATCTAAAATGAAATATATCAGTGATATACTAAATATGCAAAATTTATGCACTCTCTCTCTCTATATATCATTTAACTGATATAATAAAAAAGTGTATCGGTATTATATCAGTATTATATTGCTAATATACTTTGTTTTATGTATATATTACTTGACTAATATACCAAATATAAAATATATCAGATATACTACGAATATATCAAATATAAAATATATCATATATACTACTTATATACAAACTATTAAGTATATCATATATAATACTGATATACCAAATTTTAAGTATATCAGATATCTTACTATACACCAACGAGGGTAAAACTGTAATAATACCTAAAGAAAATTAGATTTTAAAAATTTTTGCTATATTTGCAAATCTAAAAAATCATGGTTAGATTTTTAAATATTATAATATTTTTTGTTATCCATTATAATTCTCCTGTTATCCAGGGATGGTTTCATTTTATAATAAAACACTAATTTTTTTTAAAAAAAAAACTAATTAAAAAAGTAATAAAAATGAATTAAATTAAATTATTTTAAATGTTTAGAGAGAACAAAATGATGTATTTAACCGATAAAATATAAGTAAAGGTTTGACAGAGCGCCCATAGTCGGCAGCCAACGTGGACCGTGGTCACTTTCCATCAAAGAATCGATTAATTATTATCCACTCTTTTTATTCATTAAATAATTTTAAAACTACCATATAAAATCCAACTGTAATTAGCAATTCAGCAGCGTGACTTTAATTATGTATAAAGTTAAAATACTATATTATTTTATTTGTGTGGTTTTCATTTCATTTTAGTTCATAATTTTAGTCTATATAACTTTAATAAATCTTAAAACTAGTCATTAAAATTTATTTTTACTGAAATTGATTAAATACTAACAATAATTTTTCATGCAATAAAAAATATGATGTGAATATATTTTTAGAATTTATAAAGGAAAAATCAATACAGACTAGATTTTTTTAAAAAAATAAAATTAACGATAAATTAACAAGAAACTAATTTTAAAATTTATTAAAAATATAGAGACTAAAATTTCGGCATTTGAAGTATATGGACTAAAATAAAATAAAATTCAAAGTAGATAAACTAAAATAATATTTTAATCCATATATAATTACGAAGGTTGTTATAGTTTGAATTTTTTCTATAATTTAAAAATTTTCAATTTAGGGATTGTACTAAAAAAAATTAAAATGATTGTTTACACCTAATTTTGATTTAATTTTATAATTTAGTTTTAAAAAACTCACAAATCATACTTATCGATTTTACCTTTTTTATTTACCTGACAATACGGTAATATTTTCAATTTTGCTAGGTTAATTAATTGTTTAGGGTCTAGACTAAATAAGAAATAGCATGCCAACAACAGCGTAGGACATCCATCCTCAATTGTTGATGTACTCAAAGAAAAAAAAAAAAGAAATAGCACAAAGAAAAAGACAAGTAGTTTTGCCAGAGGTAAAAAGTCATTTAGGAGTGTTTGGGGATACGTTTAGGTCCTTTGATTTTGAAACACAATCTCATGGATTACACCAGTGCAAATCAGATTTGTTCTATGTTTTTCGATAACGACAACTCCAACGATCAAACTGGCAACTTGACCATCATTGACGACTGCCTCTGGCGACCAATTGGTTTTTCATTTTCGGCGACCTCTTTAACAATAATTTTGGCAACCACCCGACGATCACTGACAACGAAAACTCCGACGACTCGACCCACTACCGAGGATTGCCTCCGGCGACAATTTGGTTTTTCATTCCCTCTTCCATTTGCCATTTTTATTTCTAGTGACCATTTTGATAACAACTTCGGTGACAACTCTGATGACTACCGGACGATAACTGACAACGAGAACTCCAACTACCACATCAGCGACTCGACCATTACTGACGTTTACCTCTAGTGACCTCTTCCATTTGTCATTTCCATTTTTGGCGACCACTTCAACAACAACTTTGGTGACAATTTCGGCAACTACCAATAACAAAAAACTCCGACGACCAAACCGGTAATTTGACCACTGCTGACGACTGCCTTCAAAGACTATTTAGTTTTCATTTCTGGTGACCTCTTCGATGACAACTATTGTGACAACTCCGACGACCACCCAATGACCACCGACAACGACAACTCCGGCGACTACCTCGACAACCCAACCACCCCATTAATCTGACCATCTATTCAATTTTTTAAAAGTTAAAATAAACTTAAAAAGTGGCTATTAAACAATGTTTGCATGATAACATGTAATATACTTTTTAAACCTTTGAACTTTGTGAAATTTTACAAACAAGACAAGAAAAATAACCTGGTATTTTTTTAAAATGTACACTCTAATCGCCTCAATTTTATATATTTTTTTAAGTTAAAAAAATGGAATGTATTTTTTAATATTTTTTTACACGTGTTTTGAATTATGATTTTTTTTATCTATAAAAAATATTTCGCACAGAGGCGCGTAAGGCAAGAGGACATCGCTGATTTATTTGGCATAGATATGCATGGAGTGTTGGCCCACAACTGGAGGGGATTGTCTTTTAGCTTAAAGAGAAAGATATGAACTGGAGTTGTCACAACATAAGCAGGTGTAGGAGGAACTTCAAGCTATCCTTGGACTAGATATGAACAATTGTTTATTGATTGTCGAGACTCTATTGGCTGATATATCCAATTTTCACTCATTCCTCATCTACCCTGCTGAGTGGAATGCAAGTGTTGCATGTGTTATCTTGGGAAGGAAAGCATGTTCTACTATTGAAATTTGTTTCATTGACTTCTGGTGAAACCTTTTGACGAAGACGTTATGTCCTTTTGTTTCATGTCAGTTGCAACGCTATGTTTATTTATCTAATTCTACACTATTGTTTATATTTCAACCTTATTGTATCTGTATGTGTGAACTCGTGGATGCTATGCTTTCTTTTGTTTGAATGCTAAGAATTGTTCTAAATGTTTAAAACTCTTTTTTATTCCTCAACTACAACATAAATGGAAAGGTTCATTAGTCACTTAAAAAATTGACCCATGTTAAACGGTGGCTTTTACCATTCACATAAGATCCACAACAAAATTTAACTTTCTGATTTTTAGGCTTCATAATAATGCACTTCAAATATAGTTTTTTTATTCTAAGGCTTCAGAACAAAACCCCCTAAGATAAACTCCTAAACTTTTGATTCCCAGAATTTTGATTATGAACCTGCGTCCCAAATACCCTCTTAGAGATCTTGGTAAGATTTGATAAATCATGAAAACTAAATTTAAAGTTTCAAAATTATAGAAGTTAAATTGAAACTAACTTGGGTGTCAATCTCTCCCATGCTTGGTGAAGTATCCTCTGGGGAAGAGACCTGTTTAAACAAGGGATGCGGTGGAGAGTGGGGAACGACAAAACAATCATTATTGATGAAGACCCTTGGCTCCTCAAAGAGGGTTCTGGAAAATCGTTTCTTGTAGCTCCACATCTGAAAGGCATGAAAGTTGTTATGCTTATTGATGACAGGAACAGGTGGCAGGAGTCGGTGCTTAACGATAACTTTCTCCAAGGCGATGTTGAGGAGATCCCCAATATCCCTCTTAGTAGAAGAAATTCCAGGGATGGAATGTTTTGGTTCTCAGATCCAAAAGGCTTATTCTCGGTTAAAAGTGCCTACTACCTAGCTCAGAATTGCATTGGCAATGAGAGGGCTTCGACCTCTAACCCAAATCCTTTGGAAGCCCTCTGGAAAAAGTTCTGGAACATTAAAGCTATCTCGAAAGCTAAACTTTGTGCTTGGAAACTTTTGAACAATGTTATACCAGTCCGAAATCTCTTAGGGGTTGTTTGGCGCGCTGTGTTGGAATCAGAAACCCTGAGGTTTCTTGGCTGGAATCAGAAACCCTGGACTTGCAGAAAACAGTGTTTGGAGCGCAGGGTTGTGTTAGGTTGTGTTGCAGAAAACAGTGTTTGGGGTGCAGTGTTGTGCTGGAATGGGTTGCATAAAATAGTGTTTGAGGTGCAGTGTTGTGTTGGGTTAGATGTGTGCAGTATGTTTTTTCTAAAATAAATACTTAATATTTTTTGAATAGAGTAATTTTATCTGTTTACTTTATTTTTTAACTTCATAACTATATAATTACCTATTAACAATTTATCTAATGTATCTATTTTAAGTTTATAATACTTTGTAGGAGTATATATTATATTTATAATGTACTTCACTCATGATGACATAAAGTAAAACAACTAACTATATGTTGTAATGTGTAATGTAACAACTGTGGCACCAATGATAAAGTAAAACAATCGATGCATAGAAATATGTTGGTTAAAGATAACATGTTACGCTGACTGAAATAAATAATAAAAAAAGTAGAGATAGTTGTTCAATAAAGTTCAACTAAACATAAAATTCTAAAAAAGTCATAAAGAGTGGTAGATGGAAATAGAATCAGGTTCCCGGTGCTTTCCCCAGAACTTCCACACAGTAATCATACTTCCAATTTGGGGTGGTTCATGCAAAGAAAGAGTTCAACATCATACTATTCGAGAGAAGCGTTTTTGCAACAACCATGCAGTCTTGCCTTGTCATCCCTGGGATTACCTTCAATTTTGCATATAGCTCGTTCACTCGAGCTACTAATATTATATTACATGCAAAAATATTATCCACCACAATGTATGTAGTGCATATATACAAAATCTAATCAATATATATATATATGTTTAATTCAACAATCATCAATTCCCATTCCAATTCATCCATATATGGTTTGCGAGATATTCCCTCCATTCAGTCCAGACATCTGTTGTCTCTACATATATGGTTTTTGTTACTGCAGAAGTGATCGAGCAAATACATCGGAGTTGCCATTAGTGTTAGTCGATTCTTTGCGGTGGTTGTCAAAATTGTCATCGGAGTTGGTCGGGGGGTCGCCGGTGTGGTCGTCAGAATTGTCATCGGAGTTAGTTGGGGTTGCCGGTGTGGTCGTTGGAATTGTCATCGGAGTTGGTCGGGGTTGCCGGTGTGGTTGTCGAAATTTTCATCGGAGTTGGTTGGGGTCGCCGTTGTGGTCATCAGAATTGTCATCGAAGTTGGTCGGGGTCGTCGGTTTGGTCGTTGAAATTGTCATCGGAGTTGGTCGGGGGGTCGCCGGTGTGGTCGTCGAAATTGTCATTGGAGTTGGTCGGGGGGTCGCTGGTGTGGTCGTCAAAATTATCATCAGAGTTTGTCGAGGTCGCCAGTGTGGTCGGTGGAATTGTCATCGGAGTTGGTCGGGGTTGTCGGTGTGGTTGTCGAAATTGTCATCGGAGTTGGTCGAGGTTGGAGTGGTCGGATCGCCGGTGTGGTCGTCAGAATTTTCATCAGAATTGGTCGAGTTGTCGGTGTGATTATCGAAGTTTTCATCGGAGTTGGTTGAGTTGCCGCGTGTAATCGCTCGCCGAGTTGTCGTTGTTGGTGGTCGCTTTGAGTTGTCATCGGAGTTGGTCGGGCCACCGTGTAGTCGTCGGAGTTGTTGTTGAAGTTGTCATCAGAATTGTTGTTGAAGTGGTCATCGAAAATGAAAAACGATAAATAGAAGTGAAAAACATGGTACAAAACCCATGAGGTTGTGTTTTAAAACCCATGGAGTTGTGTTTCGAAACCCATGGGGTTGTGTTTTCAAAACCCTTGGTTTTGAAACTCTTTGTACCAAACATGGTGTTGGGTTTGAAACCCAACACCACCCTAACCCAAACCAATGGGCCAAACACCCCCTTAAAGAAAAAAGTATTTGATACTAACTGTGGTTGTTTGTTTTGCAGGGAGAAGGAAGAGTCTATTAACCACCTTATTTGGGGTGCAAGCACACAAAAAGGGTTTGGATGTATTTTTTACCTTCCCTAGTTGAGTTTTTTGCAATGTTCAGAGAGCATTGAGACACAATTAATTGTTGGCATTGGTTCACAGAGAATTTAAATGAAGAGGAGCAGAGAACCTGCGTTACAATACTTTGGAGCATCTGGACCCACATGAACCTACTCTACCATGGAAGTATCCAAAACCACGCACAAACTTTTTCTAATCACATCATCAGGGAAAGTTGAAAGTTTCGTGGAAGCTAAATTCAGTACTCACCTTCACTTATCAACCTCGAAGAATGACGATTTCAAAATGGTGTGGTATCCCCCCCCCCCCCCCACAACGGGCTGGAAAGTCAACACTGATGCCTCCTGGAATCAAGGTCTGGGCAAAGGAGGTCTGGGTGGGGCCATTCGTGAATGCAAAGGAGAGCTAATTGGGGTCGACTTACAAAGCATAAATAGGAATTGGAAGATAAAAACGATGAAGTTGAAAGCAATTGTTGAGAGCTTGAAAAGTTTACTTGCAAATTTTCAAGTGCCTTACCCACCGAATACTGTTAAATCCGATTCGATGGAAGCTATTGGAGCCCTCAACAATCTGAACAACGACTGTTTGGCTGCGAAAAGCTTCAGTGAGGAAGCTTTAGACCTGGCTCGCTTGCTGGGAGAGGTGACATTTTCGACCTGCTGTCGATCTAAAAACAAAACCACCCACAACCTAGTGGGCACAGCGTACTCCCCCCTCTTCTTCTCTTCTTTTTGGGCAGGAACAATCGGGTTCCTTGCATGCTTCTGGTTTTGTCCAAGTACAAAATAGGACATTTGTAAATTTAAAAGAAAAATGGGAAGAACTAAAATAGGACATTTGAAAGTACAAATACCAAAATGGAACAATTCTCAAAGTACAGAGACCAAAATAGTATTAACCTTAAAAATATGACTTTTTAGCGACTCTAAAAAAATATTGATAACATTTAAATTGGTGTGTAATTAAAATCAATTATGAATTTAGTCTCTTAATTTTGAGATTTATATCTATTTGTCATGAATTTTGATTACGAGACACAAAATTAAAATGGTAGGATTCTATTTGATATAAAATTCAAATTTATCATTTAATGTTTTAAAATTGTGAATTTTGTTAGGGATTTATTAGACACAAAATTGGACTAATCTTTAGATATTTTTGAAAGTCTTGGGAACTAATAGATACAAACTTCAAAATTTAAGGATTAAACATGTAATTTATCCTCCTAATTAATTTACACTATTAATTAATTTATGTTAGATGAACTCATAGCTAGTTTCTCAAGTTTTAATGAGAATTTTAAGTTGTAAATTTTAAATCGGTAGGATTTAACTTTTAAACACAAATAATTAATAAAATGAACACCTTTAATTGATGCTTTTGGGTGGCTTAGAATATTTGGTATTAAATCTGAATATTTTTTAACTAAAAATTTGACTTGGATTTTAGAATGCTTGATTTTAGGCATTTTGTTGAAAGAATTTGGTTAGATTTATTAGTTGGTCAAATGGCAATTTTATTTTTTGATTTTTAGGACCCCATAAAAATTGCTATTAATTTAAATTTAAAATTCAATTTCACGAAATTAAATATTTTGCATTAAAATTCACTTGCTAATAAGCATAAGGTAAAAATACGTTCAATAATTTATCAAGAAATGTTATTTTATTTTCAAAACTGATACACTAAAATAAAATTTTAAAATTTATTTTAGTCATTAAATTTTTATATTACTCTGGATTAAATGTCTATATTTTAATAGCTGAAAACAATGTATTGATAATTAATTTAATTTTATAATGTTTAGATTTAATTATATATAAATTGAATATATAATTCCATTTAAATGTGTTATATTATATGGTCGATCACTCTAATTAGTTTATGACCACTTATTAACCAGGTAAACTCTATTTTAGGTTGGGGAGGGACTATAGATTTGTCTTATTTTTAAAATGAAAATAAGAAAAAAATTTCATGTCCTTCCCCCATCTAATACCAATACCTGTCGCCAAAAAGAGCATAACTCAAGTGACATAGTGAATGTATTAACGAGGTTTGTGGTTCGAATTCTCTCATCCCCAATTATACTAAAAAAACCAATGCCTGCCCCGACGGGATGAGGCCAGGATAATCAATTGAAACCAGTCTAAGTTATATTTAGGGATGAGCTTGGTTATTTATTTCACATTAGAATAAACTAATTTGAGTTAAGTTGTTTATCAATTTTCAAGAAGTCATCTCAATTTCAATAATCTAGGTCGAAATTAAATTTTAACACACCATAATAATAATTTCAGTAGACATGTACTCTATCCTTTAGTTGGAGGAAATTTTCTATACTAAAAGAAATTATTGAGGATGAACAGATTTACATCATGAATAATTCACTCGTTAATGACTGTTTGGATTGTAGAATAAATTATGAGATATAATAGTTTGTGAAGTTAAATAATTCTACACCTCAAACATATAATATAATCGAGACTAAATAATCCTACATTCTAAACATATATTATATAATTTTATAAGCCATTATAATCTATATATTATTATAACAAACACTCATAATAAACTAACTTCTCCTTATATTTCTCACCATTATTTCTTTTTTCAATTAAATATTTTTCTACCCCAAAACAATATATTGACCAACCAAGACAGAAATACTTAATTCATCAACTAGGAAAAGTAACACTAAAAAAACAGGAAAAGTAAATTAAAAGAAAAAATCAATTTGTCATGTGTTGGTATGGTAAGTAAACAATAATTATCAAGATATTTTTAATTATTTTTATAATTTATTTTTTCAAAAGTCATTATCTATATTTCCTTAATAACTAAATAAAGATTCAAAATAATTAGAAAAAGCTAATTGGTGGGCTCCATTAACAAAAAATCTAAATTAAGCTTTTGACTGAATTAAGAGGGAAAAACCCAAATAATTTGTTTTGGCAGAAAAATTAATTATATTTTACTTTTACACAAAAAGAATTATGACTTTTTCTTTTTTTTTTTTTCAATTTTCCGATAATTCTTATTTATCCTTCAATTATTTTCCCTATTTCTCTACGGATTACGTTAATTCCCAATTTTTCCCTCTATAAATATCGTCTTCCCTTCACTCAATTCCTCAAATTCACCATTCCAATCTTCTCCTCTCTCTATACTCTTACGATCATTTCTCTCTCTAGAAATATCTTTCCTTCTTCCATGGCTTCCAGTAATGGCGCTTCGCCCCCCACCGGCTCCGGTCTGATCGTGAGTTTCGGTGAGATGTTGATCGATTTCGTCCCGACGGTTTCCGGCGTTTCTCTGGCGGATGCGCCTGGATTTCTCAAGGCTCCCGGTGGCGCTCCGGCGAACGTCGCGATCGCTGTCAGTCGCCTTGGCGGCCGCGCTGCCTTCGTCGGAAAGCTCGGCGACGATGAGTTTGGCCAGATGTTGGCCAAAATCGTGAGGGAGCACGGCGTCGACGACAAAGGAATTTGCTTCGATACAGGCGCTAGAACCGCCTTGGCCTTCGTCACTCTACGCGCTGACGGTGAGCGTGAGTTTATGTTCTACCGGAACCCTAGCGCCGATATGCTTCTTAAGCCCAATGAATTGAATCTCGACCTCATCAAATCCGTAAGTTTCATTTTTCTCTTTCATTTTCCTTTTCGATTCGTTTTTGGTATTGATTTTCCCGTCCATTGAATTTTCCGCGAAAGTTTTGCTGTTTGTTGTGAATTTGACTGGGATCGTGGGTCCCACTGCTAGATCTAGAGTAAGCCGTAGTAGTGATATTAATGGGTAGTTTCGGTATATCGCTTTTTTCATATATGAATTTCCGATTATGTCCCCTTGATTTGATGACGTGGCGCCGATTCACGTGCTTGCTTAGACTTTCTTCTCACGTGCGGTTAGCGGTGCCCATCAAACCAAGTGCGAAGGACTCTTTTTTATTTCATTTTTTTCATTTTGATCAATATTGATATTGTTTTAAAATTACTTTTGGGTTTGGGTATTTCGAATCTGCATTACAATTTCCAAAAATTGAAGTTTCGATCAACTGGGTTATTTTCGATATTTGATTTTGTGAAACGCTGTCCTTATTAATGAAATACTGATCCATTTATTAAAAAAAAAAAATACTAATCTTTTGTTATAGGTTGGTTTAAGAAGCTAGCTTGAATACTGGCCCATGCCTATTTTAAAAATCAAGATCTCGTGAAAATTGGATTTTTTAGATATTGATCTTATAAATTATTATCACTGGCTTAGTAGTTATTTTGTTTCTAATTAAAATTGTATGAATTTATGGCCAATGACTATAAATGGGCTGATATTAATTATGACGTGTGCATATATATATATATTTTTTAAAAAAGAACAAAACGTCATATTCGAGTGATATGGAAAAAGTGAAATTGCGATTAAATAAATCATCGGAGGGTGGGGACTCTGATTTAAAAAAAAATTAATCACCGACTAATTTAAAAAAAAGTCGAAAATTTCGCTCATAAAGATGGTGGTGCCTAGCAAGCCGCCGTGACGAGGGGGTGCGTTTGGGTATTTTCAAATTTATTTAATCATTAGTTTTTCTGTTCATTATTTGGCGTTTGAAGTTTTCAAATTTGACCTCAGCTTTTAGATCAAAATCTTCGGGCTTTGTTTCAAAACTCTTTGTATATATATATTTTTTTAGAAACAAAAATTTAATCATAAATAATTTTTATTTAAAAATAAAGTTATTATAATGGTTATGTTTCACTCCAAATAGTTTTAGAAGACTCGGAATATAATTTTCCAAACAAAGCTGTTGCTTACATTTATTTTATGTCTTTCGTGATCCATACGTCACTGCAGATGTAATGAAAGTTTTTTCATAGGCCAAATGTCATATTCAGGTCCCAATTTTAGCTAATTCCATTTCTTGAAAAAATCACAAAATTAATAAATATTAATTTCACCATCAATACCTTATTCCCCTTGCTTTTAGCCGTGATTTTTTTGGCATTTGAAGGATAATTTTTCTTAAAAAATATTCACCCATTAGGTAGGTAGTTTTAATTGGTCTATTTGGATCATATTTAATAAGTAATTGCAATTTATTTGGTGTATGTAGGCCAAAATCTTTCACTATGGATCGATAAGCTTGATCGTGGAGCCGTGCAGATCTGCCCATATGAAGGCAATGGAGGAGGCCAAGAAAGCAGGTGCTTTACTTTCATACGATCCAAATCTGAGGTTGCCTTTGTGGCCCTCAGCAGATGAGGCTCGTGAACAGATCAAGAGCATTTGGAACAAGGCCGACATCATCAAGGTCAGCGATGATGAGCTCAAATTCCTCACCAAATCCGAAAAGATCGATGACGAAACTGCCATGACACTCTGGCATGATGGCTTGAAGCTCCTCCTCCTCACTCTTGGCGAGCATGGCTGCAAATACTACACCAAGGTACTCTCATTTACCTCCTAATTACTAACTTTGATCATAATTCCATTTTGGTTCTAGTAATACCCTATTTTAGTCTCTATACTTTCAAACGTTCAACTTTAATCATGAGAGTCTTTATTGTGTTCGTATGGGAAGTTGCCCTGCTTTGTATATTCAAATTAATGATAGGGACTATTTTATTAAAGGTTGGACTTAAAACTAAGGAGTCCCAAAAGTATGGTTGATGAAAAGTTGCAATGGGTTGGTGATAAATTCTGTTCAAATTTGATTGTTTATTTGTTTGTCGAACTACCCCATGTTTTGAATCTGAATATTTGACTTCTTTCTGAAATTTGTTGTAAATTAGAAGACGTATTTTAATTGATATGTTGGTGTTGGTTCAAAATTATTTATAAAGGCAGGAACTATAATGATTAAAAAGACAAGTAAGAATATGACTTAGTCTATACAATATTCTAAACTTTTAGGACTGACAAATTCGTATGAAATTCAAATCACTGTCATAATTTAGGCAATATGTGTCTTGATGCTTACTTGAAAAGCAAAACAAATGGTAATTATTTTGGTTGTTGATGTTTTTTCATAGGTTTCTTACTGTCAAAGGCTGGTTGTTGGCTTTTAGTGGTTGGATCTGGGAATTGCATAGCTGTATCTTTATCCCCATCCATGTTATAATAACATAGATAAAAGCTTTTCACCAGATCTGACGATTCTGACTTTTTGTATTTGTGTGTGGCCTTCATACATGTTTATCCATATCAATCTCTCTTCCACTTTCCCGAGAAAATTTCAGATCTACAAGAAATTATCTCAGACTTTTACAGCTAGGAAGTTAGGCTGGGTAACGTCCCTTTTTAATGCGTGGACACTGTTTTCTTAGACTGTGGGGGATAGCATAGTTGTAGGTCTGGTTTTTGATTCGTAGGGCCACTGTGTTAATAATTGCTTCCTAGAAAAGCTTTTTCTTTCAAATATCTTACCTGTCATTACATGTTTGGCCCAATGGAGAAGTGCTTTTCTTTTAGGGTAAAGTGCTTCCTTTGACCCCACATTGTCCATTTTTGGCTACATTTTAATCCAACTCCATGAACTCTTAGAATTAACATCATGGGTTTGTGTTTCAAGCATTTTGAACACAGTGATCCAAACACTGTTTTGGGTTTGAATTCCAAAACCATCTAAACTCAAGATCGGACTCTAAATACCTCCTGCATGTTGAATTAAAACTCGCTTAAGTTTGATGGTCTTTTCTTTGTAAAGTGCTTCTTGAAGAAAGAAAAGTGTTAACATGAGCTTAATATGATTTTTGAAACAGTAAAAAGTTACATTTGGAGTAATTGTGACCAACTCTCCTTTTTCTTTGGTTTAAAAAAACACAGAAATTCCGAGGCTCGGTGGATCCTTTCAAGGTCAAAACCGTGGACACAACCGGAGCTGGCGACTCATTCGTTGGCGCTCTTCTTTGCAAGATTGTCGACGATCAATCTGTTCTCGAGGTACTTTCAAAAGGGTTGTATTTTTATTTATCAAAATGGTTATCAAACGAAACGAGGTATTAAAAGGAACAAAACTTCTATGATGGCAGGATGAGAAGAGGCTGAGGGAGATCTTGAGATATGCAAACGCATGTGGAGCCATTACAACAACCAAGAAGGGAGCAATCCCAGCTCTTCCATCACCGGCTGACGTGGAAGCTTTGTTCAAGGCTTCTAACTAGGGTGCTTAGAGAGATCCGTTTCATCTTTTGGCTTTTTTTTTTTTTTTTTTTTTTCTTGTTTAGATTTTTGGTTTCTAGTTCTCTTTTCGCAATTGAATTAAGAAAAGGGATGTGAGGGCCCTTTCAATTTTTCCCCTCTTTCATTCCCCCCCATATGAGACTCTTTTAAAGTATTTACCAAATAAAAGCTTCTCTACATTTTGACTATGTTATTTTGCCTTCTTGTATATCTTATCTACTCTACATATGTTATTTTAATATTAAAAACCATATAATTTCTTTAATATTATAAGAATTGTTGACTTCGAATTTGTGTTAATAATATGTATGGATTAAATTAAGATTAAGTGAAGTGTTAACTTATAATGATGTTATATTTTCACTATAATTAATTTTGATAGTCACTTGTGCTCATTATCAAATTTACATATTAAGATGGAATGTCGTGCGCATGTATAAGTATAAGAGACAAACTCATTAATTTAAGCTCTTGGGTTTAATAATAATTTAGTATTGTGTTATTCTATTTTTGAATTACTATGATGGTGGAACTTTTGTCCAAACTAAATTGATTTTGAACTTTAATAAAATACAACATTTGAAAATTTTGAGGTTAAAATATTATATTGGTCTTGGTGAGACTCATTGAGTAGTTAATTTTTTTGTTCAACTTGGTAAATTTATCGTGAAAAAACATTATGTTATGCGTTTCCAAAATTTATAAAGAGGAGGTTAATAGAGATCAAAATCGTTTTGGAATAATTTGATTATAAAATAACATTAGATATCAATTTTAAGATTTATTGAGAGTACATGAGTATAAGGGTCAAAATAGTATTAACTAAAATTTGCAATGATTTAGTCTACATACTTTCAATTTTGTAACAATTTATTAAGTGGAGAAGAAGTGTTATATTAGTTAGATAGTTAATTAGTAGTTGAACTTTATTAAAGTGTTTGTTTTTTTAGTTGACATTTGTTACACATGTGTCTTTTATATATGGCTTGCAACTCATTGAATAAACACAAAGTTTATATACTCTTGTGTAAAATGGTATCAAATGAAGAGTGAATAGTAAGAGAGTAATTTTTTTTTTCCTCTTCTTATTTTCTCCCATGGCTGAGAAGGGTCAACACTACTAATTATAAGACTTATTCCTCTGTAAATCAACCTACCAATCCGCTATGTATTATCTCCATCATTCTGATAGAACAAATCTTGTCCTTGTATCGAATTTACTCATTGAATCGAATTATTCTTCCAAGAATCAAACCACGCTTCTCGAACCACCGTGAAGAACAAGGTCGATTTTGTCAATGACACAATTGTTCGTCCCACCGGTGATCTCCTTAATTTATGAACTATTTACAATAATAAAGGCTTGGATCCTCAATGTTATTTTGAAAGAAATTTCAGCCAATGTGAATTACTCTGACTTAGCTAGAAATATTTGGCTTGATCTCCAACATTGATAATAGTGCAAGAATTGACTACAAGTCTTTCAATTACAGCGAGAGATTTCAAATCTTATGATTAACAATCTGTTATGACTTATTATGCAAGGCTGAAAATAGTTTGGAATGAATGTCTCTCATTGACATAATTGCACATGGTCTCACTGACACGCAAGTGCATGCGATCGAAGTAATATCAAACTGGAGTATTCTAGAATATCGAACCCACAGAGAACGAGTTTACAAGTTAAATTGGAAACACAAGAAATGCTAGTGAAAATGCAAGTAAAGTAACCAAGTGACAAAAGATTGATTTTGGGATTTTTAAGTTGATGTAAATAAGGAAAAACCAATGAAATAAAATAAGGGAATTCAAGTGCTTTTACCCATTCGGAGAAAATGCTGCTGAAAATGTTGCAGCAATTGTGCCAACAAATCCAAATCTAAGTAAATCGGGTTCAATTCCTATTCGGTTTTGCTATCAAATCCTTTAGGAATCTAAGCAATTTAACCTACATGTCTGTGCTAATTGAGCTTAGATGGTTTTCGCACACAACCCTCTCGATTTCGGAGTCTCGCCCTATGCCTAGGGTCGAAGTTTCGGATCTTATGTCTAAGTCCTTTCCTCCGTTGTTTTTAGGAGTTCTACTGTTCCTTGACCCTCTCGGTATCAAGTTCGAGCTTGTTGAACATGACCTTGCGGTTAGCTAAGGGTGTCCAAATTAGTTCATTAAAAATAAACTTCGATTCGGTTGCGAACACAACTATTTTGCTACTTTATTCTAGGCATCTCTCTTCTAGGGCATGCACACTTGAACCCCTAAAGAGGAAATTAGCTCAGGATGAAAACTAAAGGAAACATAATTTTAGATGCTGAAATATAAAAGAAAAACAAAAACGAAAATAAAGGGGAAAACGATGAACCGAAAAGAAGATAAAGCATGAAAGGGCTTGATTTTCTTCCTCTTTATTCACGAAAAAACAAGGAAACCGAGCTACTGTATTAACCGAATGAAAGGAAAAAACAGAAAGAGTAGAACAATGCCAACCGAAAAGAAAAACAGTAGCCCGAGTTAAAAGGAAGCTCTCGGGTTTATTCAAGAAAAAAGTTTAAATTTAGTGTACAAAGTTACAAGACAAAGATGTAAAACCGAAACTTTATAGAAACTTAAAGTGTGCAAACAATAAGGAAAAACTGAACTTGAATAACAACTTCTAATCTCTCTTTGTTAATTGATTCTACCCACACTTGGGTTCAAAATCTTCACCTCCAATGCGAGGATTAATTAGGGTTTATTACAACGAAATAAAAAGAATACAAACGGCTGGAAAAAGCTTGAAATAAGCTGCTGTAAATAATACAAAAACTTGCAGAAAAACAGTAGGAAAACGAGAATAAAATTGGAAAGAATCCGAGCTTGTGAGTCTCCTCTTCGCCTCCCTCAAAACCTTGATTTGTAGCCTTTTTATAGATGAAGCAAGTAGGCCGGTTTTTCTCCAAGAGTCCATACTTGAATTGTGGAGGATTGATTGGGCATAACTTTAGGCCAAATTCTTTCCAAAAGTGAGTGAAAATCTCCAAGAATCTTGCAAAACCGAAATTTGAGGCGTGCTCTTTAACTCTGGAAATTTTGCCAGCAACTTTGTCCAGTATTATGTCTGCCATTTTTGTTCAACTTTGCTGGTGGAAATGCAACTGAATTTCTCTAGCATTTTTTTCTGTTCTTCTTTTCTTACAAAAACACATCAAATTAGTTTGTTTTCACTCATATTTCCTTCATTTCTAGTTTCTCATATTTTAGCAAGCTTTAGAAATTTTACTCTTAAATGATAATTTTAGCTTGCCATATCATGAAAAATTGAATAAATTAGACAAAAAATGACTAAGTAAAGAGATAAATAATCCTCATAAATGAGGATTATCAGGTGTCAAAGAGCTTATCAATTATTTTTAGACAGAATATGTAATGGCTTTCCGGACTAAATGAATCTTTTAGTCAAATTCACACTCAGTTGCTTCTCATGAAGTTGGGGTCGTTGATCACTCACACATTCTCTTTAGTAGCACAAGAAGTTGAGAAAAGAGCCTCTATGATGTTTTCAACTCTACAACCTCAAACATTGCTGCTCTTCTTGCTAAGAGTTTTTAATCCTTGAAGAGGAAGGAACACCTTGTTTGTACTCACTGCAGCGTACAAGGGCACATTGTCGACCACTATTATAAAATTCATGGACATCCCTCTGAGATATCGCGGCTAAAGGATACTCCTAAGCCTAAACATGAATCAAACAATCAAATTAGAATCATTTGGTCTATTGAATCTGAATCCTAAACAATTGCAAGGACTTCTATCAATGTTGCACTCTCATTTGACCAATGTGGAAGTTGACTTTGAATCTCCCTCATCTTTAGGGAATTATCATGTTGTAGTACTTATTTTATCTCAATCCCTAATGCCAATGATTGAATTCTTGATTTTGGAGCCTCCATGCAAATATGTTTCTCTAGAGTTATGTTTTCATCTGATCTGGTTTCTATTTTTGGAGTTAGTGTTGCACTTCCTAACCAAAGTCGTATATATGTTGATTATATGGGGGATGTTTGAATTTTTTTTTGACCTTGTTCTACAGAATGTGTTATTCGTGCCTTCATTTCAGTTTAATCTCATTTCAATCAGTACATTAGCATCAAAACTACTGATTATGCTCATGTTTGATGGTGGTTACTATGTGCTTTAAGACAAGTCCTCTTAAAGGTTGATTGGCAAGGATTATATTTGCTTCAAGCTGATATGTATTTGATGAGATTGAATCCCACAACGGAAGCGAATTGAATCACATGTTCTTGAAATTTGTTACATAAATCGAATCAAGAACATGAACTAACAACGATTAAGCATATAATAGAAATATGGATAACATCATATTACCTTTGTAGATCAAAATCTTTTAGTGCTCCTTGCTTCTCACGATCTCACGTTCTCAACGATCCTGACACAATCGATCTCGCTGCTAGATCTTCTACGTTTTATCTCTAGGAGAGGGAGGAAGGTGGGATTCCTCTTTTGGAGTTAGGAGAGATTTTGAGAGATTAGAGAAAAGTAGTGTTTTGGAACCTTTCCACAACACTCACTATGAGCACTAGGTTTTCACAATTGCATTTTGTACAAAGGTGCATCTCATACATCTATTTATAGGGCAATATGATGAAAATTACCATCCTATCCCTATTGTTCAATATAGTGCTCATATTATGTATATGCAAATCATATTTGCATATTTACATAATTATAAGGTATCTCTCATTTTAGTATATAGTTTATTGCAAACCAAATTCTTATTAAACTATATTATATCAATTATATCACATATAACTGATATATCTCCTCATATATAAAATTGAACACTTCAATTTGCCTCCAAACTTTATATCCTCAATATTTCCAAGTTGAGCCAACAGAGGGATCTAATGGACTTATAGATCATGAGCTCCAATGATACGAGATTAACCGATCAAAGTTTTTGATCTAATTAATCAACATTCATTAACTACGAGTCACTCCACTAAATACTCGTAGTTGTACTCTCCTCATTGTAGATTGTGTTGTGTCCATTGATATAATCTATACCTGTGAGTCGACCCTTCACAGGTTGTTCGTAATCACAGTTGGGTCAAATTACAATTTTACCCCTATGATTACCTCTTACTCCTTAAGCACTATTGAACCTCTAATGAACAACAAGTCTATGGTCCTACCATAAACATAATCCCTCTTATGCCAGTAAAAGGGTGGAGCTCCGTTGTTGAAGACCTGGATTCAGTTCTTAAGAGAACAACCTTTCTAATTCCCTAATTTAGGAATGAGTGAATTCTATCTTGCAGGGTTAAGCCCCCAACAACTTACAAGGTTTTGTCCCTGAGAAGGTAGGCATATTGAGTCGGCTACAGGTCACTCTCACCCATACTAATCTAAAGACAAACCACTATAAGCAGGAGTTCGTAACTTGCTCAGGATTCAGGTCAAGTCACTAATGATCATCTATAAATTATTAGACCTATCTTGTTAACGGTATTACACTAGTAGGTTGATAATTTGGAGTCCGATCTTGTACGATCTCATCGTACATGCTGCCGCCAGTTCTGATCTCCCTTGGAGGTTCTAGGTCAGGTCGACCTCGACCTTCTCTGGCCGGCCTCGACTCCTCATAGTCATCGCCCCTGACATATTCCTTTAAATATACTTCTCGGATCAGTGCTTCAATTTCATCTTTCAACTGGAAGCAAGCTCGAGTTGCACGTCCATGATCTTGATGGAATGCACAATACTTATTCCTGTCTCTTTTTTCATATGAGGTTTTCATCTTTTCAGGAAGTACCGTTGGTGTGTACTTCTCGAATTGTTGACCTCGGCTTACCCTAGGGTCAGATCGACCTCGGTCATAATCTTCAGCCTTCCTCTTTTTTGAGTTATGATAGTGGCTTTCTATTGCCCTATCATGCTCAGAAGTGTGTTCACTTCTTCCTTTACTTGTTGTAGCTTCTTTGGATTTTAAAAGCTCATTTGCACTCATATATTTTTGTGCCCTCGTAATAAACTCAACATAAGAAGTTGGTTCCTTTTTACCTATTGATCTGAGCAGCCTTTTGTCCTGCAGTCCTGCTACTATTGCCATCAAGGCTGTTGTTTCAGTAAATCCTTCTACTCGTAGCGCTCCATTGTTGAATCGGGAGATATAATCACGGTTTGCGTTGGTCTCTTCCTCCTAAGAATTGGGTCACGAATGCTCGAGCTAACTCCTTGAATGACCCTATCGATCTTCTTTTGATTTTCCTGAACCATTCTTTAGCAGGTCCTGTTAGGGTAGAGGAGAATGCCCTGCACTTCATTGCATCTGAGAATTCCTGTAGGTCCATCAGGGATCTGTATGTATCTAGATGTTCTAATGGATATGAGTTTCCATCATATGATGTGATGGTTGGGACCTTAAACTTTGGGGGAGCCTTCTCTTTCATGATTGAGTCTACGAATGATGGATCTGCTTATTCAATAAAAGTTTAAAGATCTAACCTTTCATGATCAAGGTTCTTCAAAAAACTTCCTTGGAGATTCTCCAAGATATTCCTCTGTAATTCTTTTTTAATTTTCAGCAGATCTGCCTTCCACGGGAGACTTCGGGTCTAACTTTTCAAGGCGATCTTCTTGACCTCGACTTCGGTCTTAACCTAGTCGGCCTCGGCCTCGGCCCCGTCGTCCTCGGCCTCGACCAGAATGGCCTCGACCTCGGCTAGCAGGGTTTCGGCTCTGGCTTTGGCTGTTGCTTTCGTTTGTTGTTGATCAAACTCCGTAAGTCTGATCTTGTCGCTTCATCTTCTTGTAGCTTGGTTGTCACGTCCTCGTGACCTGGTCGTTCTTTTCTAGAACTTTTGTGCACTGTCTGGATTACAGATCTTGCCTTGGCTATTCGGCTGGTTGCACTTTGATCCCTTTGAGTCACCTTTTTCTGATTACCTCCTAGAATCAACTTTTCTTTTGGTCTCTGTGTGTGAGATTCTGACTCACCCACTTCTTCAAGCATTGACCCTTTTTTCCCTTTTTAGGATCTCGAACAAGTGGCTCTGTTCTATCTTTCGTTGGAGGAGTTTGGTTGTTAAGTTTTTCTAGAATCCTAGTCAGGTTCCGGTCCATTCCATTCATCATCTTCTTTAGTTCAGCAATCTCCTCCTATTGTTCAACTTCATGAATATGAAATCGAGGGGGAGTAACTTCCTTTGTTCTTCGGGGATAATGATCAGAATCAGAATCTTCTCCATCCAGATTGTAGTTTCTTTTCTCCATCACCTTCCTTGACATGGATTTAGGATGTTCAAGAATCTTTCAAATAAGCTTGTTTTTCTTCCCCACAGACGGCGCCAACTGTTGTTGCCAAAATCCAGACAGAATAACTCACCTAACCTTCACGTGACAACCAAATTTGTTTGAAGGGGGAAGAATATGGCCTGCAAAAGAAGAAAGATTTGAACACCGGTGTGGTGCTTGCCACACAGGCTCCGATGCTTAAGTCAGAGAGTGTTTATATAGATGAGTTTAGCAAAGGTTTCTAGAGTGGAGAAGAAGTTACCTTTCTTTTGATAAGGGAAATATTTATAGGTTTTTCTAGGGTGTCAACCCAAATCCATCATAAAACAGGAAAAGGAGAGTGTCATCTTCCAATGTGGATCGGGGCCTAGAAGAGAAAGAAGAAAACGAATCGATCGCACAGAGAGGTGGCCTCGGTTGGGTCGTGGTCGGCCTCGACCCAATTGGGCTCGCCCTCGGCTGGGTTGTGGTCGGTCTCGACCCAATTGGGCTCGCCCTCGGCCTCGGTCTCGGTTGGCGTGGTCGGCCTCGGCCTCGGTTTCGGCTGGCGTGGTCGCCCTTGGCCTCGACCTTGGACAAGTGAGCCCAATCCTCACTGCACAGTTTGAAGGCCCAGTTTCTTCTACCTTTTGCATGGTCTCGGTATTTCTTTGTGTGTTTGCCTTTTTGTTTGCTCTCTATTCCAAATTTGTCCTTATGATCCAATTTCACCCATAACATAAATTATTTTAAATTTGAGCATAAATCATATTTTATTCCTCTAAATTTTTGGGTTCTATCAATTAAAACTCCAAACTAATATTTGTATCATAATTTAATCAATTTTGACCACGTGTTAGTAATTTATAATTATTTTCACCTCAATCCATTTAAAATTAGCTCAAAATCATCGAAATAAAATTATTTTTCTCTCAAAGAAAGAAAAATGATCATATAATAATTCTTTCTAAATAAGTACGAGAAAATAAAGAAAGACGAGAAGATTAAAAACCACTAATATTAATGAAAAATCGTAACTATTTATTTGATTCCAATATTTATTTCTAAATTACGTTAATCCCTAGTCCTCAAACCAAAAAAAAAAACGTTAATCCCTGCATTTAAGGAAGTCTTATATACATGTGAAAGCTATGCAGTAAAGATTTTAAAACGAAATTCTAACATAGGATTAAATGAACTAATTTATGATAAAGTTTAGGATTTAAACTGATACAATTATTAGTTTGAAGTTTTAGTGATAAACTCCAAAATTTAAAGTATAAATTGGTTTTTTTCTCTCATTCTAAATTTCTAGCTACAAGCACTAAATTGTTACCCATAACCATAAAAGTTAAGGGCTATCTATAATAGAATCTCAGAGTTAAAACGAATATATAAAAGTATGAAAATGAGAGAGAGAAAAAAAAAGGAGAGAATTAAGCCTAGTTCTCCTCCAAATCATGATTCCAAACCGGTTGGTTTAGATTTAATCAATTCAGACGGATGTGTACATGGCGGATTTACCATAGAGTCCCTCTCAAATTTTTTTACCTTTAATAATATGTAGGTCAAATATAAAAAAAAAAAACTTTCTGGTATAGTAGTAAATATGTCATCAGTCCTCCCTCAAGATTTAGATTTAAGTTTTGTATAATGTTAAATATTTTTTTCAATGTCATATTCAACCCCTCGATACAAATTCTAGATCTGCCACTGAATGTGTAGATGATTAAAAAAATGGAGATGATATTGAGATTAATCTATAAAATTCCCACTGACAAATTAAATATTGAAGATTATATGGATGTGACATTATTATAAAGATGGTAATTATATGCCATGTGAAAACGGGAAATAAAAATAAACTATATATTACATTAAAAGTAATACAGAAAATAAGACGATGGGTTTGATCTCATGATCTCAAAAAAAAAAATAAAGTTTAATGATCATCCAAATATAGTCGAAGAGATAAAAGTCACTAATTACTTTCTCAAAAATCAATATGATTCGATCTCTACTCCACAATTATTAAGAAGAAAAAAAATTGACGAAAAGCTTAGTGTTATGAAAGTTTTTGTTATTAATAATGGCTTTTTTTTATAATTAATATAGTAGTTTTTTAAATTTATTATAAAAATATTGTATTTTTCAAACTATTTATAATAATAATGTTGTTTTAATGAGTTTACAATGACTTCTGGCATAATGGTTGGCTAGATTTTGTATAAATCTGTGTGCTTGGTTTTTTCATTTTTTCTCTCTATTTCTTCCTTCTTCCTTCATTTTTCATTCTTCATTTTTTCTATATTTCTCTATTTTTGTTTCTTTTATTTATTTTATCTAAAAATAAGATATCTTCATTTTTAGTATAGATTATATTATAATTTATAATATAATATTCAATTTACTTAAAAGGTTAAAATATTGCTTTTGGAATGTTAAAATATAGTAAATAATAAATATAATATTCAATTTACTTAATAGGTTAAAATATAGTAAATAAATAATAAATTATATATACTATTCAATTTACTTAAAATATTAAAAAACAAAAGAAGAAAAAAATAAATAGAAGAAAGAAAAAATAAAAAAAAAAAGAATAATGGAAAAATGAAAAACTGAAATGAAAGAAAAGAAAAGAAAGGAAGAAAAAAATAAATAGAAGAAAGAAAAAAGAAAAGAAAAAGAAAGAAAAAATAGAGAAAAAAGGAAAAAACATTGCATTTTATTTGGTTCGAATTCAAATGTCTGAAGTTTCCAAAGGTGGAGGTAACCATTATGCAGAAGTCATTGAAGTGAAAAATCTTGAGGAGAGGCAACCATCTACAAATTTTTTTTAAAATTTGGTCGTCTTTTTAAGAGACGAGCATTATCCACACACGAGAGGGTCGTCTCTGACGACTCTTGCCAACTCATTAAAACAATAATATTATTATAAATAGTTTGAAAAATAAAATATTTTTATAATAAATTTAAAAAATTACAATATTAATAAAAAAAAAAAGTCTATTAATAAAGCCAAATTTGATTAGAAGATATACAACAAAGCCAACTATTTGATGTAGAACTGATTATTCTCTTTGAGCTACAAATTTATTTAAAAAATGATCGAGAAGTACTATAAAAAAAAATAGGTTGTTAAGACGTAGGTATCGTTGAAGTAAAAGTGGCGACCAAAGAGCTTTCTAAAATTTATTTTGAGCATGTAAACAAAAGTTGTAAAATCACTCTTAAAAAATGTATTTAATCCAAAAAGTTAATTATATATTTAGATTATATGGAATTTTATCTCAAAATCAATTGCCCATGAGAGCAATAACCCACATATCTGCTCAACATACCCCTTCAAGTTTGAGTTCACCATTCTTGGATGGAATCCCAATTTCAATTTTTGGACTGAATATCTGTTTGGGTTTAATGGGCTCTGATACCATATTTAGATTATATGAGATTTCATCTCAAAATCAATTGACAATAAGAGTAGTAACTCAGTCTTATATATTGTGAGGTTTCTCTTCACTTTTCTAATGTGGGATCCTCAACATTGTTACAGTTCATATTAATGTAACTTTTGCAATGGTATATTTTACAACAATTAATTAGTAGGATTTTGTAAAGTGTTGCGATAGTAGGATTGTAGTATGAACTAGGTAGTGGCCATGTAACACCCTAGACTTAGGGTTTGGAATCTAAAATTTGACACTTAATAGTCTCGACATTCTCTTGCAGCTTGACCACATCATCACATTAGTCTTGAGATGCCTGTGAGAGTGAAAATTGTCCTAAAAACTAACACGAGTCCTTTCAACATGTTTTATCTTCACTCACATGCTTTCTAAGAACCTTTTAAAGCTCACCCAATCTTATATTGCTATAAGCTAAGTACACTTAACTTTGAAGTTTTAATGATTGGATCACTAAAAATGAATATGCACATTGTTGGTATAGGTAATAATTAATTATTAATTCTTTTAAGTATTTCTTAAACCATACTTACATATTATCAAGATATCTTTAATTCAGATGTAGTCACGATGTATTCATGTAATCCTCATAAACTCGGTAGGCAAGTTAATTGACATAGAAATACATTCCTAACTATGAATGAAATAATGACAAAAAAGAAAATAAAGCAAACTATCTAGGCGATATCATCCACCCTATGGAAAAGACTAAATTATCCCTACTATGACATGACCTAGATGGGCAAAACGACACGATATATATCAAAATGTTTTTATCTCAACATCTTTTAAAAGTGATTCTATGAAAGCTAGAATCCCATTCCACCGTCATTCTAATTCATTGAGAGTATTCAAAAGAAAGATAAAAATATATATATATATATATATGCAAGTTATTTTAGTTTTTGTTAACTTTTATTAAAAATTCAAATCTATTTTAAAACCAACACTTTTTTTAGAACAAATTTTGAAACTAACACTTAGGCATAGTATATGAAGCTTTCAAATATTTATCCATTTAAGCATGAGTGAATCTTAAAAGACGTTACCCGTCCTACACCCGGGAAACTATCGAAGGGATTATATAAGAATCTAGGGGAAGCACTACTTCGCGGACTGTACATATTACATCAACTAAAAAAAATAATCTCATATTACATTTTTTATACGCAATTAACAAAAAGAATTAAAAAATAATTTATATCATAATTTGATTTCTTCAATCATAGGTCTAAGTCGAACCCATTTTGAAGTACCTTTTAAAGATAAGAATAATCCTAACGTGCCTAGAATGTAAATGTAGAACAACCAAGGTCCTCTTCATGTGTTATCAAGATTAGGGTATTTACAACCTTTCTAAAAATCCTCCTATTCACACCCAAGGACAAATATGGTGGGGGATAAAGGATCAAACCTTTTCGTTTTCTTTATTGTGGATTCAAAAAATATTCCAATATAAACCTAGCCATACTTTATACATGAATTTCAAAGAATGCATATATTCCTAATAAGCCATAAAAGTAAAATGCATCTAGAGTGCATGTACATACCTGCAAATATAATCGATCAACCGCAATTTAAAAATGTAGGTCTCACTTTTATTACGGTTGAATGTGTCTATCATATCCCATAAACATCATGTGGGACCCACCTCGACCATCATAATTCGTTCCCGTAATCGTATTACACCAAAAGGTATGTTATCTGATTAGATAAAAGAGTATTACGTGGGCCACCCATCCTTTTGGTTTACTTTCTGTTATGGGTGAAATTGGATCAACAATGAACGGGCTGGTTAAAGGGCTACAACGAAAGACCGAACGAAGAAAAAAGCCCAAGTCCAAATGAACCGAAATCGAACAGGGACTGAAACATTATATCAAGAAGCCAAGAGACAGAAGATAGACAACCAGAGACCACTTCGATTTGGTTACCCGTCCAGAAAGTTTGAAAAGTACACCCCAACATCAATTCCCCTTGAACATATTTTAATGGAGGTACGCCATTCAAACTTATTGAAGCAACCTGAAAAGATGAAAACAGGATCAAACAAGAGGGATAAACAAAAATATTATCTTTACCATGAAGATCATGGTCATATGACTCGAGACTGTTTCCAGCTAAAGGACGAAATTGAGGCTTTAATCCGAAATGGTTTCTTGAGGGAATACACTAATCTGCATGCCAAAAAAAGGTCAAGACCTCATTGAAGGCCAAGGTCGAGGACGAGATCAACCTCAATCTTCTTATAAAAATAGTTTATCTTTTTGTTTTTGATCAATTTATATTTGTTAGAGTTTAAATTATTTAAATTCAATTTCAAAAGTGTCATGTTATAGACTAGGTTAGTCATTACTTAATTGATACAAGTTATGAAAATAAATTTGTACTCAAGCAAAATAGACCTTCCTACACTCAATATTCTCCTTTGGTAGGGGGCTTCTTTTTGCTTATATTTCCTTAAGGTTGATTTAATTTTGTTAATTCCATCAATTCATGTAAGATTAAAGTTCTAATAGCAATAGACTAATCTTCTTCAAGCTACAAGTGGTGTCACTCAAGCATGAGTTCAACAAAAACTCTCACTTGAGTAGGGGGCTACATTGGAGATATGTTTCTCTATTAAACAAAAGGCGTAAGCTACATAGGAGATATGCCTCTCTCTGTTGAACAAAAAGCGAAGCTACATAGGAGATATGCCTCTCTAAAAAAAAAAAGCGGAAGCTACATAGGAGATATGTCTCTCTGTTGAACAAAAAAACAAAAGCTACATAGGAAATATGCATCTCTAGCGAACAAAAAATGGAAGACATACATTACAAACCTAAAAGATCAATTCTAGCAGAGTCGAGGTCGACAAGGAGAGGCCAAGGTCGACCACCACAGGCCGAGGCCGATCAAAGACAGAGCGAGGCCGACGGCCGACAAAGTAGGTCGACTGTGCCGACCACCACAGACCCATACATGACAAACCTAAGAGATCAATTCTAGCAGAGTCGAGGTCGACAAAGAGTTGCCAAGGTCGACTAGCACAGGCCGAGGTCGACCAGCACAGGCGAGGCCGACAAGCACAGGTGAGGCCGACCATCACAGGCAAGACCGACCAGCACAAGCAAGGTCGACCAGCACAGGCGAGGCCGACCAGCACAAACGAGGCCGATCAACACAGGCGAGGCCGGCCACCACAGGCTGAGGCCGACCACCATAGGCCGAGACCAAGATATTTGGAGAATAGAAGCAACATAATCATGAGCATAGTCGAGGTCGACAAGGAGAGGCCAAGGCCGACCAGCACAAGCCGAGGTCGACCATCACAGGCGAGGCCGACCACCACAGGCCGAGGCTGACCATACTAGATATTTGAAAAATAGAAGCAACATAATCATGAGCTAGAAAAAAACAAACGAGATAGAGGGTTGGAAAAGGGAGACTAATCACATGGTCAAGGTTGAACTCATGTGGCCGAGGCCGACCTCATATGGCCGAGGCCGAGACCACCTCTTTAGTCAAAGCCGACCACCTGGGACGAGGCTGACCTTATATGGTCAAGGTCGACCAACATCGACCGAGGACGACCACCTCTTTAGCCGAGATTGACCACCTTGGCCGAGGCTGACCACCCTAGTCGAGGCTAACCACTGTCATTAGAACATACTCTCGTGGTTATAGTTGAGCTTTTTCCAGCATTCAATCACAAGAAAAAAACGAGGAAGACAAGATCGATCATCAGAATTAAAGTCAAAATCTGGAGCTTACTCTAGATACGACAGATTATGTCGTGCGAACGAAGCACGAACCAAGCAAAACTCTTGAGCACTTAGGTGCAGAGGAAGCGGCCCAGAAGGTTGATTGAACCACAAAAGGGTTCGGTTAACTGATCTTGGCAACCCAAAAATCTGAGAAAAATCTCACGATGGGTCCCCATTGAACACGCCCAGAAAATTAGTTAGATCCGTAAGAGGGACTTGATTAATTAATCTGAGCATCCTAAAAATCCGAGCTAAGTCTGAGAAGCAGAAAATTAAGAAGTAGAGATCAAGCTGATTCGCTGAGAAAATTCAAAGATCACCAAAATAAGATGCAGAGGCTGAGGAGAACTTATTCACAGTTGACAAAATGACGCGCGTAAGGGTTTGAGCGACCAGGCCTGCCGAGGCTAACCAAACCGACCAAGGACGACCACACCGGTCGAAGTTGACCAAACCGGCCGAAGACGACCAGGCCGGTCGAGGCCGACCAGACCAGGCCGGTCGAGGCCGACCAGACCAGGCCGGTCGAGGCCGACAAGACCGGCCGAGGCCGACCAGATCGGTCGAGGACAACCAGACTGGCCGAGGCCGAGGCTAACCAATCTAGGCCATTGCCCAACCCTCAATTCCCACTTTCCTGCTCATTGTCTCTTATCCTCTCTCGGTATCGACTTGAGATAAGGTTACATTAGTCCAGAAATGCTTATGAAAAGCTTGAAGCTACAAAGCTGCCAGAAGCTACGTATTTGAAGACCACCTCAAAACTACACATTCTCTCCAGGAAAACGATATAGATCGTGAATCCAGAGAAGAATTCAAGAGGAATTGACATTCTAGAAGACTGAATACCCTCATAAGGATGGACAACAATAACTAGAGAGAATTCGATGCACACCTCGAAAGATCGACAATGACTCCAAAAAAGCTTAGTAGGCTACTCCCAAGTCAGACTCCATACAATTACTTCACATGCTCTTAATCTAGAATCCTAACTAGGGAGTGGGGGCTAATGTTATGGGTGAAATTGGATCAACAATGAACGGGTTGGTTAAAGGGCTACAACGAAAGGCCGAACGAGGAAAGAAACCCAATATGAAGTCCAAATGAACCGAAATCGAATAGGGACTGACCCGAGGCGAAAAGGGACGAGAGGGCGTGCTTGGGCTTTGGCCCAAGCACGTGGTCGGCCTCGGCCTCGGCCGAGGCCGACCAGGTGGTAGAGCCCCAAATTGGGCTCTACCTTGGCCCAACAAGCCAAAAGGGAGACTCGTGCTTGGGACTCGGCCGAAGCCCGTGGTCGGCCTCGGCCTCGGCCTCGACCGACCAGATGAAGGCTCACTTCGGGCCCTTGCATCGATCCCATTTGATTTGTAGGCCCGATTCTAGTCCACTTCCGACCTTTCCTTTTCCCATTAAGCAACGGAAACCCACGAAAAACCCTAGGGAGGAGTTATTTAAGCTCTCTGAGGATGGAAGAGCAAGGTAAGTTCATTCCGACCATCAAAACTCCCTACAACTCTAAAATTCTCTTGAAACTCTCTCTGACTTAAGCATCGGAGTCGGTGTGGCCTACACCACACCAGTGTCTAGGTTTTCCTTATCTTGCAGACTGCGTTCTTCTCCTAAGAATTACAAATTTACCGTCGTTGTCACGTGGAGGTCAGGTGCATTCTCTTGTCCAAAATTTGGCAACAACACTTTCCATACTGTTCCTCGATTATTTTTTCTTCTTCTTTTTCTTCTTTCTTCCTCTTGATCTTTACTTCTTTTTTCTTTTACTGAAGTTGATAATGTTAGGATTTATGCTCTAAAACTCGTAGTTCTATAATTAAATATTTTCTCATTTATGAATAAAATAATTGTTATTTTAGATTTTGTGTAGCATTATCCAATATCATGTAAAATCCAAAGTTATTATTGTAATCTTGAACAATGTGTAGTTGACATACGAGAGGATCATGTTCAAGTAATAATATGAAAGGTTTATAGTATATGGATAAGGTTGGGTGCCTTATCTTGGTAACACTATTGATTGATTCACTTTGTAATTGTTACAAATGATTTGATCTAAATCGTTCGTGTAGAGACATGTGAATGAGGAAATCTTATACAATAAGTTGGTATAAGATTGGACCACAAAATATTTAATCTCTTTTTATAATTTCGTTAATTAAGAAGATTAATATTTCATAGGATGATGTGTGACTCATCTCAATCCTGAGTGAGGTGCCCGTGAGGGCTCATCCTTTTATTTGCATGTGTGAGAATGACTTGTGTAGTCGATTCAATAAGTCTATCAATTTGAGAACTTGACTAAATAAGGAGCTAGGAAACATAATTTCACAAGATGAAATTCACTCCTTCCTATGGGGAAAGTAGATGAATTGTTCTCTTAAGTCTTGATCTCGGGACTTGAACAATGGGCCCCACCCTCTCACTGGCTCGAGAGGAAATTATTTTAAAGTTGGATCATAAAAAAATTATTCATTGAAGAATCATGGTACTTAAGGTACATGATGTAGTTTATAGGGATAAAACAGACACCCAGTTGTAATTACGAACAACTCGTGAAAGTGAAGGTTGACTTGGATGTAATGATTAGATCCATGGGCTCAACTTGTTCTATAATATATAACAATGCAACCTTAGGTCTATAGAAATGGTTTATAGTTAATAAATGAAAATGATTAATTAAAGAATTTAATTAATTAATTTTGTATCATTGATCCATAAGGTCCCCATGTTATAACTCTTACGAACAATAAAGGATTAATTTTGTTGAAAGAAAATTTGAAATATCCAAATTAATATTTAATATATTTGATATATTAAATGAGAAAAAATATATTTATCCTAAGATATCAAAGAAATTATTAATGTATCGTGATACATTAAAGAAAAAATATTTATAAAATTTGAATAAGACTCAAATAAAGAAGGTTAAAATACCATTTTGGTCCCTATAGTTTGAGGATTGTTCCATTTTGGGTCATGTACTTTCAAATGTCAAATTTTAGTCGCCGTACTTTCAATAAATCTTAAAATTAGTCTCTATGATAAGTATGAAGTTACTTTTTTTTTTAATCAAAATTAGTTACAAAATAATAATAATTTTAATACAAGAGAAGACACAATATGAACATACTTTCAAAATTTGTAGGAAAAAAACTAATAGAGACTATTTTTTTTAAAAAAATTAACAATAAACTAATGGTATGAACCAATTTTAAGCTTTATTGAAAGTACATAAACTAAAATTTGACATTTGAAAGTAGAGAGAACAAAATGAAACAATTTCCAAAATACATGGACGAAAATGGTATTTTAACCAATAAAGAAATAGATGTTGGAGAAAAATTTAAATTTTTTTAATAAGATTCAAATAGGTTAAATATATGTATTTTAATACATTTAATATTAAAATATATATTATTTAATTATGATAAATTTGGTCTAGATCACTATAAATAGTATCCTCGAAAAGGAACTCTTTAGAAATTCTCCTCTAATTCGTTCCTCTTTAAAAATTGTCCTCGAATCCTTGTCTTTTCAAGAAGAAGGTTCCACCCTTTTGTCCCTTTGCTCTGGCCTTTGTTCCTTTGTTCGATCAATAACCACCAGAGAAATCTCCATAAAATCCATGATTTTTCTTTTATGCTTGGATTTTGGCCAAATCATATTTTGATAGGTAGTTTTGGCCGGATCATAATCGATGTCATATTTTATATCTATAATTATTTTTATTGTATCGAAATCCATATATTTTTTTTCAATAATTCTATAATTTAAGAATGATATCTTAATTCTGGTGGCATATTACTACACTTTAATTAATTATAAATATAAAAAGGCATCATAGGAGATCATATCTATATTTCATTCCAATTCTAGGATGGTAATGTTAGAATTAATTTAATAATTAATTCATATATGGGTAACAAATTAGATAACAATTATAGTTGAGATATTTAAATGGGCATATTGTGTGGTCTTAAAAATGGGCCCTAGACTTCCCATATGTGTTGTGAGTTGCTGAGTAGAAACCAACCGATCCTAGGGGATAATGGGAACCCTAGGATCAACTTATAAATAGTAGGTTATGGTCCCCAATATACTATGCCCTCTTTAGCCTCCTATTCCCCATCTAATATAGAGGACTTCCCATTCTAGACTAACTTGGATATTTGAGGAAGACCATAAACCAAATTTATGGATTCAATACATCTAAAGGTTCTTGATTTTGTTAATAAATTTCTAACAGGTAAGTAATGTGAATATCCTACCATGCTATTCTAGCTTATAGAAAAGCTTCAAAATGGAGTTGAATTAAATGTTGTCAAACTGCATTTATGACAAACTCAAGATGTATTTAATGAACTCAAGTGGAATTCATGCTTCATTAAAGACAAGTCAAGCTTCATTTATGTATCATTTATGTGTGTTTTAGGTTTACTTTGGAGTGAGTGGTTGTTATGACATTCATGTACTTAGGAGTTATAACTCTTAAATTGCCAAATAGGTTACATTTAGGGTTTATTTGCTGCTATATAACCTAGTTAATTCCATTGTAAAAAGAAAAAGAAAGATGCCAAAGAGAGTATAACTCAATTGGCATAAGGAATGTCTTGATAATGATGGTCACAAGGTTTATGGTTTGAATCCCCTATCCTATTGTACTAATAAAAAGAAAACAGCAGTAGAAGAAGAAAAATTTGGAGACGTAAATAAAATGAGCTTTTGAGCTTTATTATAGCCTAGAGCTATGTTTCCTTGCAATTCTATGTAAATTAGGTTGCATGTTTAGAATCATTTAAGCTTGACTTGATCAATTTTGCTTATGGAGTGATTCAGATCTTAAACAAGTTTTCTTGCCTTGAAATGTTTGATCAACAAGGTAATCCGTTTTTTACTTTTTTTGAGTTGATTTTCGAAGTTATTTTGGGGGTTTGAGGTTGAGTTGTAAAGGTTTTGTATTTTAGCAAGGTTGTTAGATCCAATTATCAAATGTTACTTAAAATTTTGCCATTAGAATCTTTGGTTTTTTTGATTTTATCTAGATAGGAGAGTTTTAACATTTGTGATCTAGGCATTTGCATAACCATAAAGGTTCTTAAATCCAACGGTTTAAAGTCTACTTATTTTTCGGTATCAAAGTAAGAATCCAAGCTTTTGAAAACACAAAAATCAGATCAATTAAGCTTCAAACATTAAACACAATATATATTCTTTTTATGCATTAATTTTGACCATGCTATATTTTAATTTCATTTTAATGTTGAGTTTTGACATATGGGTATAGTGAGATGTTAATATATATATATATATATATATATATATATATATATATATATATATATATAATTTGATGGAGATGGAATCATATAGTTTTGATTTATGAGTTTTGGTTGGATCATATTTGATTGAGATATTAAAATCCATATTGATATATGGGAACCATTCTTTAATCGAGATGATGAGATCTCATCATCATATATATGGTGGGTACCATTATACATATTTGAGAAGTTGTTATAATTTCTATTATTAGTTGTGCGATTGATAAACAACTTTAAACATTTATCCACAATCCTATTACATTTACTCCTAATCCATTATAGATTAGTAAACACACTCTTAATTCAATTGGATTATAATTTTGTTTTTAATTAGATATGTATATTAAAATTTCTTTAGATTACAATATGCAGAAAAGTTAATTAATGGTTAACGCAAGTGAGTTTGACATACTCTCTAGTCTAGACATTTTTTTCTTAAAAAAATACGTTTAATAAAAATGAATGCTTCTAATTCTTACATTTTCTAAAAGTGCTTTCAGTAACAAATTCATTTGGTTGCACTACATTAAAAAATGATTTTATAGATTACATGTGTTTTTTTTTCTTATTACATACTAGGAAGATTTTCATTCAATTACTTTTAAGTCAATTTTTGGATAATCATATCTTTCAATTATTTTTTTTAAAAAAGTTAAAAGATTAAAGTTAAATTACAAATTTGGTGTCTCTATAGTTTGAAGAAAGTTATAATTTTGTCCTTATGTTTCTAAAAAAATTAAAATTTCACCCTTATGATTGGATAAAATCACATAAATAGTCTCTATTGGTTTCATAAAACTCTCATAAATAATTCCTTTAATTGGTACCTATGCGACAATTTTATGAGGGGTTTGTTAAATCATAACAACTAGTTTTAACATTTAAAATCAAATGCATTAAATTCCAATTTGGACCAAATTTGTAATTTAACGATTCCCAAACTAACTAACTTTTAACGAAAATAGTGTGCCTTAGGCTCCATTTGATAACCATTTCGTTTTTGGTTTTTAGTTTTTGAAAGTTAAGTTTATTTTCACCTAATTTCTCTATAATAGAGATCATCACCCTTAAGTAAAAATTTGAACTCTTAGCCAAATTCTAAAAACAAAGTCAAGTTTTTGAAAGCTACTTTTTTTTAGTTTTCAAAAGTTGGCTTGGTTTTTGAAAACATACAAAGTAGATAAGAAGCCATATAAACTCATTGGTATAAGTAGTTTTTTTAGGTTTAAATTTCAAAAACTAAAAACAAAAAATAAAATGATTATCAAACGGGGCCTTAACAACTCCGCTATGCTTTTGGCATGAATATGCCTATTTCTATGTAATAATTAATATTAACAACAATTTTTTTAAAAGTTATATTTTTCATTTTATATTCTACTATTTGTATAGCTTCTTTGCGTAAATATAATTTTCTTCTTCGGCCTTCACTCCACAAACATCAAATATTTAATTTTCACATATTGGTTGGAGAAGGGATCCATTTTCTTTTTCTTTTGGGATTCAACACAACATATGAATATAGGAAAATTGAAACATCTGGTATTTTAGAAGATATATGTCTTAACTAGTTGAATTATATTTAAGTTGATCGATAAAGATGGTCATTCTCTCATTTTTTTTGATTTTCATCAAAGAAGAGAAGAAGAATTCTCTCAACTCTCTCAACTCTCCTTCCTCTCCAAAACACAAAAGATCCCACCATCTTCCCTTCTCCAAAAGAGAACAACCGAGACTCCAAGTGGTGGTGTTCGAGTTCCATTCGTGGGAAGAGTTCGTTGAGTTCAAGGAGCACGAAGAGTTCGTGATTTGAGAAAGAAACTTTGAAGAAATTCTTCAACAAGTAAGTAAACTCTATTTGCTGTAATTTTCTTCTTCTTTAAGCATGTTTAGCCTAGATCTAGTGTTATATCAATTTTAACAAAACTATGTTGCATAATGATACCTCGATGATTCAATCGTCTTCCGCTGCGTGGGATTCTCATTCCCTTCAATTGGTATCAGAGACATCTCGATGGTTCTTCATTTTTGCACTGTTTTGTTAAAATTAGGTGGGTATTTTGCCATGATTTATGTGATAAATTGTTGGTTTGCATAATGGATGTTTCGGTTTTTGGCACTTTTAGATTTATTTTCTGTTTGATGAGATCAAATGTAAAGGGCCCGTGTTTTTGGGCATTTTAGAAAATAGATCGAGTCTGTAAGTCCGTGTCGTTCGTGGCAAGTGTTGTTGTGAAGAAATCGAAGCGGAAACAGGCGAAAATCAATGAAGAACAGCAAAGGTGTTTGCTGTTCTGTCGATGGCGTTGAGACGCTGCCCAACGGCGTCTCAACGCTGTTCTTGCGAGGAGGCTTTGCTTGCAGAGCGCGCGTTGGTAACGCCGGGTCAGAAGCGCTACCGCGCCGCTTTTTGAGAACGTGGCTCGACGCCGTTTGTAGCGCGATAGCGTTACGCGCACGCGCTGAGTTGCGATTCTTTGGAGGCGGTTTCGCGAGGACGTGGGATCAAGTCTTAGTGGGGCGGTAATTTTCAATTTATTTAATTAAATTTATTTATAAAATGTAATTATTTATTTTATTTAATTATTTTATTAAATAATATTAATATAAATGTTATATTAATGTTATTTAATTAAATAATTGCCCCTAGGTGCCAAAAATCGGTCCATTTTTTATGTTTAATTATTTTATGCATGAGATGTATATTTTAGTTAATTTCTATGTGCATAATGTATGTCATATAGATTTAAAATCCCATCTTAGGTTAAAACATTTCATGCATCATATTTATATTATAAGAGTTATAATATATAGTATGCATGATAGGATTATATTATAAGAGTTGTAATATAATGTATGCATGTTTTAATTTATTCAAATATAAGTGTTATATTTTAAATTAAAAGCATGCCCATGCATTTAATTCATGTGATGAATTATATTATGTTATAGTATATGGTATTATTCATGTGATGGATGATCAAGCACTATAACATAGAAATGCATGCAACCTAAGTTAATTATTAGTTTTAAAGTGTTTAGAACTTGAATAATTAGACTTACGTTTTCTATTTTTCTAATAAGATTAGAAATTTAGGAAATCAAATATGACCTTTGAATGGAGACTAATAAGTAACTCTGTCTAAGGAAGGTTTTGTCTAAGGCTGGGGTATTTAAGTTGACGCTTGCGAACACCCCTACACGAAACCGACACGGGAGTGAATCTCGGTCCGGAGATTCTTAGGTTATATTCAAGTGAGTGTCGTTAATTAAGTGTTAATTAATTTACTCACATAGACCTAAGTTAATAATGTGATTATAAACTTAGGTTAATACCATATAAGAGTTATATTGGTAGACTTAGGTAAATTTTAGTCGGTTTATCTAGGTCAATCCCTATTAAAAATTAAAGTTTTGAGTGGGAGGAAATAAAGTGTATGAGATACATTTAAATTTCCACCACAAATCTCCTTTAAGTCCTCACCGTGAGATCTATACTCAGCCTCGTGGCGCAAATGGGGAGCGTCCCCTTCGGATGACATTTGTATAGATCAATATCATCGTGGATGGAGAGAGTACTTATAGTGAGTGGGAGCGGGACTTGTGAAAACGAGACCCACGATCTCTTCTTTCGATTCACACCGTGAGACCCCTATGATCTGCTTGCTAATTTGGCTTCGACCGACGGCACAATCCCTTCCGGAGGGCTTGATCATGGGAGTCTAACACCGTGAATTCCCGAAAGGGATCACAGCTTCTGGTTGGTTTTCCTTCTTGGTTCACCCTTCTGGCTATTGTTTGGACGGATACTTGGAAACTTAAAGATTGAGGGTGACACTCACGGATTCGTTAAGTGTTAATGAATTCGACCGAACAATGGTAATTGGACGCCTAATGGAATAAGAGTTATTCTGGGATTAGGGTCTGATCGAGAAAGTCTCGTCCTAGAGGAGGAGTGTTCTGTTCACCCTTCGGTGGCAGTCATTCTAAACATTTAGGGTATCATTGCAAAATTTTGAATGACCTAGGGATCATGAAACAATTTTTGCTAAAACTTGATTGGTTTTCAAAAGTTTTTTGCGAGACTAATATAAAGGTTTTTCTTATTTTTCAGCTAAAAATGTCTAGCGCAATAATAACTTTACTCGCTTCGGATAAGTTAATGGGAGATAATTACTAGAGTTGGAAAAACAACATTAATACAATTTTGGTACAAGACGACATAAAGTTCGTGCTATCTGAGGAGTGTCCTCAGATGCCGGGCTCGACCGCGTCGCGAAGTGTTTGCGATGCGTACGATCGCTGGATCAGGGCTAATGAAAAGGCCAAGGTCTGCATAATTGTCAGCATGTCTGATGTCTTGGCAAAGAAGCATGAGCTGATGGTTTCCGCTAAGGAAATCATGGAGTCCTTGCAGGTAATGTTTGGACAACAATCCTTTTAGGTCCGGCATGACTCGCTCAAATACGTTTTCAACGCACGGATGAAGGAGGGGTCGTCTGTCCGTGAATACGTTCTAGACATGATGACCCACTTTCATCTGGCCGAGATGAACGGGGCTTCGATCGATGAGTCGAGCCAGGTCAGTTTTATTTTGGAGACTTTTCCAAGAGTTTCCTTGCCAGTAGCAATGTTTGTCATGAACAAAATTAGCTACACTCGACTACCCTCCTCAATGAGCTACTGAATTTCCAATCCTTGAACATGGTCAGAATCTGAGGCAAATGTTGCCTCTGAGATCTTATCACGAGGGTTCGACCTGCAGGATGAAACTCGTTGCTCCTTCACGCCCGAAAGGGAAGAAGAGGATCAAGGGGTAAAACCGACTGCGTCTTTGCCACAACAAGGGCAAGAAGGTCAATGAGGTTGCAGAGAAAGAAAAGTGTTTCCACCGCAATGGGGCGGTCACCGGAAGAGAAACTCGTCCCAAATTCTGGCCGAGAGGAAGAATCAAGGTAAATGTGATTTACTTGTGGATCAAACATGTTTAGTGGAGAGTAGTGACTCACTGGATTTTGGATTCGGCGCCACTAACCACGCTTGTTCTTCTTTTCGTGGATTGATTCTGGCACACCGCGCGAGAGGGTGAGGTGACTCTACGGGTTGGATCCGGGGAGCTTGTCTCTGCTGCACCGATCGACACGGTGAAACTACATTTTGGCGGGAAGTACTTATTGTTGGACAATCTGTATATAGTTCCAGGGTTTACTAGAAAGCTTGTTTCAATTTCCTGCTTAATTGAACTGTATTTCAGTTTCTTTTGAATTGAATAAAGCGTTTATTTCTTTCAAAGGGAATGTTATTTGTTCAGCTTCACTCGAACATAATCTGTATGTTTTGAAACCCAATTCGGTCAAAAGTGTTTTGAATACTGAATTGTTTAAAACTGCAGAAACACGAACTAAGAAAGCAAAAGTTTCTCCAAAAGAAAATACCCAACTTTGGCATCTTCGGTTAGGCCACATTAATCTCAATAGGATTGAGAAACTAGTGAAGAGTGGACTTCTAAACGAGTTGGAAGAAAACTCTTTGTCGGTGTGTGAGTCATACCTTGAGGGCAAAATGACCAAACGTCCTTTTAGTGGAAAAGGATATAGAGCCAAAAAGCCCCTTGAGTTAGTACATTCTGACCTCTGTGGTCCGATGAATGTTAAAGCTCGGGGCGGTTATGAGTACTTCGTGTCTTTCATAGAGGATTACTCCAGATATGGGTATATTTACCTAATGCACAAGAAGTTTGAAACTCTTGAAAAGTTCAAGGAGTCAAGATTGAGGTTGAGAACCTCTTAGGTAAATCGCTTAAAACACTTCGATCGGATCGAGGTGGAGAGTACATGGACACTGAATTCCAAGACTATATGATAGAACACGGAATTACGCCCCCAACTCTCGGCTACCGTATGCCACAAAGAGAATGGTGTATCGAAAAGGAGAAACAAAGCCTTGTTGGACATGGTTTGGTCGATGATGAGCTATGCTCGTCTCCCTGATTCTTTTTGGGGGTATGCAGTGGAGACTGCGGTTTATATTTTGAACAACGTTCCGTCGAAGAGTGTTTGTGAAACACCTTTCGAGTTCTAGAGTGGACGTAAAGGCAGTTTACATCACTTCAGGATTTGGGGATGCCCGACCCATGTGTTGGTGTCAAACCCGAAAAAGTTGGAACCCCGTTCGAAATTGTGCCTATTCGTAGGTTACCCCAAAGAGACTAGAGGCGATCTGTTTTACGATCCTAGGGAAAATAGGGTGCTTGTGTCGACAAACGCCACTTTCCTAGAGGAAGACCACGTCAGGGAATATTTACCAAGGAGTAAAATTGTATTAAATGAAATGGACAGTACATCAGCAAGAGTTGTTGATGGGGCTAGTACGTCAACAAGTGTTGTTGATCCTAGCACGTCTAGTCAAATCCGTTCCCAAGAGTTGGGAATGCCTCGACGTAGTGGGAGGGTTGTGAGACAGCTTGATCGCTACATGGGTTTAGCTGAAACCTCAGTTGTCGCTCCTGATGATGACTGTGAGGATCCATTGACCTATGATCAGGCAATGGTTGATGTTGAGAAAGACGAGTGGATTAAAGCTATGGACCAGGAAATGGAGTTTATGTACTTCAATTCTGTGTGGAAGCTTGTGGATCAACTGGATGGGGTAAAACCTATTGGTTGCAACTGGATCTACAAGCGTAAACGTGGCGTAGATGAAGGGTGCGCACCTTTAAAGCCCGACTAGTGGCAAAGGGTTTTACCCAGTTGAAGGGGGTTGACTATGAGGAGAACTTTTCACCGCTGCCATGGTAAAGTCGATCGATCCTTCCGCCATTGCCCATTATCGCGTATTATGACTACGGGTATGGCGGATGGACGCCAAGACAACCTTTACAATGACAAACTTGATGAGACCATCTACATGGACCAACCCAAAGGGTTCATCGCCCAAGCCAAGAACAAAAGGTTTGCCGCTTCATAGGTCCATTTATGGGCTTAAACAAGCTTCGAGGTCTTGGAATATAAGGTTTGATGAGGTGATCAAATCTTATGACTTTGATCAAAATGCCGACGAGCCTTGTGTCTACAAGAAAATCGTTGACAAAACACGCATTTTTGTGTTGTATGTGGATCTATATTCTTCTCATTGGGAATGAGGTAGAATTTCTTCGACGTTAAGATGTGGCTAGCTTCGCAATTCCAAATGAAAGATTTGGGAGAAGCTCGGTATGTTCTAGGTATCCGCATTGTCCAAACCGGAAGAATGTAACGCTAGCCCTCTGCCTCAGCGCCTTATATTGACAAGATGTTGTCTAGATATAAGATGCGAGAACTCCAAGAAGGGGCTTGTCGCCTTTGTGCATGGGGTTCACTTGTCTAAGGATCAGTGTCCTAAGACTCCTCAAGATGTTGAGGATATGAGACAGATTCCATATGCTTCAGCTGTAGGGAGCCTGATGTATGCCATGCTGTGTACTAGGCCCGACATCTGTTATGCAGTAGGAATTGTCAGTAGATATTAGTCCAATCCAGGATTAGATCACTGGACAACCGTAAAGGCAATGCTCAAGTATCTTAGGAGAACGAGGAACTACAGCTTGGTGTATGGTAGTAGGGATTTGATCCTTACGGGATACACAGATTCTGATTTTCATACTGATAAGGATTCTAGGAAATCCACTTCGGGGTCAGCCTTCATTCTGAATGGAGGAGCTGTAGTATGGCGAAGCATCAAGCAGGGATGCATCGCTAATTCCACTATGGAAGTGGAGTATGTTGCGGCTTGTGAAGCTGCAAAGAAAGCTGTTTGGCTTAGGAAGTTCATGACAGATTTGGAAGTTGTTCCTAACATGAACTTGTCGATCACACTGTTATGTGATAACAGTGGTGCAGTAGCCAACTCACGTGAGCCTCGGAGCCATAAGAGAGGCAAACACATTGAGCGCAAGTATCATCTGATACGTGAGATTGTGCACCCCAGAGACGTGACGGTCACGCAGATAGCGTCGGAGCACAACGTAGCTGATCCATTTACAAAGCCCCTCACGGCTAAGGTGTTTGAGGGTCACCTAGAGAGTCTAGGTCTTCGAGAGCTTCCTGACTAGGGCAAGTGGGAGATGTGTAAACGGGTATTCAATGCCCTAGTTTATTGTATTACTTCATTGTAATTTATGTACATTTATGAAATGTATTTTCTCCACTAGCTTAGTCCAAGTGGGAGTTTGTTGGGATTTTTGTCCTAATCTCGTGTTTGTAATATATTGGAGAAATTAATAAGAGTTATTCATTTCATCACTTTGTGTCTCGCAATATTTATAAACTTTTCCAATAAACTAAGCTCCAGGGTCATTGAATTTATGAGAGAACTAGAGCTTGAACGGTGTGTAGTGGACACACAGGGAGGATCACGTTCGAGTTAATGACCCGAACGGTCTACAGTATATGGATAGGGTTGGAGACCTAATCCTGGATACACTGTGAATGCAGCCCGCTTTGTATTAGATACAAACGAGGTGATCTGACTCGTTCATGTGGTTAACATGCGAGTGGGGGCATCCTGTGCAATGAGATTGTACAAGACCGGACCGTGATTTATTAGACCTCACGATGTAACACCGCTGACAAGAAGGGACTAATAACTTCGTAGATGATCATTAGTGACTCGACTGAATCTCGAGCGTGTTACGGACTCCGTCATCATGCGAGGGTTTGTTCTTTGACTAGTACGGGTGAGGTGGTCACGCGCATACTCGCCCAATATGCCTATCTTCTCGTGGACGTAACCAAGTAGGGAGGCGGGAACTTAACTACGCAAGATAGAATTCACTCGCTCCCGCTTTTAGGGAAACTAGAGGTTGTTCCCTTAAGTGTTGTCTCCGGGGCTTGGACAACGAGCGCCCACCTTCTCACCGCCCGAGAAGGGTGTTGTGTATGGTTGGACCATCACAATATGTTGATCATTAGAGGAGCAAGCGTGGGGACTTAAGGAACAAGAGGTAGACACGTGGGTAAAATAAGTAATTTGACCCACCGTGTCTCACGAACAACCCGTGAAGGGTCGACTCATGGGTATTGGTTATATCGGTGGACACGTAATATTCTCGCGACCGATGGGAGTGCAACTACGGCTATAGTGGAGTGTTACCGTAGCTAATGAATGTTGGTTAACCGGGTCAAAGAGTTTGTGAGTTAATCTCGGATCATTGGAGCCGCCACCAGAGGTCCATTAGGTCCCCGGTTGGCTCAATATGGATTAAAAGAAGGGTTAATGTTTTGGTATGAAATTGAAGTGTTCAATTTCACTTTAAGGGCATTTATGTCATTTATATGAGATATGAATGATATAATATATAGTTTAATGTGAATGAGATTCATAATAAACTATAAGTTAGCCTAATTGTTGAATTAGGGCTAATTGGAGAAATTAATTGAGAGAAATTAAATTGGATGTGATTCAATTTAATTAATCCACAATTATTGTAAATGAGATTTGCAATATGAGATATGAGATATCTTATATTATGTGGTTATGCAAATGAGATTTGCATAACCTATGGTTGTGGTAAAGTGGTAATTATGTGGAGATTTTAACTCCATCAATTCCACTATATAAACCCTTCTTGCAAGAAGGAATGATGGTCATTCTCTCATTTTTTTGATTTTCATCAAAGAAGAGAAAAAGAATTCTCTCAACTCTCTCAACTCTCCTTCCTCTCCAAAACACAAAAGATCCCACCATCTTCCCTTCTCCAAAAGAGAACAACCGAGACTCCAAGTGGTGGTGTTCGGGTTCCATTCGTGGGAAGAGTTCGTTGAGTTCAAGGAGCACGAAGAGTTCGTGATTTGAGGAAGAAACTTTGAAGAAAGTCTTCAACAAGTAAGTAAACTCTATTTGCTTTAATTTTCTTCTTCTTTAAGCATGTTTAGCCTAGATCTAGTGTTAGATCAATTTTAACAAAACTATGTTGCATAATGATACCTCGACGATTCAATCGTCTTCTGCTGCGTGGGATTCTCATTCCCTTCAAAGATACAAACGAGGTGATCTGACTCGTTCATGTGGTTGACATGCGAGTGGGGGCATCCTGTACAATGAGATTTTACAAGACCGGATCGTGAATTATTAGACCTACTGATGTAACACCATTGACAGTAAGGACTAATAACTTCGTAGATGACCATTAGTGACTCGACCTGAATCCTGAGCGTGTTACGGACTCCTCTCTGCGGGGGTCTATCCTTTGACTAGTATGGGTGAGGGTGGTCACAGTTACTCGCCCAATATGCTTATCTTCTCAGGGGCATGGCCAAGTAGGGAGCTGGGAGCTTAACTACGCAAGATGAAATTCGCTCGTTCCGGTCTTTAAGGAAACTAGAGGGGTTGTTCCCTTAAGTGCTGTCTCCAGGGCTTGGACAACGGGCACTCACTCTCTCACTGGCACGAGAGAGTTGTTGTGTATGGTTGGGCCATTACAATGTTGTTGTTCATTAGAGGAGCAGTGGGGATTTAAGGAGCAATAAGTAGACACAGGGGTAAAACGATAATTTGACCCAGCAGTGTCTACGAACAACCTGTGAAGGGTCGACTCATGGGCATTGGTTATATCAGTGGACACGTAATATTCTTGCACTGACGGGAGTGTAGCTACGGGCTTTAATGGAGTGTTACCGTAGCTAATGAATGTTGATTAACAAGGTCAAAGAGTTTGATAGGTTAATCTCGCATCATTGGAGCTCGTCACTGTAGGTCCATAAAGTCCATCGGTTGGCTCAAACTGGGTTAAAAGAAGGGTTAATGTTTTGGTGTGAATTGAAGTGTTCAAGTTCACTAAAAGGTATTTATGTCATTTATATGAGATATGAATGATATAATATATAGTTTAATGTGGATGAGATTCATAATAAACTATAGATTAGCCTAATTGTTGAATTAGGGCTAATTGGAGAAATTAGATTGAGAGATATTAAATTGGATGTGATTCAATTTAATAAATTCACAATATTGCAAATGTGACTTGTAATATGAGATATGGGATATCTTATAATATATGGTTATGCAAATATTATTTGCCTAACCTATAGTTTTGGTAAAATGGTAAATAGGTGGAGATTTCAACTCCACCTATCTCCATTATATAAACCCTTCTTGCAAGAAGAATGATGATGAACTCTCTCATTTTTTGGAAATCTCACCAAAAAGAAGAGAACTCCTTCTCTCAAATTCTCTCTCAAATCCTTCTCCTCCCTTCTCCCAAACACAAAAGAAGTTCTCACCAACTTCCTTCTTCCAAAAGAAGAACAACCGAGAAGCCTTTTGGTGGTGTTCTTGTTTGTGAGAAGTGTTCAGGTTCATAGAGATAGAGAAGCATACAAAGAGTTCGTGAATTTGGAAAGGAATCCTTGAAGAAGGTCTTCAACAAGTAAGTAACTACAACTTGCTGCAATTTCTTTCCTTTTAAGCATGTTTAGCCTATTATCTAAGCGTTAGATTAATTTAACGAACAACAATTGCATAACTTCACCATGACGATTCAATCGTCTTCCGCTGCGTGGGAGTTTAATTCCCTTCAGAACAAATGATCCCTCCACCATTCTAGCGTTGAAGATGTACTTGAGGGCATTGTGCCTGAATTGAACAGACTGTTGTCCGAACATGCCCTGCAACGAATTCATGATGTCCTTGGCGGTCATCATGCCCTCGTGCTTTTTGGCTAATATGTCCGACATACTTGCCAAAATGTAGACCTTAACCATGTTATTGGCCTTGATCCATCTATCGTATGCATCACGAACACTTCGTGACGCATTCGAGTTTGGCACCTGATGACACTCCTCAGTAAGCACAAACTTAAGATCGTCCGCAACTAAAATGATGTTAAGATTGTTTTTCCACGTCATCATATTTTTTCTGGTTAATTTCTCGGTAGCCAACAAGGAAATTATTGAGCTATTCATTTTGCTGAAAAAATAAAGTTTTGTATTAGTTTGTAGCTAAACCTTTAACTAATCCAATCTATTTTTAGCTAATTATTTAATGATTCCTTAAGTCATTAATAATTCGCAATATGACACCGAAGGGTAATAAAAAACACTCCTCCTCTGGATCAAGGCATTCTTGACCAAAACCTAATGCCAAAATAACTCTTATTTCTATAGGCTTTAGTTACCATTATTTGGTCAGGATACATACATTTCTTATGTACCTTGTGAGTGTAACCCTCTATCTTTAGATTCCAGAGTCCCGATCCAACAAAATCCGCCGAAGGGAAGACTAGGTTGGAAAATAAACTAAGGTAATCTTTATCCTTTTAAGGTGTTCATTGTATTCCAATCCCTATGATCAAAGCCCTCCAAAGGGATTGTCTGGTTCAGGCCAAACTAGCAGGCTGATCATAGTGATCTCACGGTGTGAACCGATAGAAGAGACCATGGGTTTTATTTTTACTATTCCCATTCCCATTAAATATCAAGGTGAATGGAGATTCACCTTGATATTGATCCATACAAACACTATCCGAAGGAGGACGCTCCCATTTGCACCACGAGGCCAGGTATGGATCTCAAGGTGAATTTTTCTGGAGATATGTAGGTGAAAAAATCGATGTATCATATACACGTTTTTCCTCCAACTAAGTACTTTAAGTGTTTTAGGAAATTTACCTAGGTTAAATCCAGCTAATGATTTTACCTAAATCTATCAATATAACCCTTTATATTGAACTTTACCTAAGTATGTAAACCTAGGTTTACTAGTTTATCAACTCTTAATAAACTTTTCTGACGTTCTAATAATTTATAAACTTTAAGATTAATTCACTCCTGTGTCGGTTCCTGTAAGGGTGTTCCGTTTTAACTTTTAAATAAATACTGACCTAGAGCAGAACTTTCCTTAAACAGAGTTCCTCTAAATCATAGTCTATAAATCATCTGATCCCTAATTCTAATCTAATTAGAACTAGATAACCTAAGGTCTATTAATATAAAGTTCTAAATATTTTAAAACTAATAATTAACCTTAGGTGACATGCGTACTATGTTATATTTGCTTGATCATCCATCACATGAATAATAAACATTCATAGCATATTCATCTCATGAATCAATAATGCATGTCAATGCTATCCAAAAATTAATATAACACTTTATATTAATTTATCATGCAAACTATATAATATAACACCTTATATTATAATATGATGCATGAACATGCTTAACCTAAGGTGAGATTTTTTCTAAATAGCATACATTATGCATGGAAATAATTATACAACAATTGCATAAAAATAAATAGCAAAATTAGACCATTTTTGACACCCTAAAATTAATTTCAATTAATATAATCTAATTATATTAATTAAATTAATAATAATAAATTTAAAATAAATATATAACGTTTTTATTAAAACAAATAAAAAACGTTTTATATATTAATTATAAAACAAAATCAGCTTCTGCCCGTTGCTCAGCTCCAGCGGTTATGCCTTCGGCGTTGCAACGTCGTGGGTGGCGTTGCAACGCTCTTGTCTGCTCAGCCATCCGCCTGATTCATCGGCGTTGCAACGCTGATGAACAACGTTGCAACACCATTCACAGAACAACACTGCCATCTTCCAATTTTTCTCGTTTTTGCTCCTTTCTTCTCAGCAACCACTTTGCCTCGATCGACATGGACTTACCGACTAAATTTTCAATTTAAAATGCCTAAAACACCGGGCCCTTACATTGAACAATTCAATGAAAAAATTACAAATCTAAGTGCCAAAAATGAAAACATCTAATTTGTAAACCGAACATTCATCTCATGAATTTCATGCTGTTGGGATATGTGCCCTAAACTTGTGTAATTTTAGTCAAATGAATAAAGAGTTATTTGATTTGATGAAATTATATTCTCGCTTTATAAATCCAATAAACTAAGCTCCAAGGTTATAATAGATCTTGAATATTAGTGTAGTTGACACTATTTGGATTATGTTGAAGAGTATAACCTAAATGGTCTATGGTATTATAATAAGGTTGGAAACCTTATTCTGGTAACACCATGGATGCGACTCACTTTGTAGTTAGTACAAATGAGGTAATCCAACTCATTCATGTGGATGACATGCGAGTGGGGGCATCCTGTATGAAGAGTTTATACAAGATCGGACTTCAAATTATTAGTCTGATCAATATAATGTCGTTAACAGGATAAGACTGATAATTTATAGATGGTCATTAGTGACTCGACCTGAATCCTGAGTAAGTTAAGAACTCCTGCTTATAGGGGTTTGTCCTTAGACTAGTATGGGTGAGAGTGGCCTGTAGCCGACTCAATAAGCCTATCTTCTCAGGAACAAAATCTCGTAGGTAGCTGGGGACTTAATGCTGCAAGATGGAATTCACTCATTCCTAGACTAAGGAATTAGATAAGTTGTTCCCTTAAGAACTGAGTCCAGGTCTTGAACAACGGGGCCCCACCCTCTAAACTAGCTTAAGAGGGATTGAGTTTATGGTAGGACCGTAGACTTGTTGTTCATTAGAGGATGAGTGGTGCTTAAGGAACAAAGAGGTAATCACAGGGGTAAAATGGTAATTTGACCCAACTGTGATTACGAACAACCTGTGAAGGGTCGACTCATGGGTAATGATTATATCGATGGACACAATATAATCTACAGTGAGGAGAGTGCAGCTACAAGTCTATAGTGGAGTGACTTGTAGTTAATGAATATTGATTAATTGGATCAAAGAGTTTGATCTGTTAATCTGACATCATTGGAGCTCATGAACTGTAGGTCCATTAGGTCACTCCGTTGGCTCAAGATGGTAATATTGAAGCTATAAAATTAGGAGTAAAATTGAAGTGTTCAATTTCATATATGAGGTGTTATATCAATTATATGTGATTGATATAATATATAGTTTTAATGTGAATTAGATTCACATATTAACTATATACTAATGAGAGAATGAATGAGGGATAGGATGGTAATTTCCATCATATTTTCCTATAAATAGTGGCATGGGATGCAATTTTGAAAAAAAAAAAGTGATTTTTGACACACCATTTGTGTAGGAAAATTCTCACTCCTTGTGTTGTTGGAAAGAGTTCTAAAACACTTTTCTTAAACTTCCACATCTCATCCTAAAGGAACCCACATTCCTCCCTCACCTAAAGAACAACGAAGAAGATCTAGTGGTTGATCTTTACACGTGTCGGGTTTGGGTCACTGAGATCGTGATCGATGGAGAGGGAATACATGAAGAAAGTGTTCTTCAAAGGTATGTTTTCTTGTTGTCCTAACTTGTTATGTATGCTTAATCTTAGATATATTGATCTTGATATGAATCTAAGTAACACTATCATGAACACACGATTTACAATCGCTTCCGCTGCGAGATTCGATCGCTTCAATTGGTATCAGAGCGTCAATTGTGTTCTTGATTTTGTTCTGGATTTATTAAGAACATAGGTGGGATTTACTGATTTCATGTGATGAATGATCGGTTTGCAAATTAGATGTTTTTCATTTTTGGCACATAGATTTACATAATTTTTCCGTTGAATTGTTCAATGTAAAGGACCTATTGTTTTGGGCATTTTATTATGTAAATCGAGTCTGTAAGTCCGTGTCGATCGAGGCAAAGTGGTTGCTGAGAAGAATAGAGCAAAAACGAGCAAAAACAACAAAGGGTGTTTGTTGTTCTCCATACAGCGTTGCAACGCTGTTCATTACCGTTGCAACGCCGTGGAGGCGAATTCAAGGCTGCAAAGAGACGCAGCGTTGCAACGCTCCAATCAGCGTCACAACGCCAGGACGAGGAGGCATCAGCGTTGCAACGCTAGCACGGGCGTCGTAATGTCGAAGTTGGAGGCATTTTGCCAAGCGCTCCAACGGGCAGAAATAGACAAACATCAGCATTGTGACGCTGGCATCAGCGTTACAATGCCATAGGCATTTCATGAAAGCACCAACGGACGGAAATTCAGTTTTATTATATATATTAAATATAAAAAATGTTTTATGTTTAATTTTTTTATATTATTAATTTTAATTAATATAATAAGATTATATTAATTGAAATTAATTTTTAGGGTGCCAAAAATTGTCTAATTTTGCAATTTAATTTATGCAATTGTTGTATAATTATTGCCATGCATAATGTATGCTTTTATTTTATATATCCCACGTTAGATTAAGCATTTCCATTCATCATTTATAATATAAAGTGTTATATTATATAGTTTGCATGAATAATTAATATAAGGTGTTATATTAATTTTTGTACAACATTGACATGCATATTATTCATGAGATGAATGTGTTATGTATGTTTTATTATTCATGTCATGAATGATCAAGCACAATAACATAGAATTGCATGTCACCTAAGGTTAAATTCATTAGTTTTAAAATGTTTAGAACATGAAATTAATAGACCTTAGGTTATCTAGTTCTAATTAGATTAGAATTAGGAACCATGTAATTTATAAACAATGATTAAAAGAGGAACTCTGTCTAAGGAAGGTTCTGTCTAGGTTGATGGAACACGAGACATACGCAGCGAAAAAAGGATCTAATGACACTCTAATTGCATCTAACTTAATAGAAATTAACATGCAAACAAGCCAAAAAACAGTGAACTAAAAAGGGAAGAAAGTACAACCTTTGTAGCTTGATTTCTTCACGATCTCCTTGCCAAAGCACAAACCAAAAACAACCGGACCACCATTAGAGCTTCCTCGCTATCCTCTGGACTCAGAACCGGGTTGTGGGACCCGGTGAATGAAGGATTAAAAAGAAAGAATGAGAGGTTCAAAGCTTTATGTGAGAAAAAGGAAAAGAAGAAACTTTGGTGAGACTCTCTTTGAAAAAACTCAAAATTTTCAGCAAAGAAAATAAACCTTTGTTTTGAAAACAAACCTATTTATATAGCAATTACATGCATCAAATGCATGTCAAAGCTCACCAAAATGCAACACCTCACAAAACACTAACTAAAGTGGGCTATGTGTCACTCTACAATGTTTACACATAGTCCACTTAAGTTAGTGGGTTTGTCCAACAAAAAGTTGGGTAATTCCACTAACTCTAGTCAAGGGTAAAATAGTCTTCCATTTGGTCAAAGTCAAACTTTGACTTTTCCTGAGCAAAAAAAGTCAACCTTTGATCTTTTACGATTTTGACCCTCTTGACTAATTTTGACCTCCCGAACATGAATCCGCATTCATATTTTTGAAATTCAAATCACATTTGAATATATTGTTTCATAAAAAACTGATAGCTATATCACATATACTTGTCGGTTTAAAACTCCTTACCTAATTCGAACAATTCGAATTAATCCAACATACTGTTCTAAGTTTAATCCATATGAGCTAGCAGGCGACCTAATGGACCTACAGATCATGGGCTCCAACAATCCGAGATTAATCAGTCAAACTCTTTAACCTAATTAATCAACTTTTGTTAACTAACGAGTCATTCCACTAAACTTCCGTAGTTGCACTCCCCTAACTGTAGATATATTTCTGTCCACCTGATATAATCGTAACCAGTAAGTCAATCCTTCACAGGTTGTTTGTGGTCTCAGTTGGGTCAAAATACCGTTTTACCTCCGAGAACACTTATTGTTCCTTAAGTCCCACTAAACCTCTAGAGAACAATTGATTTGTGGTCCAACCAACAAATTTAGTCTCTCTCAGCCTAGTGAGAGGGTGAGGCCCCTTGTTCTATTTTCGAAATCAACACTTAAGGGAACAACCTATCTACTATCCCTAGAGTTGGGTAGGAGCGAATTCCGTCTTGCACCCTACGTCCCCAGCTATCTACCCAGTCTTACCCCTGAAATGGGAGGCTTATTGAGGCAGCACTGTTGAACTGCTCTCACCCATGTAGATCTAAAGATAATTCCGAATAAACAGGAGTTCATAGTTAGCTCAGGATTGAGATCGAGTTACCTAGGTCATCAAAATTGAATTAGTAAGTTTTATACAGTAAACGGTGTTATAAAGAAAAAATGACTAACTCGTGGTCCAATCTTATACAAACTCATTGCATAGGATGCCCCCACTCACATATCTCTATATGAACGATTCGGGATCACATTGTTTGTACTAACTACAAAGTACGCCGCATCCATAGTGTTCCCTGAATAAGGCGCCCAACCTTATCCCTATACTATAGACCATTTCAGGCTATATACTCGAACGTGATCCAAGTTCAAGTCTACATTAAATAGCCTCGGGACCTTAGTTTATTAGATTCAAGATTATAATATACTAATTCAATAACAATTTTATCGAAAAAGAAACAGAAAAAATGTTTATCAATTACAAACTACGAGTTTTAGGACATAAAATCCAACAAACTCCCACTTGGACTAAAACTCCTAGTGGAATATCACAATGTTGAATTTAAGTGAGAAACATATGAGTATAATAAGCATATGAATATAATGAACTAAGGCATATACCCAAAAGTTCTCCCACTCGTCCTAGTTTAGTAACTTCAATTCGTAGACCTAGAGACAGTAGGTGACCTTCAAACACTTTAGCCGTGAGGGTCTTTGTAAAAGAATCAGCAATATGAGCTTCTTGGTTCTTGTTGCGTAAAATTATATTGCAATACCACAAGTGTAAAGCTCAAGTTTTAGTATAGTGATTTGAGAGTTCCAAGTATCGTCCTCGGGAATGGGTTTCTAGATTAATTAATTACCAAGATACTAATTCTCAATTTTAGCTAAAGTAACATAACATGGATAGATGTTGAAAACAAAGATAAAAGACAGACAAACACGTGGAGACTGACACATGCAATGAACTAATATGATGAATTTATGAACAAGAAATACGATACTTAAGAAAATCTCTCGATTCTTAGTGAGCCTCGCACACGCAATAAATTCTATAGTCTCCATACGAATCTAAAACATGCACGACATTAAGAAACTTTTTTATGTGTTTTCCTTAGACTTCTAGATAATTCTCATGCAAGACTTCTAAGAGTTTTGACAACTTTACTCTAATTTAAGCTTTTTCTCTCGAGTCCACTTAAACCAACAAGATTAAGAATTAAAGAACGAATTTCCAAAAATAAAGAACAAAACATACTTCAATACATAAGTAAACGAGTCTTAAACATGTGAATCAAATCCTAACTACAACTTTTAGCCACTCTAAATCACAATAAAACCAAACTAAAAGTGTAGAAAACGTCTTAGAACGATGTTACAATCTGAAAGAAAGAGGAAATAAACTTATGTGTCGATGTTGGTCCTTCGTCTTCGAGCTCCCGTCACGATCTAGAACCTCCACGAATGCTTTGGCTCCCAAGAGTTACTCTCTTTTCTCTTCTTATAGGGTGTATTTCGAAATTAAGGTGCAATCTCTATCAATTTCAGCTCCTTTTGTAAGAAGATGCAATGCTCTATTTATACACAAAATCGACACAGCGTTGCAACATTGTACCCTAAACGCGTAGCACATATGGAAATTATCGACAACGTCGCAACGCTGCCCCTAGCATTGCAACGCTACTACCTTAACACGTGCGTCTCTATCGATCTGGCGTTGCGACGTTGTAAGGCAGCGTTGCAACACCCTCACCACGACCTTTTTGCTTGTTCTCTTATCGAGATAGCGTTGCGACGCTGCAAAGCAGCGTTGCAACGCTATCGACATGGCTTCTCTATGCATGAAAACAACAATCACGGCATTGCAACGCCATCACCTCGGGTCCTCTACCTTGGATTGGTCCTTAGCTTCTACTTCCAATTGATGTTATTATAAGTTCCAAACAACCTCGATTTGATCCCGAGTGATCTAAAATGCCTCAAATTGTCCTGTTTACGCTCTTAACCTAAAATTCAATGATTAACACATATAAAAGCCCTGAAATTATCATAAAACTAGCAATAATGAAGCCTAAGCATAACACATTTTGTGTGCTATCAGTTCTCTTGAATTTGCAAGTGCACCAATGTTATCACAATATAGGGTGATAAGTAGATGCATATTTGGAACGACTTCCAAATCTTTCAAGAATTTCCTCAACCATGATGGGATTGAATCCCGTAGCGGAAGTGATTTTGATCGCGTGTTCTTGTAAGATGTTACACAGATCTAATCAAAATCATATAACGAAAGCGATTAAGCATGCTTATGTGAATTTGGACAACAAATATATTACCTTTTATTGCGTAATATTTATGATAATGCAATACCGCAGTGTACAGGTCAAGTTTTAGTATAGTGATTTATGAGTCCAAGTATCGTCCTCTGGAATGAGTTTCTAGATTAATTAATTATTAAGGTACTAATTCTCAATTTTAGCTAAAGAAACATAACATGGATAGTTGGTTGAAGTAAATACGAACAAACAAACAAACATGTGGAGACACGAATTGATAGAGTTATGGGAAGTGATTTTACAAATTAAAGACCTAACTAACACATGCATTTAACCAATGAGATGAAATTATAAATAAGAAGTAAAATACTCAAGAAAGTCTCTCGATCTCTCAAGAGCCTCGCACATACAATAAATCCTATAGTCTCCATATAAAATCTAAGCATGCACGACATTAAGCAACTTCTTTATGTGTTTCCCTAAGATTTCTAAGTCATTCTCATGCCAGAATTCTAAGGGTTTTGACAATTTTGCTCTAATTCAAGTTTTATCTCTCGAGTCCACTTAAATCGACAAATTAAGAAGTCAAGAACTAATTATCAAAAATAAGAGCAAAACATGCTTCAATACATTGTAATAAAGTCATAACAAGCAAATCAAAACCTAACTACAATGTTTAGCTACTCTAAATCACAAGAAAATCAAATTAAACAAGTAGAAAACGTCTTAGAACGCTATTACAAATTGAAAGAAAAGGAAATTAAACTTAGGTGTCAATGCCGGTTCTTCGTCTCCGAGCTCCCAAAATCACTCTTTTCTCTCTTCTTACAAGGTGTATTTCAAAATTAGGGCAAAACTCTACCAAATTCGGCTCCCCTTTTGCTCAAATGCATCATGTTGTATTTATAGAAGGAATAGGTGCAGCATTGCGACGCTAGGAGCAGCGTTGCAACGCTGTACCCTAGGCGGCTGGCAGATATAGAAATAATCGATGGCGTTGCAGCGTAACGAGGCGCGCTGCAACGCCGCTACCCTAACGCGCGCAATCCTTGCCGAAATGGCGTTGCGACGACGCGCGGGCGCCGTTGCAACGCCTTATGTGCGCTTTTCACGCGCGGCTTCTTATCGAGATAGCGCTGCAACGCCCCTAGGCGCGCGTTACAGCAACGCTATCGCCTAGAGTCTTCAAAGCCTTTAAACAGCAAGCATGGCGTTGCGACGCTCTGCATGGCGTTGCAACGCCATCACCTCGGGTCATCATGCTTAGATTGGTTCTTTTTCTTCCAATTGATGTTATCTTTAGCTCCAAATAGCCTCGTTTTGATCCCGAGTGATCCAAATTGTCTCCAATAGCTCCGTTTAAGCTCTTAACCTGAAATTGAATGAATTAACCCCGTAAAAGTCCCGAAATCATCATAAAACTAGCAATAATTAAGCCTAAGGATAGCACATTTTGTGTGTTATCAAACACCCTCAAACTTAAACTTTTGCTAGTCCCGAGCAAAAACAGAGTTAAACATTAGGTTGTTCTTAAACATACATTTGATTCAAGCCTCAAAGATTTAAGAGAAAATTTTGCAATCACAGGAAACACTTAAACATAACACTTCAACAAGTAATTTAAAACTTTTCCTAAGTGTTCCTACATGTGTGTGTGATTAGCCTATGTTCCCTTCATTTTTACTAAGCCCGGATCAACTTTATTAGGTTCTCCATTCAACTTCCCCCTACACTGGTCTTAATTACTAATCTTTGAGTCTCTCCACATTCAAGAAATAAACAAATTTACTCAGCACTTAATCACTCTTTTGATGCCACTTTTTCTATTTTCTTCTTTTTTTTGTGGAAGGACACTAGTTTTCACACATCCACTGCAGGGACCCTTACCTAGAGCACTCGCTCAATGAGTGGCCTAACTGATCACAGTAAAGGTAGCGTTTTTTGTCCTCACGATTTTTTTTTAACAAACAACACAACAAAAACAGACGACAACCCTTTCACATAATGCACATATTATACAGATCATGCACTTCATATTGTCATTCACCCTATCCTGCAGTTTAACTCTCAAATCAGTTCTCGACCTATGGAGGTGACATCAAACTTCTAAACCTAATAACTTTGTTCTAAGCATTTCAAAACTACAGAACACACAGTGCTATGTGCATATAATGCAGGAAAAACTCAAGAAAATTTTTAAATTAACTCAAATTCATGTCATGCTTTCAGGTTTCAGCAGAATCACAAAGATTTTCAATTATATCTCATCCTAGGCTATCATACTCATACTTGTGTAAAAGATCAACCAACAATTCAAAGACATACTCGTGATACGGTCACAACAAATAAACACAAATAAACACATCCCACCCCCAAACTTAAACTAAACATTGTCCCCAATGTTTGCAGAATTAAGCATAAATTAAGTATAAGTGTAAGAGTGAACAATACTGTCTTGGGTAATGGAGATCTTTCTGAGATTCTTGGATAGCCAAAGCATGTGTGTTGGAGTTCCTCAGAACGGGAGCATGGATTTAAACGAAGAAGGGCATCTCCACAACCTACAAAGCAAAACAACAATTAACTAAGCATTGAAAAACAACAAGCTAAAGCAAGCTAAAGACAGAAAACAAAAGTAAGTAAAGCTTGGGCCGCTCCCAAGAAGGGCTTTGTTTAACGCCTTTAGCTAGACTGCATACTTCCTCAAGGTGTTTCTTTCCTTGCTTGCGATGTCACAAGTGATGTGTTCATTTGGCCAATCTGGTCTCTATGTTCTTTATTGCAGCTCCATGACTAGTCACTATACCAGATAAACTCGTGATCGCATTCTCCAAACCGGTTGGACCGACTTACGGATTCAAATATGAAGGAGTGCAATGTGTCTTCCGAGAGATGGTTTCTCTCTGATTTAGACGCATGCCTGTAGGAGGATTCAACACATTCTTGTTGTTAGCATAAGAGAAATTCTCATGATACCTCAAACCTGGATTGTAATGTGTTGGTAGGTTATTCTGAGTCTGATTTCCTCCATAGTGGTTGCTTCAGTTGTTCAAGTAGTGCAATTGCTCCATAGTGGATTCTCTAATTGGCTGGGAGCATTGAGAGGACATCCTCATGCTGTGGTGATCCTGCAAAATTATTCAGGGCATGAGTAAGAGATGCCATATGAGATCTAAGAGAGGTTACCTTGTCCAGTTGATATAATCCAGCTACTGGCTTAGATCTGTCATTTTCTGTAGGCCACTGGTAGCTGGCAGTTGACACTTCCTCCGGGAGGGCACGTGCTTCCGCACGATCTTAAATCATGAAAGCCCTCCAACAAGTGGCATCCGTAATGGTCCTGGTCTTACCTTCCACCATTATAAAATAGTTGTACACAGAGCCATTTTGGGTAGCCATGTTGTGGGCACCTCCCGAGCATGTCTTTGTACTGCCTCCCGTGCCTCGAATAGTTGCTCTCCCTCCTGCTGCCTGAATGTTCCAATCTCAGTCCTTAACTTTGCAACCTTTACAGGTGGAAAGAATTTGGTCATGAAGGCTTGGGCCAACTCCTCCCAAGAAGTGATACTTCCTGAGGGAAGGGACCCTAGCCATTCTTTGGCTCTGCCCTGCAAAGAGAAAGGAAAAAGACGTAAGCGAATACTATCAGCAGAGATACCATTCATTTTAACTGTACCACAAATTTCTAAGAATGTTTGAAGATGAGAGTTAGGATCTTCTGTGGCTAAGCCTCTGAAAGCACCTTCCCTAACCATTTGTATCAGCCCTATCTTAAGTTCAAAATTATTAGCATTGATCGGGGCATGGACTATTCCACTGCTTTCGATATTAAACACAAAGTTGGAAATACTCCTGATAGGTTTAGGGTTGTTGATGAGCTCTGATCACCCATTTCCGAGGTTCTGCTCTTCCTTCCTTTAGAGTCTCCTACAGTCCTCTCAATCTCGTGGATCAAAAGGGTGTAAGTCTGCAGTTCTCCCCTTGGGCATACACCTGGAGGAACAAAAAGAAAGAAATTAGATAAAAAAGAAAAACACAAACAACTAGAAAATAAAATAGAAAATAAAGACATAAAACACAAAACTTGGGTTGCCTCCCAAGAAGCGCTTTCTTTAACGTCTTTAGCTAGACGGTGACTTATTAAGGTACATAAAATTGCTCATATTTCTTCGGGCCCTTCTTGCTCGAATCGATGTAGCCTTCTAAGTCTAAAAGGCTATCCTGCTTTTCTTGAGCCCTAGATAGAAAATTATTTTTGGGATTTTTATTTTTAAAAAGAAAGGAACTGAAATCAAAGCAAGACTCGTGAGTATAAGACAAATGGTTATAAAAAATAAAGGAAATTTCTGGGGATAAAGGGAAAGAAGACTTCTCAGCCTCTAACTCTATCACCTGGATCTCTCCTATGGAACTAAGTGTATCACCAGTGTCCTCCTCACTAACCTGATCATGGTGTGCCTCAGTCTCCCCCCAAACTATCCTCACTAATATCTAGACAAATCCTCCTAGGTGGCACCTCCTGAGTTGTAAGGATAAGAAATTGTTCCTGTAAGGCATTAAGGGAAACTACTAGTTGGTTAAGATATTGAGCTCTATCTTGTACTATTTCCCAAAGTCCTACCACCTCAGTTTCTAACCTATCCAACCTCTATAATTCACTATGAACCAAAATTTTAAATTTCAACTCTAAGGTATATTCTGCCAATTGGTCCATAAGAGAAGATTTTCTGGTGGTTGGTTAAGGTACGAAAAACTATGGTTTCAAGTGCCTAAATAACTACCCTCATGTGAATTTTCATGTATGTCAGGTAAAGAATGGTAAAATTTAGACATATGGTAATCAGAAAAATCATGATGCACAAAACTAGGATCCTGAGAGGGACAATAGAATGGTGAAAACTCAAAATTATGCAAAGTCATACTTGAAAAATCAGTAATTTCACAACAAGACTTCACACAATATCAACACAACCAAAACAGGAAACAAAGACTCAAAAACACACAAAAATAACACAAATAAGGAAATAAACAGTCACACAAAACAATTAAGGAAAGACAAACAAACGAGCTTTAGTCTAAAATTTCAAATTTTCTCATAATATTAATTAATCTAAATAATCGCCATTCCCCGACAACGACGCCAAAAAACTTGTTGCGTAATATTTATGATAATGCAATACCGCAGTGTACGGGTTAAGTTTTAGTATAGTGATTTATGAGTCCAAGTATCGTCCTCGAGAATGGGTTTCTAGATTACTTAATTATTAAGGTACTAATTCTCAATTTTAGCTAAAGAAAGATAACATGGATAGTTGGTTGAAGTAAATACGAACAAACAAACAAACATGTGGAGACACGAATTGATAGAGTTATGGGAAGTGATTTTACAAATTAAAGACCTAACTAACACATGCATTGAACCAATGAGATGAAATTATAAACAAGAAGTAAAATACTCAAGAAAGTCTCTCGATCTCTCAAGAGCCTCGCACATACAATAAATCCTATAGTCTCCATATAAAATCTAAGCATGCACGACATTAAGCAATTTCTTTATGTGTTTCCCTAAGATTTCTAAGTCATTCTCATGCCAGAATTCTAAGGGTTTTGACAATTTTGCTCTAATTCAAGTTTTATCTCTCGAGTCCACTTAAATCAACAAATTAAGAAGTCAAGAACTAATTATCAAAAATAAGAACAAAACATGCTTCAATACATTGTAATAAAGACATAACAAGCAAATCAAATTCTAACTACAATGTTTAGCTACTCTAAATCACATGAAAATCAAATTAAGCAAGTAGAAAACGTCTTAAAACGCTATTACAAATTGAAAGAAAAGGAAATTAAACTTAGGTGTCGATGCCGGTTCTTCGTCTCCGAGCTCCCGTCTTCGATCTCGAACCTTCACGAATGCTTTGGCTCCCAAAATCACTCTTTTCTCTCTTGTTACAAGGTGTATTTTGAAATTAGGGTAAAACTCTACCAAATTCGACTCCCCTTTTGCTCAAATGCATCATGTTGTATTTATAGAAGGAATAGATGCAGCGTTGCAACTGTAGGAGCAGCGTTGCAACGCTGTACCCTAGGCGGTTGGCAGATATGGAAATAATCGATGGCGTTGCAACGCCGCTACCCTAACGCGCGCGCTCCTTATCGAAATGGCGCGGCGCGCGGCGAGCGAAAGCGGCAACGCGCCTATGCGCGCTTCTCACGCGTGGCTTCTTATTGAGATAGCGTTGCAACGCCCTAAGGCAGCGTTGCAATGCTATCGCCTGGAGTCTTCAAAGCCTTTAAACAGCAAGCATGGCGTTGCGACGCTCTGCATGGCGTTGCATCGCCATCACCTCGGGTCATCATGCTTGGATTGGTTCTTTTTCTTCCAATTGATGTTATCTTTAGCTCCAAATAGCCTCGTTTTGATCCCGAGTGATCCAAATTGTCTCCAATAGCTCCGTTTAAGCTCTTAACCAGAAATTGAATGAATTAACCCCGTAAAAGTCCTGAAATCATCATAAAACTAGCAATAATTAAGCCTAAGGATAACACATTTTATGTGCTATCAAACACCCCCAAACTTAAACTTTTGCTAGTCCCGAGCAAAAACAGAGTTAAACATTAGGTTGTTCTTAAACATATATGATTGATATACCCTTTAAACATGAAATTGAACATTTCAATTTCACTCCAAACTATAAACCCTTCTTAATTCCATGTTGAGCCAACGGAGGGACCTAATGGATCTACATATCATGAGCTCCAATGATACAAGATTAATCAATCAAACTCTTTGATTCAATTAATAAACATTCATTAACTATAAGTCATTCCACTATAGACTCATAGTTGAACTCTCCTCACTGTAGACTATGTTGTATCCACTGATATAATCAATACTTGTGAGTCGACCCTTCACAAAGTTGTTCGTAATCACACCGGGTCAAAAATTACCGCTTTACCCTCGTGAATACATCTTGTTCCTTAAGCTCTCGATCCTCTAATGAACAATCACCCATGGTTCTACCATAAACTTGATCCTTCTTAAGCCGATAAGAAGCGGGGCCCATTGTTCAAGACTGGATTCAGCCTTCTTAGAGAACAACCTATCTGATTCCCTAATTAAGGAATGAATGAATTTCTTCTTGCATAGTTAAGTTCCCAACTACTTACAAAGTTATGTCCCTAAGAAGGTAGGCTTATTGAGTCGGCTACAGGCCACTCTCGACCATACTAGTCTAAGGACAAACCTCATAAGTAGGACTTCGTAGCTTGCTGTCAAGTCATTAATGATCATCTATGAATTATTATACCTACCTTGATAACGGTGTTACTCTAGTAGGTTAATAATTCGCGGTTCGGTCTTGTATAATCTCATTATACAAGATGCCCCCACTCGCATGTCTACCACATGAAGGAGTTGGATTACCTCGTTTGTACCAAATTCAAAGCAGGTCGCATCCATGGTGTTACCAGTACAAGGTTCCCAACCCTATGCAAATACCATAGACCTTTTAGGTTATACTTGAACAACTTAATCCAACTTATGTCTACTACATAAATGTTCAAGATCTATCATTATAACCTTGGAACATAGTTTATTGGATTTAGATTTATATGCGAGAATATAATAAATAAAAACTTTATTTATTGAAATATGATTATTACAAAACTACAGATATTAAATTCCGTTCCATACTCCTTATGTCCGTCATACTAGCTGAAAAGGGTCGAACCCCTTCGCTGACGAATCTATTTTTCTTTAAGGCTGTATCACTTTTGGAATTGCTCCTAGTTCGGTCCCTTTTACCTTAAAACTTTGTTCTAAAGGGGGGTTTGAACACTACTTCTCTAAATTTTGCCCATGTCACTAGCCTTTCACTTGAACTTATAGATTGTTCCGTGGCTTCCCACCAAAGAAGGGCTTGACCCCTCAGTGTGTAAACCGCGCACTGGACCATCTGATTCCCTGGACAGCACATCCAGTCAAAAATTGATTCTATGGGGTCCACCTCCTGCCCTTCAAAGTTAAATGGGTCATACTTTTTGAAGTCCTTCAGATATTTGGCTTCTTCCGTGGTCGACCCGTTATTCTGGTTAACTAATGTTGCTGTAGCGACTCCGAGAGGTTCTGTGTGAACATCGCTGCTTGACTTGCTAAGGTTGATTGAATGATTTCTTGGAGACCTTCAAGAGTCATGAGCATCTTGGTAGGCGATGGGGCGTTCTCATTTCTCTGGTTCTCCTGATTCCCCAAATTTTTCTCTAACGACCCCTCATCGACTTGAGGGTCAGGATTGACCTCCCTCAGGTGTTCGAAGTGTTCATCTACCAGAGGTTCATGCACAGGTTCTCGATTACGGGTTCCTCGACCCCTGCCCCCACGACCTCGTGTCGTGGTTGCTCCTCTAACTCCACTACCACGTGGTCGTCCTCGAGTCATGATCTAAGTTTATAACACTAAACATCTTTAACACAAGAACAACAAAAAGTTCAAAGCAAAACAATCTAGATGCTAACTAACAAACAATTCATTTAGACTAACTACTTCACATAATGAAAGCAAACCTGGTGATGACGAGGCGACTTCCTGTGTAGGCTATGAAGACCGTTGCTTACGATGTAAGCGGGTATGTGTTAGCTCTCAGAATGAGAGCTAAGCTTGAGCTTTTATTGTAATTATTCCTTAGTATTTCGAGATTCTTGACTGTTTTAACCCTGGATTAAGTACTTTGTGCGTTAGTCCTACAGATTACTTTTGAAATATCACAAGATCATTGTAGTACTTCTGATTGTTGGAATGCTATTCTTTTTACCATATTTTCAGGAATTTTGGCAGATGATGCTTTGAAGTGTGGAAGGTGTTCTTCGAGCTGCTGTAGCGGTGAAATGGCTGAAGGATAAGGATTACTGGAGCTCAATGCTGATATCAGATGCAAATGCACACGGGGGTAATTCATTAATTGAAATTTGACAGGAAGTCATGCCATATCAGATGCCGTGGTCCAATAAGAGGCCATCTTGTCATTACCCTTTTGTCTATTCAACCCTTAATTCGAGGTGGATAGGATATAAAGTGTCTCTTTTCGGCTGTGTAAGGAAGGGGAGAAAGAGAGGAAGTAGAACCCGATTGGGAAGAAGAGAAGGGACGAATTGACAGCAAGCCATTTTTGGAAAGCTTCCTTTTTCTGGAAAGAGGCTGGTGTGGACCGAGGAAGGCTTGAGAAATTTCACCATCTGTTCATTCTTCATTCTCCTTACTTTTACTTTGCTATTTTGTAACTAGGACTAATTTTCCAGTATGCTTACCTCTAGTTTTACTGTTTCATTATTGCTCTTCCTTTTTAGTATGAACTAATCACCTTTGGGGTGAGGATTAGAAGATTTTATGTGGATGTATCTTTAATGAAAGAGTAATTTGCTGCAATCTCACTCTTGTGCCTTGTGATTTTACTGCTTAACTAAGGTTTGTTTGGCCATCTCATCTTAGTATTGTTTATTCCAACTTGGGAAAGGGAAGAATAAACCGATTTCAAGGCATGACACTAGTTCTGATTAAGAGATTTACTTCTCTCAGGTGATTGAGGAGTCTAGGAATAGTCACTCACCTAGTGTTAACAGTTAGAAGCTAAATTAAGGGTGTTTAATGGAAATTAAGTACCTAAATCGCGAGGAAATCTGGAAAGATTCCGTGAGTTATATTGTTTTGAGCTCTGGTGCAGTTTTGAGCTCTAGCATTAAGATTGCTGAAGCATAATTTCGTCCCTAATCCTATCCCCTTTCTACTATTTTGGTTAAACTTGTGTTTGTTGTTGCCTTACTGCTTTTAATCATTTTTTGCATTACTTTAGCATTTCAATTGTTACTTTTAATTTCTAATTCAAATACTCATTTCATTTATGTTGGTTCCCTTTTACTCATTAAAAACAAACTCAATCTTGTGAATTTCCTACAACTAATCCCTGAGGAGACGATTAAATTACTTATCACTTGCTGCTTAGATTGTGTATGCTTGCACAGTTTAGGAGTGTTTTCTTGATAATTTCACACACCCCTTTTAAGCAAACAGTATGCAGAATCTATAATCTAAAGCTTTGATACCAACTGTTACGACCCTAATTTTTTGGACCCAAAATCTCTAGGGAAGTTACTAAGCAACACCATTAGCACCGAAAAATTTTGGCAGTATAACGATACTACTAGGACAAAACTAAAATTTTTCCTAACCAGTTTTAGACATAAAAGCACTCCAAAGATTTACAAAATGTCCAACCTCCTCCAAACTACATTCAACAATAGGTTGGACACCCAACAAATAAGAAAATAATCATCTAAAGTGGAGAGCTCGACATAATCACAACTTTAACATTAGCCAACAATTAACTCCAGAAGGAAAGGAATAAACATAACTCAAAGAAAATCCAAATATGCAACGGAATTTAGAAAACAATTAAGAGACTAACTTCACTTTTACGAGGAACAAGACCCTAAGCACCCTACGAGTCAATCGACAAGGAAACTTAATAACAAATAAAGCTCTGATCTATTAAGAATATGCAATGGAAATGTAAAATAAAATAATAGCCCCCTATGAGCTAAAGGACATTAAAGAACGTCCCCATAGCCTCGTCAGGTTTTCACCGTCGTCATCCATCCATAATCTAACTTTTACCTACAAATATAACATGGAAAGAAACGAGTGAGTTTAAAGAAACCCAATAAGTAGCCCACTCACATCCAAACCTATCTCAGCAAAAACAAACAACAACACTCATCACCTAGACTCACTCAACCCCAAATAGGTCTCTCTTTTTGGCACACTTCACCCTGAGCCCCCTGTAATAGTAACTCGAGCTCTACCTTCAGTCCTGGAACTTGATTGATGATGCTATGAGAGAATACAACTCTCACATCACAACACGCTGACATAGAGTAGTGAAGGTCCGAACCAACACACCTTATGGGGAATCGCCCTTAGGCCATCACGGGATAATGGAATATAACCACTCCCTGACGGGGACGTACCCTAGGCTCACCTCAACGCTAGCATTAAGTCGTGTATTTAACACGCTCTATGGAGATTTGCTCCTAAGCTAGCACGGGACAATGGTGAAGGGATTGAATCCCGCAGCGAAAGCGATTGTGAACCGCATGTTCATGATTTTGTTATAAGGATCTAAAACAAGAACTAAATAACAAAGATTAAGCATGCATTTTTAATTAGGACAACAAGAAATTGACCTATGAAGAACACTTTCTTCACGAGCTCCTTCTCCATCGATCAAGATCTCAGCAATGCAAACTCGAACCGTGTGAAGATCCCCACTAGATCTTCTCCGTTGTTCTCTAGGTGAGGGAGGAAGGTGGGTTCCTTTAGGATGAAATGTGGAGATTTTGAGAGAGATTGTGTTTGTAACTCTTTCCAACAACACAAAATGGAACTCTAGGGTTGTATGAAATTGCCTTATCCAAAGTTGCATCTTATGCAACTATTTATAGGAAAATAGGATGCAAATTACCATCTTATCCCTCCTTCATTCTCTCAATAGTATATAGTTAATTTGTGAATCTTATTCACATTAAAACTATATATTATATCAATTATATCACATATAATTGATATAACACCTCATATATGAAACCCAACACTTGGGCCATTCCTAACTTTATACCCTCAATGTTACCATGTTGAGCCAACGGAGGGACCTAATGGACCTACAGTTCATGAGCTCTAATGATGTGAGATTAACTGATCAAACTCTTTGATACAATTAATCAATATTCATTAACTACAAGTCACTCCACTATAGACTTGTAGCTGCACTCTCCTCACTATAGATTATATTTTTTTTGTCCATTGATATAATCATTACCCATGAGTCGACCCTGTTGGGATTTATGCCCTAAACTTATGTAATTTTGATGAATTAAATAAAGTGTTATTTGTTTTGATAAGATTACAGTCTTGCTTTTATAAATCCAATGAACTAAGCTCCAAGGTTATGACGTTTATCTTGAAATCAGTGTAGTGGACACTATTTGGGTTGAGTTCAAGATTATAACCTAAATAGTCTATGGTTTAAGAATAAGGTTGGAAACCTCATTCTGGTAACACCATGGATGCGACCCACTTTGTAATTAGTACAAATGAGGTAATCCAACTCATTCATGTAGTTGACATGCGAGTGGGGGCATCCTGTATGAAAAGTTCATACAAGACTGGATCGAAAATTATTAGTCTAACCAATTGTAACACCGCTAATGTGATAAGACTAGTAATTTATAGATGGTCATTAGTGACTCGACTGAATCTGAGCAAGTTAAGAACTCCTGCTTATAGGGGTTTGTCCTTAGACTAGTATGGGTGAGAGTGGACTGTAGCCGACTCAATAAGCCTACCTTCTCAGGGACTGAACCTCGTAGGTAGCTGGGAACTTAACTGTGCAAGATGGAATTCACTCATTCTTCTACTGAGAAATTAGATAGGTTGTTCCCTTAAGAACTGACTCCAGGTCTTGAACAACGAGGTCCCGCCCTCTATGAGGGTATGAGTCTAAGGTAGGACCTTAGACTTGTTGTTCATTAGAGGATCAGTGGTGCTTAAGGAGCAAAGAGGTAATCGCAGGGGTAAAATGGTAATTTGACCCAGCTGTGATTACGAACAACCTGTGAAGGGTCGACTCATGGGTAATGACTATATCAGTGGACACAATAATATCTACAGTGAGGAGAGTGCAGCTACAAGTCTATAGTGAAGTGACTTTTAGTTAATGAATATTGATTAACTGGATCAAAGAGTTTGATCAGTTAATCTCACATCATTGGAGCTCATGATCTGTAGGTCCATTAAATCCCTCCGTTGACTCAATATGGTAATATTGAGGGTATAAAGTTATGAGTGAAATTGAAGTGTTCAATTTCATACATGAGGTGTTGTATCTATTATATATGATATAATTTGTATAATATATAGTTTTAATGTGAATTAGATTCATATATAAACTATATACTAAAGAGAGAATAAAGGAAGGGTAGGATGGTCATTTCCACCTCATTCCCCTATATATATGGTTGCATGAGATGCAACTAGGTCAGGTCATTCTAAGTGATTCCTAGCCTTTTGTTGTTGTTGGAAAGGTTCCAAGACAACAAACATCTCTCTCACAAAAACACCTCATTTTTCCTAAAGGGAACCCACCTTCCTCCTCACCTGAGAGAACAACAAAGATGAGAAGATCCGTGGTAGTGTTGGTGTTCGTACGAGTTCGTGTTGCAGTGATCTTGATCGTGAGAGAGGAGGAGCACTTGAAGAAACGTTCTTCAAAGGTAACATTCTTGCTGTCCATTCTATTTTATGCTTAATCTTGTTATTTGTGTTCTTGAATAAATCGTTGTAACTAAATCAAGAGCGCGCGATTCGCAATCGATTCCGTTGCGGGGACTTTGATTCCCTTCAATTGGTATCAGAGCCCAATTGTGTTCTTGATTTATGTTCTGAATTTTTCAAGAACAAGGTGAGATTTATTGTTTTTGCATGAGATGTATGAACAGTTTTGCAAAATCAGATGTTTTCAATTTTGGCACTTAGATTTACAATTTTCATTGAAATGTTCAATGTAAGGGCCCTGTGTTTTGCGCAAATTTTGATTGTAAATCGAGTCTGTAAGTCCGTGTCGATCGAGGCAAAGCAGTTGCTGAGAAGATCGGAGCAAAAACGAGCAAGGAATGGTGATTCCATGTGTTTAATGCAGTAATGCGGCGTTGCAACGCGTTGCGCTTGCGGGAGAAGCGCGCATACGAGGCAACGTTGCAACGCTGCGGGCGTTAACGCAATGCTCGGCAGAAGATTTACAAAAGCGGCGTTACAGTAACGCCGCTATCGCCGTTGCAACACTAGATACGTTTCACGCGAGCAGCAACGGCCAGAAAATATTTTTTTTATTATATATATTAATTATAAAAACGTTTTATATTTAATATATTTAATTTTAATTAATATAATTAGATTATATTAATTGAAATTATTTCTAGGGTACCAAAATTGGTCTAATTTTTGCTATTTTAGTTATGCAATTGTTGTATAATTATTGCCATGCATAGTGTATGCTTGTATTTTAGAAATCCCACCTTAGGTTAAGCATTTTCATGCATCATTTATAATATAAGGAGTTATATTATATAGTTTGCATGATTAATTAACATAAGGTTGTTATATTAATTTTTGGACATCATTGACATGCATTATTTTTCATGAGATGAATATGCTATGAATGTCTTATTATTCATGTGATGAATGATCAAGCACTATAACATAGTATGCATGTCACCTAAGGTTAATTATTAGTTTTAAAATGTTTAGAACTTGGAAATAATAGACCTTAGGTTATCTAGTTCTAATTAGATTAGAATTAGGAACCACGTAATTTATAAGCTATGATTAAAAGAGGAACTCTGTCTAAGGAAAGTTTTGTCTAGGTCAGGGTATTTAAGTCGACTTTAAACTAACACCCCTACCGAACTGACTGGCAGGGTGAAATTTAATCAGAGAGTCTTATAAATTACAATGAGCGTCAATGGGTTTATTAAGGGGTTAATAAACTAGAAATCCTAGGTTTAATATAAGGAGTTATATTAACAAACTTAGGATAAAATCAATATAAGAGTGATTATCAATATAAGAGTTATGTTGATAGAGTTAGGTAAAACTATTAGCCGGGTTTTAGCCTAAGAAAGATTCCTTTAGACTTAAAGTATTCAGTGGGAAGAAAAAGTGTATGAGATACATATTTTTCCACCTACGCTATCTTCGGGAAGTTCACACCGTGAGACTCATACTTGGCCTCGTGGCGCAAACGGAACTGTCCCCCTTCGGATGGTGTTTGTATGAGTCATCAAGGTGAATGGAAAAGGTACTTATAGTGAGTGGGAGCAGGTTTAGTGAAAACAAAACCTACAGTCTCTTTTGTCGGTTTACACTGTTAGACCACTATGGTCAGCCTGCTAGTTTGGCCTGGACCAGACAATCCCTTCGGAGGGCTTGCTCACAAAGTTGCTAACCTTATCCTTGAAGTCACATCTCTTGGGAAGGTGTTAAAGTTATAGAAGTGATGGTCAGACGGAACGATCGAGTCATGCCTTGAAATGGATGTTAGTAGAGGGTGCAGGAAACCTAAAGGGGATTTTGAGGCTCAACAACAATGGAATCGTTTTTAGCAAAGAGTTCCGTTCTAACACCGCAAGACATAAGAGACTAATTAAAGGACTAGAGAAGAAAATACGAGCTAAGTATCCCGCGTTATCTTGGAAATTGAATTTGGAACTTTCCAAATTTAGAATCCGAGTCAAGGACACCAGTTATGTAACCATTGGTGGAAGGACTTCAGTGACGAGAACGAACTCAAGTTCAAGATTAGAAACTTTCGAGGACGAAAGTTCTTAAGGAGGGAAGATTGTAACGCCCCAGAATTTTCTTAATACCTTTTAGGTTGTACCCTAGATTATTTTTTATTGGAAATTAATCTCCAACGAGCCTTGAAGTTTCTTAGTTTAAGTTAAGTTTTGAAATTTAAGAGAATATAAATATATGGTTTAACCATACATATGTTGAGTTGGATGGTTTAATTAGGTTAAAGGGTAATCTTTGTAGTTTTGTCTAAAGTGAAGGGCAATTTGGTAATTTATGTGAAAGAGAAGGAGTTAGGGTTAAACCATTGGTGAGGCACGATTTTCGAGGGAAGGGAAGAAGGTCTTCTCCCTCATCCTTGGACCTAGCCGCCGGACGAACTCACCCTTGCCGCCAGCAGCCTCTCCGATCGCGCCATCCCACGGAATCTTGGAGCACGCCGACGCGGCGATCCGAGCCGATCACCCATGGCGTCGTCGCGCTACCGACGATTCGGCCGTGAGTTGCCGTCGATTGGAGCAAACGAACAACCATCGCCTCCGTCGAGCTCGAGCCGCCGCGCGCCGCCTGTGGTTCGCAATCGCAAAGCGACATTACTGACCGTCGCGGTGGAGAGCGGATTGAGGTCGCCGTCACCGGATGCAAGCCGCCGGATCGGTCTTGATTGAGGAGTCGCCGCCGTTCGAATCGGTGAGGAAGAAGGAAGGTTTGATCTCCGTTGGTTCGAACGGTTCACGCCTATTCTGATCGGTTTTCGAAGTTTCAAGATCGGTTTTGAATAGATCGGCTCACGACGTTCACAGATCGACGACTTCCACGCGCCCGATCGTGCGGTCTCCGACATCGCGACGAGCCGCCACACGCGCCACTGCCGCCGCCGCCACACCGCACGCCGCCGGCCACGCCACGCCGCCGCTTCGCGGGCCGCTTCCGCTCCACCTGTTTTGATCTCCCGAGTTCGTTTTAAGCGTCCGTTTGTGGTAATTTAGCCTAACTATGATTGGATTCAAAATAAGTGTCTAATTATGTAAGTTAATTAAAGAATTGATGAATGTGATTTAGGGGATTCGACTATCGAGCACGACCAAGCGAAACCTTGAGTTAGGAACGGAATGTAAAGAGTTTCGAGCTAAGGTAAGGGATTTTCTACCAAAGATCTTAAAAAGGGAAGTGAATACGATTTCTTGAAATATGTATTTGTTTTAAAAGATGAAAATTGAGGATTTATTTCAAAAGGTGAATTTCCAAGACTCATGCTTAGGGCTTGAATTTAGAAAACGAATATTTTAAAGGGTTTTTCGAGGATCTCGAGTGAATGATTTCCAAAAGGTTTAGAAAGGAACTTGATGATTCAAGGGTTTGAGAGGACCCGAGCTGAAATGATTTCAAAGAATTTAAAAACGAGTCTTGACACAGCTATGTATATTTTTGTATATTGAGATTTTCAGTTATGTTATTGTGCTAGTTATGCACCTTAAATAATAAACGTACTTATTACTGATGATTGATTGACTCTAGTTAAAATTATGAAAGTTATGTCATGATCTTGAGCTTATGTGATTGTTGCATCATTCCTGAATGTATATGTATATGAATTCAAAGGATGGGACCTCATGCATATTGTATGTATATGAACATGTCAAGTAGGTTGTTGCAATTGGTCTCCTGAGGACTTATGCATGGTAAAACATGCATTAGAGACTCTATGGGTCATTATTACAGGAGTCTGTGAGGGGCTCAATATTACAGAGTCCAGTGAGGGGCTCAATATTACAGAGTCCATGAGGACTCAATATTACAGAGTGCATGAGGGACTCAAACCTACAGAGGGTCTGTGAGGACTCAATATTACAGAGTCCAGTGAGGGACTCAAACCTACAGTGGTCCATGAGGGACTCAAAATGAAAAGACTCGGTGTAGACTCAATTGACCACGCATAGCCAAAGAGAAAAAGTCATGATTTTATGAGAAAGTTTTAGGTCCCAATACAGAAAGTTTTATGATTTTGAAAGTCATGAATAATGATTATGTTTAAAAGTCGATTTGAAGGAAAATCATATGCATGTGTTTGCATTTCCAGACCCCCCCACTTATCGGGTATTTTGTAATACTCATCCCTCTACCTTTGTTGTGTTTTCTCTGTTTTTAAAATGTTTTGGTAGAGTCGAGAGCATACCAAAGTAGTGGCATGGATGCGCTCTGAAGCCATGGGAACCAATTCATGAATTCGCATCAATGATTTAAAAAGAATTTTTAAATGATTACCGTCTCCGCTTATGTAACGTTTAGTTTTGAAATTAGAGGCGAACTTGGTTATGTTTATTGTAAACGTTTTGTATTTCTATGGGATCCCAAATTAAATTAATTTTTATTTATCAACTTTTGCTTATTTAAACTTCAACTAGGGCCTCGAATGCATGCATGAGTAGTAATGTCCCTAGGAATTTATGTTGTAAAAGTAGGGGCGTTACAGTTGGTATCAGAGCCCAAGGTTATAGGTCTTGTAGACTCGCTTACAGAGTAAGCAACAAGTATCCCATGGCTAAGTAGCAACTCCAACACCGCTGTGTATGCCTTTGAACTAAAAGTTTTATTTTTTTCATGAAAAGAAAATTTAGTATTCTTTGTGAAGATATTTTCATATAAAAAAAAAATCGAGTTTGATGAATTTCCAAACTAAGAAAGAATGAGAATGTATGAGCTAAACTATATGTCTATGAAAAGGAAATGCATAAATGAAATGCTTGTATGTGAATCTATATGCGTATATGTTGTAAAGTTGACGTGATTTTACGCCGAAAGGAAAGAGAATACATGTGATCCCTGCTTTTGACGATAGAAAGGAAAATGTTTTATTTAAGGATGTTCGCGCTAAAAATGAAGTTTTATAGCCATAAGGTCCGCTTTGACCAGGGGAGTGAAGAGTAAGACTTAAGAGATTAGAGTGTTAAGGGTTGCTAAGCAACTAGATTACTTAAGTATAGCTTTCAAAAATAAAAGTTAAGACTACTCATGAGAAGTACAAAGTTAGAATGTGTTCGGTAAGAGGTTAGTAGTCTCATTCATTCATGCTGGATCAATTGGATAGAAAGGTACGAGATTTAGTAAACGTACCACTTTGGAGTTTTCGACTTTGTTGGTTCCTGAATAAAGTCCCTTCATCTTCAAGTGATTACATAACTATAGTATTTAAGGAGTTGAAAAGTAAAGAGAGCAAAAGTGTTTTGAAAATGGGCTCGAGATGTAAAGGGAAAAATAGATTGTTAATGTTAAGATGAAAATTAGTTTTTTTCAAAATACTTGAAACACTTCGAGTTTAGTTATACCATTGCTCTGAGAGGAAAGCAACGGGGATATACACAATTAATGTGTTACTGCAGATCGGCATGATACGAAGTTTCAAAAGCGATACCATAAACTAAATAAACTTAATAAAGACAAGTATAAAGAAGAAAAGTAAGGAGTTAGAGTTTTAGTTTGAGAACACAAGAGAATTGATTGTCGGGACTCTAGAAACTTGTGCACGAATTGACTTTCATATGATCACTTGTGTATTCAAGCTTGTGGAATGTGTATAAGAACCTTGCCACTAATTTCTACCTGTTGGACTAAATGTATGTGTACAACTTGAAAGAGATAACATGAAGTGTTAACCTTGAACTATGACGTAGTAAAGTTTCTTTTTCCCCAATCGGAGGGTTAAGGAGAGAGATTCGGTTAATAGATGAAAGTGCTTGGAATCTCTTCTTTTATGTAGCAGTCAAAAGTCAAGAACTCCTTTCAATTAAATTAAGTGTCTAGTAGTAGTGGTTTAACGACCATTAGAAACATGAATCTATAAGGTTCCTTTAGTAAAGGCTAGGTTGATGGTTTCTTAAGAGAGGTTTTAGTGAATTTGACATTATAACCAAACGAGTACAAATAGTTGAGAAAGTCCTTAATCTTACTAAAAGAAGAAGGCCAAGCTTAAGGAGAGTAAGCACGAGAATCAATGCGTTAGTGTTAGATAAGGAAGGTTTTATCTTTTAAAGTTACCCCTAACACAAGAGACAGACTTAAATACGGAATTAAAAGTAGAGAGTAACAGTAATTTCTAATACTCCTTACAGAATGCTCCAGTAAAGTAAAAGAACTCAAGTCATAGGTGCATGACCTTCCATGTAAGAGTTGATAGTAGTTTATCGTCATAAGGAGTAATAGGGGGGTGCGTAAAGGAGAAAGGTGTATCCTTATGTTCGTGCATGAGAGATGAGAAGTGGAGGACAGTTGTTGCTAAGAATAAATCTCTTCGTTTTTTTTTTTTTTAATGAACGACCTATTCCACCAGTACGAGGAGCATAGTGTTCCTTAAGATGATTTTGGAGTCAAGTTAGCGCCCGTCATGAACCAGGGATTAGATATTCCGAGACAACTTTCAAATCACTTTACGAACATCATGAAGATTGTAGAGATTTTACTTAAATGCCCCTAATGTTTATAGGCTTGATGGATTTAGTGCTCAAGAAAAAGGTAAATCATGGTTGGGATAAAGTTGTCGGAGACGTTCTAGTTAAACCAAGCCTAAGAAGGGGCAGAAATGACAATTCGGAAGGATTACTTTAGGCATAAGGAGGGAAGAGTAAGTCCTGAGATATGGAAGTAGTCGAAAGGTCACTAAGGAGTTAAGTGCTCAAGTAAACTTCAAAAGATGAGCATAAGGAAATTTGTTAAGCTAAGAAAAGACGAGTATGCGACCTCAGGTGGGTGATATTTGAGAGGAAATGTCTGAGTTGGAGATGTAAGACTTAAGAGAAATTTGGTCAAGATTGGACACTCAACTGCACGCTATTAAAAGAGCTAGTTTGGACAAAAGAGGGAAAGAGTGGACACTGCGAGGTGAGAACCTTCCATGAAAACTTTGAACAACTAAGTCCCGTGAGTAGAGCCTTGACAGAGGAATCCTATAATTTCTTGAAAAGTTCAAAGTCTAGAGGTGTGGAATAAAGTATTCATATTCAAGGTTTGAATGTTAGGGTTTCATGACAAAAGAGTCGAAAAAGTTAGGAAACGTAGTGGATGCCTTTATAAAGTATCAAACCCTATTAGTGTTAAGAAAGTTTCATTACATTCATGTGATTACTTGAGCAAGATATTTAAAGGAGTGAAGGATAAAGGGAGACTGAGTTTTAAAAGACTAAATCCCTTTTCGCGAGACCGCTTAATATCGAGGTTATTATCGGTCGAGTTATATTAAGGGGAGTGATATGAATGACTATTGCGTTGTGCCATAGGCTGAGGAAAGGTTAATTTAGGTACGAGTTGTTTCATGAATAACTTGTTTTAAAAAGAAGTATATATATATATATATATATACATATCCTCTATGATGAATATGAGGACGAGTTATCGCCAATCAGGAATTTGAGTTAAGATATCTTAAGATAGAGTTTGAGTCACGCGAGGAACATTACGAGTCTACAGTGATGTCTCCATAGAGGTATGAACTTGTGCATCAATGCAACATTAAAAGTTCATTTTACGCTTCACGTAAGATAGTGGGACATAAGATGGGTTAAATTAAGTTTCTTCATTCATGACTTAGAACTTATAATGAAAATCTTGACACTTAGTGTGTTAATCTATATTTGATTTGGTTCTAAAGCAAGGTAAGACAAGAATAGTTTGTTAACTCCTTTTAAAGTTTGTGTTAAAGTTAGGGTTGTAACCTGATTGTTAGATTCCTTTGCCTTTAAAGAATTCTTGTTTACAACTAAAGAAATTGTGTTCCATTCATATTTTGTTGTTCAACATTCCTTCGTATTGTGTGTTCTGGACTCTGAATAAATCTTGAAATGAAGTTTGGAGGCGTGACTGGTTGGTTATCTGATTTTAGAAGTGCATTTCTATCAAACAGGTGTTAGAGAAGAATTTTGGTTTTGTTGTAGTTATGCCGTTATGCTGCCGAAATTTTCGGAGCAATTTTATAGTAAGATTGGTAAAGTTTCATGGAACACATTATGTGTCACGACAACCAAGGGATACCTATGTTCGAGTTACTCTTACCATGACTTAAAACTTTCAGCGAGTTATTGATTGCATTGGAAAGCCCCAAAGTTAATTAAGTAAGCATGTGAGCGAGATTGCCACGGCAACGTTTACTAAAAGGTCGTGGAGAGTAGCGAAAGGTTAACCAATAGTCTAAAGAGTCTTGATCAACCGAACAAAGTTGCTAACCTTATCCTTGAAGTCACATCTCTTGGGAAGGTGTTAAAGTTATAGAAGTGATGGTCAGACGGAACGATCGAGTCATGCCTTGAAATGGATGTTAGTAGAGGGTGCAGGAAACCTAAAGGGGATTTTGAGGCTCAACAACAATGGAATCGTTTTTAGCAAAGAGTTCCGTTCTAACACCGCAAGACATAAGAGACTAATTAAAGGACTAGAGAAGAAAATACGAGCTAAGTATCCCGCGTTATCTTGGAAATTGAATTTGGAACTTTCCAAATTTAGAATCCGAAATCAAGGACACCAGATTATGTAACCATTGGTGGAAGGACTTGATGGCGAGCAACGAACTCAAGTTCAAGATTAGAAACTTTCGAGGACGAAAAGTTCTTAAGGAGGGAAGATTGTAACGCCCCAGAATTTTCTTAATACCTTTTAGGTTGTACCCTAGATTATTTTTTATTGGAAATTAATCTCCAACGAGCCTTGAAGTTTCTTAGTTTAAGTTAAGTTTTGAAATTTAAGAGAATATAAATATATGGTTTAACCATACATATGTTGAGTTGGATGGTTTAATTAGGTTAAAGGGTAATCTTTGTAGTTTTGTCTAAAGTGAAGGGCAATTTGGTAATTTATGTGAAAGAGAAGGAGTTAGGGTTAAACCATTGGTGAGGCACGATTTTCGAGGGAAGGGAAGAAGGTCTTCTCCCTCATCCTTGGACCTAGCCGCCGGACGAACTCACCCTTGCCGCCAGCAGCCTCTCCGATCGCGCCGTCCACGGAATCTTGGAGCACGCCGACGGCCAGTCACGAGCCGATCACCCATGGCGTCGTCGCGCCGACAGTTCGACCGTGAGTTGCCGTCAGTTGGAGCAGCCGAACAACCATCGTCTCCCGTCGAGCTCGAGCTGCCGCACGCCGTTCCGTGGGTTCGCAGTCGACGCAGCATTACAGCCGTGCGGTGGAGAGCGGATTGAGGGTCGCCGTCACCAGATGCAAGCCACCGGATCGGTCTTCAGTTGAGGAGTCGCCGCCGTTCGAATCAGTGAGGAAGAAGGAAGGTTTGATCTCCGTTGGTTCGACCGGTTCACGCCTATTCTGATCGGTTTTCGAAGTTTCAAGATCGGTTTTGAATAGATCGGCTCACGACGTTCACAGATCTGACTTCCACGCGCCGATCGTGCGCGCCTCGACATCGCATGACGCGCCGCCACACGCCAGCGCCGCGTCGGCCACCACGCTGCCGCCAGCTTCCGGAGGCTCCGCCACTCCACTGTTTTGATCTCCCGAGTTCGTTTTAAGCGTCCGTTTGTGCTAATTTAGCCTAACTATGATTGGATTCAAAATAAGTGTCTAATTATGTAAGTTAATTAAAGAATTGATGAATGTGATTTAGGGGATTCGACTATCGAGCACGACTAAGCGAAACCTTGAGTTAGGAACGGAATGTAAAGAGTTTCGAGCTAAGGTAAGGGATTTTCTACCAAAGATCTTAAAAAGGGAAGTGAATACGATTTCTTGAAATATGTATTTGTTTTAAAAGATGAAAATTGAGGATTTATTTCAAAAGGTGAATTTCCAAAACTCATGCTTAGGGCTTGAATTTAGAAAACGAATATTTTAAAGGGTTTTTCGAGGATCTCGAGTGAATGATTTCCAAAAGGTTTAGAAAGGAACTTGATGATTCAAGGGTTTGAGAGGACCCGAGCTGAAATGATTTCAAAGAATTTAAAAACGAGTCTTGACACAGCTATGTATATTTTTGTATATTGAGATTTTCAGTTATGTTATTGTGCTAGTTATGCACCTTAAATAATAAACGTACTTATTACTGATGATTGATTGACTCTAGTTAAAATTATGAAAGTTATGTCATGATCTTGAGCTTATGTGATCGTTGCATCATTCCCCGAATGTATATGTATATGAATTCAAAGGATGGGACCTCATGCATATTGTATGTATATGAACATGTCAAGTAGGTCGTGGGCAATTGGTCTCTGAGGACTTATGCATGGTAAAACATGCATTAGAGACTCTATGGGTCATTATTACAGAGTCCGTGAGGGCTCAATATTACAGAGTCCGTGAGGGACTCAAACCTACAGGGTGCATGAGGGGACTCAATATTACAGAGTCCATGAGGGACTCAAACCCTACAGGGGTCCGTGAGGGACTCAAAATGAAAAGACTCAGGTAGACTCAATTGACCACGCATAGCCAAAGAGAAAAAGTCATGATTTTATGAGAAAGTTTTAGGTCCAAATACAGAAAGTTTTATGATTTTGAAAGTCATGAATAATGATTATGTTTAAAAGTCAGATTTGAAGGGAAATCATATGCATGTGTTTGCATTTCCCGACCCCCCACTTACTGGGTATTTTGTAATACTCATCTCTCTACCTTTGTTGTGTTTTCTCTGTTTTTAAAATGTTTTCAGGTAGAGTCGAGAGCATACCAGGCGAGTGGCATGGATGCGCTACAGAAGCCATGAGAACCAATTCATGAATTCCGCATCAATGATTTAAAAAGAATTTTTAAATGATTACTTTTCTCAATTATGTAACGTTTAGTTTTGAAATTAGAGGCCGAACTTGGTTATGTTTATTGTAAACGTTTTGTATTTCTATGGGATCCCAAATTAAATTAATTTTTATTTATCAACTTTTGCTTATTTAAACTTCAACTAGGGCCTCGAATGCATGCATGAGTAGTAATGTCCCTAGGAATTTATGTTGTAAAAGTAGGGGCGTTACATTATCACAGAGGTTCGACCTCTTGGACAAAAACAGTGGCTTCATCTTCTTCTAACCTGAGAGGTAAGAAGAAGAACATGAAAAAGGTTGGTAAAGGGAAACAGGCTGACAAAACTGCCGCCCAGTTGACGTTTCTGATAAAGGAAAGTGTTTTCACTGCAATGAAAACGGGCATTGGAAACGGAACTATCCGAAGTACATTGCAGAAAAGAAGAAGGAAGGTAAATATGATTTACTTTGCCTAGAAGCTTGTTTAGTGGATAATGATAAAACAGCTTGGATACTTGATTCAAGCGCCACTAATCATGTTTGCTCTTCTTTTGTGGAATTGATTCTGGCAGCACTTACTGACAAGGAGAGATAACGCTCGGGTTGGAAATGGAGAAGTCGTCTCACCAGTGTGCAGATGAGGCACAATGAAGCTTTATTTTGGCAAGAAATATGTATTGTTGGACAATATATTAGTGATACCAGGGTTTACTAGAAACCTCATTTTCATTTCTTGCCTTATTGAACAATGTATTTCTGTTTCCTTTTCTATGAATAAAGTGTTTATTTTGAAGAAAGGTTTAGAAATATGTTCAGCTTCATTAGAAAATGGATTGTATGTTTTAAGGCCTAATTCGGTCAAAATGGTTTTGAACAACTCGAATTATTTAAAATCTATAAACGCACAAACTAAGAAACGTAAAATTTCTCCTAAAGAAAATGCTCATCTTTGGCATCTAAGATTGGGTCACATTAATCTCAATAAGATTGAGAGATTGGTAAAGATCGGACTTCTAAACGAGTTAGAAGAAAATTCCTTGCCAGTATGCGAATCATGCCTAGAAGGCAAAATGACTAAAAGACCTTTTAGTGGAAAAGGTTATAGAGCCAAAGATCCTTTAGGGCTTATACATTCAGACCTTTGTGGTCCGATGAATGTCAAAGCCAGGGGAGGATATGAATATTTCATCTCTTTTTCCAGATATGGGCATATTTACCTAATGCACCACAAGTCTGAAGCATTTGAAAAGTTCAAGGAATTCAAGACTGAGGTTGAAAATCAATTAGGTAAAAGAGTTAAAACACTTCGATCGGATCGAAGTGGAGAGTACATGGATTTAAAATTCCAGAACTATATGATAGAACATGGAATTACATCCCAACTCTCAGCTTCCGGCACACCACAACAAAACGGTGTATCGGAAAGGAGAAATAGAACCTTGTTGGACATGGTTCGATCAATGATGAGTTATGCTCATCTCCTTAGTTCCTTTTGGGGTTATGCAGTAGAGACTGCAGTATACATTTTGAATAGTGTGCCCTCCAAAAGTATTTCTGAAACACATTTTGAACTCTGGAAAGGATGTAAAGGTAGTTTATGTCACTTCAGAATATGGGGTTGTCCAGCACATGTGCTTGTGACAAATCCAAAGAAGTTGGATTCACGTTCAAAGTTGTGCCTATTCGTAGGATACCCAAAAGAAACAAGAGGTGGTTTATTCTATGATCCTAAGGAAGATAAGGTCTTTGTGTCGACAAATGCCACTTTATTCGAGGAGGACCACATAAGGGACCACAAACCAAAAAGTAAGATAGTGTTGAGTGAGTTAGACGGAATAATAGCAAAGGTTGCTAAATAAGAACACTAGTACGTCAACAAGAGTTGTTGATACTAGTTTGTCTAGTCAAGAGGGTCCATCTCAAGAGTTGAGTATGCCTCGACGTAGTGGGAGGGTTATGATCTGACTGGCCGACTGCATGAGTTTAAATTTGAAACCCAAGTTGTTATACCAGATGACAACTGCGAGAATCCATTGACTTATAATCAAGCAATGGTTGACATTGACACTACTACAAATTTGGTTTTTATTGACGCATGACTTCATCGTATAGTTGACGCTTATGACAAAAAACTGTCAATAAAAGGTTCATTTTAAATTTAAAATAAATTATTAATTAAGAATTACATATATTGACGGTGATTGAACTGTCAAAAAAAAGTATATATTTAAGTTGACACAATAAACCGTCAAGATTAATAGTTTTATTGACAGTATTTTCAAACAATTCCGTCAAAATAGAGTGAGCTCCGTGTTTTGTATTAGTTGACAGTTGTTACACGTCAATTATGAGTTGTTTTGTTGACGCCCGAATGAAGCTATTGTTGACGGCGATTCATCGTCAACATATGTTGTTTTTATAGACCGTCAATGATGACTGTCAACATAGGATGTTTTATTTTTTAAAAAAAATTAATCGTTTCAACTTCATGAAGCTACGTTTTTATGGTTGATTTAATATTAAAAAAATAGAATTTAGAAGAGCACAAACCCTATTTCCTTCACACGGTCTCTCTTCTCCTCACGTTAACAACTACTGAAACTAAAATTAATCATTCTCTAGCCCTAAATCTCATCTCCTCGTGTGTGGCACAACAAGGTAACAACGACTGACTGTGGTTGACATTAGTAAACGATGGCGAAGGTGAGACGACGCAAATGGCAAAAAAAAAAAAAAAAAAATTCATCTTCCTCCTCACTATAGACGACGCAAATGGCCATAACGTACGGTCTCATCCCGAAAAACGTCATTCTAAAGGTTCTTTTTAATTTGTTGTTCCCTTTAATTAATGTGTATTCTAAAATTTGTGAGATAGGTTTCTCTAAATTGTTAATATCAATTTCACAATATAACAATCAATTTTTGGTTAGTTGTTTCTAAATTTTTGTTAAAATCATTTATCTGTTATCAGGCTTGTTTAGGTGCACTCTGCTTTATTTTGTTAGCCTTCTTAGTACTGTGTTGTTATAAAATTTGTGTGTAGAAGTGTTTTAGAAGTTGTTAACATGTTGTTGGTGGTTTTTATGTTTTTAATCCTCTTTATCATTTATATTTTTGAGCTTTCATAGATTTGACTCTTATAGTACAAATTTTTAACTTGTCCAAAAGGTTTAACAAAATAACATTGCAGTACATAGAGGGTTTAATAAAACAATAATACAATATATACAGAAGCCACGGAAACTGAGCGTAAATAATTGAATTAAAAAACTAATTGTTGTTTCTATGATGCTCACTTGGGCAAGAACTGATGCCAAAATGTAGGCTTTTTGGTCATCATGAGCTTTTTAGCTTTTTATATTTGCAGGCTTAAAGAATTTTCACTCTGTCTCTTTTTGTTAGAAAACCTTTAAGCCTGATACATCCTTTTTATTTTCATTCTTTGAAGGTAATTAGAAAGTACAAATTTTAAGAAGAAAGTTATTAGGTCTTGGATTTTGGATAGTTTCAGCTTTCAAAGTTTAAGGGAAGAATTCAATGTCTTCATGTTATTTTCTCAATTTTGGGTTATCTCTTCTTTGCATGTATAAGCATAGACAGTAGCCACCACTTTTACTTCAAAAAAATGTTTAATTATGTTGAAGTTATTGGTCATTAACGAGGATGAAGATGAGAAAAACAGACAAATTTCTTGACTTTTGATTTTTTTTTTCTACTGTTAATTGAATTGTAATTAATGTTGCATTGGATGAAACTAGAATATCTTGGAAAAGAAGGTTAAATTTGATCTAAATCAATGAGATTGTTGATGATTTAATGTGGTTTATAAATGGAAAGAGATCTATATTATTCTATTTTAAATCATTGAAATCTTGTCTATTTTAGAAGATGCAAATAATTGAATTCTGGTTAGTGCTTTGTTAGAGCCTTTTTCTTGTGTCGGAGCCTTTTCCTGGGTATGTTTTAGAGTGATTGTGAAATGACCAAAATCACATTTATTATGTCTTTTTACTTCGTTTTTGACATGACAATTTTGGTTATTTCAAAATTACTCCTATACATGCCTTTATTAAGTTGACTTGCATTATTCTTGTTTGCTTTTTATAAATGTACATATTTGATACTATCATGTTAATACAACATGGGCAAATATATAACCGTATGATTTGAAACACTTCCTGAGATTTGTGCTTTGTCCTTGAGTAGGCAAACCTATCTGAACTTTATAAAATTGTGATGCAATTTGAAATCAATTTTGCTTCCCCTCTATGCTAACTAATTATCAATATTCCTCTCAATCGCATTCTTGTCATCTAATGCTAGTGTGTTTCGAAGTTTCTGCCAAGTTAACGCAGTGTTCTTTTGATTATAAAGGAAATAGTGTGGCAATAATAATTCTCTTATGATGCAAAAGCAGTTGTATTCAGATGGAGATCTAAAAGTATGCATTGGCTATAATTTTTGTGTTCAGTTCGCAATGAAATTAGAATTAGATCATTGTGGTTTCCGTTTGTGTTCCACGAGTTTAACGTTTTTTAGGACGTGTGTAGATTCTTCTTTAATTTATGCTTTTGGTGTCTGTTTTTTATGTGATTGATGTGATTTTCTCTTCTTTTCCAATGGACGCAGATTTTGATTATCCGTCGATTTAGTATTGAGATTCGAGGTATGTGTTTTAGTTCCTTTGTTAGATGAATACTCGATATTCTAGATTCTTTAGTTCTTTGGTTTTGTTTGTAATATACTATTTCAAAGCAAAAGTTTATGTTTTTCAGTTCTCTTAAGGTGATATGTTTGTGAATAATTTTTTGGTAAATTACAATGCTCGTGGCAGCCTAAGAAATAATTTTCATTACATTAGTTTTTCTTTTTAGGTTTCTTCACACTAGGTTTTTCTGTTTTGTTTTGTTTAGAATTCGTACGTACTGATAGGGGAAGAAGGTGATTCTTCTATCTGACCTCTGCCAGATTCGAAATGAGTGAATTTCGTCTTGCAGAATTAAGTTCCCAGCTACCTACGAGGTTCTGTCCCTGAGAAGGTAGGTTTATTGAGTCGGCTACAGACCACTCTCACCCATACTAGTCTAAGGACAAACCCCTATAAGCAGGAGTTCTAACTTGGTCAGGATTCAGGTCGAGTCACTAATGACTATCTATAAATTATCAGTCATATCCTGTTAACGGTGTTATACTGGTTAGACTAATAATTTGCAGTCTGCCCCCACTCGCATGTCATCCACATGAATGAGTTGGATTACCTCATTTGTACTAATTACCAAGTGGGTCGCATCCATGGTGTTACCAGAATAAGGTTTCCAACCTCATTCTTATACCATAGAACTCTTGAACACAATCCAAATAGTGTCTACTACACTGATGTTCAAGATTCATTATAACCTTGGAGCTTAGTTTATTGGATTTATAAGGCGAGAAGATAATTCTATCAAATCAAATAACTCTTTATTCATTTGACTAAAATTACACAAGTTTAGGGCACATATCCCATTAAATGGATAACAACCACTCCCTGAATGGGGACATACCCTAGGATCACTACCGAAATATCATCAATCCAGATGTTCCGACTCACTCAGGCGTAACTCAGGTTTAGTAAGTGTTGGGTACCGAGTTTTATGTGCGGTTACTAAGGGTTCTAACTAGACATTCCTAAAGTCCTCGGCCCACTCTAAGGGTCTCAAATCCAGCTAGGTTCTTAGTCTAACCAAGCTTTAACTAAACCATTCATTTACTAGGAATGTTAGGTATAAACTCGATCATTCAACCCCTACCTCACAAAATAAGACACATAGTCCATAGATATTTGATAACTACGATTGATGCAAGATAAGAAGACTCGAGATAATAATTACGTAAACATGATAAGTTCAAAGCTCATAAAACATGTTACACAAGTTTCATAAACACATAAATAACTAAACAGAAGTCTAGTGATAAAAACATCTCAAGATCATACAAACAACAATGTCATTCACCTTACTCCTTCGCTTAAGAGTTTGGCGATAATCCAAATGACTACTTACCTGGATGTTTGAAGGTTTGGGGAAACGACACGTGCTCCTGTTCACGTCCTTGGTACAATTTAGCTCCTAAAAGTAAGCCAAAGACTAACTTCAAGGTCTTAAAAATGAACAACTAGCCTAAAACTAATCGAAGTTACATAACGTAAGCCTAAAACGAGCTCGAGAGGACAAAACTTACCAATTGGACTAGTTCCGGCAAACGGCGGCGGCGACGATTTTCGACGAGTGGTGGCGCGTGGAACTCGGATTCGGAAAGCCCGTGGCCTGATCTATTTAAAACCAAACCTAAAAGATGAGAGCCGGTCAGAAAGGAAGCGAACAGGTCGAACCAGAGTTGGATCTAGTTGAAAGAACTTTCAGAATTTGCTATTTCCAACGAGACTCGGAGACGATCGACGATGATAGGGGTTGCGAATGAAGGGATTTGGAATTCCCACAGCGAAAGACGTTGTGAAATGTCGTTGATCCGTTGTGTAATTCTATCTTAAAATCGAACCTCTCATAGATCCTAGGCTAAACATGCATAAAAGAAGAGGAAAAACAGCAAGGATAATGCTACTTGTTGAAGAACCCTTATTCAACGCTTTCCCCCTCCGGTCACGATCTCTCTCGAACGGACGAACTCCTCGAACACGAACCTAGATACGAACATCAAGACACCTCCACAGGGTCTTCTCGATTGTTCTCGAGAGGTTGAGGGAGAGTAGGTGAGACTCCCTTTGGTTTTGGGTGAGGAGAAGTCTTAGAGAAAATTGAGAGACAATGGAGAGAGGACTTTGCTCTCTTTGGATTAAAATCCAAAAAATGGCAAAAGCTTCCTGAGATGCCTTTGAATGCACCTATTTATAATGGTGTGTGGTGGAGTTAAAATCTCCACCAATTCACCATTTTACCACAACTATATGATATACAAATCATATTTGCATATTATATAATATAAGGTATCTCATACCTTATTATACAAATCTCATTTGCATAATTGTGGATTTTTAAATTGAATCACATTCAATTTAATTTCTCCAATTAGCACTAATTAATCAATTAGGCTATACAACAGTTTATTATGAATCTCATTCACATCAAACTATATATTAAATCATCTATATCACATATAAATGACATAAATACCCAAATAATGAATTTGAACACTTCAAATTCACACCAAACTGAAAACTCTCAATTTGTCCAATTTGAGCCTACCGAGGGACCTAATGGACCTACACGTAACGAGCTCCAATGATCCGTGACTAACCTGTCAAACTCTTTGACCCGGTTATTCAACATTCATTAGCTATGGTAACACTCCACTAAAGCCTGTAGCTGCACTCTCATCACTGTAGGACAAGTTGTATCCATCGATATAACCAATACCCGTGAGTCGACCCTTCACTGGTTGTTCGTAGACACTGTTGGGTCAAATTACCGTTTTATCCCTGTGTCTACCTTTTGCTCCTTAAGTCCCACTGCTCCTCTAATGAACAACTACGTTGCATGGTCCAACCATAAACAACAACCCTCTCATGCCAATGAGAGAGTGGGGCCCCGTTGTTCAAGCCTGGAGACAACACTTAAGGGAACAACCCCACTAGTTTCCCTAAGTCGGAAACGAGTGAATTCTTTCTTGCGTAATTAAGTTCCAGCTCCCCACGTGATCCTGTCCCTGAGAAGGTAGGCATATTGAACGAGCAACAGTGGCCACCCTCACCCGTACTAGTCAAAGGACAAACTCCCGTAGACAGGAGTCCGTATCACGCTTAGGATTATGGTCGAGTCACTAAAGGTCATCTACAAAATTATTAGCCCTATACTGTTAACGGTGTTACATCAGTAAGTCTAATAATTCACAATCCGGTCTGTACAATCTCATTGCACATGATGCCCCCACTCGCATGTCAACCACATGAACGAGTCAGATCACCTCGTTTGTATCTTAATACAAAGCGGGCCGCAACCACAGCGTATCCAGGATTAAGTCTCCAACCCTATCCATATACTGTAGACCGTTCGGGTCATTAACTCGAACGTGATCCTTCCTGTGTGTTCACTACACACCGTTCAAGTTCTAGTTCTCTCATTAATACAATGACCCTGGAGCTTAGTTTATTTGATTAAGTTTATGAAAAATATGCGAGACATAAAGTTCAAATAAATAACTCTTATTTATTTAGAACTTGGAATATTACAAACTACGCGAGATGAGGACATACATCTCAATAGCGAAGCGGTGCGGATCGTGTGGGTACAATCGACGACGTGAGCCTTGGTTGGTTGTACGACTTGCAGCAGTCCACTCGATTTTGGTGTTCGCTGCCAGCTGCAGACCGAAAAGAAGGAGAAAATGCAAACGTGATGGTGGCACTGGGGTGTTGGTCGGCGGCAACGGTGGCTAACGAGTGAAGGTGTGCTCGACCTGCCGACAACTGAACTCCTCTCCAATGGTTGCTGCTGTGGTGAGAGAATGAGAAAGGTTGGGGAAGGAGAAAAACGATAGGAAGAAGATGGTGAGGCCATCTCGAAAATCGTGCCCTACTAAAAGAAACCCAAAGTTCCCCTTTTTAGCAAATTAAAAAAATGCCCCTTTGGTTAACCATAACTACTAAAATGCCCTTGGGCTCATTTAATTGTTCTAAAAAGGCCTCTAATTAACCAAACTTTTCAAATGATCTAATCTCACATTAGATTAACAAACTTTAACGCTCAATTAATTTTAATTTCCATTAAATTAATCCAAGTACAACCTAAAAGATACTTTAAAATTCTGGGGCATTACATACCATTTGTAACACCGCAGGCCTAGGACCCCCTGCGACCTGGCCGCGCCACCATATCATCCATACCATCCTTGAGCCGCTTGCGAGAATGAAGACTTTCCCACAAACCAACACGGGTCCTTCTAGCATGCTTTGTCCTCACTCACATGCTCCCGAGGAAAATTCCCAGGAGGTCACCCAACATATGATTGCTCCAAGCTAAGCACGCTTAACTTTGGAGTTCCTATGATTGAGTCACCGAAAAGAAATGTGCACCTTGTTGGTATAAGTAGTAGCTATCAATTCTTTTTATGCCATTCTCAACTATACTTTCGTATCCTCATGGCCACTCTCATGTACCCATTTTCTTCGGGCACCAGACTTTCATATCCTCAGGATCCTTCCCATTCAGATGTGGACTCGGTTCATTCTTGTACCCCTCTTCCTCGGGCGTCACAGATAGAGGAAAAAGCTTAGACATAGGCCAATTCTTTACCTCAGACATATGGATTAAAGACTCTAAAACCTAAGAATTATTGAGCCAAAATTACCTAAGATAGAGGGACTATAAACCTATAGGTTGTTGGAGTTTTATGCCCTAAACTTGTGTAGTTTGTGAATGTTTGATGAAATCAATAAAGAGTTATTATTCATTATTTCTCGTGTTCTCGCATTTAAGACTTATGATCCAAGGCTATGGTTATGAGAACTTAACAGTGAACAGTAGACACATAGGTAGGATCGTGTTCAAGTACGTAACCCAAATGGTCTATAATATACGGATAAGGTTGGGAACCTCATCCTGGTAACATTATGGATTTGACTCACTTTGTATTTGATACAAATGAGGCGATCCAACTCGTTCATGCAAGTAACATGCGAGTGGAGGCATCTTGTGCGATAAGATCGTACAAGATCGGACCACGAATTATCAGCCTATTGATGTAAAATCGTTAATAAATTAGGTCTAATAGTTTATAGATGATCATTAGTGACTCGACCTGAATCCTTAGTAGGTTACGAACTCCTGCCTATAGGGTTTTGTCCTTGGACTAGTATGGGTGAGAGTGGTGAGAGTTGCTGACTCAATAAACCTGCCGTATCAGGGACGAAACCTCGTGGGGAGCTAGGAACTTAACTCCGCAAGATAAAATTCACTCGTTCTCGAGCTAGGAAATTTAGATAGGTTGTTCTCCTAAGAGCTGCATCCAGGACTTGAAAAACGGGGCCCCATCCTGTCAATGGCTCAAGAGGGACTTTGTTTATGGTAGGACCATAAACTAGTTGTTCATTAGAGGATCAGTGGAACTTAAGGAGCAAAAGGTAATCAAAGTGGCAAAACAGTAATTTGATTCAGCTGTGATTACGAACAACCTATGAAGGGTCGACTCACGGGCATTGGTTAAATCAATGGACATAACTCGTCCTACGCTAAGGAGAATGTAGCTACGAGTCTATAGTGGAGTGACTCGTAGTTAATGAATGTTGGTCAGCCGTGTCAAAGAGTTTAATCGGTTAACCTCGTATCATTGAAGCTCATGAACTGTAGGCCCATTAGGTCCCTTCGTTGGCTCAACATGGATACATTGAGGGTATAAAGTTTTGAAGCAAACTTGAAGTGTTCAATTTCGTAAATGAGAGTTATATCGATTATATGTGATACAAGATATAATATATAGTTTGATGTAAATGTGATTCATAATAAATTATATAGTATAATTGAATTAATTTCTAAATATTATTTTAGTATGAAATTGTTTCTTATTAAATACTAGAGAAAATAATTCAATTGCGAGATAGCAAAATTGAATCTTATTCAATTTATAAAGTATATGATGCATTATGATGCATTATTCAAATATAATTTGCATAATAAGGTATGAGATGCCTTATATTATGTAATTATGCAAATATGATTTGCATAATAAGGTATGTGAGTAATGGTACAAACTACACATCTATATTTAACTATTATTCAAAAAATTGATCCATATAATTTGTTAAAATATTGATATGCATTTCAACAAACAATTATCAAGTAAAAAAATTGGATCTAGAAAAAGAATATACTAAAAAAAATTGTTGTAAAAATACAACCTAAACAAACACAGTCCAATCCAACCTTGCATCACAAACACAAGTTTCAGCAAACCAAACCAATACAACCTAACACTCCAAACACTGGAATCAGAAACTCTGGGGTTTCTGATTCCAAAACAGTGCGCCAAAGAACCCCAAAAGTAATGTCATGTAGATTAGCTTTTATAAAAGATAAATAGTTGATTGAAAGTGTTAGTTACTTGTTTTCCAACTTCATCTCCAAATTTTTATCATCCTTTTTTCTCTCCCTCTTCTTCTTGGTTTTCTGGACTTTTTTTGTAATTTTTTTTTTGTGTGTTTCATTAATGTTTCGCCTTTTGTTGCATAGTTTCCTCAAATAATAATAAACAAAAGGTTTAAACCGAACAACAGTAAAATAGTTATAAACTACTTAAAAAATAGAGATATAAAGGTCATTGTTCCATGGTTATGTATATTGGTTAATATTGTACTTTGTTGTGTATAAAACTGAGTAACACTAGTAAATTCATTACGACTTAACTGGCTACAAGCTATTACAATAGTAAGTAATTGTGCAAATATTGTATATAACAACATATCAAAACTCAAGAACAAAGATGGTAAATAGTCGAGGCACGCTTACTAAGCACTTTCCTGAAGACAATTATTCGCTCTGCACGGGTTGAAAGCAAACTACAACGATCGTCTCAGTAGGGTACAACGATTAACTCCGATCGAACAACAACCTCGAACTACTCGAATCTAGCAGAACTCTTGGACACTTGCTCTCAACTTGACTCAAGATTAAAAAGAAGAAAAAAAAGAGAGAAAACTCTTCAATTGGAATGAGATACTCCAAAAATGGAATGGGATGCTCCAAATGAAGAAACAAGTTGTTATACGCTAGCAACTTAGAAACTTAGTAATACTCTAAAATCAAATAAATATGAAGAATATAAAACATATATCAAATGTAACTCAATTGTGTAGTTACTTGTTACAATTCAAATAAAACTCACAAACTTAACTTCTTAAGTTAAATTTGTATAAGAAACATCAACACATTTGGATGTTTCAAACCATTTTGAAACTTTTGAATTTAAAATTAAATAACTTCAACATCAATTGGATTTTGATGTTTCAAAACAACACTTTCTTTCACATTTTTTCCCCATAAAATCCAACAATCTCCCACATGAAAGAAAATTTGAAAATCAAAACACAATCGTTGACAGCAAACAAAAAAGTTATACATTAGGATATGTGTCTTCTGGACTTGAACCTTCCTTAGTGAATATCTATCGAACTTACCGCAGAAATAGTGAGACCAACTCTGGAACTATCCTTCTCATTGGTAAATTGAGACAACAGACATCACACATAACTCATCTTGTATCTTTGAGTTTTGTACGTTTGTGTCCATTTTGGTCCTAGACAAAATCTTGAATTCAAGAGAGCTTTAAAGAACATAAGTCATTTTAAAAGTCCTCATAGAAGCGACCCCACTTCTACTCTCACATAGGTGATATTGATTAAAAGTATTCTTGATGGAGATTGGATCCCCTTGAGCAGCGGAAACGTGATTTGAAATCGATTTTGCAAGTTTATTTTGGTTGAACATAAATACCAATACATTGGTGAAAAACAGAGATAATCATACATTTCTAATCTAATTAGGCATGGATATTAAACATGCAAACATGTTGTAAATTTAACTAAAAAGAAAGTAACAATTACCTTTGTAGATACGAACTTCTAGCCCCAACTCCTTGCCCAATTAGGTTCTACAGCAACCAGCAACACAGAGAAAATCCTCTGTTCTTTCTTCACCATGGGGACAACACCAAAAGTGAGAACCTTCTAAAACTCTGAGTTCGACTTAGATCTTCTTTGGTGGGAAGGATCCAACAATTGGAATGTAGAAGAAGGGAATTGAGAGAGAATTTTCCAAAAAGCAATCCTCAGTTACACTTATCGATCAATTCTAAAAAATTCTAGTTTGAGAGGTTTTATGAAGAGAAACTCTTCTCTCACTCCCTATCGATAAGGAGTAAGTGGAGAAGAGGGGAACTTGTCCACTTGACACGTTCCCATTAATTAATTAATTAAATTAATTAAATCAAATTTAATTAATCATTTAATTAAATATCATATATTTAATTAATCTTTAAATATCATATATTTAATTAAGATCAAATCATATTTAATCTAATTCTCTTCTAACCTATAGTTTTAATGCACATCTAATGCACATTAAATTTTAACCTATAGTTTTCAATATAAATCACATTCACATTTAAATTAAACATTTGAACTCTTTCAAATATTTAAGTCTCTCACATAATTTAATATGAATCATATTCACATTAAATTTATAATATATAGTTCCAAAACTATATATTATATCGTATCTATATACATTAAATTTATTCCCTAATGAATTTTAACATTTCAAATTCAAACGATCTAAGAACCCTTTACGAGCTAGAAGGTGCACCAAATGGACCTACAGATCAGAAGCTCCAACGATACGAGATTACTCGGTTAATCTCATTAACCTCCTAATCAACATTCGTTAACTGTGGAAACACTCCACTAAAGTCCCGCAGTTGCACTCTTCTCACTGCAGATATATTTCTGTGTCCACGGATATTGACCAATAACAACACGTCAATCCTTCACGAATGTTCGTAACACCAGCTAGGTTAAATTACCATTTTACCCCTAGGTTACATCTTGTACCATCAGTACCAGTGCTACTCTAATGAACAATTTGTTTGTGGTTCTACCAACAAATAGAAGTCTCTCTCGGGCCAATGAGAGGGTCGGGCCCTTTGTTGAAGTCCTGGAGACACCACTTAAGGGAACATTCCTCTACTTACCTTAGTAGGCGGGAAGGAGTAAATTTCATCTTGCTAGGTTAAGTCCCCAGCTGCTCACTTGGTCTTGTCCCCAAGAAGGTAGGCATATTGAGTCGGCGAATCTGGCCACTCTCACACGTACTAGTCACAGGACAATCCCAGAACAGCAGGAGTTCGTAACTCTCTTTCGTGGATTGAGATCAAGTTGCCTAGGTCATCCCAGTGAAATAGAAACCTAACTGGTCAACAGAGTTACACTTAGTGGTTACTATTTCGCGGTCCGGTCTTATGTAATCTCATTACATAGGATATCCCAACTCACATGTCATCTACACGAACACGTTAGGATCACAGTGTTCGTATCATATACAAAGTGGGTCACATCAATAGTTTTACCAGGGTAAGGTACCCAAACCTTATCCCTTTACTATAGACCCTTTAGGTTATATCTCGAACCGAGATCCTTTATATGTTCACTAAATTCAGTTAAAGATACATTTTACAGCCTCGGATGTTTAGTGTATTGGATTTAGGGTTAAAACAAGGGAAATGTCGTAAATAACGAATCAATAACTCTTTATTGAAATAATAACACTTTATTACAATAATTAGAACAAAATTACAAACTACGAGTTTTAGGGCACAACCCTCAACAAACTCCCACTTGAACTAAAACTCAAGTGGGGTACATTACACTAGGGCATCCATATACAAATACAATAAACTAGCGCATCCATGTACCCCATTACATATCTCCCACTTGCCCTGGATTAGACTATGTACATATCTCGTAGACCTAGACTTTCCAGATCACCCTCGAACACTTTAGTCGTGAGAGTCTTTGTAAACAGATCAACAACGTTGTGCTATGAAGCGATCTTCGTGACTGTCACATCTCCTCATTGTACTATTTCTCGTATCAGCTGATACTTCCTCTCGATGTGCTTACCTCGCTTATGGCTGCGAGATTCTTTCGAATTGGCTACCGCACCACTGTTGTCACGGTATAAGGTGATGGGAATTTCCTTAGACAAACAACCTTTTTAGCTGCTTTACAAGCAACGACATACTCATCCTCCATCGTGGAGTCAGCGATGCATCCTGCTTGATGCTTTGTCATACTATAGCTCTCGCGTTAAGGGTGAAAACTGATCCCGATGTGGATTTCTTAGAATCCTTATCGGTATGAAAATCAGAATCAGCGTATCCAGTAAGGATCAAATCCTTAGTCCCATACACAAGTGTATAGTCCAGTGGTCTAACCCTGGATTGGATTAGTACCTACTGACAATTCCCACTGCATAACAAATGTCTGGCGTCGTGCACATCATAACATACATTAAGCTACCTACTGCAGAGGCATAGGGGATACGTCTCATATCCTCAACTTCTTGAGGTGTCTTAGGACACTGTTCCTTAGACAGATGAACTTCATGTCTGAAGGGTAATAAGCCCCTCTTGGAATTCTGCATCGAATATCAAGCCAACATTTTGTCGATATAAGATGCTTGAGACAGAGCTAGAGTTTTGTTCTTGCGATTCCTAAAAAATATGAATCCCAAGAACATATTGTGTCTCTCCCAAATCTTTCATTTGGAATTGGGTTGCCAGCCAATTCTTTAGTTTCAACCCCTCTCTTCTTTTAGGCTCATTTTTTATACCTTTTGCAAAGGAAATGAGATCTAGGTATAAAAGGAAAAAAAAACGGAGAGAATAATACTAGTAATAATACTAATAAAAAAAATAGTAACATGAAAGAAAAAAAACGATACTAACAGCAAAGGAAAAACACACCAACAAAATATAGGATAAGAACATACACAAAAAAAACATAGATCAGTGTAAACATAATAAAAGCAAATAAAAGAAAAAAAAAACAAAAGAAAAAGAAAACAAAAGAAAACCCCCTTACTCAACTACTATTTTTCAGGGGTGATTCGAGAATGCAGATCTAGAAGGGGGGGGTGAGAACACAACTAGCTGGCTATTGAGGTGTAGATCCTCAGGTCAAAAGCCCTACCAAGTGCAACCTCCGGCTAAACTCGACCGTTCTTGTTGTCTTCTAACCACCTTTTTTTTTTGTAAAGAACTTCTATGAAATAAGGAATACTTACTCTGTATCTTCCCTTTTTTTTTGTAAGATGATTGTGAATGAGATGTTGAGAATGGGTTGACAATGGTTTTTATTTCTTTGTTTGAAATCCCCCACTAGGTTTTTTTTTTTAAAAAAAAACAAGGGTTTATATAGGCCAAAACACCTCTTCTTTTGGACAAAAAAAAAGGTATTTGGTTTTGAAAAAAAGATTGTGGTCTTCCAAAAATAACGTGTCCGTCCAATGAAGGGAAAGCTCCACTTATATAGTAAAATCATTGATCAAATTAGGAAAGAACAATATAATGTCAAAAAACACCAAAATGGAAAGAAAATATTTGATTGAAATATTGTTTCCTAGATTTCAAAATTTTATTTTCCTAATTACAAAACATTCCAAATGGAGGAATATATTGATTTAATTAAAAAATATATCAAATTGATAAAATGTCTAATTTTGAAAAAGAAAAAAAAATTGGTCAACAAAATTGGTCTTAATTAATGTTACCAAAATCTCTTATATTCATTTTAATTATAATAGAGTCGGACAAAAATAGGTGGCTACACAGAGGTTGGCTACTTCTCCTTCACTTTAAGATTCGCTCTCGTCGGTTTCATCCCAAGTGGCTTTCATGGCCTTCTTGCTCTTCTATAAAGATGACTTCCTTTGTGGACAATCCCACTTCACGTGCCCAGGCTTCTTACATTCAAAGTATATAATTGTGTCCCTATTGCTCTATTCTCCCTTTCCCTCTTGACTATTACTTTTCTTGGAGAAATTTTTCTTTTTAAAAAACCTCTTGAACTTTTTTGTCAGATACGCATATTCATCATCATTCAATTCATTCTCACTTTCAGAACTGTCTTGAGTTTGAGTAGACTTTAATGCTAGGCACTTCTTCTTCTTTACGTCATCCTCCATGTTGCCTTTCATGATTATCTCATGTGTCATGAGAGACCCGACAAGCTCTTCTAAAGGAAGTGATGAAAGATCTTTGGCTTCTTGAATTGTTGTGACTTTAACTTCCCAACTTTTGGGCAATAACCTAAGGATCTTCCTGACATTCTCAGAGGTAGAGTAAGTTTTTCCTAATCCTTTCAAGACATTTACTATATTACTAAATCGAGTAAACATTTCAGAAATAGACTCATTTGCATCTATTCTAAATAATTCGTAATTATGGACTAACATGCTAATTTTTTATTTTTTTACTTGATTTGTTCCTTCATGAGTTACTTCGAGCATATCCTAAATTTCATTAGCAGAGTTACATGCGGAGACTTGATTGAACTCATCAGGACATAAGGCACAAAACAAATAGTTCATAGCTCTAACATTAATAGACATTTTCTTTCATCATCCTCATTTTCATTTTTGGACACTTCCTGATTTGCAACAGATTTAGTTAGGACAACAGGACCCTTGGAAACAATTTCCCACAAATTATAATCAATGGATAACAGGTAAATTCTCATCCTAGTCTTCCACCATGCATAATTATTTCCATCCAAGAAAGGTGGCCTAGTGGTAGATTGACCCCCTACAAACCCATTTGTTCCAGTATTTTCCATAAGCTCGAACAACTTAAGAGTTTTTTTTTTAAATATTAAAACAAAAAAATTATTCAAATTTTAAAAAAATATTTATTTTTTTTAAATTAAGATGAATTTTATTGAAGACAGTTTTTCAATAAAATTTCAAAACTTAATTAGAGTTTTTTTTAAAAAATTGAATTTTAAGAGTAAATTTTCAAGGATAGATTTTTCTAGTGAAATAATCCTTTTAAAAACTCAAAAATCAACTCTTTCTTTAATTTTAAAAAAAATCAAAAAAAAATTAAAAAAATATAAAAAAAATAAAATACCCTTCCAGATAAAAAAAAAAAAAAAAAGCTACCCGCTCTGATATTAATTGGTTGACCGTATGGCAACACTAGAGGGGGTGAATAGGTTTCTACCAATTTTTTGATTTATTAAAAAATTAATTTTAACACTTTTTAGGCACTCTTCCACACAATGAAAAATTTAAGAAATTTGCACTAAATTAATTTTAATACAACAAACTTAAAAGAAAAAAAAAACTAATTCCATGATAGAAAGATTGCAGACAAAATAATTCAAAGAAACAAATCCTAAATCATGCCATCTAAAATAATGCTAGAGTAGAAAGTAAAGTGCAGAAATTAAAAAGTTAAGGGAAAAGAGGACACCGAAAATTTTATAGTGGTTCGACAAATTGCCTACTCTATATCCCAAGCTCTTCTTGGGCATTTCACTAAATTCGATCCTCTTGCAGGTGAGAATCAAACTATCACAACCCTCTTTTTCCTAGGCTAAATAGAAATCCAAATCATTTTTTCTGGTTCAGGATTAAACCAATTGAATTTTCACACAACTCAAGGTGTACCTACACATTAATACAATATTCCCAAAAGAAAGAAAATTGAACAAAAGAAAAGATTGCTTCAAAAAAGCAAGATTACACAAATTTCGGATCACGCTTCAATTCTAAAATTCTCACAATAATTGCAGTATTTGTCGGTTTAGAGGATGGTGAGAATTCTTGAAGATTAGAGCCTTTTTGGAGACCTTTTGATGGCTTTTTTTGTTGCTGGAAAATTTTCAAAAAGTGTAAGAAAGATGATGTTCTTAGGGTTAAAAAAGATTTTGAACAAATTGAAGATAGGTCATTGGATTTAGGTAAAAAAGGATGGATGATTGAGATTGAATGGTTTAATTTTGGAAAGGTTAAAGTCCATAATTGGAGAGGAGAGAGGAGAAAAGATTCTTCCCCAAAATATCCATATGTGACATTCTTTCCCTTTTGTTTTTGTTTAATTCATTTGAATTTCAAAATTTTGTATTTTTTACCGTTTCTCACCCCATATACGCTTTTTTTCCGTCCACGTATGTCACGTCAGCAAAACTTAGTCATTATGTGCCATGTCATCAAAATAAAATCAGTAGGTGCCACGTCAGTTGACACATCATCTACCATGTCAGCAAATTTGACGGTTGGAGTGCCACGTCAACGCCACGTCATCTTATTCGACCATTGGAGTACCACGTCATCAGCCACGTCAATCACCACGCGTCATCGCCACATCAGTCACCACCACGTCAGCATAGTGCCACGTGTCACTGCCTTATTAATTTCCCTTTTCAAACTTCTTTTGCTCATATCTCCTTCGTTTGAACTCCGATTTGAGCAATTCAAATTGTCTTGTACTCATCTCTTCGAGCTCTAAGAGATAGATTCTTTGAAATAATAAAAAGATTAGTACAAAAATTTGAGTTTGTTATCATCATAATATTTAGTTTGATTGAAGCCTTAAAGCTAACACAGAAAAGGTCACCGATAGTAGCCATTGGACGTCAGAGAAGGTCATAGGAGGTAGTCGTTGGACACCAGAGATGGTCGTTGGAGGTGGTTTTTAATCGGCGGAGATGGTCACTGGTCGCCAAAGATGATCATTGGAGGTGGTTTTCAGTCACTAGAGATGGTCGTCGAAGGTAGCTTCCTGTCGCCGGAGGTGGTCATCGGAGATGGTTGTCAGAGGTGATTGTCGATCACCAACAGTGGTCGCCGGTTATTGGAGAAACAATGATAAAATATGTTAATATGGTTACTGTACACAAGTTGGTGGAGTTTATATCCTAAAACTGTAGTACGTCGATAGAGTTGAGTTGAGTTAGTGTTTCCATGGGCATAACGGTGAATTAGGTTTAAAACCCAACTCAACTCAACTCCGGGGCCAAACACCCCAGAGCGGAGGAAATTGCATTTCAGTATGTTAGTGAAAAGTGGCGAAGGAAAATATCTTTCTATGCATATCAGTAAATGGTGAAAAAGTAACTAATCTTTCTATTGAAATAATAATTTACTATTTATTTGAGACTAACCTAGGGTTCTTCGAGTTCCTTCTTTAGGTTGGACATAATTCAACTGGACCCTTAAAGATCGTCCTTAAGTCGAGAATGTGAGGCAGTTGGATCAACCAAGGGTTGACTTGGCCTCTTTGGTCTTTGACACAATGTATAACATTCTAAGGCCTCTTTGGGTCGCCCTTCACATGGTCAGTCAAGTCTTCCCTAGGATCATTTAGGCTTGGGTTCACCTCTACTTTGAGCATCTTTGTTTTGAATTACCTTTTGTCTTAGAATATTTATTTAGCTTCAAATTTACTCTATAATATATTCACTAAAAACCCAAAAAAATTGTATTAGTAAATGAATGAAGAAAATAATAAGAACAAAATAAATAGACTAAAGTGAGATTTGAACTTATTGAATTAAAGCAGGGACAAAATTGCCAAAAATAATTTTCCATCTATCTTTCTCACTTTTAATATAGTAAGATAAAGATAAACATATGAGTAAAGTGTGCGAAATGAGATCTAATCAATTTCATAACAAAGCGACATTTTTATTCCGTCTGAGAGCATTCAGGAAACTCTTAAAAGATAAATGAGAATATTTTTACTCTTTTAAGATTTTTTTTAAAGAAAAGATAGTGAGTATATATATATATATATATATAAAATAAACCATAATTCTAAATTTTTATTAAATATCATTTTACTTTTTTAAGAAAATTGAAAAAAATGTCTCCTAAATAGAAATCTCTAATTAGTATTTAACCATTTAAATAAAAATTTTCAAAAGAAAAAAAATTATGTAATAAAATTAAGAAAAATAGAAATGATAAATGGGAAATTATTCCCACGGAGGGACCCGATCTCTGCGAATTCCCCGCAGGGAATTCCCGCCCCGTTTCCCACGAAATTAAATGGAGAATTTCGCGGGGACGGGAAATGAAATGGGGGCTCGAACTTGGTGAAGAAGTATTTGATATAACTATGTATACAATAACTTTGTTTAGATCGACGTATTATGCGTAGTAGCGGATTCAGAATTTCTATCAAGTGGGGCTTGAATATGACATTGAAAAAAATATTTAATATTGTACGAACAAGAACTTCAACCTAAGACTTGAAGGGGGGCAAATGACATATTTACCACTATACCAAAAGACTTTTTTGTTATTTAATCTGAGGGCTCGAGCCCCCTTGGGCCCATGGTAAATCTGTAACGACCCTAAATTTTAGAACTAGACTACTAGGAGGGTTACTAAGTAACGCGCTAATGCTGGAAAAATTTCGCCAGCATAACGGCGCTATTAGGGCAACCAGAAAATTTTTCCCTAACCTTTTAAAGGCACAAAAGCACTCCAATAAGAATCTCGACTCACCCAGCCTCCACCAAACTACATGAAAAATAGGTTGGTAACACAGATCACATACAGGCCGTTAGGGTAAGATAATCCAGAAGAAACGAAGTTTTAACGCTTGCAAACGCTCACATGCCACAACGATAGTTCAAGCAACAGTTAAAGCTTAAATAGAAGTTTTTTTTTTCAAAAACCAAAAGGGAAATGCACAGCGAGATTACAAGATGTACAACAATAATGACTTCCTAAGAGCCAGGGACACTACGAAAAAATCTTATAGCCTCGCCAGGTTGTCTCCATCGCCATTCACCTCGGTTCATCTCTTACCTGCAAACAAAACATAAAAAGAAAACGAGTGAGTATAAATATACCCAGTAAGCAGCCCACTTACGTCCAAACCTATCTCAGCAAGACAACTAGAACCATCTCCCAAGCTCGCTCAATCCCTGAACCGGTCTCTCCCTTAACTCTCTTCACTCTGGGCCCCTGTGGTGACTACTCGAACTCCACCTTAGGTCCTAGAACTTTGGTTGACGATGCAATGAGAGAAAGCAACCCTCACGCCACAACACGCCGGCATAGAGCAGAGCAGGTACGTATCCCACACGCCCTATGGAGAATTGCCCTTAAGCCAGCACGGGATCATGGAAAACAACAACTCCCGATCTCAACGGACACACCCCAGGCTCTCAAAACACACTAGCATAGTACCGTGCGGTACATAACCAACACGCCCATTGGGGAATCACCCCTAAGCTAGTCCGGGATCATGGAAAGCAACCACTCCCGATCACAACGGGGACGCACCCCAGCCTCACGAGCCTATCATATATCGTCAACCTAGAGGTTCTGACCCGTTCAAGTGCAACCCAGGTTCGGTGAGGGCTAACTCATGGGTTCTGTTCATAAGGTAACTAGGGTCCCATCTAAGCATTCCTAACATGCTCGACCCACTCCAAGGGTCCAAACTCCCATCTAGGTTCTCAAACCTATTAGACTCAACTCGTACCACACACTCATTTAGAATGCTAGATTCTACCAGAAGTACGACCCTACTCCTCATAGCTTCACACAACAGAACACGTATACAATGCAACATAGTAAAACAGGATCAAACATACTTGCAAACCTGATGTAACAATCATGCAATCATCTCAAGCTTAAAACTCATAGAAACGTGCTACAAGCTTCAAAATTCCTTAACTAGTTAGCCTATGGTTCAACAGTAAACTCAAAAACACAACGAGTAAAGCACATACGCCTTGCTCTTTCGCTTAGGAGCTCGGCGTTACTCCAACTGACTACTTACATTGAGTAAAGTGTGCCACGAAAGCTCTCTACTCTTGCTAGCAACCCAATGCACCACTGATGCGAGATGAAGACGCTCTCTGCCCGACCTTAGTCTCGAGGTCCCCTAACGCTAAATTCCTAGCCCATGAATTTGTTCCTATCCACCAACAAACAAAGGAAAGAATTAGAAAGGACCCAGCTCGGACCGAGAGAGAGAGAGAATTTGGTTTCGGTAGAGAGAGAGAGAATTGGTTCTGAGAGAGAGACGAGAGTGAGAGAATCGATTTGGAGAGAAGAGGCGGCGGCGGATGGACGGACTGGAGCGGCGAGACCGTCGGCTCACCGGCCGACAGCTCGGCCTCGCTAGAAGGAGCGGCGGCAGACTGGCCCTCCGGCCTTGCTCGAGCAAATGATGTAAGGAAGGGGCGTTATCCCCTTCACAGCGCGAGCCCTTTTTTTTTAACCTAAGAAATAACAAAAAGGGGCTTAACAAGGAGAAGAGAGAGATTTACCTCGATTCACCTTCCAAAAACGCTTGATGAGAGATTTGTGAGTCGCCAACCCAATTTAAAGGCAGGATTAGATTTTCTAGGGCCCCTACGAGATCCATTAATTAACAACCTGGCCCCAAAACTTTTAAAACTACAACACAAGCCCGAACAAAACTTCCACCACAATAAAATAAAAAATTACTTGAAATTACCGAGCGTCACAACCTCCCCACCTTAAGAACTTTCGTCCTCGAAAGTGGTTAGTTCCCAAACAGCTCTGGGTAGGTCGTTCTCATCTCGTCCTCGCGCTCCCAGGTGGCCTCCTTAAGCTGCTGGTTTTGCCACAAGACCTTCTTCTCTCGGGCTAGGATTTCCACGGGTCTCTCCTCGTAGCTCAAATCCGGCTCGACCTTCAGTGGCTCGAAATCAATCACGTGGGATGCATCTGGCACATAGCTCCGCAACATCGACACATGGAACACATCGTGCACGGCTGCCAGGGATGGTGGCAGGGCTAAACAGTACGTTACCGGGCCAATGCGCTCCAATATCTCGAACGACCCAATGAACCTTGGGCTCAACTTCCCTTTCTTGTCAAAGCTCAACACCCTCTCATAGGCGCAACCTTAAGGAACGCATACTCTCCAACTGCAAACTCCAAGTCTCTGCGCCTCACATCAGCGTAACTCTTCTGTCTGCTTTGAGCCGTTAGCATCCTCGCTCTGATCTTTCGCACAGCCTCATTCGTAACCTGGATCAGCTCGGGCCCCAGAAGCTTACGCTCACCAACCTCTCCCCAATACACTGGGGACCTGCACCTCTTCCCATACAAAGTCTCAAAGGGCGTCATTCCAATCGTTGCCTGATAACTGTTGTTATAAGCAAACTCCATCAAATGAAGGTGCGTATCCCAACTCCCTGCAAAGTCCAAGGCACAAGCTCGAAGCATATCTTCCAGTATCTGGTTTAACCTCTCGGTTTGACCGTCCGTCTGAGGGTGAAAAGCTGTGCTAAAACTACAATTTGCTCCTAGAGCCTTCTGGAAACTCATCCAGAAATTTGAGGTGAAACGAGGGTCCCTATCAGAGACGATCTTTGCCGGGACTCCGTGTAACCTAACAATTTCCTCCATGAACAACTTTGCCCACTTCTCCACAGTGTAAGTCGATTTTCTAGGAATGAAGTGTGCCGACTTGGTCAATCTATCAACAAGCACCCAAACTACTTTGAATCCTCTAATCGTTCGAGGTAACCCAGAGATGAAGTCCATCGAAACCTCTTCCCATTTCCACTGCGGTACCTCCAAGGGTTGCAACAACCCTGCCGGTCTCTGCCTCGGGGCTTTGACTTGCTGACAAACTAGACATTTGCTAACGAACTCTGCTATGTCCTTCTTCATCCCTTCCACCAGTAGAACTGCTTCATGTCCTAATACATTTTAGTGCTACCTGGATGCACCGAAAAAGGAGAACTGTCAGCCTCGACCAAGACTTCTTCCTTGAGACCATCTCGCGTGGGGACGCTGGCAGCCCCTTGAACAACAAACCTCTAAATGATGACACCGCGAACTCACTTTCTTGGCCTGACTTAGCCTGATCCCACCAATCCTCAAGGTTGGGATTCCCCTGTTGTGAGTCTAAGATTCGCTGCCTCAGTGTCGGTTGCACCGACAACTGGTTAAACTGAGCCATGACCTGTCCCACCATCACGGCTATACCAGCACGCTCCATATCAGCTCTCAGACGGAACTCCTTTGTGACTAGGGCTGAGGTGTGAGCTACCTTTCGACTAAGGGCATCGGCTACCACATTCGCCTTACCCGGATGATACAAGATCTCAATCTCGTAATCCTTCACCAGCTCCAACCATCTCCGTTGTCTCATATTCAACTCCTTCTGAGTAAACAAATATTTCAAACTCTTGTGGTCGGTATCATCTGGATCTTCTCTCCATACAAGTAGTGTCTCCAGATTTTCAAGGCAAAGACCATTGCGGCTAACTCCAAGTCGTGAGTCGGGTAGTTTCTCTCGTAGTCCTTCAACTGTCGGGAGGCGTAGGCAATCACTTTCCCATTTTGCATTAAGACACAACCCAAGCTCTTCTTGGAGGCATCACTGTAAACTACGAAATTTCCCGACCCATCGAATAATCGCAAGCACCGTGTGCGAGATCAACCTCTGCTTCAAGTCTTGGAAACTGGCTTCACACGCCTCACTCCACACGAAGGCGTTCCCTTTCCGTGTTAACTGAGTGAGGGGCGTTGCAATCTTGGAGAAATTCTCAACGAACCGTCGGTAGTAACCGGCCAAACCCAAGAAACTACGGACTTCCGTGACAGTTTTGGGTCCGGGCCAATCTGAGACTGCTTCCACCTTTGCTGGGTCTACCGAGACGCCCTCCTTAGATACCACGTGCCCTAAAAAGGACACCTGCGACAGCCAAAACTCACACTTAGAGAACTTGGCATACAACTGGTTCTCCCTCAAAGTAGTCAAGACTTCCCTCAAGTGGTTCTCATGATCTTCACTCGACTTTGAGTAAATCAGGATGTCATCTATGAACACGATCACAGAAGTGTCCAAGAATTTCTTGAACACCCTATTCATCAGATCCATGAACACTGCTGGGGCGTTTGTCAGTCCGAATGACATCACGGTAAACTCGTAATGCCCATATCTGGATCTGAAAGCCGTCTTCGGGATGTCTTCCTCCCTTATTCGTAACTGGTGATAACCCGAGCGCAGGTCAATCTTAGAGAACACGGTGGCCCCCTGCAACTGGTCAAACAGGTCATCAATCCTGGGGAGCGGATACTTGTTCTTTATTGTTACCTTGTTCAACTCCCGGTAGTCAATGCACAAGCGCATCGACCCATCCTTCTTCTTCACAAAAAGCACGGGTGCACCCCAGGGTGAGACACTAGGGCGGATAAAGCCCTTGTCTAGTAACTCCTGCAACTGAGTCTTGAGTTCTTTCAGCTTGCCTGGGGCCATTCTATACGGAGCTTTCGACAACGGTGCAATGCCTGATTCCAACTCAATACAGAAATTCACTTCTCTTGCTGGAGGTAAACTGAGTAAATCCTCAGGGAACACATCAACAAACTCCCTGACCACTGGGACCAACGACACATCCCCTTTCTCGCTTCTCAAATCCGTCACACTTGCCAAGAAGGCCCAAGCCCCTTGGCTAACCAGGTTGCTCGCCTTTAGCGCCGAAATCACCCTTGGAGCGACTCCATGTTCTGTTCCTTTCACCTTAAAACTCGGTTCTGCTGGAGGCTTAAAGACTACCTCCCTACAATGACAATCGATGTTGGCATGATTTGCAGCTAGCCAATCTATACCGAGGATAACATTGAAATCACCCATCTCAAGGACAATCAGGGTCACTTCCAACGAGCGACCTTCCACTAGCACCTGACCGGTCTTCACTATTTCTCGAGTCATAAGTTCCGCCCCTACGGGAGTTGTAACTAACAGGCTAAAACCTAGAGGCTCTACCTCTAACTGAGCTTGCCCCACAAACAATGCAGAAACGAAAGAGTGCGTACACCCGGAATCAAATAGTACAAGAGCAAGATGGCGAAGTATAGGTAGTGTACCTGTCACCACGGCGCCCGAACCTCCTGCAACCCTAGTGGTGGCTGCGTAGACTCCACCTCGGTGGTGCCCTCCTTGAGCCCCTTGCTCCTGATTTTCTAGACAAGCCGATGCCACATGGCCTACTTTCTTGCATCTGAAACAAGTTCTGGGGTCCGCCCTCTTCTGTTGCCTGCACATTGAAGACAAATGACCTGTCTTTCCACAGTTGTAATAGGTCATAGTGGTCGCAAAGCACGCCTCATTATGCTGTCTACCACAACTAGCGTAGGGGATCTTCACCACCCCTTGGGTCGGTCTCTGCCCCTGAGTCACATGTCTATTAGGTTTTCCTGTCACCTGGTCGAATCTTCTCTTCTGCCCTACTACTGGGCCCTGGTTCGCCCCTGAGCTTCGTCGGGTTTCTGCGCTTTGAGCTACTCCTGAACTCTGACCTACACTGACTCTTCCAGACCTCGAGGTACGAGCATCAAGCAACGACGCTGCTCGAACAGCTGCAACATAAGTTTGTGGTTCCAGGACAACCACACCGCCATACAAGGCATCACACAGTCCGCCCACGAACTTGTCCACCTTCTTCTTTTCTGTGTCTACCCAATCGATTGCAAAACGGGACAACACAGTGAACTCGTGTTCGTAGTCCTCTACTGACTGGGTCGGCCCTTGCTTCAGCTTAATGAACTGGGCCAACTTCCTCGTTCTCATGGTAGTCGGGTAGTACTTCTCATAGAACTCCTCTCTGAACTTTGCCCATGACATTGGTCCTTCACCTGCACCAATGGACCGTTCTATGGCCTCCCACCAGAGGAGAGCTCGTCCCCTGAGTGTGTAGACGGCACACTGGACCATTTGATTCTCCGGGCAGCGCATCCGACGGAAAACTGACTCCATGGCAGCAAGCCACGCCTTAGCGGCCATGGGATCCACCTCCTGACCCTCAAAGTTAGGCGGGTCATATTTCTTGAAGTCTTTCAAATATCTGGCCTCCTCTGTGGTTGACCCGACATTCTGGTTCATCACCCCGAAATTCTGGGTGAACATTGCTGCTTGGCTTGCTAAGGCAGCTTAAATGATTCCCTGGAGGCTTTCGGGAGTCATGAGCATCGTGGTAGGTGGTGGAGCATTCTCGTTCCTCTGGTCCCCCTAATTCTCCAGGTTTTGGCCTAACGACTCCTCAACGACTGGAGGGTCAGGGTGGACCCCTTCTTGGTGTTCAGACTGTTCGTCAACTAAGGGCTCCGACACAGGCTCCTGGTTACGAGCCCCTCGGCCCCTGCCTCCTCGACCTCCACGACCCCTTGGCGGGGCTGCTCCCCTACCTCTCCTACCACGCGAACGACCTCGAGCCATAATCTAAGTCATAACACAAAAAACTTTAATGAACAAATAAAAAATAAAAAAAAATACGCAAACAAGGCCACTCACACGTTAAAGGTCAAGCAATACATCTTAGTCTAAAAAGGATAAAAGCAAACCTGGTGACGGCGAGGCGACTCCCTGCGAGAGGTTATAAGAACCAGTGCCTACGATGTAGGCGAGTCTACAAAATCTAGAACCTTGGCTCTGATACCAACTGTAACGACCCTAAATTTTAGAACTAGACTACTGGGGGAGTTACTAAGTAATGCCGCTAATGCTGGAAAAATTTCGGCAGCATAACGACGCTACTAGGGCAACAAGAAATTTTTTCCCTAACCTGTTAAAGGCACAAAAGCACTCCAATAAGAATCTCGACTCACCCAGCCTCCGCCAAACTACATGAACAATAGGCTGGGTTCCAACACAGATCACATACAGGCTGTTAGGGTAAGATAATCAAGAAGAAACGAAGTTTTAACGCTTGCAAACGCTCACATGCCACAACGATAGTTCAAGCAACAGTTAAAGCTTAAATAGAAGTTTTTTTTTTCAAAAACCAAAAGGGAAATGCGCAGCGAGATTACAAGATGTACAACAATAATGACTTCCTAAGAGCCAGAGACACTACGAAAAAATCTTATAGCCTCGCCAGGTTGTCTCCATCGCCATTCACCTCAGTTCATCTCTTACCTGCAAACAAAACATAGAAAGAAAACGAGTGAGTATAAATATACCCGATGTTGACCCACTTATGTCCAAACCTATCTCAAAGAAGACAACTAGAACCATCTCCCAAGCTCGCTCAATCCCGAGCAGGGTCTCTCCTTAACCCTCTTCACCACAGGCCCTGTGGTGACTACTCGAACTCCACCTTAGGTCCTAGAACTTTGGTTGACGATGCAATGAGAGAAAGCAACCATCACGCCACAACACGCCGGCATAGAGCAGAGCAGGTACGTATCCCACACGCCCTATGGGGAATCGCCCCTAAGCCAGTACGGGATCATGGAAAGCAACCACTCCCGATCTCAACGGGGACGCACCCCAGGCTCTCATAACACACTAGCATGGTACCGTGCGGTACGTAACCAACACGACCATTGGGGAATCGCCCCTAAGCTAGTCCGGGATCATGGAAAGCAACCACTCCTGATCACAACGGGGACACACCCCAGCCTCACGAGCCTATCATATATCGTCAACCTAGAGGTTCTAACCCGTTCAAGTGCAACCCAGGTTCGGTGAGGGCTAACTCATGGGTTCTGTTCATAAGGTAACTAGGGTCCCATCTAAGCATTCCTAACATCCTCCACCCACTCCAAGGGTCCAAACTCCCATTTAGGTTCTCAAACCTATCAAACTCAACTCGTACCACACACTCATTTGGAATGCTAGATTCTACCAGATGTACGACCCCTACTCCTCATAGCTTCACACAACAGAACACGTATACAATGCAACATAGTAAAACAGGATCAAACATACTTGCAAACCTGATGTAACAATCATGCAATCATCTCAAGCTTAAAACTCATAGAAACGTGCTACAAGCTTCAAAATTCCTTAACTAGTTAGCCTATGGTTCAACAGTAAACTCAAAAACACAACGAGTAAAGCACATACGCCTTGCTCCTTCGCTTAGGAGCTCGGTGTTACTCCAACTGACTACTTACATTGAGTAAAGTGTGCCACGAAAGCTCTCTACTCTTGCTAGCAACCCAATGCACCACTGATGCGAGATGAAGACGCTCTCTGCCCGACCTTAGTCTCGAGGTCCCCCAACGCTAAATTCCTAGCCCAAGAATTTGTTCCTGTCCACCAACAAACAAAGGAAAGAATTAGAAAGGACCCAACTCAGACCGAGAGAGAGAGAGAGAATTTGGTTTCGGCAGAGAGAGAGAGAATCGGTTCTGAGAGAGAGACGAGAAAGAGAGAGATCGAGAGAATCGATTCGACCGAGAGAGGGAGACGATTTTGGATCTGAGAGAGAGACGAGAGAGAGAGAATCGATTCGGAGAGAAGAGGCGGCGGCAGATGGACGGACTGGAGCGGCGAGACCGTCGGCTCGCCGGCCGATGGCTCGACCTCGCCAGAAGGAGCGGCGGCGCTGGCCCCTCCTGGCGGCCTTGCTCGAAAAGCGACAAAAGGGAAGGGGCGTTCGCCCCCCTTCGCGCGAGCCCCTTCTTTCTTTCATATTTTTTTTTAACCTAAGAAATAACAAAAAGGGGCCTTAACAAGGAGAAGAGAGAGATTTACCTCGATTCTCCTTCCAAAAACGCTCGATGAGAGATTTGTGAGTCGCCAACCCAATTTAAAGGTAGGATTAGATTTTCTGGGGGCCCCTGCGAGATCCATTAATTAACAACCTGGCCCCAAAACTTTTAAAACTACAACACAAGCCCGAACAAAACTTCCACCACAATAAAATAAAAAGTTACCTGAAATTACCGAGCATCACAAAATCCGTCCCAGATTATGCAGGTGTAAATTCAAAGCTTTGACCTTTTAAAATTTTATTAAAAACATTTATATAACATAATTTGTCAAGTTCCAAATATTAGTATCTGAGACTGCACCTAATAAGTGGCTCTCCACGAAGCTATACTAAAATGGTGCAGAAAGATATATTTTATCAATACCATTTTGGGACTGTAGTGCAATAAACCTTTGCATAATAATGGACCATGATCACTTTGAATCTATTTAAAAGAACTTTTTGCATTAGTTAGGTAACAATGAAGATAGGAAGGACAATAGAGTGGAAAGATAAAACAGAACTTGACGATATGAATTTTTATTATTTAATTCATTTCATTTCATATGAAGCAGGTGCTATAACAATACAATGGAGTGTTTTTTCTTTAAAATTGGCATGATGTCTAAAATGAAAAACTCGAAAGGCAAACGTGAGATGGTTTATAATATCATGCACGTAAATTGTCGTGAGAGTTGATGTCTAAAAATTATAGTAAACGATTTAAGCTGATAGTTTGGAGTAAATGAGTTTGAACACAGGACCTCTTAGAGCACTTGCTCCGATATCATCTTAAAACATCAATCAAACTAAAAGGTTAAGTTGATAGTTTGGAGTAAATTTAATTGTATCAACATAGTCTAACAACTATGCTATCAATAACTTAAATAAAAGTAAGATAGCAAATAATGTTTAGAAGAATTAATTTTTCTTCTAACTTTTAACTTCACTACGTGTAAGAACTAATTTTACGTTAATTTACTTGTACTCAAATCCTTCAAATTCTACCCTACAGGTACAATACACTCTTCATAGGTACTAGATTTTTCTAGCATGTCTTTAAAAAATAAAATAATTTTGAAAATATATATGATTAACATTTTTTATACCATGATCTTATTTATACAATTGGGAACTATATAATTTTGTAATTAAATTTTTATATTTTACATGGTGTGATATATCTGATATATGGTGTGATATATCTGATATTCTTTCTTTTCATGTTAGTATTCAATTGAAAATTTATGTGTATATTTATAGAATACATTGCAAATCTCAATATTCCTTAAATGACTTAGCTTTTATATGGTGTGAAACTCTAATTCCTCCTTATCTAAGGTTTATCTTTGCTATAATAGGCGTAAAAAAAAAAAGAAGGAAAAACTGAAAATAAAGTTTAATGTATACATGTAAGGAAGTATTTAGGGGGTGTTTAAAGCATCGTTTCTGAATCAAAATCCTCGGAATCGAAACCATGTGGGTTTGTTCTAAGGGGTTTGAAACTCTAAGAATCAGAAAACGGTGTTTGGTATGTAGTGTTTGATGTTTGGGAATTAGCGAAACTGTGTTGGAATTAACGAAACAAAACCATGGAGTTGTATTTCAAACCCATTAGGTTTTGAACACAGTGACCCAAACAACGTTTTTTGTGTAGATTCCAAAACCATCCAAACCCAAGTCGATGCTTCAAACGCCCCCTAGGGTGTAGAGTTGTTTGGTTTGGAATTATTTAGTACGAAGTTATTTAATCTGTGAAATTTTTTAATCTATGTCTGAAATGCAGAGTTATTTAGTCTAAAGTTATGAAATCCATATTGGGAATAGTGTTGGTTAACTTGGAGGTGTGAGTCTAAGTTTATACTTTTTTTTCTTTTTTTCTTGTTTTATTTATTTAGAGCTTTATTGTACCATACAATTAGAGCTACATTCCAATGATTTTTTTTTAAAAAAAAACTTAATTAATATAGCTTTATTTCAGTCCATTCTATAGTTTAATGAATATTTTACAATTGGTTAAAGTATCAATTTTAATTACGATAAACAAAATAATTTTGCCTATTTTTTTTTCAAAGTTTTTAATAACAAGTTTTTTTCGTCAATTTTTATATTTTAATCTAAGATCTATTTTTCAAGAATCAAAGTTAATTATAATATTTTTTTCATAATTTAACATTTTAATTTCTAACTAGACAATGAAATGAATTATCTAAAGTTTGATTAATTTTAAAATAAAATATATTATTTTATGTTTAAAAATAACTAAGTTAAATGTAAAATATTAAATATACGTGTTATTTTAATATCATTAAGGTCAAAATGAATATCATACATATACTTGGTTCAAAATACTACATATTTATGTTATTTATTGTAATAATTTTATTTAGTTTGAAAGAAGGGTTTTTTTTTTACTTAAATATGCTTAATTTAAAAATCAAGTATTTGTATTTTATATATTAACCTTTTTAAATATTAGTTTCTTAAATTATAAAACAGGTTAATCTAAAATATATTTTTCTTATAAATCATAAAAGTGTATATATATGTTAGCTATTTGCAAAACAAAAAGCTTAAAAAATAAATTTGTTATTTTTTATAAGTAATTTTAATTTAAACCTAAAAAATGCAAATAACATGGGGAGAAAGTGAGATATGAAGATTTTTATCAATTAATTTTTTTTACATAGTACTTTAATTTAGATTAGAATTTCAATTTAAATAACAATACCATATCTAAAATATTTTTATATAATTTATATTTTAAAAATAAAATAAATTTATAAGGTAAAAAAAAATATTGTTAAAAAAATTTATTAAAATTATAAGATAAAAATAAATATATATTTATTGTTTATAATTTAATTAGGAATTAACAATAATAATGAGAAAATTTATATAAAAAACTGTAAATTACGAAAATAAATAAAATTATGGAAGCAGAGGATGAGAGAAGAGTGAGTCAATTAGAAGTGAGATGAGGTAAAAAAAGAGAAAGAGAAATTATGTAGTTCACAAATAAGAGTTCAGGTTGGAGTTAATAAGTTTGTGGGGCGGCAGAGATTTAAAAAGTCAATGGTCGTAGATTTGTAGTTATCTTGGTAGGTTGTCTTTTGACTTTGTTAACTAGGGTTTTGGTCCTCAGGGGCAAATGGTTGGTTTGGCTAAAAGTTATATGCTCAAGAATAAACACAATGGATTACTATTTAGGTTGGGAGGGGGCTTTGGTGGAGAGGAGTGAATTATTGAGAATGTCAACAAAATTTCACATTTGTTTGATAAGACAATATCTAAAAGTAGACACAATATCATATATTGTGAGTGGTTTTAGTGTTCCTAATAAGTGGTATCAGAGTTATGCCCCACACTTAACCAGGCAGGTAGAATCCTTCGGTATTGAATAAGGAAATTGATGAGTTTAAAAAGAGGGCTTAATGGTCATTTGTTCGTATTCCCAACAATCCTGTCCATAAACAAATTTATTCGGATATTAAAACAACTCACATATCTCCATGGTGGTATGAAATTATCAACATTCAAGCATAAGTTCTCATGATTTTGTTTTTTGTGTTTACCTAATGGGTCATATATTAATGGAGATATTGTCTCTCACTTATATACATATGATTTCTCCCTTTATCTAGCCAAATGTGTTCACCTCCACTTTTAGTCTCTTTGTTTTGAATTACCTTTCTGTTAGGAGTACTCACAATGTTTCACATTGGCTAGAAAAGGAAAAGATCCATGGTATATAAGTGAGGACAATGATCTCCATTGGTATGAGGTCTTTTGGTGGGAACCAAAAACAAATTCACGAGGGTTTATGCCCAAAGTGGGCAATATCATACAAATGTGGAGATTTGTCGGGTCCGTTGTGTTTATCACTTTTGTCTTAGGATATTTGTTTAGCTTCAATCATCTTACCCTATAATATATTCGGTAAAAACCCAAAAAATGGTATTAATAAATGGATGAAGAAAATAACAACAAAATAAATAAACTAAGGAAGATTTGAAATTATTGAATTAAAGTATGGACAAAATAGCCAAAAATGAATTTCCATCTATCTTTCCAACTTTTAATATAGTAAAGATAAAGATAAACATATATATGTATAGGGATGTGAGATCTAATCAATTTCATAACAAAGCGACATTTTTATTCGGTCTTAGAGTATTTAGAGTATTTAGGAAACTTTGAAAAGATAAATGAGAATATTTTTACTCTTATTAGATATTTTTGTGTTTTTTAGAAAAGATAGTGAGAATATTTATGGAGCAAAGTAGTAAAATCCATGCTATAAATAGCAAAGCATGTAACAAGAACAAACATAGCAAAAGTCAAGAAGCAAAGAGAGAGAGAGAGAAACAAACAATGGTGGAACTCCCAAAATATGCAGCACTGAAATCAAAGTACAACCACAAATACTTGCGGTTTGTGCATGAAACTTGTTCAAAAGTAAATACATTTCTACAATACTCAGGAGAGGAGTTCTTACACCATTTACAAAGTTCGAGTTCGAGCAAGCTCAATGTGACCCATCTCTATACCACATAAAATGTTGTTACAACCAAAAATATTGGTGTAGTTGGCCTTCGGACCATCATTTTCTCGTTGCAGGAGCCGACCAAAAAGAAGAAGACAAATCCAAATGGACATGCACATTATTCAAACCACTTTACGACACTTGTCATAAATCATTCCGATTCTGTCATGTCCATCTTGGTTTGAATGCTGTTTTATGGAGAGTTGGTCCCCCTTTTGGAGAAACCTTACGTTGCCAATGGTCAGAACCTGATGCAGATCTTTGTGATCTCAGTATAGTTATCAATTTGGAACACATCATTAAATTACCAAAAATAGTTGCTTTTAGAGGCGATAATGGTTCCTATCTCACTCCTCGTATCATCGATAATCAGCCATATTTGCAATTTTCATCCAGCTGTCTCGAAGATCCATCCATTCAAATGGAGACCTTCATCACAACAGATGGAAAAATTAAATAAAATCGAATTGCACGAAAAAATTCGAGACGTGGTACTTCTAATTGGATTTTTGCTTTGATTGTCTTTTGACACTTCTCAAAACCTCGACACTGTCTATTCCCCAACAAAACTTGCTCCCACCATTGTTGCATTATGCAACTTGGGTAATAGCTACTTTGTCAAAAGATTCACTACCGGTAGCAAAATAAGTCTTCTCAATGCTCAAATCAAAGAAATCGATGTTCATTCACGCTTAGAAATGACTGAGCTTGTTCGTTCAAGAAAAATCCACAACGTACAATTTCATTCTGTTTATGCCAGAATCTCTGATGGAGTATCCATCGCATTAGCAAATGGAGAAGCTACCAATACCACAAGAAAACCCATCACCGCAAAAGTGATTCTCTCATTCACAAGCTCTAGAACTAGCTCGTGGAGTTCCTCAATCTCAATGAAATTGGATCATGTCAAGACAACCCTTGATTCAGCAATTCCCATAATTGTGGAAGGAAAGAAAATTGATACGTCGTCAATTAGGTTCAATGGAGAATACAAATGGGGAGAAACTATAACAACATCAAAGCCGGAGGAAAAAACATACGAGGTAACTATACCGCCAATGACTATTATTACGGTTACCTTAATTGCAACGACCGGCGTATGTGAAGTTCCATTCTCGTACAAACAGTATGATACTCTCTTATCTGGGACTGCAGTTGAATATTATTTAGAAGATGGTGTCTACCGTGGCACCAACTACTACAAATTTAAATATGAAACTAAAACTAAACCATTTTGTGGATGCCCTACTGATTAAATAAATAAATAATGATAAATAATAATAATAATAATAATAATAATAATAATAATAATAATAATGTAATAGTTGTTGCACATGTACTAAGTGCGGTCTTGATCTAGTAAAAGTGACATCCTTAGATTTATGTGTGTTTTGGGTTTGTAATATGTAAGAGAATAAAATTATTGTAGTGTTGTCTACAATATTATAAAGTTATGTGTGTAAACTTATTTTATACTTTGTTTTAAATGTTACTCTCTCTTCTCCCTAACCAAAAAAAGGTTACTCTTCCCTTTTTTTCATAAATTTATGTATGCTTCAAATTATAATTTTATTGGCAAATAAGTAGTTTTAAGAAAAAAATATTGAACTAATGTTAATATCTAGCATTTTCTTTCAAGTGTAAAAGATAAATATTATGGATAATGAAGTTTTTTTTTTATTTTTTATTTATTTATTTAAATTATTCTCCACCCCTGTTGAGTTTGAAAGATTTTTTTTTAATGATACTGCAATATTTAAAATTTTGAAAGTAAAAAAAAAGTGATGATAGAAAAACTAAAGAAAACATAAAAAATATATATAAATATTTGAAAATGAATTGAGAAATCGCATTTCTAGGTGAAAAATAAAAGTGTATAATCACTTTTTTTAGCTTCTCATTTAAAATTTAAAAGAAATTAAAAGAGAATTTCGTTTAAAATTGCAAAATATACCATTGGAATAAAATATCGTATCGTATACTTTGAAACTTAATAAAGATAGAGAATGATTTTTTTTTTGTTTTTTTTATAAAAGAAAAAAATTGATGCATTATTTCCTTCCACCAAACTACGGAAATGAAACCCAAAGCTAATTAACACAATTAATTTCTAATTTAGGTATGTATATGAAAAATATATATGTACATTTATATAGTGTAATGTCACCTTACCCTAATTTAGTGAATACGACCTTTATTACTTTTCATAAGGTTAAACGTGGAATATCCATACTCCAATTTTTGTAATAATACTAATGCATCAATATTTTATTTAATACTTTATTTGTCCTTTATTGGTTTTGATTTTGTCGCTCTTAATAAATTAGATTCCATTATAAGTAGGGGTGTACACAGGTTGGGTTGGGTTGAAAGGTTTTTTGGAACCAACCCGAATTTTCAGGTTGGTCGGGTTGACAACCCAAATTACCCGATTAAGGGTTGCAACCCAACCCAACCCAACCCTATATTTTCAAGTTGGGTTGGGTTGGGTCGGCGGATTGATTTTTTTTTTTAAATTTTTTTAATTATTTAAAATAATTTTGAATTTATAACTAAAATCACATAAAATTCAATTATCAAACTTCAAAGTTCATAACATTTTAATATTTGTTAGAATCTTAGAAGAAAAACATTAAAATTGACTAATAATTCATTTATAAGTATATATAAAAATAAAAATTAAAAAAAAACATAAATTTTGGGTTGGGTTAGGTTGGGTCGGGTCAACCCGAGCCTAAGAGGGCCAACCCGAGAACCAACCCGAAAATTTGGTTCTCTAAAATTCTAACCCAACCCAAACCGAAAAAAATTTAACCCAACCCAACCCTTGTGGTTTGGGTTGGGTAGTCCTGGTTACTCGGGTTACCGAGTTATTTGTACACCCCTAATTATAAGTATTAACAGAAGAACATGAAAATCTTGTTGGATTTTATAAAAAAAAAAAATTGTGATAGAAAGTTGTGATTTGAAACATTAAAAAATGAATTGATGTTTCATTTTATTTATGTTATTTAACTTAAAATTCAAAATTTTCCAAATAGTTTGAAACAAAACGCATTGATGTTTCTTTTACAAATTTAATTTAGAAGTTAAATTTTTGAGTTATGTTTGAATTTTTACAAGTAACTACACAATAGAGTTATTTTTTATGTATGTTTCATATATTGTTCATATTAATTTTATTTTTGGAGAGTCACCAAGTTGCTAGTCTATAAATATCAACTTGTTTCTTCATTTGGAATATCTTATTTTATCTCCAAGTATCTCATTCCAAATGAAGAGTTTTTTTCTTCTCTCTTTCTTCTATTTAATCTTGAGTCAAGTTGATAGTAAGTATCCAAAAGTTCTAATAGATCATAGTAGTTCAAGGTTGTTGTTCTACGAGTTAGTCATTGTATTCTTACGAGGCGATCGTTGCGATGAGTCTGCTTGTAACGTCTGCAAGTGCAGAGCGAATAATTGTCTTTAAGACAATGCTTTGTAAGCATTCCTCGACTATTTATTTGTCTTTATATCTTCAATTTTGAATTGTTGTTACATACAATAGTTACATGATTATTTACATTGTAATTGTTTGTAGCTAGCTAAGTTATAATCAATTTATTAGTGTTACGCCGTTCTTATACACGACATATTATTATCCAATAAATAATAACAAAGTTTTCAATTTTCCCAATAAATAAATAAAACAAAATAAACAGGATTTTCATTCATTTAATAAATTTAAATTCTTTTGTGAGGTAAAAAGAAGATTAAATACTACTTTGATGTGGTATTTTAGAACTCATTTTATTTTAGTTCATGTATCTTCAAATATTCAAATTTGGTTCTTATATTTTTTTTTTTTAAAAAAATCTAAATTTAACCCAACAAACTTGAAAAAATGTCGAAACAAGTTTTAATTTAGAAATATGGCTAAAACAATTTTTAACTCAAATCTACTGTAATGAGACGAAAATACCCTGTTAGAATTTATAAGTCTATATTAAAAGAGTAGGTAATAAAAAAGTAATGCATCAAAGAGTGAATCTAGAGATTGAAATTTTGAAACAAAATCTAAGGATGAGGAAGGTGAAGGTTACAGAAACAAATGTAACAACTATAAATAAAATTTAAGGATTGAAAATTTCTAATATTATTTAGAATTAATTTCTAGACTCATGATATAGTAAGTTCAAATACTAATTTCAAAAACAAAAATGTGAATATATAGGCTCCACATTAGTGAATTAATAAACAGAGTAATGAGCACATTGATAAAGATGATGACTTGGATAAGTACAACAACAAGGATTTTCCATTTAACTTGAAGTTGGTAACACTAACCATTGAGCTATATGAGTATAAAGATACGAAGTAGTAGTGTGCGTGATTACATTTAGTAAATCCAGCTATGAATTTAATAAAAATAAAATCTGAGATAATTAAGTCACAACAAGAGTATATATTCATAATTTCATCTACAAGTTTCTAGTTTTAACCACAATCAGTAACCTTAGACCTTAAACATTTATAATCCGAAAACAAAATGATTGAAATGAACTACCATATTGATCAAAATGATGAAATACAAAAGAATATTGACATCGACAGAAACATACCTCGCCACTAATTTTTTCAATAAACTAAAGCAATGTATAAATACATTTAAATACCCATTAAGCATATAAAAATAGAATGATGACTCACCATTTTTCGATTTAAAAATCCTGATACATCTTATCAATCACATTTACTTGGCATTATTTATAAAGATGTTCCACACTTGAAAACCTCTTGTACCCCATTGACGAATATAATTATTTTATTTCCATTCACTATGGATGCTACTAAATTCATGAAGATAAATAGAAATCTATCATCTGCATCAACCTACTAGGAAATGTATGTCCCTGACAGAAAACGTCGTAAATATAAATTATACATGTAATTAGGTTTACAGTCTTCTCTTTCCCTCCACACGTTGTCCAATATTAGATCAATTTCTCTCATTTCATAGTTTCCAACACATCATAAGAAAACTTTTCAATCATCAATGTCAAGTCTTAAACAAAATTTAGAAGGTCATCAAAATTATGAATCCTAGATAGACAATTCATACAACTATCAACTCCTTTTATAATACAATAGGGGTTGGGGGTTCAAACTACAGACCTCGTGGTCGTTATATATTCTTTATGCCAGTTGAGCTAGGTTCTTTTTGACAATTATGATTGCCATTTAAAAATATAAAGGTTAGATTTTGAAAATTCATAACATATCTTAAAATATATCATAAAGAAAAATATTAATTTTTTGTTAGACTGGTTTGAATATAAATACATGGATATACGGAGGTATAAATGAAAACAAAACTCTTCACATTAGCTAAAATTTTAAATATAAAATATTTTTATTTAGTAATTTTTTTATTATAGATATTTATTTGTAGACATTATTTACCAACTTTTTTTTTTTTATATAGAACATTATTAACATGAGGGGAGTTAGCTTTAATCTCAACCACTTGGATTTGGACACTAGCCCCACCATTTAGAAATTTAACTAGATGTCCATATTTAAATGGTAGTTTGAAAAATGCAGAAACATCTCATAAATTTTAAGTATGACCAAGCTAGATTTTAGATCAATTTAATTGCCTACATTTTTTCTATCTTTACCTTTCCACTATTGCTGGCCCTTTTTACATTCTTCCTAGAACAAAATCAAACTTAAATCTCCGTTCATCAACAAAATCTTTTCACAAATCTATGTACATTTTAAATCATTTTGATATCCTATATCATTTTCTAAATTAAAATCATTATTAATAATTTTTAAAATATTTTATAGAATTTGAAATTCCATATATGAAATCTTATATTATAAACCAACACCATTTCAAATTTTAAATTGTCCCTTAAATTCTAACCTTAATCATAATTTAAAAATTCATAATATAATTCTCAAATTCTATATTTCTTCAATCTTTTAATTTTCATAATATAATTATCATATTATTGACTTGTACTATCATTTTAAATTTTAAATATTACATGATCATCATATTATAAATGCCACACTAATAATTGATAATATAATATATCACTTATATAATTATCATATTACCGATATAACGACCTATCAAACTTTTTTCTTTTCTATACTAAACCCAAAACCTTGTTTGGTACAAGGGGTTTCAAACCCATGGAGTTTTGAAACACAACCCCATGGGTTACTACAATGCAATTCTATGGGTTTTGTACCATGTTTTCCACTTCCATTTGTCGTTTTTCATTTTCGGCGATCACTTGACAACAACTCCGATGACAACTCCGACAACAACTCCGATGACTACTCCGGAGAGACCCAACCAACTCCGGTGACAACCGGCGACCACTAACAATGAAAACTCGGACGATTACACGACAACCCGACCAACTCCGATGACAATTTCGGCGACCACCACGGCAACTCGACTAACTCTAATGACAACTCCAACGACCACTTGATCACTCCGATAACAAAAACTTCGACGACCGCACGGCGACCCGACCACTACGACAATTGCCTCCATCGATAAATACTATGAAAAACTCTATAGATTAATTTAACGATCACCCCTAAACTCGACCACCCCAACAACTTGATGCTTTGATACCCCAACCACCACAACCCTGGATGGTTCGAACCACGACAAACAAGCATCGACAACTACCCGACTACTAAACAACCTATAACCATAGTTGAAGACCACTCCAACGGCGACAACCATAGTTGACAACCACCCCAAAAATTTGACCACCTAGAAACCACTGTCGATGACCACTTAGTGACCACTTCAATGACCCAACCACCATAGCAACCCGATCACCTCAATGATTATTTCGATGATCACCCCAACCTGACAACCCAACCACCCAAAACCATTGTTGATAACCACTTGGTGACCACCCAACAACCCAACCATCATATTTACCACTCACGCAACGACTCAAGCGACTCGACCATTTCACAACTACTTCCATAACCACCAAACGACCACTTTGGCGACATGACTACCACGATAACCACTCCAACGACCCACGACAACCTAACCACTATGCAATCACTATCGACGACTACCGACAACCAACCACCCAACCATCTAGTCAATTTTTAAAAGGTTAAAAATTAAACTAAAAAATGGTTACTAACAAAGTTTTTTAATCGATTATATGTTTGAAATAGGTTTCAAAATACTATACAAAATATAGTTCTAATATTTTAATTTCTAAAAATTGTATTCTATTGGATCATGTTTAGTCCAATTCATGAGTATTTTGTGAAATAGGTCTAATAAATACTTTGTGAAATAGAGCTTTCTCTAATATTTTAGATAGACTGAATCTCTAAGATATAGTTTCAAAAATAGCTAGGTTATTGAATATTATATAAAATATAGTTTTAGATTCTTTAATTTATTAAATAGACTTCAAATTTTTAATTTCTAAAATAGTTTTCTGAGTATTTTGTGAAATAGAATATTAATGGTACAAACTACACATCTATATTTAACTATTATTCAAACAATTGATCCATATAATTTGTTAAAATATTGATATGCATTTCAACAAACAATTATCAAGTAAAAAGTCCAACTCAACCCTGCATCACAAACACAGGTTTCAGCAAACCAAACTAATACAACCCAGCACTCCTGTAACGCCCCTACTTTTAAACATAAGTTCCTAGGGACATTACTACTCATGCATGCATTCGAGGCCTTAAATAACTTTAAGTAAGTAAAAGTGATAATTCAAATCGATTTAATTTGGGATCCCATAAATACAAAACATTTACAAAACATAACTAAGTTCGGCCTCTGGTTTCAAACTTCTATAATACATAAGTGGAAAGCAACAGTTTGTTAATAATATTATCTAAAACATATGCGCGGAAAACTATGACTTGGTTCTCATGGCTTCTGTAGCGCATCCCCGTCACTACTTTGATATGCCTCGCCTTTACACAAAAACATTTTTAAAATAGAGAAAACAGAACAAAGGTAAAGGGGTGAGTATTATATAATACCCAGTAAGTAGAGGGGTCGGAAAATGCAATCACATGCAACATGACTTCCTTTTAAACATGACTTTTATACATGACTTTTATACATGACTGTTATTCGTGACTTTTGAAATCATAAAACTTTCTGTTGTGGGACCTAAAACTCCTTTCATAAAATCATGACTTTCTCCTTTGGCTATAAGTGGTCAATTGAGTCTACCTGAGTCTTTTCATATTGAGTCCCTCACAGACCCCTATAGGTTTGAGTCCCTCACAGACCCCTATAAGATTTGAGTCCCTCACAGACCCCTATAAGTTTTGAGTCCCTCACAGACTCCTATAAGTTTGACCCATAGGGTCTCTGATGCATGTTTTACCATGCATAAATTCTCAGGAGACCAATTGCCATAGCCCACATAACATGTTCATATTCACACAATATGCATGAGGTCCCATATGTCAGTCACACATATATAGACAGTCATAATGATGCACAATCACATAATCATGGCATAGCTTTCATAAATTTAAAACTGAGTCAATCAATCATAAAGCATAAATACATTTACATTTTCGATGCGTATTCATCACAATAGCATAACTGAACATCTCACTATATGCAAATATCCATAACTGTGTAAAGGAAACTCATTTTCAAATACTTTAAAAAAGACATTTCTATTCGGGTCCCCTCAGACCCTTAAATCACTTGGAACCCTCTCGAATTCCAAGATTAGTTTCTTTTCTGAATCCTTTGGAAATTATTTACTTAGGGTCATTTCAAACCCTTTGAAATATTTCTTTTCTAAGTTCAAGTCTTAAGCATAAATCCTGGGGCACCATTCTTTGAAATAAATCCATGATAATACTCTTTTTTGGAGAAACCTTTGAATTTCATCTTTTGCAATAAATATTTCATAAATGCGCTAACTCCCATTTTCAAAATCATTTATAGAAAATCCCTTACCTCAGCCTTAGCTTAAAACTCCTCAAGCTCCGTTCCTAACTCAGTGTTCATCACAATCGTGTTTAATACGCCAGATCCCTAATTCCATTTCATCAACTCCTTAATTAATTAACATAAGCATAACTTAGAGTCTACATAGCAATTAGTTGGAGCATCAAGTAATAATCAAGAGGAATTACCCAACCGGAGGCTGAAAACGAACTCGGGGGATCAAAACAGGTGGGCCAGAAACAGCTCCGGAGAGCGGCGGCGTGTGGCCGGCTGGCGGCGGCGCGTGGCCGACCGACAACGACCAACGGCGGCGCGTGGTGGCAGCTCGACAACGCGTCTCGAAGCGTTGAACACATCGTCGAGAAGCTCGTAGCCCGATCTATCCAAAACCGCTTTCCAATCTAGGAAAACCGGTCAGAAAACACCCCAAAACTCGAACCAAACCTGTGCACCGGTTGCCGGCGGTGGCGCGTGGAGGCGAGACGGCGGCGCGTCTCGGAGCGTAGGAGTCAGATCCAAGAAGCTCGTGAGCCGATCTATTCGGAACCAGTCTTAGAACTCTGAAAACCGATCGGTTTGCCCAATAAAAACTCGAACCAGAAACGGAACCGGTGGTTTGGTGAAGTTCGACTCCGGTGACTACCCGAAGTTGCAGCGCTCGGATCCACGGCTACTCGACCCATGACTCTCCGGCGAAGCTTCATGGAATGATCTTCGACGGGGACGGCGACCGAAACGAAGGCCTGCAACTGTTGGTGTTCGACGGCGTGCACATCAGGTCGACGAGCTTGCAGCTGGGCGTAACGGCGACTTCTCCATCGAGCTCGCGTCGACTGTGGCTTGGCGGCAGGGACGAAGACGTGCGATGGATGTGGTGACGGTTGAGGGCGGCAATTTGCACCGACCGAGAGGGAGATACGCATGGCGGCTAGGAGATTTCGCGTGAGGTAGGAGAACATGGAGAAGAAGGCCTCGATAAACGTGAGTCCAAGTGTAAAACCCTAATTCTCTTTTTAACTAAATTTACGAAAATGCCCTTCATTTAACTTCTAACTACAAAATTACCCTTAGGCTCATTTAATTGTTTTAAAAGGACCTTTAATTACGCAAGTTTTCTCTTTTATTCAAAATCGTTCTTTAGATTCAAAGTCCACAAGGCCCAATTAAATTTTATTTCCAATAATTTACCCAAAACACGAATTAAAAGGTACTTGGAGTTTTGGGTCGTTACACTCCAAACACTGGAATCAGAAACTACGGGGTTTCCGATTCCAAAACAACAACAGCATAAATAACCCCAAAAGTAATGTCATGTAAATTAGCTTTTATAAAAGATAAATAGTTGATTGAAAGTGTTAGTTACTTGTTTTCCAACATCATCTCCAACATTTTTATCATCCTTTTTCTCTCTCTCTTTATTATTGGTTTTCTGGACTTTTTTTTGTAATTTTTATGTGTGTTTCATTAAAGTTTCGCCTATTGTTGCATAGTTTCCTCAAATAATAATAAACAAAAGGTTTAAACCGAACAACAGTAAAATGGTTATAAACTACTTAAAAAATAGAGATATAAAGGTCATTGTTTCATGGTGATGTATATTGGATAATATTGTACTTTGTTGTGTATAAAAGCGAGTAACACTAGTAAATTGATTCTGACTTAACTAGCTACAAACTATTACAATAGTAAGTAATTGTGCAAATATTTAATATAACAACATATCAAAACTCAAGAACAAAGATGGTAAATAGTCGAGGCACGCTTACTAAGCGCTTTTCTGAAGACAATTATTCGCTCTGCACGGGTTGCAAGCGGACTACAACGATCGTCTAAGTAGGGTACAACGATTGGCTCCGTCGAACAACGTTACAATCTCGAACTACTCGAATCTAGCAGAACTCTTGGACACTTGCTCTCAACTTGGACTCAAGATTAAAAGAAGAAAAAAAAGAGAGAAAACTCTTCAATTGGAATGAGATACTCCAAAAATGGAATGGGATGCTCCAAATGAAGAAACAAGTTGTTATTTATATGCTAGCAACTTAGAAACTTAGTAACACTCTAAAATTAAATAAATATGAAGAATATAAAACATATATCAAATGTAACTCAATTGTGAAGTTACTTGTTACAATTCAAATAAAACTCACAAACTTAACTTCTTAAGTTAAATTTGTATAAGAAACATCAACACATTTAGATGTTTCAAACCATTTTGAAACTTTTGAATTTAAAGTTAAATAACATCAACATCAATTGGATTTTGATGTCTCAAAACAACACTTTCTTTCACATTTTTTCCCCATAAAATCCAACAATCCCCCACATGAAAGAAAGTTTGAAAATCAAAACAAAATCGTTGACAACAAACAAAAAAGTTATGCATTAGGATAGGTGTCTTCTGGACTTGAACCTTCCTTAGTGAATATCTATCGAACTTACCGCAGAAATAGTGAGACCAACTCTGGAACTATCCTTCTCATTAGTAAATTGAGACAACAGACATCACACATAACTCATCTTGTATCTTTGAGTTCTGTACGTTTGTGTCCATTTTGGTCCTAGACAAAATCTCGAATTCATGAGAGCTTAAAAAGGATAAGTGATAGCACACAAAATGTGCTACCCTTAGGCCTAATTATTGCTAGTTTTATGATGATTTCAGGGCTTTTACGTGGTTACTTTATTCAATTTCAGGCTAAGAGCTTAAACGGAGCTATTGGAGACAATTTGGATCACTCGGGATCAAAACAAGGCTATTTGGAGCTAAATATAACATCAAATGGAAGAGAGAAGACCAAACCAAGCTGAAGACCCGAGGTGATGGCGTTGCAACGCCATATAGAGCGTTGCAATGCGAGCGTGCGACCAAACGACTTTGGAGATCATCGTCGATAGCGTTGCAACGCGGCTGCTGCGGCGTCGCAACGCTACATCGAGTAGAGGCGCGCGCGCATGAGAAGCGCCGCGAGGGGTGTTGCAGCGGCGCCTTGCGCGCGTCGCAACGCCAGATCGATAAGGCGCGCGCTGTTAAGGTAGCGATGTTGCAACGCTGTCCCTAGCGTTACAACGCTGCGATAGTTTCATATTTACCACGCGTTTAGGAGTGCAGCGTTGCAACGCTGTCCCCTAGCGTTACAACGCCGCCCCATTGATGCCTATAAATACAACCTTATGATTCTTGCAATGGGGAGCACAATTTGGTAGAGTTTTGCCTAAATTGAAATACACCTTGTAAGAGAGAGAAAAGAGTGATTTTGGGAGCCAAAGCATTCGTGGAGGTTCGAGATCGAAGGCGGGAGCTCGGAGGCGAAGGACCGACATCGACACCTAAGTTTATTTCTCTTTCTTTCAATTTGTAATAGCGTTCTAAGACGTTTTCTACTTGTTTAGTTTGTTTTTCTTGTGATTTAGAGTAGCTAAACATAGTAGTTAGGATTTGAATTACTTGTTATGGCTTTCTTGTGATGTATTGAAGCATGTTATGTCGTTATTTTTGGCAATTCGTTCTTTACTTTTTAATTTGTTGATTTAAGCGGACTCGAGAGATAAAGCTTGAATTAGAGCAAAATTGTCAAAACCCTTGGAAGTCCGCACGAGAGTGACCTAGAAATCTTAGGAAACACATAAAGAAGTTGCTTAATGCCATGCATGTTGTAGGTTCATATGGAGACTATGAGTTTATTGCATGTGTGAGGCTCACTAAGAATCGAGAGATTTTCTTGAGTATTTCACTTCTTGTTTATAATTTCATCTCATTGGTTCAATGCATGTGCCAGTTAGGTCTTTAACTTGTAAAATCACTTCTCCCAAATCTATCAATTTGTGTCTCCACATGTTTATTCGTTTGTTTGTATTTACTTCAACCAACTATCCATGTTATGTTTCTTTAGCTAAAATCGAGAATTAGTACCTTAATAATTAATTAATCTAGAAACCCATTCCCGAGGGCGATACTTGGACTCATAAATCACTATACTAAAACTTGACCGTACACTTGCGGTATTGCAACATAATTTTACGCAACAATAAGTCATTTTAAAAGTCCTCATAGAAGCGACCCCACTTCTACTCTCACATAGGTGATATTGATTAAAAGTATTCTTGATGGAGATTGGATCCCCTTGAGCAGCGGAAACGTGATTTGAAATCGATTTTGCAAGTTTATTTTGGTTGAACACAAATACCAATACATTGGTGAAAAACAGAGATAATCATACATTTCTAATCTAATTAGGCATGGATATTAAACATGCAAACATGTTGTAAATTTAACTAAAAAGAAAGTAACAATTACCTTTGTAGATATTAACTTCCAGCACCAACTCCTTGCTCCAATTAGGTTCTACAGAAATCAGCAACACAGAGAAAATCCTCTGTTCTTTCTTCACCATAGGGACAACACCAAAAGTGAGAACCTTCTATAACTCTGAGTTCGACTTAGATCTTCTTTGGTGGGAAGGATCCAACAATTGGAATGTAGAAGAAGGGAATTGAGAGAGAATTTTCCAAAAAGCAATCCTCAGTTACACTTATCGATCAATTCCAAAAAATTCTAGTTTGAGAGGTTTTACGAAGAGAAACTCTTCTCCCACTCCCTATCGATAAGGAGTAAGTGAGGAAGAGGGGAAAGTGTCCTCCTGACACGTTCCCATTAATAAATTAATTAAATCAAATTTAATTAATCATTTAATTAAATATCATATATTTAATTAATCTTTAAATATCATATATTTAATTAAGATCAAATCATATTTAATCTAATTCTCTTCTAACCTATAGTTTTAATGCACATCTAATGTACATTAAATTTTAACCTATAGTTTTCAATATAAATCAATTCACATTTAAATTAAACATTTGAACTCTTACAAATATTTAAGTCTCTTACATAATTTAATATGAATCATATTCACATTAAATTTATAATATATAGTTCCAAAACTATATATTATATCGTATCTATATACATTAAATTTATTCCCTAATGAATTTTAACATTTCAAATTCAAACGATCTAAGAACCCTTTACAAGCTAGAAGGTGCACCTAATGGACCTACAGATCAGAAGCTCCAACGATACGAGATTACTCGTTAATCTCATTAACCTCCTAATCAACATTCGTTAACTGTAGAAACACTCCACTAAAGTCCCGCAGTTGCACTCTTCTCACTGCAGATATATTTCTGTGTCCACGGATATTGACCAATAACAACACGTCAATCCTTCACGAATGTTCGTAACACCAGCTAGGTTAAATTACCATTTTACCCCTTGGTTACATCTTGTACCATCAGTACTAGTGCTACTCTAATGAACAATTTGTTTGTGGTTCTACCAACAAATAGAATTCTCTCTCGGGCCAATGAGAGGGTCGGGCCCTTTGTTGAAGTCCTGGAGACAACACTTAAGGGAACATTCCTCTACTTACCTTAGTAGGCGGGAAGGAGTGAATTCCATCTTGCTAGGCTAAGTCCCCAGCTGCTCACTTGGTCTTGTCCCCAAGAAGGTAGGTATATTGAGTCGGCGAATTTGGCCACTCTCACTCATACCAGTCACAAGACAATCCCTTGTGAACAGGAGTTCGTAACCTGCTCAGGATTGAGATCAAGTTGCCCAGGTCATCTTAGTGAAATAGAAACCTAACTGGTCAATAGAGTTACACTTAGTGGTTACTATTTCGCGGTCCAGTCTTATGTAATCTGATTACATAGGATATCCCAACTCACATGTCATCTACACGAACACGTTAGGATCACAGTGTTTGTATCATATACAAAGTGGGTCACATCCATAGTGTTACCAGGGGAAGGTACCCAAACCTTATCCCTTTACTATAGACCCTTTAGGTTGTATCTCGAACCGAGATCCTTTATATGTTCACTACATTCAGTTAAAGATACATTTTACAGCCTCAGATGTTTAGTTTATAGGATTTAGGGTTAAAACAAGGGAAATGTCGTAAATAACGAATCAATAACTCTTTATTGAAATAATAACACTTTATTACAATAATTAGAACAAAATTACAAACTACGAGTTTTAGGGCACAACCCCCAACAAACTCCCACTTGAACTAAAACTCTAGTGGGGTATATTACACTAGGGCATCCGTATACAAACACAATAAACTAGGGCATCCATGTACCCCGTTACATATCTCCCACTTGCCCTGGATTAGACTATGTACATATCTCGTAGACCTAGACTTTTCAGATCACCCTCGAACACTTTAGCCGTGAGAGTCTTTGTAAACAGATCAACAATGTTGTGCTCTGAAGCGATCTTCGTGACTGTCACATCTCCTCGTTGTACTATTTCTTGTATCACCTGATACTTCCTCTCGATGTGCTTACCTCGCTTATGGCACGAGGTTCCTTCAAATTGGCTACCGCACCACTGTTGTCACGGTATAAGGTGATGGGAAATTCCATATTTGGAACAAGTTCCAAATCAGTAAGGAATTTCCTTAGCCAAACAACCTTTTTAGTTGCTTTACAAGCAGCGACATACTCAGCCTCCATCGTGGAGCCAGCGATGCATCCTGCTTGATGCTTCGCCATACTATAGCTCCCGCGTTAAGGGTGAAAACTGATCCCGATGTGGATTTCCTAAAATCCTTATCGGTATGAAAATCAAAATCAATGTATCCAGTAAGGATCAAATCCTTAGTCCCATACACAAGTGTATAGTCCCATACACAATTGTATAGTCCCTCGTTCTCCTAAGATACTTGAGGATATTTTTGTGACGACCACAACCACAGGTACTAGTTATTTATTTTATTTAACGTTCTATCAACCTTTGTGGTTAGTCGGATTAGTGATTTTTCATCAGGCTCGGTGAGAGTGAGCCCTTGATTTTATTTAGTTCATGGTAAAGTGCCCTCCTTTAGATAAATTTACACTTATATTTAAAATAAAGGAAAAGGAAATGACAATGGCACTTAGTAAATGATGCATAAATAAGGGTTAGATGTGATCTTTGGGATTTGACCTAAACCCTAGCATTTAGTCTCCTTAGTATTTAATCAAAAAGAAAACCCTAGCCCTAGAATGATAATCATCTCTTTCTTCTTCATCCTTTCCATGCCCTAGCCGTAGCCAACACCTGCTTTGAACTCCTCCGCCCCACCACAACAAGGATTACCGTCAAGCACGCTGAGAGCCTCGCGCCACGAGCTTCAAGCAAGCACCACGGCCAGGCGGATCCACGTCTCGTGTGCGTTGCCGTTCCGTCGATCTGCCGCCGAACTACAACCTTCACGAGCCTGCCGCGTGCGCGCCCACGAAGTCGTGCGGTCACCGCCACCGTTTCGAAGGAGCACACGTCCACCGATCCTACTCGCGTTGTTCGCGCGGCAAGCAAGCCACGATCAAAGATTGTTGCAGCCCGCTCACGCCGACCAGACCTCGATCAAGCACTTGCGCCAGCCGCCGCTCTCAAGCTCTCAACTCCAGCCGCTGCCGCTGTTTGTGGATCGCGTCGCCGCCGCCCGCGCGCTCGCCGCCGCCGCCGTCGCCGTCGCCGTCATTCCCCACCTTCCGAGCCAGCGACCTTGGTTCGTTGCTAAGCTGCAATCAGGAAGTATTCGAGGTCAAGGTTGTGGACTAGGTGAGCTACGCGAAACCCTCTTCGATTTTGGAATATAGGATTATTTAGATCTGATCCGCACGAAAACATTCGCATGAAATCATTGTAGGAGCAGTGAATTTGGTATCAAGACTTCCAAGTTTTGGAGCGAACAATTTAACGTTCGGTTTATTCTTGAGTCGAGGTAATTGGAGCAAGGTAAGAATCATAGCCGCTTTTGTACTTAGACTCTTTTTAGTGGATGAGTTGTGTAGTGGGATGACGAAATAGAAGGATTCTTGGTGTACAGGTTATTTGGAAAGGACCGTTAACTTAAGAACTAGAAGGAAAGTGTGAGATCAAAGCTCGAGGTAAGGGATCTTGTGCCGAACCTTTTAAATGGGATTAAAGAAAACGGATTTTTATCATCCTATGTGAAAATGGTTATGATTTTATACGAAAATACTTCATTATTTCATGTGAGAGTATTTCTTCAGTTTATACAAGAATAGCTATTATTTTATGTGAGAATACTTCATTATTTTATGTTAGTGTATTTCTTGATTTATGCGAAAATAGCTATTATTTTATGTGAAAATATTTCATCGTTTCATGTGAGATTTCCTCTGTTATTGAAGTACGAAATTTATCATGCTTAAGAGTATTTTCCTTAAGTTGTTGTGAAAAGTCATGATTAGCATATCAATGATAATGTTTGTGGCATGTGCACTATAGTTATGTTGAATGATGGGACCTCATGCATGTTATGTATGCCATAAAATGATTTAATGAAAAATGTGGAAATTGGTCTCCTGAGTGCATTGTGTGCATGGTCAAACATGCATTAGAGACCCTATGGGTCAAATTACAGTGGGTCTGCATGAGGGACTCAATCTATCACGAGTGCATGAGGGACTCAAACCATACAGAGGTGCATGAGGGACTCAAATAATTACAGGGTCCGTGAGGGACTCAAAATGAAATGACTCAGGATGACCAATTGGCCACTTAAAGAAAAAGGAAGTCATGGATTATAGTCATGATGATATGAGAAAGTTTTAGGTCCCGCATATGTACATTTCGAACAGGTTTAAAAGTCATGATTGTATGTGTTTGCATATCCCAAACCTCGGTAGCGAGGTCACTTACTGGGTATTGTTTTGCAATACTCACCCTTTCTTTTCAAAATGTTTTTCAGGTAAGGCCAAGGACGTGCAGGGCGAGTGACGGAGGCGCGTTGTCAGGACCATGGGAAATGTCATGTTTTCCGCATATTTTCTGTAATAACTGATTTTGTCGTTTTATGTTTTTTTTTAAGTTAAGTTTAACTTTCAGGATTTCAAATAGGCCATGTTTAAACTGCTCCTTTTACCTGTTTTGAATGTTTTTATGGGATCCCTAAAGACAATTTATTTTCAGTGGAGATTTAAAGACCGTTTTATATCTTTTGGCCTATAAATGCATGCATGTGTAGTAATGTCCCTAAGAGTTTAGTTATAGAAAAGTAGGGGCGTTACAATTTTTAACTTCGGTCCAGTGGTCTAACCCTGGATTGGATTAGTACCTACTGACAATTCTCACTGCATAACAAATGTTTGCGCGTCGTGCACATCATAACATACAGTAAGCTACCTACTGCAGAGGCATAGGGGATACGTCTCATAAACTCAACTTCTTGAGGTGTCTTAAGGCACTGTTCCTTAGATAGATGAACTCCATGCCTGAAGGGTAATAAACCCCTCTTGGAATTCTACATCGAATATCAGGCCAACATTTTGTCGATATAATATGCTTGAGACAGAGCTAGAGTTCTGTTCTTGCGATTCCTGAAAATCTGAATCCTAAGAACATATTGTACCTCTCCCAAATCTTTCATTTGGAATTGGGTTGCCAGCCAATTCTTTAGTTTCAACCCCTCTCTTCTTTTAGGCTCATTTTTTTATACCTTTTGCAAAGGAAATGAGATCTAGGAATAAAAGGAAAAAAACAAAGAGAATAATACTAGTAATAATACTAATAAAAAAAAAGTAACATGAAAGAAAAAAAACGATACTAACAGCAAACGAAGAACACACCAACAAAATATAGGATAAGAACATACACACAAAAAAAAACATAGATCAGTGTAAAAAAAATAAAAGAAAATAAAAGCAAAAAAACAAAAGAAAACCCCCTTACTCAACTACTATTTTTCAGGGGTGATTCGAGAATGCAGATCTAGAAGTGGGGAGGAGGGGGAGAACACAACTAGCTTGCTATTGAGGTGCAGATCCCCAGGTCAAAAGCCCTACCAAGTGCAACCTCCGGCTAAACCCGACCGTTCTTGTTGTGTTCTAACCCCCTTTTTTTTTTGGTAAAGAACTTCTATGAAATAAGGAATACTTACTCTGTATCTTCCCTTTTTTTTGTAAGATGATTGTGAATGAGATGTTGAGAATGGGTTGACAATGGTTTTTTTGTTGTTTGAAATCCCCTCTCCCCCCTAGGGTTTTTTAAAAAAATTACAAAAAGGTTTATATAGGCCAAAACACCTCTTCTTTTGGACAAAAAAAAAAAGTATTTGGTTTTGAAAAAAGATTGTGGTCTTCCAAAAATAACGTGTCCGTCAATGAAGGAAAAGCTCCACTTATATAGTAAAACTATTGATCAAATTAGGAAACAACAATATAATGTCAAAAAATACCAAAATGGAAAGAAAATATTTGATTGAAATATTGTTTCCTAGATTTCAAAATTTTATTTGCCTAATTACAAAACTTTCCAAATGGAGGAATATATTGATTTAATTAAAAAATATACCAAATTGATAAAATGTCTAATTTTGAAAAAAAAAAAAATTGGTCAACAAAAATTGGTCTTAATTAATGTTACCAAAATCTCTTATTTTCATTTTAATTAGAATAGAGTCGGACAAAAATAGGTGGCTACACAGAGGTTGGCTACTTCTCCTTCACTTTCAGATTCGCTCTCGTCGCTTTCATCCCAAGTGGCTTTCATGGCCTTCTTGCTCTTCTATAAAGATGACTTCCTTGGTGGACAATCCCACTTCACGTGCCCAGGCTTCTTACATTCAAAGTATATAATTGTGTCCCCATTGCTCTATTCTCCCTTTCCCTCTTGACTATTACTTCTCTTGGAGAATTTTTTCTTTTAAAAAACCTCTTGAACTTTTTTGGTCCGATCACGCATATTCATCATCAATCAATTCATTCTCACTTTGGAATCTGTCTTGAGCTTAAGTAGACTTTAATGCTAGGAACTTCTTCTTCTTTACGTCATCCTCCATGTTGCCCTTCATGATTATCTCATGTGTCATGAGAGACCCGACGAGCTCCTCTAAAGGAAGTGATGAGAGATCTTTGGCTTCTTGAATTGTTGTGACTTTAGCTTCCCAACTTTTGGGCAATAACCTAAGGATCTTCCTGACATTCTCAGAGGTAGAGTAAGTTTTTCCTAATCCTTTCAAGGCATTTACTATATTACTAAATCGAGTAAACATTTCAAAAATAGACTCATTTGCATCTATTCTAAATAATTCGTAATTATGGACTAACATGCTAATTTTTTATTTTTTTACTTATTTGTTCCTTCATGAGTTACTTCGAGCATATCCTAAATTTCTTTAGCAGAGTTACATGCATAGACTTGATTGAACTCATCAGGACATAAGACACAAAACAAACAGTTCATAGTTGTAACATTAATAGACATTTTCTTTCATCATCTTCATTTAACTCATTTTCATTTTTGGGCACTTCCTGATTTGCAACAGATTTAGTTGGGACAACAGGACCCTTGGAAACAATTTCCCACAAATTATAATAAATGGATAACAGGTAAATTCTTATCCTAGTCTTCCACCATGCATAATTATTTCCATCTAAGAAAGGTGGCCTAGTGGTAGATTGACCCCCTACAAACCCATTTGTTCCAGTATTTTCCATAAGCTCGAACAAATTAAGAGTTTTTTTAAAAAAATATTAAAACAAAAAAATTATTCAAATTTTAAAAAAATATTTATTTTTTTCTTAAATTAAGATGAATTTTATTGAAGACAGTTTTTTAATAAAATTTCAAAACATAATTAGAGTTTTTTTAAAAAAGTTGAATTTTAAGAATCAATGATTTTTCTAGTGAAATAACCCTTTTAAAAACTCAAAAATCAACTCTTTCTTTAATTTTTTTAAAAAATCAAAAACAATTTTTAAAAACATATAAAAAAATTAAAATACCCTTCCAGGTAAAAAAAAAAGAGCTACCCACTCTGATACTAATTGTTGGACCGTATGACAACACTAGAGGGGGGTGAATAGGTTTTCTACCAACTTTTTGATTTATTAAAAAATTAATTTCAACACTTTTTAGGCATTCTTTCACACAATGAAAAATTTAAGAAATTTGTACTCAATTAATTTTAATACAACAAACTTAAAAGAAAAAAAAAACTAATTCAATGATAGAAAGATTGCAGACAAAATAATTCAAAGAAACAAATCCTAAATCATGCCATCTAAAATAATGCTAGAAGCGAGTAAAGTAAAGTGAAATTAAAAAGTTGAGGGAAAAGAGGACACCGAAAATTTTATAGTGGTTCGACAAATTGCCTACTCCACACCCCAAGCTCTTCTTGGGCATTTCACTAAATTCGATCCTCTTGCGGGCAAGAATCAAACCATCACGACCCTCTTTTTCCTAGGCTAAATAAAAATCCAAATCATTTTTTCTGGTTCAGATTAAACCAATTGAATTTTCACACAACTCAAGGTGTACCTACACATTAATACAATATTCCCAAAAGAAAGAAAATTGAACAAAAGAAAAGATTGCTTCAAAAAAGCAAGATTACACAAATTTCGGATCACGCTTCAATTCTAAAATTCTCATAATAATTGCAGGATTTGTCGGTTTAGAGGATGGTGAGAATTTTTGAAGATTAGAGTCTTTTTGGAGACCTTTTGATGGCTTTTTTGTTGCTGGAAAATTTTCAAAAAGTGTAAGAAAGATGATGTTCTTAGGGTTAAAAAAGATTTTGAACAAATTGAAGATAGATCATTGGATTTAGGTAAAAAAGGATGGATGGTTGAGATTGAATGGTTTAATTTTGGGAAGGTTAAAGTCCATAATTGGAGAGGAGAGAGGAGAAAAGATTATTCCCCAAAATATCCATATGTGACATTCTTTCCCTTTTGTTTTTGTTTAATTCATTTGAATTTTAAATTTTTGTATTTTTGACCGTTTCTCACCCCATATACTCTTTTTTTCCGTCCACGTATATCACGTCAGCAAAATTTAGTCGTTATGTGCCATGTCATCAAAATAAAATTGGTAGGTGCCACATCAGTTGACACGTCATCTGCCATGTCAGCAAATTTGACGGTTGGAGTGCCACGCCAACGCCACGTCATCTTATTCGACCATTGGAGTACCACGTCAATCACCACGCGTCATCGCCACATCAGTCACCACCACGTCAGCATAGTGCCACGTGTCACTGCCTTATTAGTTTCCTTTTTCAAACTTCTTTTGCTCATATCTCCTTCATTTGAACTCCGATTTGAGGAATTCAAATTGTCTTGTACTCATCTCTTCGAGCTCTAAGAGATAGATTCTTTGAAATACTAAAAAGATTAGTACAAAAATTTGAGTTTGTTATCATCAAAATATTTAGTTTGATTGAAACCTTAAAGCTAACACAAAGAAGGTCACCGATAGTAGCCATTGGACGTCAGAGAAGGTCATAGGAGGTAGTCGTTGGGCACAGAGATGGTCGTTGGAGGTGGTTTTTAATCGCCGGAGATGGTCACTGGTCGCCAAAGATGATCATTGGAGGTGGTTTTCAGTCACTAGAGATGGTCGTCGAAGGTAGCTTCCTATTGCCGGAGGTGGTCATCGGAGATGGTTGTCAGAGGTGATTGTCGATCACCGACAGTGGTCGCCGGTTATTGGAGAAACAATGATAAAATATGTTAATATGGTTACTGTACACAAGTTGGTGGAGTTTATATCCTAAAACTGTAGTACGTCGATAGAGTTGAGTTGAGTTAGTGTTTCCATGGGCATAACGGTGAATTGGGTTTAAAACCCAACTCAACTCAACTCCGGGGCCAAACACCCCAGAGCGGAGGAAATTGCATTTCAGTATGTTAGTGAAAAGTTGCGAAGGAAAATATCTTTCTATGCATATCAATAAATGGTGAAAAAGTAACAAATCTTTCTATTGAAATAATAATTTACTATTTATTTGAGACTAACCTAGTGTTCTTCGAGTTCCTTCTTTAGGTTGGACATAATTTAACTAGACCCTTAAAGATCGTCCTTAAGTCGAGAATGTGAGGCGATTGGATCAACCAAGGGGATCAACCAAGGGTTGACTTGGCCTCTTTGGTCTTTGACACAATGTATAACATTCTCAAGGCCTATTTGGGTCGCCCTTCACATGGTCAGTCAAGTCTTCCCTAGGATCATTTGGGCTTGGGTTCACCTCTACTTTGAGCTCTTTGTTTTGAATTACCTTTTGTCTTAGAATATTTATTTAGCTTCAAATTTACTCTATAATATATTCACTAAAAACCCAAAAAATTGTATTAGTAAATGGATGAAGAAAATAATAAGAACAAAATAAATAGACTACAGTGAGATTTGAACTTATTGAATTAAAGCATGGACAAAATTGCCAAAAATAATTTTCCATCTATCTTTCTCACTTTTAATATAGTAAGATAAAGATAAACATATGAGTAGTGTGGGATATGAGATCTAATCAATTTCATAACAAAGCGACATTTTTATTCTGTCGGAGAGCATTCAGGAAACTCTTAAAAGATAAATGAGAATATTTTTACTCTTTCAAGATTTTTTTTTTTAAAGAAAAGATAGTGGGAATATTTATATATATATATAATAAACCATAATTCTAAATTTTTATTAAATATCATTTTACTTTTTTAAAAAAATTAAAAAAAAAAGTCTCCTAAATAGAAATCTCTAATTAGTATTTAACCATTTAAATAAAAATTTTCAAAAGAAAAAAAAATTATGTAATAAAATAAAGAAAAATAGAAATGATAAATGGGGAATTATTCCCACAGAGGGACCCGATCCCTGCGAATTCCCCACAGGGAATCCCCGCCCCGTTTCCCACGAAATTAAATGGAGAATTTCGCGGGGACGAGGAATGAAATGGGGGCTCGAACTTGGTGAAGAAGTTTTTGATATACCTATGTATACAATAACTTTGTTTAGATCGACGTATTATGCGTAGTGGCGGATTCAGAATTTGTATCAAGTGGGGCTTGAATATGACATTGAAAAAAATATTTAATATTGTACGAACAAGAGCTTCAACCTAAGACTTGAAGGGGGGCATATGACATATTTACCACTATGCCAAAAGACTTTTTTGTTATTTAATCTGAGGGCTCGAACCCCCTGCGCCCATGGGAAATCCGTCCCAGATTATGCAGGTGTAAATTCGAAGCTTTGACCTTTTAAAATTTTTTTTAAAAAAAATTATAGAACATACTTTGTCAAGTTCCAAATATTAATATCTGAGTCTGTACCTAATAAGTGGCTCTCCACGAAGCTATACTAAAATGGTGCAGAAAGATATATTTTATCCATACCATTTTGGGACTGCAGTGCAATAAACCTTTGCATAATAATGGACCATGATGACTTTGAATCTATTTAAAAGAACTTTTTGCAATAGTTAGGTAGCAATGAAGATAGGAAGGACAATAAAGTGGAAAGATAAAACAGAAGTTGAGGATATGAATTTTTATTATTTAATTCATTTCATTTCATATGAAGCATGTGCTCTCACAATACAACGGAGTGTTTTTTCTTTAAAATTGGCATGATGTCTAAAATGAAAAACTCGAAAGGCAAACGTGAGATGGTTTACAATATCATGCACGTAAATTGTCGTGAGAGTTGATGTCTAAAAATTATAGTAAACGATTTAAGCTGATAGTTTGGAGTAAATGAGTTTGAACACAGGACCTCTTAGAGCACTTGCTCCGATATCATCTTAAAACATCAATCAAACTAAAAAGTTAAATTGATAGTTTGGAGTAAATTTAATTGTATCAACATAGTCTAACAACTATGCTATCAATAACTTAAATAAAAGTAAGATAGCAAATAATGTTTAGAAGAATTAATTTTTCTTCTAACTTTTAACTTCACTACGCATAAGAACTAATTTTAAGTTAATTTACTTGTACTCAAATCCTTCAAATTCTACCCTACAAGTACAATACACTCTTGAGTCTTGACTCAACTATCTTTTAATGGTAGGTACTAGATTTTTCTAGCATGTCTTTAAAAAATAAAATAATTTTGAAAATATATATGATTAACATTTTTTATACCATGATCTTATTTATACAATTGGGAACTATATAATTTTGTAATTAAATTTTTATATTTTACATGGTGTGATATATCTGATATTCTTTCTTTTCATGTTAGTATTCAATTGAAATTTTATGTGTATATTTATAGAATACATTGCAAATCTCAATATTTCTTAAATGACTTAGCTTTTATATGGTGTGAAACTCTAATTCCTCCTTATCTAAGGTTTATCTTTGCTATAATAGGCGTAAAAAAAAAGAAGGAAAAACTGAAAATAAAGTTTAATGTATGCATGTAAGGAAGTATTTAGGGGGTGTTTGAAGCACCGTTTCAGAATCAAAATCCTCGGAATCAAAACCATGTGGGTTTGTTCTAAGGGGTTTGAAACTCTAAGAATCAGAAAACGGTGTTTGGTATGTAGCGTTTGATGTTTGGGAATTAGCGAAACTGTGTTGGAATTAACGAAACAAAACCATGGAGTTGTATTTCAAACCCATTGGGTTTTGAACACAGTGACCCAAGATTATGAACTTTCGAGGGAGAAAGTGTGAGTGAACTATCCCGATTTATTACAAGATTATGAACTTTCGAGGACGAATGTTTTTAAGGAGGGAAGATTGTAACACCCCGAAATTTTCAGGTACATTTTAGGTTGTGATTTGGGTTAATGTAATGGAAATTAAATTTATTGAGCCTTGGGGCTTTGTATTTTATTGAAAGGCTTTGTAAATTAAGAATTTTGTGTAATTGAAGATATTTTGAGGACATTTAATTTGGCTTAAGGGCATGCTTGTGGTTAAAAGGAAGATGGAAGGGTATCTTCGTAATTTTGAAAGAAAGTCAAGGTAGGGTTTTTATCTTTGAATCACGCATATCGAGGTCTCTTCTTCTCCATCCCTCCCTACCTTCACGATGGAGCAGTCGCCGCACGCCAACCATCCGTCCGCCATTGTCGTACGTTGAAGCTAGCTAGAGGTCATCGCCGGAACTTCCACCTAGTCTCGTCGTGCACCAGACGAACCGCCAACCACACCTTCTTTGTGGATCACGTCGTCGGCAAACCAACTCCAATCCCTGAAGCCTTCCTCCGAGAGCCCCACGCCGTCGACACCCACTGAACCCCGCTGGACGGAAGCCGTCGAATCAACTGCCGCTCGAGTTGATTATCGTTGCTCGGATCCTCGTCGTGTCGTCTGACGTCACGCACGCAGCCTCGCCGGAGGACGTCGATCTCGCCAAATCAAGTGTCAAACGGCTGGTTCCCGTTGTGAGATGGTCGGTTTTGAACAGATCAACGGTGGAGTGTCCCGAACACGAACAAAACACGCCAGCGCCGCCATCTGAAGCTTGGGCCGAGCACCGCCACTTTGGGTCGGTCGGTTCACCCCTTTTCTGGTTAGTTTTGCTTGAAATAAGATTGGTTTTGTATAGATCGGCCGACGAGCTTCTCAGATCTGATCTCCACTCGCGCCGCCGATCGCCACCACCGCGCTGCGTTGCCGCGCGGCAGGTCCGCAGCGCCGCCATGCCACGCACCGCTGTTCATCGAAACTCACCCGTTTGCATCCGTTTCGCCTCCCGAGTCTGTTCCAGCCTCCATTTGTGGTAACTCGACCTGACTATTATTGAATTCGAATAAGTTTATTTATATGTGTTCTAATTAGGAAATTGGATTGAATTTAGAGAACTCAAGTATCAAGCACGATTGAGAGGAGCTTTGAATTATGAGCGAAACTTTAGGAGTTTCAAGTTAAGGCTAAGGTAAGGGAACCCACACCAACCCTAAAATTTAGAAGTTAAGGACTTGTTTGAAAAATGTCATGTTCAGCTTGAAAAGTCTGTTTTAAATGTCATGTTCCGTTTGAAAAGTCCTTTATAAATGTCATGATTTGAATGAAAGGTTCGTTTTAAATGCCATGATCTGGTTGACTTGATATTTATCTCAGAGGCCATGAATTTCATGTTGTAGTTGATTTAAGATTGAACATTTTGACTTTTTATATAACTATGCCATGAAAATTTTGCATGAATGTTGTTACTATTTCAGTTGGGACTTCCTGATAATATTCATTATATAAGTTATGTATGTGTTAGAGTCGACTCGAATTTGAGGCCATGATACGGGAGAACTTAATTGTCCACTAAAGGCCAAAGAGAAACTTTATAAAAATGAAAATGTTTACGAAGGCCGTGACAGTTAAACTTCCAATATATATATATATGTATACATATTTGATGCTATGTAAGTTACGAAATACTTAGAGTCGACCTAAACTAAGAGGCCATGGATCAGGAAGTCTTAATTTTTCCACTGATAGCCGAAGAGAAAAAGTCATGAAATATGTTTTATTTATGTATGGGTCCCACATAAAGCCATGGTTTGTTTTGACAATTTGTTTTTCAACCCCGGTAGTAAGGGACACTTACGAGTATTAATTCATAATGCTCACCCTTTCTTTTAAAAAAATGTTTTCTGTAAAGCAAGAACTTACAGTGAATGACGGAATGCGTTACGAAGGCCATGGGAATAGAAGTCATGTCTTGACATCTTTTGAACTTCGTTTCATGTTTTAAATTTGTTTTTATTTATAATCCTTCATCATATGTTGAACTTTATTTGAGAAGAGGCGAGAATTGAGTTTTTTTCTTTTTTTCATTTGAGTGAACTTGGTTTTTAAACGATTGTTTTCTTGGGATCCCAATAAAGAAGGTATTTCGGTTTCGTTTTTACTTTTTGGTTGTTTTGTTTTTGGCCTCAAATGAATGCATGGTCGATGTGACCTTAGGAAAAGAGTCTTAGAAAGTAGGGTTAAGCTACAACAACGTTTTTGGGTGTAGATTCCAAAACCATCCAAACCCAAGTCGATGCTTCAAACGCCCCCTAGGGTGTAGAGTTGTTTGGTTTGGAATTATTTAGTACGAAGTTATTTAATCTGTGAAATTATTTAATCTATGTCTGAAATGCAGAGTTATTTAGTTAAAGTTATGAAACCCATATTGGGAATAGTGTTGGTTAACTTGGAGTTGTGAGTCTAAGTTTATACTTTTTTTTTTCTTTTTTTCTTGTTTTATTTATTTAGAGCTTTATTGTACCATACAATTAGAGCTAGATTCCAATGATTTTTTTTTCAAAAAAACTTAATTAATATAGCTTTATTTCAGTCCATTCTAAAATTGAGATTTTAAGTTATATTAGTTTAATGAATATTTTACAATTGGTTAAAGTATTAATTTTAATTACGATAAACAAAATAATTTTGCCTATTTTTTTCAAAGTTTTTAATAACAAGTTTTTTCACAATTTTTATATTTTAATCTAAGATCTATTTTTCAAGAATCAAAGTTAATTATAATATTTTTTTCATAATTTAATATTTTAATTTCTAACTAGAAAATGAAATGAATTATCTAAAGTTTGATTAATTTTAAAATAAAATATATTATTTTATGTTTAAAAATAACTAAGTTAAATATAAAATATTAAATATACGTGTTATTTTAATATCATTAAGGTCAAAATGAATATCATACATATACTTGGTTCAAAATACTACATATTTATGTTATTTATTGTAATAATTTTATTTAGTTTGAAAGAAGGGTTTTTTTTTTACTTAAATATGTTTAATTTAAAAATCAAATATTTTTATTTTAATATATTAACCTTTTCTTAAATTATAAAACAGGTTAATCTAAAATATCGTTTTCTTATAAATCATAAAAGTGTATATATATATATTAACTATTTGCAAAAAAAAAAACTTAAAAAATAAATTTGTTATTTTTATAAGTAATTTTAATTTAAACTTAAAAAATGTAAATAACATGGGGGAGAAAGTGAGATATGAAGATTTTTATCAATTAATTTTTTTTTACATAGTACTTTAATTTAGATTAGAATTTCAATTTAAATAACAATATCATATCTAAAATATTTTTATATAATTTATTTTTAAAAATAAAATAAATTTATAAGGTAAAAATAAAAAAAAATATTGTTAAAAAAATTTATTAAAATTATAAGATAAAAATACATATATATTTATTGTTTATAATTTAATTAGGAATTAACAATAATAATGAGAAAATTTATATAAAAAACTGTAAATTACGAAAATAAATAAAATTATGTAAGCAGAGGATGAGAGAAGAGTGAGTCAATTAGAAGTGAGATGAGGTAAAAAAAGAGAAAGGGAAATTATGTAGTTCACAAATAAGAGTTCAGGTTGGAGTTAATAAGTTTGTGGGGCGACAGAGATTTAAAAAGTCAATGGTCGTAGATTTGTAGTTATCTTGGTAGGTTGTCTTTTGACTTTGTTAACTAGGGTTTTGGTCCTCAGGGGCAAATGGTTGGTTTGGCTAAAAGTTATATGCTCAAGAATAAACACAATGGATTACTATTTAGGTTGGGAGGGGGCTTTGGTGGAGAGGAGTGAATTATTGAGAATGTCAACAAAATTTCACATTTGTTTGATAAGACAATATCTAAAAGTAGACACAATATCATATATTGTGAGTGGTTTTAGTGTTCCTAATAAGTGGTATCGTCAGTTATGCCCCACACTTAACCAGTGGTAGAATCCTTCTGGTATTGAATAAGGAAATTGATGAGTTTAAAAGAGGGCTTAATGGTCATTTGTTCGTATTCCCAACAATCCTGTCCATAAACAAATTTATTCGGATATTAAAACAACTCACATATCTCCATGGTGGTATGAAATTATCAACATTCAAGCATAAGTTCTCATGATTTTGTTTTTGTGTTTACCTAATGGGTCATATATTAATGGAGATATTGTCTCTCACTTATATACATATGATTTCTCCCTTATCTAGCCAAATGTGTTCACCTCCACTTTTAGTCTCTTTGTTTTGAATTACCTTTCTGTTAGGAGTACTCACAATGTTTCACATTGGCTAGAAAAGGAAAAGATCCATGGTATATAAGTGAGGACAATGATCTCCATTGGTATGAGGTCTTTTGGTGGGAACCAAAAACAAATTCACGAGGGTTTATGCCCAAAGTGGGCAATATCATACAAATGTGGAGATTTGTCGGGTCCGTTGTGTTTATCACTTTTGTCTTAGGATATTTGTTTAGCTTCAATCATCTTACCCTATAATATATTCGGTAAAAACCCAAAAAATGGTATTAATAAATGGATGAAGAAAATAACAACAAAATAAATAAACTAAGGAAGATTTGAAATTATTGAATTAAAGTATGGACAAAATAGCCAAAAATGAATTTCCATCTATCTTTCCAACTTTTAATATAGTAAAGATATAAACATATATATGTATAGGGATGTGAGATCTAATCAATTTCATAACAAAGCGACATTTTTATTCGGTCTTAGAGTATTTAGAGTATTTAGGAAACTTTGAAAAGATAAATGAGAATATTTTTACTCTTATAAGATATTTTTGTGTTTTTTAGAAAAGATAGTGAGAATATTTATGGAGCAAAGTAGTAAAATCCATGCTATAAATAGCAAAGCATGTAACAAGAACAAACATAGCAAAAGTCAAGAAGCAAAGAGAGAGAGAGAGAAACAAACAATGGTGGAACTCCCAAAATATGCAGCACTGAAATCAAAGTACAACCACAAATACTTGCGGTTTGTGCATGAAACTTGTTCAAAAGTAAATACATTTCTACAATACTCAGGAGAGGAGATTCTTACACCATTTACAAAGTTCGAGTTCGAGCAAGCTCAATGTGACCCATCTCTATACCACATAAAATGTTGTTACAACCAAAAATATTGGTGTAGTTGGCCTTCGGACCATCATTTTCTCGTTGCAGGAGCCGACCAAAAGAAGAAGACAAATCCAAATGGACATGCACATTATTCAAACCACTTTACGACACTTGTCATAAATCATTCCGATTCTGTCATGTCCATCTTGGTTTGAATGCTGTTTTATGGAGAGTTGGTCCCCCTTTTGGAGAAACCTTACGTTGCCAATGGTCAGAACCTGATGCAGATCTTTGTGATCTCAGTATAGTTATCAATTTGGAACACATCATTAAATTACCAAAAATAGTTGCTTTTAGAGGCGATAATGGTTCCTATCTCACTCCTCGTATCATCGATAATCAGCCATATTTGCAATTTTCATCCAGCTGTCTCGAAGATCCATCCATTCAAATGGAGACCTTCATCACAACAGATGGAAAAATTCGTGTAAAATCGAATTGCACGAAAAATTCTCGAGAGACGTGGTACTTCTAATTGGATTTTTGCTGATTGTCTTGTGACACTTCTCAAAACCTCGACACTGTCTATTCCCCAACAAAACTTGCTCCCACCATTGTTGCATTATGCAACTTGGGTAATAGCTACTTTGTCAAAAGATTCACTACCGGTAGCAAAATAAGTCTTCTCAATGCTCAAATCAAAGAAATCGATGTTCATTCACGCTTAGAAATGACCGAGCTTGTTCGCTCAAGAAAAATCCACAACGTACAATTTCATTCTGTTTATGCCAGAATCTCTGATGGAGTATCCATCGCATTAGCAAATGGAGAAGCTACCAATACCACAAGAAAACCCATCACCGCAAAAGTGATTCTCTCATTCACAAGCTCTAGAACTAGCTCGTGGAGTTCCTCAATCTCAATGAAATTGGATCATGTCAAGACAACCCTTGATTCAGCAATTCCCATAATTATGGAAGGAAAGAAAATTGATACGTCGTCAATTAGGTTCAATGGAGAATACAAATGGGGAGAAACTATAACAACATCAAAGCCGGAGGAAAAAACATACGAGGTAACTATACCGCCAATGACTATTATTACGGTTACCTTAATTGCAACGACCGGCGTATGTGAAGTTCCATTCTCGTACAAACAGTATGATACTCTCTTATCTGGGACTGCAGTTGAATATTATTTAGAAGATGGTGTCTACCGTGGCACCAACTACTACAAATTTAAATATGAAACTAAAACTAAACCATTTTGTGGATGCCCTACTGATTAAATAAATAAATAATGATAAATAATAATAATAATAATAATAATAATAATAATAATAATAATGTAATAGTTGTTGCACATGTACTAAGTGCGGTCTTGATCTAGTAAAAGTGACATCCTTAGATTTATGTGTGTTTTGGGTTTGTAATATGTAAGAGAATAAAATTATTGTAGTGTTGTCTACAATATTATAAAGTTATGTGTGTCGCTTATTTTATACTTTGTTTTAAATGTTACTCTCTCTTCTCCCTAACCAAAAAAAGGTTACTCTTCCCTTTTTTTCATAAATTTATGTATGCTTCAAATTATAATTTTATTGGCAAATAAGTAGTTTTAAGAAAAAAATATTGAACTAATGTTAATATCTAGCATTTTCTTTCAAGTGTAAAAGATAAATATTATGGATAATGAAGTTTTTTTTTTATTTTTTATTTATTTATTTAAATTATTCTCCACCCCTGTTGAGTTTGAAAGATTTTTTTTTAATGATACTGCAATATTTAAAATTTTGAAAGTAAAAAAAAAGTGATGATAGAAAAACTAAAGAAAACATAAAAAATATATATAAATATTTGAAAATGAATTGAGAAATCGCATTTCTAGGTGAAAAATAAAAGTGTATAATCACTTTTTTTTTAGCTTCTCATTTTAAAATTTAAAAGAAATTAAAAAGAGAATTTCGTTTAAAATTGCAAAATATACCATTGGAATAAAATATCGTATCGTATACTTTGAAACTTAATAAAGATAGAGAATGATTTTTTTTTTGTTTTTTTTATAAAAGAAAAAAATTGATGCATTATTTCCTTCCACCAAACTACGGAAATGAAACCCAAAGCTAATTAACACAATTAATTTCTAATTTAGGTATGTATATGAAAAATATATATGTACATTTATATAGTGTAATGTCACCTTACCCTAATTTAGTGAATACGACCTTTATTACTTTTCATAAGGTTAAACGTGGAATATCCATACTCCAATTTTTGTAATAATACTAATGCATCAATATTTTATTTAATACTTTATTTGTCCTTTATTGGTTTTGATTTTGTCGCTCTTAATAAATTAGATTCCATTATAAGTAGGGGTGTACACAAAGTTGGGTTGGGTTGAAAGGTTTTTGGAACCAACCCGAATTTTCAGTTGGTCGGGTTGACAACCCAAATTACCCGATTATGGGTTTGCAATTTCCAACCCAACCCAACCCTATATTTTCAAGTTGGGTTGGGTTGGGTCGGCGGATTGATTTTTTTTTTTAAATTTTTTTAATTATTTAAAATAATTTTGAATTTATAACTAAAATCACATAAAATTCAATTATCAAACTTCAAAGTTCATAACATTTTAATATTTGTTAGAATCTTAGAAGAAAAACATTAAAATTGACTAATAATTCATTTATAAGTATATATAAAAATAAAAATTAAAAAAAAACATAAATTTTGGGTTGGGTTAGGTTGGGTCGGGTCAACCCGAGCCTAAGAGGGCCAACCCGAGAACCAACCCGAAAATTTGGTTCTCTAAAATTCTAACCCAACCCAAACCGAAAAAAATTTAACCCAACCCAACCCTTGTGGTTTGGGTTGGGTAGTCCTGGTTACTCGGGTTACCGAGTTATTTGTACACCCCTAATTATAAGTATTAATAGAAGAACATGAAAATCTTGTTGGATTTTATAAAAAAAAAAAATTGTGATAGAAAGTTGTGATTTGAAACATTAAAAAATGAATTGATGTTTCATTTTATTTATGTTATTTAACTTAAAATTCAAAATTTTCCAAATAGTTTGAAACAAAACGCATTGATGTTTCTTTTACAAATTTAATTTAGAAGTTAAATTTTTGAGTTATGTTTGAATTTTTACAAGTAACTACACAATAGAGTTATTTTTTATGTATGTTTCATATATTGTTCATATTAATTTTATTTTTGGAGAGTCACCAAGTTGCTAGTCTATAAATATCAACTTGTTTCTTCATTTGGAATATCTTATTTTATCTCCAAGTATCTCATTCCAAATGAAGAGTTTTTTTCTTCTCTCTTTCTTCTATTTAATCTTGAGTCAAGTTGATAGTAAGTATCCAAAAGTTCTAATAGATCATAGTAGTTCAAGGTTGTTGTTCTACCAGAGTTAGTCATTGTATTCTTCTGAGACGATCGTTGCAGTAGTCTGCTTGTAACCCGTGCAGAGCGAATAATTGTCTTTAAGACAATGCTTTGTAAGCATTCCTCGACTATTTATTTGTCTTTATATCTTCAATTTTGAATTGTTGTTACATACAATAGTTACATGATTATTTACATTGTAATTGTTTGTAGCTAGCTAAGTTATAATCAATTTATTAGTGTTACGCCGTTTATATACCTACATATATTATTATCAATAAATAATAACAAAGTTTTCAATTTTCCCAATAAATAAATAAAACAAAATAAACAGGATTTTCATTCATTTAATAAATTTAAATTCTTTTGTGAGGTAAAAGAAGATTAAATACTACTTTGATGTGGTATTTTAGAACTCATTTTATTTTAGTTCATGTATCTTCAAATATTCAAATTTGGTTCTTATATTTTTTTTAAAAATCTAAATTTAACCCAACAAACTTGAAAAATGTCAAAACAAGTTTTAATTTAGAAATATGGCTAAAACAATTTTTAACTCAAATCTACAGTAATGAGACGAAAATACCTGTTAGAATTTATAAGTCTATATTAAAAGAGTAGGTAATAAAAAAGTAATGCATCAAAGAGTGAATCTAGAGATTGAAATTTTGAAACAAAATCTAAGGATGAGGAAGGTGAAGGTTACAGAAACAAATGTAACAACTATAAATAAAATTTAAGGATTGAAAATTTCTAATATTATTTAGAATTAATTTCTAGACTCATGATATAGTAAGTTCAAATACTAATTTCAAAAACAAAAATGTGAATATATAGGCTCCACATTAGTGAATTAATAAACAGAGTAATGAGCACATTGATAAAGATGATGACTTGGATAAGTACAACAACAAGGATTTTCCATTTAACTTGAAGTTGGTAACACTAACCATTGAGCTATATGAGTATAAAGATACGAAGTAGTAGTGTGCGTGATTACATTTAGTAAATCCAACTATGAATTTAATAAAAATAAAATCTGAGATAATTAAGTCACAACAAGAGTATATATTCATAATTTCATCTACAAGTTTCTAGTTTTAACCACAATCAAGAACCTTAGACCTTAAACATTTATAATCCGAAAACAAAATGATTGAAATGAACTACCATATTGATCAAAATGATGAAATACAAAAGAATATTGACATCGACAGAAACATACCTCGCCACTAATTTTTTCAATAAACTAAAGCAATGTATAAATACATTTAAATACCCATTAAGCATATAAAAATAGAATGATGACTCACCATTTTTCGATTTAAAAATCCTGATACATCTTATCAATCACATTTACTTGGCATTATTTATAAAGATGTTCCACACTTGAAAACCTCTTGTACCCCATTGACGAATATAATTATTTTATTTCCATTCACTATGGATGCTACTAAATTCATGAAGATAAATAGAAATCTATCATCTGCATCAACCTACTAGGAAATGTATGTCCCCATGTAAAACGTCGTAAATATAAATTATACATGTAATTAGGTTTACAGTCTTCTCTTTCCCTCCACACGTTGTCCAATATTAGATCAATTTCTCTCATTTCATAGTTTCCAACACATCATAAGAAAACTTTTCAATCATCAATGTCAAGTCTTAAACAAAATTTAGAAGGTCATCAAAATTATGAATCCTAGATAGACAATTCATACAACTATCAACTCCTTTTATAATACAATAGGGGTTGGGGGTTCAAACTACAGACCTCGTGGTCGTTATATATTCTTTATGCCAGTTGAGCTAGGTTCTTTTTGACAATTATGATTGCCATTTAAAAATATAAAGGTTAGATTTTGAAAATTCATAACATATCTTAAAATATATCCTAAAGAAAAATATTAATTTTTTGTTAGACTGGTTTGAATATAAATACATGGATATACCAGAGGTATAAATGAAAACAAAACTCTTCACATTAGCTAAAATTTTAAATATAAAATATTTTTATTTAGTAATTTTTTTATTATAGATATTTATTTGTAGACATTATTTACCAACTTTTTTTTTTTTATATAGAACATTATTAACATGAGGGGAGTTAGCTTTAATCTCAACCACTTGGATTTGGACACTAGCCCCACCATTTAGAAATTTAACTAGATGTCCATATTTAAATGGTAGTTTGAAAAATGCGAAACATCTCATAAATTTTAAGTATGACCAAGCTAGATTTTAGATCAATTTAATTGCCTACATTTTTTCTATCTTTACCTTTCCACTATTGCTGGCCCTTTTTACATTCTTCCTAGAACAAAATCAAACTTAAATCTCCGTTCATCAACAAAATCTTTTCACAAATCTATGTACATTTTAAATCATTTTGATATCCTATATCATTTTCTAAATTAAAATCATTATTAATAATTTTTAAAATATTTTATAGAATTTGAAATTCCATATATGAAATCTTATATTATAAACCAACACCATTTCAAATTTTAAATTGTCCCTTAAATTCTAACCTTAATCATAATTTAAAAATTCATAATATAATTCTCAAATTCTATATTTCTTCAATCTTTTAATTTTCATAATATAATTATCATATTATTGACTTGTACTATCATTTTAAATTTTAAATATTACATGATCATCATATTATAAATGCCACACTAATAATTGATAATATAATATATCACTTATATAATTATCATATTACCGATATAACGACCTATCAAACTTTTTTCTTTTCTATACTAAACCCAAAACCTTGTTTGGTACAAGGGGTTTCAAACCCATGGAGTTTTGAAACACAACCCCATGGGTTACTACAATGCAATTCTATGGGTTTTGTACCATGTTTTCCACTTCCATTTGTCGTTTTTCATTTTCGACGATCACTTCGACAACAACTCCGATGACAACTCCGACAACAACTCCGATGACTACTCCAGAGACCCAACCAACTCCGATGACAACTTCGACGACCACTAACAATGAAAACTCGGACGATTACACCGACAACCCGACCAACTCCGATGACAATTTCGACGACCACTGGCAACTCGACTAACTCTAATGACAACTCCAACGACCACTTGATCACTACCGATAACAAAAACTTCGACGACCGCACCGGCGACCCGACCACTACGACAATTGCCTCCATCGATAAATACTATGAAAACTCTATAGATTAATTTAACGATCACCCCTAAACTCGACCACCCCAACAACTTGATACTTTGATACCCCAACCACCACAACCCGGACTGGTTCGAACCACCAGCAACAAGCATCTGACAACTACTTCGACTACTAAACAACCTATAACCATAGTTGAAGACCACTCCAACGACGACAACCATAGTTGACAACCACCCCAAAAATTTGACCACCTAGAAACCACTGTCGATGACCACTTAGTGACCACTTCAATGACCCAACCACCATAGCAACCCGATCACCTCAATGATTATTTCGATGATCACCCCAACCTGACAACCCAACCACCCAAAACCATTGTTGATAACCACTTGGTGACCACCCAACAACCCAACCATCATATTTACCACTCTGGCAACGACTCAAGCGACTCGACCATTTCACAACTACTTCCATAACCACCAAACGACCACTTTGACGACATGACTACCCTGATAACCACTCCAACGACCCACGACAACCTAACCACTATGCAATCACTATCGACGACTACCGACAACCAACCACCCAACCATCTAGTCAATTTTTAAAAGGTTAAAAATTAAACTAAAAAATGGTTACTAACAAAGTTTTTTAATCGATTATATGTTTGAAATAGGTTTCAAAATACTATACAAAATATAGTTCTAATATTTCAATTTCTAAAAATTGTATTCTATTGGATCATGTTTAGTCCAATTCATGAGTATTTTGTGAAATAGGTCTAATAAATACTTTGTGAAATAGAGCTTTCTCTAATATTTTAGATAGACTGAATCTCTAAGATATAGTTTCAAAAATAGCTAGGTTATTGAATATTATATAAAATATAGTTTTAGATTCTTTAATTTATTAAATAGACTTCAAATTTTTAATTTCTAAAATAGTTTTCTGAGTATTTTGTGAAATAGAATATTAATGGTACAAACTACACATCTATATTTAACTATTATTCAAACAATTGATCCATATAATTTGTTAAAATATTGATATGCATTTCAACAAACAATTATCAAGTAAAAGTCCAACCCAACCTCGCATCACAAACACAGTTTCAAAGAAACCAAACTAATACAACCCAAAGACTCAGTAACGCCCCCCTACTTTTAAACATAAGTTCCTAGGGACATTACTACTCATGCATGCATTCGAGGCCTTAAATAACTTTAAGTAAGTAAAAGTGATAATTCAAATCGATTTAATTTGGGATCCCATAAATACAAAACATTTACAAAACATAACTAAGTTCGGCCTTTGGTTTCAAACTTCTATAATACATAAGTGGAAAGCAACAGTTTGTTAATAATATTATCTAAAACATATGCGCGGAAAACTATGACTTGGTTCTCATGGCTTCTGTAGCGCATCCCCGTCACTCGCCTGATATGCCCTCGCCTTTACCTGAAAACATTTTTAAAATAGAGAAAACAGAACAAAGGTAAAGGGGTGAGTATTATATAATACCCAGTAAGTAGAAGGGGTCGGAAAATGCAATCACATGCAACATGACTTCCTTTTAAACATGACTTTTATACATGACTTTTATACATGACTGTTATTCGTGACTTTTGAAATCATAAAACTTTCTGTTGTGGGACCTAAAACTCCTTTCATAAAATTATGACTTTCTCCTTTGGCTATAAGTGGTCAATTGAGTCTACCTGAGTCTTTTCATATTGAGTCCCTCACAGACCCCTATAGGTTTGAGTCCCTCACAGACCCCTATAAGATTTGAGTCCCTCACAGACCCCTATAAGTTTTGAGTCCCTCACAGACTCCTATAAGTTTGACCCATAGGGTCTCTGATGCATGTTTTACCATGCATAAATTCTCAGGAGACCAATTGCCATAGCCCACATAACATGTTCATATTCACACAATATGCATGAGGTCCCATATGTCACTACACATATATAGCAGACAAATATAATGATGCACAATCACATAATCATGGCATAGCTTTCATAAATTTAAAACTCGAGTCAATCAATCATAAAGCATAAATACATTTACATTTTCCAAAGATTTATTCATCACAATAGCATAATCGAACATCTCACTATATGCAAATATCCATAATCAGTAAAGGAAACTCATTTTCAAATACTTTAAAAAAGACATTTCTATTCTGGTCCCCTCGGACCCTTAAATCACTTGAAACCCTCTCGAATTCCAAGATTAGTTTCTTTTCTGAATCCTTTGGAAATTATTTACTTAGGTCATTTCAAACCCTTTGAAATATTTCTTTTCTAAGTTCAAGTCTTAAGCATAAATCTCGGGGCACCATTCTTTGAAATAAATCCATGATAATACTCTTTTTGGAGAAACCTTTGAATTTCATCTTTTGCAATAAATATTTCATAAATGCGCTCTCCCATTTTCAAAATCATTTATAGAAAATCCCTTACCTCACCTTAGCTTAAAACTCCTCAAGCTCCGCTCCTAACTCAGTGTTCATCACAATCGTGTTTAATACGCCAGATCCCTAATTCCATTTCATCAACTCCTTAATTAATTAACATAAGCATAACTTAGAGTCTACATAGCAATTAGTTGGAGCATCAAGTAATAATCAAGAGGAATTACCCAACCGAGGTCAAAACGAACTCGGGGATCAAAACAGGGGGCGTAAACACCCGAGAGAGCGGCGACGCGGCGGCGGCACGGCGCGCGGCGCGTGGCCGACCGACAACGACCAACGGCGGCGCGTGGTGGCAGCTCGACAACGCGTCTCGAAGCGTTGAACACATCGTCGAGAAGCTCGTAGCCCGATCTATCCAAAACCGCTTCCAATCTAGGAAAACCGGCGAAAAACACCCCAAAACTCGAACCAAACTCGTGCACCGCCACGCCGCGGTGGCGCGCGTGGAGGAGGCGAGCGGCGCGCGTCTCGGAGCGTAGGAGTCAGATCCAAGAAGCTCGTGAGCCGATCTATTCGGAACCAGTCTTAGAACTCTGAAAACCGATCGGTTTGCCCAATAAAAACTCGAACCAGAAACGGAACCGGTGGTTTGGTGAAGTTCGACTCCGGTGACTACCCGAAGTTGCAGCGCTCGGATCCACGGCTACTCGACCCATGACTCTCCGGCGAAGCTTCATGGAATGATCTTCGACGGGACGGCGATCAAACGCGAAGGCTCGCGAATCGTTGGTGTTCGACGGCGTGCACATCAGTCGACGAGCTTGCGGTGGGCGTAACGGCGACTTTCTCCATCGAGCTCACGCGATCGTGGCTTGGCGGCGGGACGGCGAAGACGCATGATGGATGTGATCGACGGTTGAGGGACGGCAATGCAAAACAGCACCGACCGACGGCGGAGATACGCAAACGGCTAGGAGATTTCGCGTGAGGTAGGAGAACATGGAGAAGAAGGCCTTGATAAACGTGAGTCCAAGTGTAAAACCCTAATTCTCTTTTTAACTAAATTTACGAAAATGCCCTTCATTTAACTTCTAACTACAAAATTACCCTTAGGCTCATTTAATTGTTTTAAAAGGACCTTTAATTACGCAAGTTTTCTCTCTGCTCAAAATCGTTCTTTAGATTCAAAGTCCACAAGGCCCAATTAAATTTTATTTCCAATAATTTACCCAAAACACGAATTAAAAGGTACTTGAGTTTTGGGTCGTTACACTCCCAAACACTGGAATCAGAAACTACGGGGTTTCTGATTCCAAAACAGCGCGCCAAATAACCCCAAAAGTAATGTCATGTAAATTAGCTTTTATAAAAGATAAATAGTTGATTGAAAGTGTTAGTTACTTGTTTTCCAACATCATCTCCAACATTTTTATCATCCTTTTTTCTCTCTCTCTTCTTATTGGTTTTCGACTTTTTTTTTGTAATTTTTATGTGTGTTTCATTAAAGTTTCTTTATTGTTGCATAGTTTCCTCAAATAATAATAAACAAAAGGTTTAAACCGAACAACAGTAAAATGGTTATAAACTACTTAAAAAATAGAGATATAAAGGTCATTGTTTCATGGTGATGTATATTGGATAATATTGTACTTTGTTGTGTATAAAACTGAGTAACACTAGTAAATTGATTACGACTTAACTAGCTACAAACTATTACAATAGTAAGTAATTGTGCAAATATTTAATATAACAACATATCAAAACTCAAGAACAAAGATGGTAAATAGTCGAGGCACGCTTACTAAGCGCTTTTCTGAAGACAATTATTCGCTCTGCACGGGTTGCAAGCAGACTACAACGATCGTCTAAGTAGGGTACAACGATTGGCTCCGATCGAACAACGTTACAATCTCGAACTACTCGAATCTAGCAGAACTCTTGGACACTTGCTCTCAACTTGGACTCAAGATTAAAAGAAGAAAAAAAAGAGAGAAAACTCTTCAATTGGAATGAGATACTCCAAAAATGGAATGGGATGCTCCAAATGAAGAAACAAGTTGTTATTTATATGCTAGCAACTTAGAAACTTAGTAACACTCTAAAATTAAATAAATATGAAGAATATAAAACATATATCAAATGTAACTCAATTGTGAAGTTACTTGTTACAATTCAAATAAAACTCACAAACTTAACTTCTTAAGTTAAATTTGTATAAGAAACATCAACACATTTAGATGTTTCAAACCATTTTGAAACTTTTGAATTTAAAGTTAAATAACATCAACATCAATTGGATTTTGATGTCTCAAAACAACACTTTCTTTCACATTTTTTCCCCATAAAATCCAACAATCCCCCACATGAAAGAAAGTTTGAAAATCAAAACAAAATCATTGACAACAAACAAAAAAGTTATGCATTAGGATAGGTGTCTTCTGGACTTGAACCTTCCTTAGTGAATATCTATCGAACTTACCGCAGAAATAGTGAGACCAACTCTGGAACTATCCTTCTCATTAGTAAATTGAGACAACAGACATCACACATAACTCATCTTGTATCTTTGAGTTCTGTACGTTTGTGTCCATTTTGGTCCTAGACAAAATCTCGAATTCATGAGAGCTTTAAAAAGCATAAGTGATAGCACACAAAATGTGCTACCCTTAGGCCTAATTATTGCTGGTTTTATGATGATTTTAGGGCTTTTACGTGGTTACTTTATTCAATTTCAAAGCTAAGAGCTTAAACGGAGCTATTGGAGACAATTTGGATCACTCGATCAAAACAAGGCTATTTGGAGCTAAATATAACATCAAATGGAAGAGAGAAGACCAAACCAAGTCAAGACTCGAGGTGATGGCGCTGCAACGCCATATAGAGCGTTGCAACGCCGAACGTGCAGCCAAACAAATTTTGGAGATCATCGCCGATAGCGCTAGTAACGCCGCTTGCAGCGCGTCGCAACGCTACATCGAGTAGGGCGCACGCATGAGAAGTCGCGACGAGAGGTGCTGCAACGCCGCCTTGCAAGCGCCGCAACGCCAGATCGATAAGGCGCGCTGTAGCAGGTAGCGCGTTGCAACGCGCCCCCTAGCGCTGCAACGCCGCCGATAGTTTCCATATTTACCACGCGTTTAGGTGCACAGCCGCTGCAACGCTGTCCCCTAGCGTTACAACGCCGCCCCATTGATGCCTATAAATACAACCTTATGATTCTTGCAATGGGAGCACAATTTGGTAGAGTTTTGCCTAAATTCAAAATACACCTTGTAAGAAGAGAGAAAAGAGTGATTTTGGGAGCCAAAGCATTCGTGGAGGTTCGAGATCGAAGACGGAGCTCGGAGACGAAGGACCGACATCGACACCTAAGTTTATTTCTCTTTCTTTCAATTTGTAATAGCGTTCTAAGACGTTTTCTACTTGTTTAGTTTGTTTTTCTTGTGATTTAGAGTAGCTAAACATAGTAGTTAGGATTTGAATTACTTGTTATGGCTTTCTTGTGATGTATTGAAGCATGTTATGTCGTTATTTTTGGCAATTGTTCTTTACTTTTTAATTTGTTGATTTAAGCGGACTCGAGAGATAAAGCTTGAATTAGAGCAAAATTGTCAAAACCCTTGGAAGTCCGCACGAGAGTGACCTAGAAATCTTAGGGAAACACATAAAGAAGTTGCTTAATGCCATGCATGTTGTAGGTTCATATGGAGACTATGAGTTTATTGCATGTGTGAGGCTCACTAAGAATCGAGAGATTTTCTTGAGTATTTCACTTCTTGTTTATAATTTCATCTCATTGGTTCAATGCATGTGCCAGTTAGGTCTTTAACTTGTAAAATCACTTCTCCCAAATCTATCAATTTGTGTCTCCACATGTTTATTCGTTTGTTTGTATTTACTTCAACCAACTATCCATGTTATGTTTCTTTAGCTAAAATCGAGAATTAGTACCTTAATAATTAATTAATCTAGAAACCCATTCCTGAGGACGATACTTGGACTCATAAATCACTATACTAAAACTTGACCCGTACACTTGCGGTATTGCAACATAATTTTACGCAACAATAAGTCATTTTAAAAGTCCTCATAGAAGCGACCCCACTTCTACTCTCACATAGGTGATATTGATTAAAAGTATTCTTGATGGAGATTGGATCCCCTTGAGCAGCGGAAACGTGATTTGAAATCGATTTTGCAAGTTTATTTTGGTTGAACACAAATACCAATACATTGGTGAAAAACAGAGATAATCATACATTTCTAATCTAATTAGGCATGGATATTAAACATGCAAACATGTTGTAAATTTAACTAAAAAGAAAGTAACAATTACCTTTGTAGATATTAACTTCCAGCACCAACTCCTTGCTCCAATTAGGTTCTACAGAATCAAGAACACAGTAGAAAATCCTCTGCTCTTTCTTCACCATAGGGACAACACCAAAAGTGAGAACCTTCTATAACTCGAGTTCGACTTAGATCTTCTTTGGTGGGAAGGATCCAACAATTGGAATGTAGAAGAAGGGAATTGAGAGAGAATTTTCCAAAAAGCAATCCTCAGTTACACTTATCGATCAATTCCAAAAAATTCTAGTTTGAGAGGTTTTACGAAGAGAAACTCTTCTCCCACTCCCTATCGATAAGGAGTAAGTGAGGAAGAGGGGAAAGTGTCCTCCTGACACGTTCCCATTAATAAATTAATTAAATCAAATTTAATTAATCATTTAATTAAATATCATATATTTAATTAATCTTTAAATATCATATATTTAATTAAGATCAAATCATATTTAATCTAATTCTCTTCTAACCTATAGTTTTAATGCACATCTAATGTATATTAAATTTTAACCTATAGTTTTCAATATAAATCAATTCACATTTAAATTAAACATTTGAACTCTTACAAATATTTAAGTCTCTTACATAATTTAATATGAATCATATTCACATTAAATTTATAATATATAGTTCCAAAACTATATATTATATCGTATCTATATACATTAAATTTATTCCCTAATGAATTTTAACATTTCAAATTCAAACGATCTAAGAACCCTTTACAAGCTAGAAGGTGCACCTAATGGACCTACAGATCAGAAGCTCCAACGATACGAGATTACTCGTTAATCTCATTAACCTCCTAATCAACATTCGTTAACTGTGGAAACACTCCACTAAAGTCCCGCAGTTGCACTCTTCTCACTGCAGATATATTTCTGTGTCCACGGATATTGACCAATAACAACACGTCAATCCTTCACGAATGTTCGTAACACCAGCTAGGTTAAATTACCATTTTACCCCTTGGTTACATCTTGTACCATCAGTACTAGTGCTACTCTAATGAACAATTTGTTTGTGGTTCTACCAACAAATAGAAGTCTCTCTCGGGCCAATGAGAGGGTCGGACCCTTTGTTGAAGTCCTGGAGACAACACTTAAGGGAACATTCCTCTACTTACCTTAGTAGGCGGGAAGGAGTGAATTCCATCTTGCTAGGCTAAGTCCCCAGCTGCTCACTTGGTCTTGTCCCCAAGAAGGTAGGTATATTGAGTCGGCGAATTTGGCCACTCTCACTCATACCAGTCACAAGACAATCCCTTGTGAACAGGAGTTCGTAACCTGCTCAGGATTGAGATCAAGTTGCCCAGGTCATCTTAGTGAAATAGAAACCTAACTGGTCAATAGAGTTACACTTAGTGGTTACTATTTCATGGTCCAGGGCTTTATGTAATCTGATTACATAGGATATCCCAACTCACATGTCATCTACACGAACACGTTAGGATCACGTTGTTTGTATCATATACAAAGTGGGTCACATCCATAGTGTTACCAGGGGAAGGTACCCAAACCTTATCCCTTTACTATAGACCCTTTAGGTTGTATCTCGAACCGAGATCCTTTATATGTTCACTACATTCAGCTTAAAGATACATTTTACAAATTTCGGATGTTTAGTTTATAGGATTTAGGTTAAAACAAGGGAAATGTCGTAAATAACGAATCAATAACTCTTTATTGAAATAATAACACTTTATTACAATAATTAGAACAAAATTACAAACTACGAGTTTTAGGGCACAACCCCAACAAACTCCCACTTGAACTAAAACTCTAGTGGGGTATATTACACTAGGGCATCCGTATACAAACACAATAAACTAGGGCATCCATGTACCCCGCTACATATCTCCCACTTGCCCTCGGATTAGACTATGTACATATCTCTCGTAGACCTAGACTTTTCGTATCACCCTCGAACACTTTAGCCGTGAGAGTCTTTTGTAAACAGATCAACAATGTTGTGCTCAAGCGATCTTCGTGGATCACACATCTCCTCGTTGTACTATTTCTTGTATCACCCGATACTTCCTCTCGATGTGCTTACCTCGCTTATGGCACGAGGTTCCTTCAAATTGGCTACCGCACCACCACTTGTCACTACGATAAGGTGATGGGAAATTCCATATTTGGAACAAGTTCCAAATCGCAAGAAGGAATTTCCTTAGCCAAACAACCTTTTTAGTTGCTTTTTACAAGCAAATGACATACTCACCTCCATCATCGGAGCCAATGATGCATCCCGCTGATGCTTCGCCATACTATAGCTCCCGCGTTAAGGGTGAAAAAACTCGATCCCGATGTGGATTTCCTAAAATCCTTATCGGTATGAAAATCAAAATCAATGTATCCAAAGAAGGATCAAATCCTTAGTCCCATACACAAGTGTATAGTCCCATACACAATTGTATAGTCCCTCGCTCTCCTAAGATACTGAGGATATTTTTGTGACGACCACAACCACGTGTACTAGTTATTTATTTTATTTAACGTTCTATCAACCTTTGTGGTTAGTCGGATTAGTGATTTTTCATCGTGCTCTGGTGAGAGTGAGCCCTTGATTTTATTTAGTTCATGGTAAAGTGCCCTCCTTTAGATAAATTTACACTTATATTTAAAATAAAGGAAAAGGAAATGACAATGGCACTTAGTAAATGATGCATAAATAAGGGTTAGATGTGATCTTTGGGATTTGACCTAAACCCTAGCATTTAGTCTCCTTAGTATTTAATCAAAAGAAAACCCTAGCCCTAGAATGATAATCATCTCTTTCTTCTTCATCCTTTCCATGCCCTAGCCGTAGCCAACACCTCTCGAACTCCCACCGCCGCCACAACAAGGGATTACCGCTACACGCTCGAGGCCTCGCCGCCGAGCTTCAAGCAAGCACACACCCAGCAGATCCACGCCTCGTGGCGTTGCCGCTCCGTCGCTGCTGCGCCGAACTACAACCTTCACGAGCCTCGCCGCCGCGCACCACGAAGTCGCGGCGCAAAGGCCGCCACCGCTTCCGGCGAGCACACGCCCACCGATCCTACTCGCGTTGTTCTCGCGCGCGGCAAGCCACGATCAAAGATTGCTGCGCCGCCACGCCACCGACGCATTCCTCGATCAAGCACTTGCGCCACCGCCGCCTCTCAAGCTCAAACTCCAGCCGCCGCCGCTGCTTTGTGGATCGCGCCCCGCCGCCGATCGCCGCGTGCTCGCCGCCGTCGCCGCCGCCGCCGCCCCACCTTCCGACCAAATGACCTTGGTTCGCTTGCTGTCGCAATCGTGAAGTATTCGAGGTCAAGGTTGTGGACTAGGTGAGCTACGCGAAACCCTCTTCGATTTTGGAATATAGGATTATTTAGATCCGATCCGCACGAAAAAACATTCGCATGAAATCATTGTAGGAACGAGTCTGAATTTCTGTATCAAGACTTCCAAGTTTTGGAACGAACAATTTAACGCTCGGTTTATTCTTCTGAGTCGAGGTAATTGGAGCAAGGTAAGAATCATAGCCGCTTTTGTACTTAGACTCTTTTAGTGGATGAGTTGTGTAGTGGGATGACGAAATAGAAGGATTCTTGGTGTATGTGTTATTTGGAAAGGACCGTTAACTTAAGAACTAGAAGGAAAGTGTGAGATCAAAGCTCGAGGTAAGGGATCTTGTGCCGAACCTTTTAAATGGGATTAAAGAAAACGGATTTTTATCATCCTATGTGAAAATGGTTATGATTTTATACTAAAATACTTCATTATTTCATGAGAGTATTTCTTGGTTTATACAAGAATAGCTATTATTTTATGTGAGAATACTTCATTATTTTATGTTAGTGTATTTCTTCATTTATGCGAAAATAGCTATTATTTTATGTGAAAATATTTCATCGTTTCATGTGAGATTTCCTCTGTTATTGAGGGTACGAAATTTATCATGCTTAAGAGTATTTTCCTTAAGTTGTTGTGAAAAGTCATGATTAGCATATCAATGATAATGTTTGTGGCATGTGCACTATAGTTATGTTGAATGATGGGACCTCATGCATGTTATGTATGCCATAAAATGATTTAATGAAAAATGTGGAAATTGGTCTCCTGAGTGCATTGTGTGCATGGTCAAACATGCATTAGAGACCCTATGGGTCAAATTACAGGGGTCTGTGAGGGACTCAATCTATACAGGGGTCTGTGAGGGACTCAAACCATACAGGGGTCTGTGAGGGACTCAAATAATTACAGGGGTCTGTGAGGGACTCAAAATGAAATGACTCAGGATGACCAATTGGCCACTTAAAGAAAAAGGAAGTCATGGATTATAGTCATGATGATATGAGAAAGTTTTAGGTCCCGTGATATGTACATTTCAATGTGTTTAAAAGTCATGATTGTATGTGTTTGCATATCCCAAACCCTCGTGAGCGAGGTCACTTACTGGTATTGTTTTGCAATACTCACCATTTCTTTTCAAAATGTTTTTCAGGTAAGGCCAAGGACGTGCAGGGCGAGTGACGGAGGCGCGTTGTCAGGACCATGGGAAATGTCATGTTTTCCGCATATTTTCTGTAATAACTGATTTTGTCGTTTTATGTTTTTTTTTAAGTTAAGTTTAACTTTCAGGATTTCAAATAGGCCATGTTTAAACCGCTCCTTTTACCTGTTTTGAATGTTTTTATGGGATCCCTAAAGACAATTTATTTTCAAAGGAGATTTAAAGACCGCTTTATATCTTTTGGCCTATAAATGCATGCATGTGTAGTAATGTCCCTAAGAGTTTAGTTATAGAAAAGTAGGGCGTTATAATTTTTAACTTCGGTCCAAAGTGGTCTAACCCTCGATTGGATTAGTACCTCATCGACAATTCTCACTTTGATAACAAATGTTTGCGCATCGTGCACATCATAACATACAAATGAAGCTACCTATCGCAGAGGCATAGGGGATACGCCTCATAAACTCAACTTCTTGAGGTGTCTTAAGGCACTGCTCCTTAGATAGATGAACTCCATGCCCAAGGGGTAATAAACCCTCTTGGAATTCTACATCGAATATCAAAGCCAACATTTTGTCGATATAATATGCTTGAGACAGAGCTAGAGTTCTGCTCTTGCGATTCCCAAAATCAATCCTAAGAACATATTGTACCTCTCCCAAATCTTTCATTTGGAATTGGGTTGCAACCAATTCTTTAGTTTCAACCCCTCTCTTCTTTTAGGCTCATTTTTTTATACCTTTTGCAAAGGAAATGAGATCTAGGAATAAAAGGAAAAAAACAAAGAGAATAATACTAGTAATAATACTAATAAAAAAAAAGTAACATGAAAGAAAAAAAACGATACTAACAGCAAACGAAGAACACACCAACAAAATATAGGATAAGAACATACACACAAAAAAAAACATAGATCAGTGTAAAAAAAATAAAAGAAAATAAAAGCAAAAAAACAAAAGAAAACCCCCTTACTCAACTACTATTTTTCAGGGGTGATTCGAGAATGCAGATCTAGAAGTGGGGAGGAGGGGGGGGGGAGAACACAACTAGCTTGCTATTGAGGTGCAGATCCCAGTGTCAAAAGCCCTACTAAGTGCAACCTCCTATTAAACCCGACTGCTCTTGTTGTGTTCTAACCCCCTTTTTTTTTTGGTAAAGAACTTCTATGAAATAAGGAATACTTACTATGTATCTTCCCTTTTTTTTGTAAGATGATTGTGAATGAGATGTTGAGAATGGGTTGACAATGGTTTTTTTTTGTTGTTTGAAATCCCCCCCTCCCCCCACTAGGTTTTTTTAAAAAAAAATTACAAGGGTTTATATAGGCCAAAACACCTCTTCTTTTGGACAAAAAAAAAAGGTATTTGGTTTTGAAAAAAAGATTGTGGTCTTCCAAAAATAACGTGTCCGTCCAATGAAGGGAAAGCTCCACTTATATAGTAAAACTATTGATCAAATTAGGAAACAACAATATAATGTCAAAAAATACCAAAATGGAAAGAAAATATTTGATTGAAATATTGTTTCCTAGATTTCAAAATTTTATTTGCCTAATTACAAAACTTTCCAAATGGAGGAATATATTGATTTAATTAAAAAATATACCAAATTGATAAAATGTCTAATTTTGAAAAAGAAAAAAAAATTGGTCAACAAAAATTGGTCTTAATTAATGTTACCAAAATCTCTTATTTTCATTTTAATTAGAATAGAGTCGGACAAAAATAGGTGGCTACACAGAGGTTGGCTACTTCTCCTTCACTTTCAGATTCGCTCTCGTCGCTTTCATCCCAAGTGGCTTTCATGGCCTTCTTGCTCTTCTATAAAGATGACTTCCTTGGTGGACAATCCCACTTCACGTGCCCAGGCTTCTTACATTCAAAGTATATAATTGTGTCCCCATTGCTCTATTCTCCCTTTCCCTCTTGACTATTACTTCTCTTAGAGAATTTTTTCTTTTAAAAAAACCTCTTGAACTTTTTGGTCTGATACGCATATTCATCATCAATCAATTCATTCTCACTTTCGTAATCTGTCTTGAGCTTAAGTAGACTTTAATGCTAGGAACTTCTTCTTCTTTACGCCATCCTCCATGTTGCCCTTCATGATTATCTCATGTGTCATGAGAGACCCGACGAGCTCCTCTAAAGGAAGTGATGAGAGATCTTTGGCTTCTTGAATTGTTGTGACTTTAGCTTCCCAACTTTTGGGCAATAACCTAAGGATCTTCCCGACATTCTCGTGAGGTAGAGTAAGTTTTTTTCCTAATCCTTTCAAGGCATTTACTATATTACTAAATCGAGTAAACATTTCAAAAATAGACTCATTTGCATCTATTCTAAATAATTCAGAATTATGGACTAACATGCTAATTTTTTATTTTTTTACTTATTTGTTCCTTCATGAGTTACTTCGAGCATATCCTAAATTTCTTTAGCAGAGTTACATGCATAGACTTGATTGAACTCATCAGACATAAGACACAAAACAAACAAATTCATATAGTTGTAACATTAATAGACATTTTCTTTCATCATCTTCATTTAACTCATTTTCATTTTTGGGCACTTCCCGATTTGCAATGATTTAGTTGGGACAACAGGACCCTTGGAAACAATTTCCCACAAATTATAATAAATGGATAACAGGTAAATTCTTATCCTAGTCTTCCACCATGCATAATTATTTCCATCTAAGAAAGGTGGCCTAGTGGTAGATTGACCCCCTACAAACCCATTTGTTCCAAAGATTTTCCATAAGCTCGAACAAATTAAGAGTTTTTTTAAAAAAATATTAAAACAAAAAAATTATTCAAATTTTAAAAAAATATTTATTTTTTTCTTAAATTAAGATGAATTTTATTGAAGACAGTTTTTTAATAAAATTTCAAAACATAATTAGAGTTTTTTTAAAAAAGTTGAATTTTAAGAATCAATGATTTTTCTAGTGAAATAACCCTTTTAAAAACTCAAAAATCAACTCTTTCTTTAATTTTTTTAAAAAATCAAAAACAATTTTTAAAAACATATAAAAAAATTAAAATACCCTTCCAGTAAAAAAAGAGCTACCCACTCACTATACTAATTGTTGGACCGTATGACAACACTAGAGGGGGGTGAATAGGTTTTCTACCAACTTTTTGATTTATTAAAAAATTAATTTCAACACTTTTTAGGCATTCTTTCACACAATGAAAAATTTAAGAAATTTGTACTCAATTAATTTTAATACAACAAACTTAAAAGAAAAAAAAAACTAATTCAATGATAGAAAGATTGCAGACAAAATAATTCAAAGAAACAAATCCTAAATCATGCCATCTAAAATAATGCTAGAGCAGAAAGTAAAGTGCAGAAATTAAAAAGTTGAGGGAAAAGAGGACACCGAAAATTTTATAGTGGTTCGACAAATTGCCTACTCCACACCCCAAGCTCTTCTTGGGCATTTCACTAAATTCGATCCTCTTGCGGGCAAGAATCAAACCATCACGACCCTCTTTTTCCTAGGCTAAATAAAAATCCAAATCATTTTTTCTGGTTCAGGATTAAACCAATTGAATTTTCACACAACTCAAGGTGTACCTACACATTAATACAATATTCCCAAAAGAAAGAAAATTGAACAAAAGAAAAGATTGCTTCAAAAAGCAAGATTACACAAATTTCTGATCACGCTTCAATTCTAAAATTCTCATAATAATTGCAGGATTTGTCGGTTTAGAGGATGGTGAGAATTTTTGAAGATTAGAGTCTTTTTGGAGACCTTTTGATGGCTTTTTGTTGCTGGAAAATTTTCAAAAGTGTAAGAAAGATGATGTTCTTAGGGTTAAAAAGATTTTGAACAAATTGAAGATAGATCATTGGATTTAGGTAAAAAGGATGGATGGTTGAGATTGAATGGTTTAATTTTGGGAAGGTTAAAGTCCATAATTGGAGAGGAGAGAGAGAAAAGATTATTCCCAAAATATCCATATATGTGACATTCTTTCCTTTTGTTTTTGTTTAATTCATTTGAATTTTAAATTTTTGTATTTTTGACCGCTTCTCACCCCATATACTCTTTTTTCCGTCCACGATATCACGTCAAAGAAAATTTAGTCGTTATGTGCCATGTCATCAAAATAAAATTGGTAGGTGCCACATCGCTTGACACGCCATCCGCCATGTCAAGAAATTTGATAATTGGAGTGCCACGCCAACGCCACGTCATCTTATTCGACCATTGGAGTACCACGCCAATCACCACGCGTCATCGCCACATCACACCACCACGCCAAAGATAGTGCCACGTGTCACGCGCTTTATTAGTTTCCTTTTTCAAACTTCTTTTGCTCATATCTCCTTCATTTGAACTCCGATTTGAGGAATTCAAATTGTCTTGTACTCATCTCTTCGAGCTCTAAGAGATAGATTCTTTGAAATACTAAAAGATTAGTACAAAAATTTGAGTTTGTTATCATCAAAATATTTAGTTTGATTGAAACCTTAAAGCTAACACAAAGAAGGTCACCGATAGTAGCCATTGGACGCCGAGAGAAGGTCATAGGAGGTAGTCGTTGGGGCACGTAGAGATGGTCGTTGGAGGTGGTTTTTAATCGCGAGATGGTCACCGTCGCCAAAGATGATCATTGGAGGTGGTTTTCAGTCACTAGAGATGGTCGCCGGCTGTAGCTTCCTATTGCCGGAGGTGGTCATCTGGAGATGGTTGTCGAGGTGATTGTCGATCACCGCGATGCGTGGTCGCCGCTTATTGGAGAAACAATGATAAAATATGTTAATATGGTTACTGTACACAAGTTGGGGAGTTTATATCCTAAAACTGTAGTACGTCGATAGAGTTGAGTTGAGTTAGTGTTTCCATGGGCATAACGGTGAATTGGGTTTAAAACCCAACTCAACTCAACTCCGGGGCCAAACACCCCAGAGCGGAGGAAATTGCATTTCAAAGATGTTAGTGAAAAGTTGCGAAGGAAAATATCTTTCTATGCATATCAATAAATGGTGAAAAAGTAACAAATCTTTCTATTGAAATAATAATTTGCTATTTATTTGAGACTAACCTAGTGTTCTTCGTGTTCCTTCTTTAGGTTGGACATAATTTAACTAGACCCTTAAAGATCGTCCTTAAGTCGAGAATGTGAGGCGATTGGATCAACCAAGGGGATCAACCAAGGGTTGACTTGGCCTCTTTGGTCTTTGACACAATGTATAACATTCTCAAGGCCTATTTGGGTCGCCCTTCACATGGTCAGTCAAGTCTTCCCTAGGATCATTTGGGCTTGGGTTCACCTCTACTTTGAGCTCTTTGTTTTGAATTACCTTTTGTCTTAGAATATTTATTTAGCTTCAAATTTACTCTATAATATATTCACTAAAAACCCAAAAAATTGTATTAGTAAATGGATGAAGAAAATAATAAGAACAAAATAAATAGACTACAAAGAGATTTGAACTTATTGAATTAAAGCATGGACAAAATTGCCAAAAATAATTTTCCATCTATCTTTCTCACTTTTAATATAGTAAGATAAAGATAAACATATGAGTAGTGTGGGATATGAGATCTAATCAATTTCATAACAAAGCGACATTTTTATTCTGTCGGAGAGCATTCAGGAAACTCTTAAAAGATAAATGAGAATATTTTTACTCTTTCAAGATTTTTTTTTTTAAAGAAAAGATAGTGGGAATATTTATATATATATATAATAAACCATAATTCTAAATTTTTATTAAATATCATTTTACTTTTTAAAAAATTAAAAAAAAAAAGTCTCCTAAATAGAAATCTCTAATTAGTATTTAACCATTTAAATAAAAATTTTCAAAAGAAAAAAAAATTATGTAATAAAATAAAGAAAAATAGAAATGATAAATGGGGAATTATTCCCACGTAGGAGGACCCGATCCTCGCGAATTCCCCACAGGAATCCCCACATCTCGCTTCCCACTAAAATTAAATGGAGAATTTCATGGGACGAGGAATGAAATGGGGCTCTCGAACTTGGTGAAGAAGTTTTTGATATACCTATGTATACAATAACTTTGTTTAGATCGACGATTATGCGTAGTGGCGGATTCGTAATTTGTATCAAGTGGGGCTTGAATATGACATTGAAAAAATATTTAATATTGTACGAACAAGAGCTTCAACCTAAGACTTGAAGGGGGCATATGACATATTTACCACTATGCCAAAAGACTTTTTGTTATTTAATCTCGAGGGCTCGAACCCCTCGCGCCCATGGGAAATCCGTCCCAGTTATGCAGTGTAAATTCAAGCTTTGACCTTTTAAAATTTTTTTTAAAAAAATTATAGAACATACTTTGTCAAGTTCCAAATATTAATATCTCGAGTCAGACCTAATAAGTGGCTCTCCACGAAGCTATACTAAAATGGTGCGAGAAAGATATATTTATCCATACCATTTTGGGATCATAAGCAGGCAATAAACCTTTGCATAATAATGGACCATGATGACTTTGAATCTATTTAAAAGAACTTTTTGCAATAGTTAGGTAGCAATGAAGATAGGAAGGACAATAAAGTGGAAAGATAAAACAGAAGTTGAGGATATGAATTTTTATTATTTAATTCATTTCATTTCATATGAAGCATGTGCTCTCACAATACAACGGAGTGTTTTTTCTTTAAAATTGGCATGATGTCTAAAATGAAAAACTCGAAAGGCAAACGTGAGATGGTTTACAATATCATGCACGTAAATTGTCGTGAGAGTTGATGTCTAAAAATTATAGTAAACGATTTAAGCTGATAGTTTGGAGTAAATGAGTTTGAACACAGGACCTCTTAGAGCACTTGCTCCGATATCATCTTAAAACATCAATCAAACTAAAAAGTTAAATTGATAGTTTGGAGTAAATTTAATTGTATCAACATAGTCTAACAACTATGCTATCAATAACTTAAATAAAAGTAAGATAGCAAATAATGTTTAGAAGAATTAATTTTTCTTCTAACTTTTAACTTCACTACGCATAAGAACTAATTTTGCGTTAATTTACTTGTACTCAAATCCTTCAAATTCTACCCTACAAGTACAATACACTCTTCAGTCTTGACTCAACTATCTTTTTAATGGTAGGTACTAGATTTTTCTAGCATGTCTTTAAAAAATAAAATAATTTTGAAAATATATATGATTAACATTTTTTATACCATGATCTTATTTATACAATTGGGAACTATATAATTTTGTAATTAAATTTTTATATTTTACATGGTGTGATATATCTGATATTCTTTCTTTTCATGTTAGTATTCAATTGAAATTTTATGTGTATATTTATAGAATACATTGCAAATCTCAATATTTCTTAAATGACTTAGCTTTTATATGGTGTGAAACTCTAATTCCTCCTTATCTAAGGTTTATCTTTGCTATAATAGGCGTAAAAAAAAAGAAGGAAAAACTGAAAATAAAGTTTAATGTATGCATGTAAGGAAGTATTTAGGGGTGTTTGAAGCACCGTTTCGTAATCAAAATCCTCGGAATCAAAACCATGTGGGTTTGTTCTAAGGGGTTTGAAACTCTAAGAATCAGAAAACGGTGTTTGGTATGTAGCGTTTGATGTTTGGGAATTAGCGAAACTGTGTTGGAATTAACGAAACAAAACCATGGAGTTGTATTTCAAACCCATTGGGTTTTGAACACATGATGACTCAAGATTATGAACTTTCGAGGAGAAAGTGTGAGTGAACTATCCCGATTTATTACAAGATTATGAACTTTCGAGGACGAATGTTTTTAAGGAGGGAAGATTGTAACACCCCAAATTTTCGTGTACATTTTAGGTTGTGATTTGGGTTAATGTAATGGAAATTAAATTTATTGAGCCTTGGGGCTTTGTATTTTATTGAAAGGCTTTGTAAATTAAGAATTTTGTGTAATTGAAGATATTTTGAGGACATTTAATTTGGCTTAAGGGCATGCTTGTGGTTAAAAGGAAGATGGAAGGGTATCTTCGTAATTTTGAAAGAAAGTCAAGGTAGGGTTTTTATCTTTGAATCACGCATATCGAGGTCTCTTCTTCTCCCATCCTCCCTACCTTCACGATGGAGCGATCGCCAGACGCCAACCATCCGTCCGCCATTGTCGTGACGCTGAAGAAGCTAGCTAGAGGTCATCGCCGAACTTCCACCTAGTCTCGCTGCGTGCCGCATTTAACCGCCAACCACACCTTCTTTGTGGATCACGCCGCCGGCAAACCAACTCCAATCCTCAAGCCTTCCTCCGAGAGCCCCACGCCGCCGACACCCACCCATCGAACCCCGCCGGATTTAAGCCGCCGAATCAATCGCCGCCGAGTTGATTATCGCTGCTCGGATCCTCGCCGTGTCGCCCGGCGTCCACGCACGCACCTCGCCGAGGACGCCGATCTCGCCAAATCAAGTGTCAAACGGCCGGTTCCCGCCAGAGATGGTCGATTTTGAACAGATCAACGGTGGAGTGTCCCAACACGAACAAAACACGCCACCCGCCGCTTATCCGAAGCTTGGCCGAGCACCGCCACTTTGGGTCGGGCTTGGTTCACCCTTTTCTCGTTAGTTTTGCTTGAAATAAGATTGGTTTTGTATAGATCGGCCGACGAGCTTCTCGGGATCCGATCTCCACTCGCGCCGCCGCCACCACACGCCGCGCGTTGCGCCACCGGCCACACGCTGCCGCCACCTGGCCGCCACGCACGCACCGCTCATCGAAAAACTCACCCGCTTGCATCCGTTTACGCCTCCCGAGTCCTGCTCCACCTCCATTTGTGGTAACTCGACCGACTATTATTGAATTCAATAAGTTTATTTATATGTGTTCTAATTAGGAAATTGGATTGAATTTAGAGAACTCAAGTATCAAGCACGATTGAGAGGAGCTTTGAATTATGAGCGAAACTTTAGGAGTTTCAAGTTAAGGCTAAGGTAAGGGAACCCACACCAACCCTAAAATTTAGAAGTTAAGGACTTGTTTGAAAATGTCATGTTCAAATTTGAAAAGTCCTGCTTTTAAATGTCATGTTCCGCTTGAAAAGTCCTTTATAAATGTCATGATTTGAATGAAAGGTTCGCTTTTAAATGCCATGATCCGGTTGACTTGATATTTATCTCAGAGGCCATGAATTTCATGTTGTAGTTGATTTAAGATTGAACATTTTGACTTTTTATATAACTATGCCATGAAAATTTTGCATGAATGTTGTTACTATTTCAGTTGGGACTTCCTGATAATATTCATTATATAAGTTATGTATGTGTTAGAGTCGACTCGAATTTGAGGCCATGATACGGGAGAACTTAATTGTCCACTAAAGGCCAAAGAGAAACTTTATAAAAATGAAAATGTTTACGAAGGCCGTGACAGTTAAACTTCCAATATATATATATATGTATACATATTTGATGCTATGTAAGTTACGAAATACTTAGAGTCGACCTAAACTAAGAGGCCATGGATCAGGAAGTCTTAATTTTTCCACTGATAGCCGAAGAGAAAAAGTCATGAAATATGTTTTATTTATGTATGGGTCCCACATAAAGCCATGGTTTGTTTTGACAATTTGTTTTTCAACCCCTGTAGTAAGGGACACTTCTTGAGTATTAATTCATAATGCTCACCCTTTCTTTTAAAAAAATGTTTTCAGGTAAAGCAAGAACTTACAGGGCGAATGACGGAATGCGTTATGCGAAGGCCATGGGAATAGAAGTCATGTCTTCAAGATCTTTTGAACTTCGTTTCATGTTTTAAATTTGTTTTTATTTATAATCCTTCCGTCATATGTTGAACTTTATTTGAAGAAGAGGCTGAATTGAGTTTTTTCTTTTTTCATTTGAGTGAACTTGGTTTTTAAACGATTGTTTTCTTGGGATCCCAATAAAGAAGGTATTTCAGCTTTCGTTTTTACTTTTTGGTTGTTTTGTTTTTGGCCTCAAATGAATGCATGGTCAAGAATTGACCTTAGGAAAAGAGTCTTAGAAAGTAGGGTCACACAACAACGTTTTTGGTGTAGATTCCAAAACCATCCAAACCCAAGTCGATGCTTCAAACGCCCCTAGGGTGTAGAGTTGTTTGGTTTGGAATTATTTAGTACGGGTTATTTAATCATGTGAAATTATTTAATCTATGTCCAAAATGCAGAGTTATTTAGTTAAAGTTATGAAACCCATATTGGGAATAGTGTTGGTTAACTTGGAGTTGTGAGTCTAAGTTTATACTTTTTTTTCTTTTTTCTTGTTTTATTTATTTAGAGCTTTATTGTACCCATACAATTAGAGCTAGATTCCAATGATTTTTTTTTCAAAAAAACTTAATTAATATAGCTTTATTTCAGTCCATTCTAAAATTGAGATTTTAAGTTATATTAGTTTAATGAATATTTTACAATTGGTTAAAGTATTAATTTTAATTACGATAAACAAAATAATTTTGCCTATTTTTTTTCAAAGTTTTTAATAACAAGTTTTTTTCGTCAATTTTTATATTTTAATCTAAGATCTATTTTTCAAGAATCAAAGTTAATTATAATATTTTTTTCATAATTTAATATTTTAATTTCTAACTAGAAAATGAAATGAATTATCTAAAGTTTGATTAATTTTAAAATAAAATATATTATTTTATGTTTAAAAATAACTAAGTTAAATATAAAATATTAAATATACGTGTTATTTTAATATCATTAAGGTCAAAATGAATATCATACATATACTTGGTTCAAAATACTACATATTTATGTTATTTATTGTAATAATTTTATTTAGTTTGAAAGAAGGGTTTTTTTTTTTACTTAAATATGTTTAATTTAAAAATCAAATATTTTTATTTTAATATATTAACCTTTTCTTAAATTATAAAACAGGTTAATCTAAAATATCGTTTTCTTATAAATCATAAAAGTGTATATATATATATTAACTATTTGCAAAAAAAAAAACTTAAAAAATAAATTTGTTATTTTTATAAGTAATTTTAATTTAAACTTAAAAAATGTAAATAACATGGGGGAGAAAGTGAGATATGAAGATTTTTATCAATTAATTTTTTTTTACATAGTACTTTAATTTAGATTAGAATTTCAATTTAAATAACAATATCATATCTAAAATATTTTTATATAATTTATTTTTAAAAATAAAATAAATTTATAAGGTAAAAATAAAAAAATATTGTTAAAAAATTTATTAAAATTATAAGATAAAAATACATATATATTTATTGTTTATAATTTAATTAGGAATTAACAATAATAATGAGAAAATTTATATAAAAAACTGTAAATTACGAAAATAAATAAAATTATGTAAGCAGAGGATGAGAGAAGAGTGAGTCAATTAGAAGTGAGATGAGGTAAAAAAAGAGAAAGGGAAATTATGTAGTTCACAAATAAGAGTTCAGTTGGAGTTAATAAGTTTGTGGGGCGTACAGTAGATTTAAAAAGTCAATGGTCGAGATTTGTAGTTATCTTGGTAGGTTGTCTTTTGACTTTGTTAACTAGGGTTTTGGTCCTCAGGGGCAAATGGTTGGTTTGGCTAAAAGTTATATGCTCAAGAATAAACACAATGGATTACTATTTAGGTTGGGAGGGGGCTTTGGTGGAGAGGAGTGAATTATTGAGAATGTCAACAAAATTTCACATTTGTTTGATAAGACAATATCTAAAAGTAGACACAATATCATATATTGTGAGTGGTTTTAGTGTTCCTAATAAGTGGTATCAGAGTTATGCCCCACACTTAACCAGGCAGGTAGAATCCTTCGGTATTGAATAAGGAAATTGATGAGTTTAAAAGAGGGCTTAATGGTCATTTGTTCGTATTCCCAACAATCCTGTCCATAAACAAATTTATTCGGATATTAAAACAACTCACATATCTCCATGGTGGTATGAAATTATCAACATTCAAGCATAAGTTCTCATGATTTTGTTTTTTGTGTTTACCTAATGGGTCATATATTAATGGAGATATTGTCTCTCACTTATATACATATGATTTCTCCTTTTTATCTAGCCAAATGTGTTCACCTCCACTTTTAGTCTCTTTGTTTTGAATTACCTTCTCTGTTAGGAGTACTCACAATGTTTCACATTGGCTAGAAAAGGAAAAGATCCATGGTATATAAGTGAGACACAATGATCTCCATTGGTATGAGGTCTTTTGGTGGGAACCAAAACAAATTCACGAGGGTTTATGCCCAAAGTGGGCAATATCATACAAATGTGGAGATTTGTCGGTCCGTTGTGTTTATCACTTTTGTCTTAGGATATTTGTTTAGCTTCAATCATCTTACCCTATAATATATTCGGTAAAAACCCAAAAAATGGTATTAATAAATGGATGAAGAAAATAACAACAAAATAAATAAACTAAGGAAGATTTGAAATTATTGAATTAAAGTATGGACAAAATAGCCAAAAATGAATTTCCATCTATCTTTCCAACTTTTAATATTGTAAAGATAAAGATAAACATATATATGTATAGGGATGTGAGATCTAATCAATTTCATAACAAAGCGACATTTTTATTCGGTCTTAGAGTATTTAGAGTATTTAGGAAACTTTGAAAAGATAAATGAGAATATTTTTACTCTTATTAGATATTTTTGTGTTTTTTAGAAAAGATAGTGAGAATATTTATGGAGCAAAGTAGTAAAATCCATGCTATAAATAGCAAAGCATGTAACAAGAACAAACATAGCAAAAGTCAAGAAGCAAAGAGAGAGAGAGAGAAACAAACAATGGTGGAACTCCCAAAATATGCAGCACTGAAATCAAAGTACAACCACAAATACTTGCGGTTTGTGCATGAAACTTGTTCAAAAGTAAATACATTTCTACAATACTCAGGAGAGGAGATTCTTACACCATTTACAAAGTTCGAGTTCGAGCAAGCTCAATGTGACCCATCTCTATACCACATAAAATGTTGTTACAACCAAAAATATTGGTGTAGTTGGCCTTCGGACCATCATTTTCTCGTTGCAGGAGCCGACCAAAAAGAAGAAGACAAATCCAAATGGACATGCACATTATTCAAACCACTTTACGACACTTGTCATAAATCATTCCGATTCTGTCATGTCCATCTTGGTTTGAATGCTGTTTTATGGAGAGTTGGTCCCCCTTTTGGAGAAACCTTACGTTGCCAATGGTCAGAACCTGATGCAGATCTTTGTGATCTCAGTATAGTTATCAATTTGGAACACATCATTAAATTACCAAAAATAGTTGCTTTTAGAGGCGATAATGGTTCCTATCTCACTCCTCGTATCATCGATAATCAGCCATATTTGCAATTTTCATCCAGCTGTCTCGAAGATCCATCCATTCAAATGGAGACCTTCATCACAACAGATGGAAAAATTCGTGTAAAATCGAATTGCACGAAAAAATTCTGGAGACGTGGTACTTCTAATTGGATTTTTGCTGATTGTGCTGACGACACTTCTCAAAACCTCGACACTGTCTATTCCCCAACAAAACTTGCTCCCACCATTGTTGCATTATGCAACTTGGGTAATAGCTACTTTGTCAAAAGATTCACTACCGGTAGCAAAATAAGTCTTCTCAATGCTCAAATCAAAGAAATCGATGTTCATTCACGCTTAGAAATGACTGAGCTTGTTCGTTCAAGAAAAATCCACAACGTACAATTTCATTCTGTTTATGCCAGAATCTCTGATGGAGTATCCATCGCATTAGCAAATGGAGAAGCTACCAATACCACAAGAAAACCCATCACCGCAAAAGTGATTCTCTCATTCACAAGCTCTAGAACTAGCTCGTGGAGTTCCTCAATCTCAATGAAATTGGATCATGTCAAGACAACCCTTGATTCAGCAATTCCCATAATTGTGGAAGGAAAGAAAATTGATACATCGTCAATTAGGTTCAATGGAGAATACAAATGGGGAGAAACTATAACAACATCAAAGCCGGAGGAAAAAACATACGAGGTAACTATACCGCCAATGACTATTATTACGGTTACCTTAATTGCAACGACCGGCGTATGTGAAGTTCCATTCTCGTTACAAACAAAGATGATACTCTCTTATCCGGGACTCTGCATAGCTTGAATATTATTTAGAAGATGGTGTCTACCGTGGCACCAACTACTACAAATTTAAATATGAAACTAAAACTAAACCATTTTGTGGATGTCCTACTGATTAAATAAATAAATAATGATAAATAATAATAATAATAATAATAATAATAATAATAATAATAATAATGTAATAGTTGTTGCACTTGTACTAAGTGCAGTCTTGATCTAGTAAAAGTGACATCCTTAGATTTATGCGTGTTTTGGGTTTGTAATATGTAAGAGAATAAAATTATTGTAGTGTTGTCTACAATATTATAAAGTTATGTGTGTCGCTTATTTTATACTTTGTTTTAAATGTTACTCTCTCTTCTTCCTAACCAAAAAATGTTACTCTTCCCTTTTTTTCATAAATTTATGTATGCTTCAAATTATAATTTTATTTGCAAATAAGTAGTTTTAAGAAAAAACTATTGAACTAATGTTAATATCTAGCATTTTCTTTCAAGTGTAAAAGATAAATATTATGGATAATGAAGTTTTTTTTATTTTATTTATTTATTTATTTAAATTATTCTCCACCCCTGTTGAGTTTGAAAGATTTTTTTTAATGATACTGCAATATTTAAAATTCTGAAAGTAAAAAAAAAATGATGATAGAAAAAACTAAAGAAAACATAAAAAATATATATATATATTTGAAAATGAATTGAGAAATCGCATTTCTAGGTGAAAAATAAAAGTGTATAATCACTTTTTTTTAGCTTCTCATTTTAAAATTTAAAAGAAATTAAAAAGAGAATTTCGTTTAAAATTGCAAAATATACCATTGGAATAAAATATCGTATCGTATACTTTGAAACTTAATAAAGATAAAGAATGTTTTTTTTTATGTTTTTTTCATAAAAGAAAAAAATTGATGCATTATTTCCTTCCATCAAACTACGGAAATGAAACCCAAAGCTAATTAACACAATTAATTTCCAATTTAGGTATGTATAAGAAAAATATATATGCACATTTATATAGTGTAGTGTCACCTTAGCCTAATTTAGTGAATACGACCTTTATTACTTTTCATAAAGTTAAACGTGGAATATCGAACTACTCCAATTTTTGTAATAATGATAATGCATCAATATTTTATTTAATACTTTATTTGTCCTTTATTGGTTTTGATTTTGTCGCTCTTAATAAATTAGATTCCATTATAAGTATTAACAAAAGAACATGAAAATCTTGTTGGATTTTATTAAAAAAAAAAAAAAAAATTGTGATAGAAAGTTGTGATTTGAAACATTAAAAAATGAATTGATGTTTCATTTTATTTATGTTATTTAACTTAAAATTCAAAATTTTCAAAATAGTTTGAAACAAAATACATTGATGTTTCTTTTACAAATTTAATTTAGAAGTTAAATTTATGAGTTATGTTTGAATTTTTACAAGTAACTACACAATAGAGTTATTTTTTATGTATGTTTCATATATTGTTCATATTAATTTTATTTTTGGAGAGTCACCAAGTTGCTAGTCTATAAATATCAACTTGTTTCTTCATTTGGAATATCTTATTTTATCTCCAAGTATCTCATTCCAAATGAAGAGTTTTTTTCTTCTCTCTTTCTTCTATTTAATCTTGAGTCAAGTTGATAGTAAGTATCCAAAAGTTCTAATAGATCATAGTAGTTCAAGGTTGTTGTTCTACCAGAGTTAGTCATTGTATTCTTCTGAGACGATCGTTGCAGTAGTCTGCTTGTAACCCGTGCAGAGCGAATAATTGTCTTTAAGACAATGCTTTGTAAGCATTCCTCGACTATTTATTTGTCTTTATATCTTGAATTTTGAATTGTTGTTACATACAATAGTTACATGATTATTTACATTGTAATTGTTTGTAGCTAGCTAAGTTATAATCAATTTATTAGTGTTACGCCGTTCTTATACACGACATATTATTATCCAATAAATAATAACAAAGTTTTCAATTTTCCCAATAAATAAATAAAACAAAATAAACAGGATTTTCATTCTTTTAATAAATTTAAATTCTTTTGTGAGGTAAAAAGAAGATTAAATACTACTTTGATGTGGTATTTTAGAACTCATTTTATTTTAGTTCATGTATCTTCAAATATTCAAATTTGGTTCTTATATTTTTTTTTTTTAAAAAAATCTAAATTTAACCCAACAAACTTGAAAAAATGTCGAAACAAGTTTTAATTTAGAAATATGGCTAAAACAATTTTTAACTCAAATCTCACTGTAATGAGACGAAAATACCTGTTAGAATTTATAAGTCTATATTAAAAGAGTAGGTAATAAAAAGTAATGCATCAAAGAGTGAATCTAGAGATTGAAATTTTGAAACAAAATCTAAGGATGAGGAAGGTGAAGGTTACAGAAACAAATGTAACAACTATAAATAAAATTTAAGGATTGAAAATTTCTAATATTATTTAGAATTAATTTCTAGACCCATGATATAGTAAGTTCAAATACTAATTTCAAAAACAAAAATGTGAATATATAGGCTCCACATTAGTGAATTAATAAACAGAGTAATGAGCACATTGATAAAGATGATGACTTGGATAAGTACAACAACAAGGATTCTCCATTTAACTTGTAGTTGGTAACACTAACCATTGAGCTATATGAGTATAAAGATACGAAGTAGTAGTGTGCGTGATTACATTTAGTAAATCCAACTATGAATTTAATAAAAATAAAATCTGAGATAATTAAGTCACAACAAGAGTATATATTCATAATTTCATCTACAAGTTTCTAGTTTTAACCACAATCAGTAACCTTAGACCTTAAACATTTATAATCCGAAAACAAAATGATTGAAATGAACTACCATATTGATCAAAATGATGAAATACAAAAGAATATTGACATCGACAGAAACATACCTCGCCACTAATTTTTCAATAAACTAAAGCAATGTATAAATACATTTAAATACCCATTAAGCATATAAAAATAGAATGATGACTCACCATTTTTCGATTTAAAAATCCTGATACATCTTATCAATCACATTTACTTGGCATCATTTATAAAGATGTTCCACACTTGAAAACCTCTTGTACCCCATTGACGAATATAATTATTTTATTTCCATTCACTATGGATGCTACTAAATTCATGAAGATAAATAGAAATCTATCATCTGCATCAACCTACTAGGAAATGTATGTCCCCGATGATAAAAACGTCGTAAATATAAATTATACATGTAATCGGTTTTACATCTTCTCTTTCCCTCCACACGTTGTCCAATATTAGATCAATTTCTCTCATTTCATAGTTTCCAACACATCATAAGAAAACTTTTCAATCATCAATGTCAAGTCTTACACAAAATTTAGAAGGTCATCAAAATTATGAATCCTAGATAGACAATTCATACAACTATCAACTCCTTTTATAATACAATAGGGGTTGGGGTTCAAACTACAGACCTCGTGGTCGTTATATATTCTTTATGTCAGTTGAGCTAGGTTCTTTTTGACAATTATGATTGCCATTTAAAAATATAAAGGTTAGATTTTGAAAATTCATAACATATCTTAAAATATATCATAAAGAAAAATATTAATTTTTGTTAGACTGGTTTGAATATAAATACATGGATATACTGTAGGTATAAATGAAAACAAAACTCTTCACATTAGCTAAAATTTTAAATATAAAATATTTTTATTTAGTAATTTTTTTATTATAGATATTTATTTGTAGACATTATTTACCAACTTTTTTTTTTTTATATAGAACATTATTAACATGAGGGGAGTTAGCTTTAATCTCAACCACTTGGATTTGGACACTAGCCCCACCATTTAGAAATTTAACTAGATGTCCATATTTAAATGGTAGTTTGAAAAATGCGAAACATCTCATAAATTTTAAGTATGACCAAGCTAGATTTTAGATCAATTTAATTGCCTACATTTTTTCTATCTTTACCTTTCCACTATTGCTGGCCCTTTTTACATTCTTCCTAGAACAAAATCAAACTTAAATCTCCGTTCATCAACAAAATCTTTTCACAAATCTATGTACATTTTAAATCATTTTGATATCCTATATCATTTTCTAAATTAAAATCATTATTAATAATTTTTAAAATGTTTTATAGAATTTGAAATTCCATATATGAAATCTTATATTATAAACCAACACCATTTCAAATTTTAAATTGTCCCTTAAATTCTAACCTTAATCATAATTTAAAAATTCATAATATAATTCTCAAATTCTATATTTCTTCAATCTTTTAATTTTCATAATATAATTATCATATTATTGACTTGTACTATCATTTTAAATTTTAAATATTACATGATCATCATATTATAAATGCCACACTAATAATTGATAATATAATATATCACTTATATAATTATCATATTACCGATATAACGACCTATCAAACTTTTTTCTTTTCTATACTAAACCCAAAACCTTGTTTGGTACAAGGGGTTTCAAACCCATGGAGTTTTGAAACACAACCCCATAGGTTACTACAATGCAATTCTATGGGTTTTGTACCATGTTTTCCACTTCCATTTGTCGTTTTTCATTTTCGACGATCACTTCGACAACAACTCCGATGACAACTCCGACAACAACTCCGATGACTACTCCAGAGACCCAACCAACTCCGATGACAACTTCGACGACCACTAACAATGAAAACTCGGACGATTACACCGACAACCCGACCAACTCCGATGACAATTTCGACGACCACTGGCAACTCGACTAACTCTAATGACAACTCCAACGACCACTTGATCACTACCGATAACAAAAACTTCGACGACCGCACCGGTGACCCGACCACTGCGACAATTGCCTCCATCGATAAATACTATGAAAACTCTATAGATTAATTTAACGATCACCCCTAAACTCGACCACCCCAACAACTTGATACTTTGATACCCCAACCACCACAACCGGATGGTTCGAACCACCACCAGAAAACAGCATCCGACAACTACTTCGACTACTAAACAACCTATAACCATAGTTGAAGACCACTCCAACGACGACAACCATAGTTGACAACCACCCCAAAAATTTGACCACCTAGAAACCACTGTCGATGACCACTTAGTGACCACTTCAATGACCCAACCACCATAGCAACCCGATCACCTCAATGATTATTTCGATGATCACCCCAACCTGACAACCCAACCACCCAAAACCATTGTTGATGTGACGACCGCCATCCCAGGTACTATTAGCTATTTTATTTAACGCTTTATTAGCCGCTGTATTTAGTTGGAGTCGTGTTTTGATCAAACTTGGCGAGAGGGAGACCGTAATTTTGTTTAGCTTAGGTGAATTGTTCCTTAAGATGAGATCAATTATGAAATTAAAGGGAAAGGTAAGTGTAAGGGCGTTTTGGTGATTTAGGTCTGAATTAGGGTGTTCATTAGCACACAACTTGACCTAGATAGATGGTATATATATATCATAAGAAACCCTAGGCTCCACATCTTCCTCATCGTATTAAAAAAAAAACCCTAACCCTAAAAACATTCACCTCACTCTTCTCCTTCAACCTTCTTACCCTAACCGATACCCTAGCTCCATCATCACAGCTCTGCCGCTGCCGCCGCCGTCCGGTCGGCACCGTGCCACGCCGCCCATCTCGCATCTCGTCGCCGGCCGCCGCAGAAACGCCTCCCACCGCGTCTTGCAAGCCGTTGCAGGTGGCTCGACCCCTCGGACGCCGCCTGCGATCGCCGGTCTCGAAACGCCGCAAGCCGCCGCCTGGCCGGACCTTACCTTGCCGTTCAGCCGCTGTCGGGAGTTCCAGCCGCCGCGAGATTTCCGTCCAAACTGCGAGGCACTGACGCCGGTTGAAGCCAGCGAGCCTTGCGCCGCCACTGCTCGTGAACTCGAGTTGTCCAACCGCACTCCTCGCTTCATCAGCCACTCGCCGGCGAGAGGAAAACACGAGCGATTTAACGCCGATCCGCAAGCCGCCGTCTTCGATCGTTCGCCGCCGACCACGCAGCTCTCCACCGCCGCTCACACCGCACGGCCGAGTCCTCTCCTTCACCGCCGCCGTGACTTCTCACGCAAATGAGGTTTTGTCGTTAGGTGAGCGTTTGGATTCGAGTTGCATACCTAATTAGAATTATTGCGACCTATCGATTTGATTAAGCGTTCGATTGAGAATCTAGGTTACAGGTTCGAACACGTCTTTGTAGGAACCGAACTTGGAACGGAATTGGAAGTCGATTGCCAAGCAAACTAAGGAATATTGAGTTCTCGCGTGGAAACCGAGGTAAGCGGGACACGACATCTTAATGCAGTATTTCGAGTTTCGCATGATTAGGGTTTAAGTGTGAATACTTGGAGTTTGATTTCGGGAATTATGGTGTGAAGCAGGTTTCACTAAAAGGAGAGTAAGCAGGGAGTTCGATTAGGTTTTGGAGAAAAATAGAAGCTCGAGGTAAGGGACCTTGTGCCGGACTTTTAATGGGAGTAAATGAAAATGATTTTCATGATTTTATGCGAAATAGTTTATATTTTTCACATGAAAATACACAGATATTATTTTGAGAATACGTGACATTTTATGTGCAAATACTTCGATGTATTATGTGAAAATGAACTATTATTTTATGTGAAAGTATTCTCGTATGTTATGTATAAGGATCCCATTATTTCATGTGAGGATAGGACGGTAGTTTGTATGAGAATGTTTCATGTTTCTTACAAAAGTATGATTTTTCTAACTGTCCATGAGAAAGTATGAATGATATATTGATGATGATGTTTGTGATATGTACACCATGATTATGTGACTGATGGGACCTCATGCATGTTTTGTATGCCACGAAATGAATTAACGAATAGTGTGGACATTGGTTATCCTGAGATCGCTATGTGCATGGTCAAACAGCAATAGAGACCTATGGGTCAAAATATGAGGGTCCATGAGGACCCGAAATGAAATGACTCAGGATGACCAGTCGGCCTCACAATTAAATGAACAGCCATGGATTAAAGACCCGGCAATTAAATAAACAGTCATGGATTAAAGACCTGGCAATTAAATAAACAGTCATGGATTAAAGACCTGACAATTGAATGAGCAGCCATGGATTAAAGACACGCAAAACCGAATAAGCGATCATGGATTAAAGGCGACAATTAAATATGCAGCCATGGATTAAAGACCTGGCAACTCTAGAAAGTTTTAGATCCCATCTATGTATGTTATGAATGAGTTTAGAGATCATGATTGTATGTGTATGCATATCCCAAACCTCGGTGAGCGAGGTTACTTACTCGGGTATTGTTTTGCAATACTCACCCTTTCTTTTAAAAATGTTTTTCTGTAAAGGGAAGGACGCGTGCGGGCGTGTGACGGGGAGCGTTATTAGGACCATGGGAACCAGCATAATTTCCGCATATTCTTATTTTGAACTATTGTTGTCCCTATGTTTTTAATTGAAGTTAAACTTATTTACAGTTTTTTTTAATAGGCCAAGCTGATGTGATGTTTTTAATTGATTTGAATGTTTTGTTTTTTTTGGGATCCCTGGAACTATTTACGTTAAATGGAAATTCCTTTTAAGTTTTTTTATTTCTCGGCCTATAAATGCATGCATGTGTAGTAATGTCCCTAGGAGTTAGTTGTTTAAAAGTAGGGGCGTTACAGTTGGTATCAGAGCCCTAGGTTTAAGGGTTCTGTAGACTTGCTTACAGAGTAAGCACGCAGTAGTTCCCATGGTTTAACAACGCCTTCGATCCACTGTGCAGTGCGTTACGATATTTTATTAAGAAAGTAAAGAATTATGACATGATACGCTTTTTTATGCATATACATAACCTTAAAAGCCCCAAGGGGTGATCCTATTTTATGATTTGAAAGTAAAGGAAACTGAGTTAGAAACTCTCTATATTGTAGTTTTGACATAATGCCACCTAGAGGCCGAGGAGAGGTAGGGGACGTGGTAGGGGCCGGAGGGCAAGGGAAAATGTTGACGCCTTGGCCGGAATTACCCCTGGATCGGGAAGAGGTTACTCCACCCGTTCGAGACCTCCTCGGACCACCTGACCGTCGGAGAATGTACCGCGATTGCCCCCGTGGCGCACTGAGGGAACGCCAATGTTATGACTATGATGGTGGAGGCTATGCAGAGTGCAGTGCGAGCTCGATAGCCACCCAACCGCCCAAGCAAATCGGGGCGAAACGATGCAACTCTGAGTCCTTTACGAAGGACTTGAGAAGTATGATCCTAGGTCATTCAATGGGTCTTCCAGTGACCCCACCGTGGTCGAGTTGTGGTTGTCCTCCATTGAGACCATCTTCGGTGATGAACCGCCACGAGGACCGAGAGGGTGTCTGTCGCGACCTTCATGCCGAGGATGACGCCGCGTACTTGTGGTGGGAGTCCGCACAAGGAACCATTGTTGCCGCCGGAGAAACGATTACTTGGAATCTATTCAAAGAAGCATTCGCGGAAATTCTATCCTGCTGCAGCTCGTTCACGAAGCGAGCGAATTCTTACAAATGTGCGCGTAACCCCAGGGCGGCGGAGATATATGAGAGGGAATTTACCCGTTTGTCCCGCTTTTTGCCCCGAGCCGGTGGATCTGAAGCAAAGAAAGACCGAGCGCTTCATCATGGGGCTAGATGAGAATGTTCGAGGCTTTATTCAAGCATTAGCACCTCCCGATTACGCCTCGCGGTGAGAGTGGCGAATCGATTTGGGTGCTGAGCACACAGACCGCATCGCACGTTGTGTAGTAGTCAACCGGGCGACCCATGGCAAATCACAAGAGGAAGTGGGACCAGCCAAATTCCACTCACGCGCGCCAACAGCGTACCGTGCATAGACGGGGGCATTTTCAGTGCGGTCCCAATCGAAACCACCATCACCGGATCGGGAATAGCGGCGGAGATAGGCCACAGTGCAAAGAATGTGGTAGCAGCACTGGGGTAAGTGTATGGCCCGGTCCGGAGCATGTTTCAAGTGTGGAAAGGAAGGGCACAGAGCTAATAGCTGCCCGAATCAAGCCAAAGACTAGCCACCCACAGTTATGAGTAGTGGGCTGCTTTGTGGCCGGCCATACATCGAGGAGAGCCTATGCAAGCACCAGTAGAGAGACATCTATGGCTCGGACTCGGTGGTTCTGGTACACTTCCATTACTTGGGCACCTCGCCTTTGTACTATTTGATTACGTTCTCACGCACTCTTTTATTTCTCGCATCCTTTGTAAGTCAAGTGAGTTAGAACTAGACGATTCTGATGATGCCCCGCTCTGTCTCCACTCCTGCGGGAATAAATTTGTTAGCCAATATGAAAGTCAAGGATGGTAGTGTGACCATCGCAGACCATGAGTTAGCAGTGAACCTAGTGGTCTTAGACATGTTTGATTTTGATGTAATATTGGGCATGGACTGGTTAGCGCAGAACCATGCGTGCATTGATTGTTTCAGGAAGGAGGTAGTGTTCACTCCTCCTAACCAACCTCAGCTCTGAGTTCGAGAGGCACGATGGCGTGAAGTAGGCCTAAGGTAATTACTGCCCTTAAGGCCAGAAAATTATTGCATCGGGGAGCTTGGGGCGTCTTAGCCTGCATACTAGATGCAAGGTGCACAGAGATCTCAGTGACATCAGTGCCAGTAGTGAATGAGTTTACAGACGTCTTCCCCGAGGACCTCCCCGGAATACCTCCAGTCAGGGAGGTAGATTTTAACATCGGATTGGAATTGGGGACGACCCCGATATCCAAGGCCCCGCATGAGAATGGCGCCGCAGAGTTGAAAGAACTAAAAGTACAATTACAAGACTTGCTAGACAAAGGGTTTATACGCCTGCGTTTCACCACAGGGAGCACCGGTATTGTTCGTGAAAAGAAAGACGGATCCATGCGCTGTGTATAGATTACGAGAGTTGAATAAAGTTACAATCAAGAATAAATATCCTCTCCCGAGATTAGATGATTTGTTCGATCGATTGCGGAGCGCGCAAGTGTTCTCTAAGATCGATCCGAGATCGAAAGCTACCATCGGTTGAGGATCGGTGAGGGGGATATCCCTAAAACAGCTTTCAGATCACGTTATGAGCATTACGAGTTCACAAAGTGATGCCGCTTGGTCCGACCAATGCTCCTGCCGCTTTCATGGACTTGATGAACCGCTTTATTCAAGGAATTCCTTGATACGTTCGTGATTGTGTTCATCGATGATATACCGATATACTCTGTGTGTGATGAAGAGCATGAAATGCACCGAGGAAAGTCTTACTCACATCGAGAGAGAATAAGTTATATGCAAAATTTTCCAAGTGTGAGTTACGGCTCGATAAGTATCTTTCTTAGGGCATGTGATATCTCGCCGAGTCTCTGTGGATCCAATGAAAGTGGAGGCCGTCACTCGGTGGCCTCGTCACCACCGCTTCTGAGGTACGTAGTTTTCTGGGGTCTTGCAGATATACTATAGACGTTTCGTGCGAGATTTTGCCAAGATAGCCATGCCTATGACTCACCGACGCGCGTAAGGGAAACTCTTTTGTTTGGGATGATGCTTGTGAAGCGAGTTTCCGTGAACTCAAGCACGCAGTTAGTGTCGGCCCCGATCCTTACAGTCCCAGGGAACAGGGAGCTTTGTGGTTTACGAAGGATGCTTCTAAGAAAGGGTTGGGGTGGTCATCGATGCAAAGACGGTAAAGTAATAGCTTATGCATCCCGACAATTGAAGACGCACGAGAGGAACTATCCAACTCATGACCGGAACTAGCAAAGCGGTGGTATTTGCATTAAAGATCCGGAGACACTACCAGTATGGCGAGAAAATTCGATTTTCACGAGATCATAAAAGTCAAGTATCTGTTCACCCGTAAGGAATTGAACATGAGGCAACGCAGATGGTTGGAATTAGTGAAAGATTATGATATTGACATACAGCACCATCCCTAGAAGGCTAATGTAGTGGCCGATGCCCTCAGCGAGAAGCTGCATGCATATCATATCTGCTGCGCGAGTGTGACAGACAAATACAGCAGAGTTACAGAGCGAGTTTGCTCGAGTGAAATTGCGATACTAGTAGGAAGGACCACGGCTCGCTTAGCCCGATTAACGATGACAACCGACCTTGAGGCAACGTATCATAGAGGCTCAAAGTGGTGACCCTCGCTTAGTGGAAAAACTTACTGCGGTAACTACAGGTGAGTTGACAGAGTTTTCCTATCCACGATTTGAGGATTACTATTTCGTGGTCGATTATGTGTGCCAAAGTGACGACAAACCGGCGAAATATTGAGTGAAGCCCATAACTCACCATTTTCTATGCATCCCGGCGGTACCAAGATGTACCGAGATCCAAACGATCGTTTTGGTGGTGCAACATGAAGCGCGACGTGGCGAGTTTGTCGGCAAGTGTTTGACTTGTCGGCAGGTAAAGGCACCCAGATGAGAGACCGCGCAGGATTACCGCAACCGCTGCATGTGTACCTCAGTGGAAATGGGAGGAGATCTCTATGGATTTTATAGTCGGTCCGCCTAGAACCTTACGAGGTTACACACGGTGATTTGGGTCATAGTGGGCGAGTTAACAAAGTCGGCACATTTCATCATACCGAAAACCCACCTATTCTACGATAAGTGGGCACAACTTTACCTGGAGGAGATAGTTCGTTTGCATGGAATTCCAGTCAAGATTATTTCAGACAGGGATCCACGTTTCACATCCAACTTCTGGAGGAGTTTACAGAGAGCGTTGGGTTCAGATTGAACTTCAAGATGACTTTTCATCCACGCACGCGATGATGGCGCGAACGATTAAACCGATATTAGAAGATATGTTGCGAGCTTGCACTTTAGACTTCCCGAGCAAATGGGACACTCATTTGCATCCGATGGAGTTTGCTTACAATAACGATTACAATGATCGACCATCCGGAATGGCTCCATTTGAAGCTCTCTACATGGAAAACGTTGCGAAACTCCGCTTTTACGGGAGGAGGTTGGTGAACGCCAGCTTGTTGGGTCCGAGTAATTAGTGCGAGTCACTAATGAGGCAAAGGCAAAAGATTAGGGCGCGGATGCGCACCGCCCGAGAAGCGAGCAGAAAGAGTTATGCCGACACGAGACGAAGAGACCTAGAATTCGATGTTGGGGACCACGTATTTCTTAAGGTGGCCCCAATGAAGGGAATTCTAAGGTTTGGCCGGAAAAGGAAGTTGAGTCCGCGATTCATCGGACCATTTGAGATTTTAGAGAGGATTGGTGCGGTGGCCTCTGATTAGCACTGCCGCTTCTCTTTCAATGATTCATAACGTATTCCATGTCTCCATGCCGAGAAAGTATGTTCCGGACCGACTCATGTCATAGACTTGAACCATTGCAGGTTGTGATGTAAGATCCGAGTTATGGCGAGCGACCAGAGTGCAATTATTGCAAGAGATCGAAAGACCCTCCGTGAACTGTGAAAATCGGCTTGGTTAAGGTATTGTGGCGTAACCACCGCACTTTGGAGGAAGCTACTTGGGAGCGAGAAGAGGAAGTACGCGCTAAATATCCTGAACTATTCCAAGAATAGGAACTTTCGAGGACGAAAGTTCTTAAGGAGGGAAGATTGTGACGACCGCCATCCCAGGTACTATTAGCTATTTTATTTAACGCTTTATTAGCCGCTGTATTTAGTTGGAGTCGTGTTTTGATCAAACTTGGCGAGAGGGAGACCGTAATTTTGTTTAGCTTAGGTGAATTGTTCCTTAAGATGAGATCAATTATGAAATTAAAGGGAAAGGTAAGTGTAAGGGTGTTTTGGTGATTTAGGTCTGAATTAGGGTGTTCATTAGCACACAACTTGACCTAGATAGATGGTATATATATATCATAAGAAACCCTAGGCTCCACATCTTCCTCATCGTATTAAAAAAAAAACCCTAACCCTAAAAACATTCACCTCACTCTTCTCCTTCAACCTTCTTACCCTAACCGATACCCTAGCTCCATCATCACAGCTACTGCCGTCGCCGTCCGGTCAGCCGTGCACGCCGCCTCCATCTGCATCTCGTCGAGCCGGCCGCCGCAAACGTCTCCCAGCCGTCTTGCAAGCCGTTGCGGTGGCTTCGCTCACCTCTGGGCGCCGCGATCGCGGCCATCGGTCTCGGAAACGCCTCGCAAGCCGCCGCCTGGCCGGACCTCACCTTGCCGTTCAGCCGCTGTCGGGAGTTCCAGCCGCCGCGAGATTTCCGTCCAAACCGCGAGGCACTGACGCCGGTTGAAGCCAGCGAGCCTTGCGCCGCCACTGCTCGTGAACTCGAGTTGTCCAGCCGCACTCCTCGCTTCATCAGCCACTCGCCGGCGAGAGGAAACACGAGCGACATTTAACGCCCATCCGCTGCGTCTTGATCGTTCTTCTGCGCCGACCACGCAAGCTCCACCGCCGTTCACACCGCACGCCGCCGAGTCCTCTCCTTCACCGCCGTCGTGACTTCTCAGCAGCGAGGTTTTGTCGTTAGGTGAGCGTTTGGATTCGAGTTGCATACCTAATTAGAATTATTGCGACCTATCGATTTGATTAAGCGTTCGATTGAGAATCTAGGTTACAGGTTCGAACACGTCTTTGTAGGAACCGAACTTGGAACGGAATTGGAAGTCGATTGCCAAGCAAACTAAGGAATATTGAGTTCTCGCGTGGAAACCGAGGTAAGCGGGACACGACATCTTAATGCAGTATTTCGAGTTTCGCATGATTAGGGTTTAAGTGTGAATACTTGGAGTTTGATTTCGGGAATTATGGTGTGAAGCAGGTTTCACTAAAAGGAGAGTAAGCAGGGAGTTCGATTAGGTTTTGGAGAAAAATAGAAGCTCGAGGTAAGGGACCTTGTGCCGGACTTTTAATGGGAGTAAATGAAAATGATTTTCATGATTTTATGCGAAATAGTTTATATTTTTCACATGAAAATACACAGATATTATTTTGAGAATACGTGACATTTTATGTGCAAATACTTCGATGTATTATGTGAAAATGAACTATTATTTTATGTGAAAGTATTCTCGTATGTTATGTATAAGGATCCCATTATTTCATGTGAGGATAGGACGGTAGTTTGTATGAGAATGTTTCATGTTTCTTACAAAAGTATGATTTTCTAACTCATCCATGAGAAAGTATGAATGATATATTGATGATGATGTTTGTGATATGTACACCATGATTATGTGACTGATGGGACCTCATGCATGTTTTGTATGCCCACGAAATGAATTAACAATAGTGTGGACATTGGTTATCCCGAGATCGCTATGTGCATGGTCAAACAGCAATAGAGACCTATGGGTCAAAATGCGAGTCCGTGAGGACCCAAATGAAATGACTCAGGATGACCAGTCGGCCTCACAATTAAATGAACAGCCATGGATTAAAGACCCGGCAATTAAATAAACAGTCATGGATTAAAGACCTGGCAATTAAATAAACAGTCATGGATTAAAGACCTGACAATTGAATGAGCAGCCATGGATTAAAGACCTGGCAACTGAATAAGCAGTCATGGATTAAAGGCCTGACAATTAAATATGCAGCCATGGATTAAAGACCTGGCAACTCTAGAAAGTTTTAGATCCCATCTATGTATGTTATGAATGAGTTTAGAGATCATGATTGTATGTGTATGCATATCCCAAACCTCGTGAGCGAGGTTACTTACTCGGGTATTGTTTTGCAATACTCACCCTTTCTTTTAAAAATGTTTTTCAGGTAAAGGGAAGGACGTGCAGGGCGTGTGACGGGGGAGCGTTATTAGGACCATGGGAACCAGCATAATTTCCGCATATTCTTATTTTGAACTATTGTTGTCCCTATGTTTTTAATTGAAGTTAAACTTATTTACAGTTTTTTTTAATAGGCCAAGCTGATGTGATGTTTTTAATTGATTTGAATGTTTTGTTTTTTTTGGGATCCCTGGAACTATTTACGTTAAATGGAAATTCCTTTTAAGTTTTTTTATTTCTCGGCCTATAAATGCATGCATGTGTAGTAATGTCCCTAGGAGTTAGTTGTTTAAAAGTAGGGGCGTTACAGTTGATAACCACTTGGTGACCACCCAACAACCCAACCATCATATTTACCACTCTGGCAACGACTCAAGCGACTCGACCATTTCACAACTACTTCCATAACCACCAAACGACCACTTTGACGACATGACTACCCTGATAACCACTCCAACGACCCACGACAACCTAACCACTATGCAATCACTATCGACGACTACCGACAACCAACCACCTAACCACCTAGTCAATTTTTAAAAGGTTAAAAATTAAACTAAAAAATGGTTACTAACAAAGTTTTTTAATCGATTATATGTTTGAAATAGGTTTCAAAATACTATACAAAATATAGTTTTAATATTTTAATTTCTAAAAATTGTATTCTATTGGATCATGTTTAGTCCAATTCATGAGTATTTTGTGAAATAGGTCTATAAATACTTTGTGAAATAGAGCTTTCTCTAATATTTTAGATAGACTGAATCTCTAAGATATCGTTTCAAAAATAGCTAGGTTATTGAATATTATATAAAATATAGTTTTAGATTCTTTAATTTATTAAATAGACTTCAAATTTTTAATTTCTAAAATAGTTTTCTGAGTATTTTGTGAAATAGAATATTAATGGTACAAACTACACATCTATATTTAACTATTATTCAAACAATTGATCCATATAATTTGTTAAAATATTGATATGCATTTCAACAAACAATTATCAAGTAAAAAGTCCAACCCAACCCTGCATCACAAACACAGGTTTCAGCAAACCAAACTAATACAACCCAGCACTCCTGTAACGCCCCTACTTTTAAACATAAGTTCCTAGGGACATTACTACTCATGCATGCATTCGAGGCCTTAAATAACTTTAAGTAAGTAAAAGTGATAATTCAAATCGATTTAATTTGGGATCCCATAAATACAAAACATTTACAAAACATAACTAAGTTCGACCTCTCCGTTTCAAACTTCTATAATACATAAGTGGAAAGCAACAGTTTGTTAATAATATTATCTAAAACATATGCGCGAAAACTATGACTTGGTTCCCATGGCTTCATGAGCGCATCCCCGTCACTACTTTGATATGCCCTCGCTTTACACAAAAACATTTTTAAAATAGAAAAACAGAACAAAGGTAAAGGGGTGAGTATTATATAATACCCAGTAGTAGTAGGGGCTCTGGAAAATGCAATCACATGCAACATGACTTCCTTTTAAACATGACTTTTATACATGACTTTTATACATGATCATTATCCGTGACTTTTGAAATCATAAAACTTTCTCATTGTGGGACCTAAAACTCCTTTCATAAAATTATGACTTTCTCCTTTGGCTATAAGTGGTCAATTGAGTCTACTCAGTCTTTTCATATTGAGTCCCTCACAGCACCCTATAGGTTTGAGTCCCTCACTGCACTTTATAAGATTTGAGTCCCTCACAGACCCCTATAAGTTTTGAGTCCCTCACAGACTCCTATAAGTTTGACCCATAGGGTCTCTGATGCATGTTTTACCATGCATAAATTCTCAGGAGACCAATTGCCATAGCCAACATAACATGTTCATATTCACACAATATGCATGAGGTCCCATATGTCGACTACACATATATAGACAAGTCATAATGATGCACAATCACATAATCATGGCATAGCTTTCATAAATTTAAAACACGAGTCAATCAATCATAAAGCATAAATACATTTACATTTTCCAATGCGACGTATTCATCACAATAGCATAAGCCCGAACATCTCACTATATGCAAATATCCATAATCGTAAAAAGGAAACTCATTTTCAAATACTTTAAAAAAAACATTTCTATTCGGGTCCCCTCAGACCCTTAAATCACTTGGAACCCTCTCGAATTCCAAGATTAGTTTCTTTTCTGAATCCTTTGGAAATTATTTACTTAGGGTCATTTCAAACCCTTTGAAATATTTCTTTTCTAAGTTCAAGTCTTAAGCATAAATCCTGGGGCACCATTCTTTGAAATAAATCCATGATAATACTCTTTTTTGGAGAAACCTTTGAATTTCATCTTTTGCAATAAATATTTCATAAATGCGCTAACTCCCATTTTATAGAAAATCCCTTACCTCAGCCTTAGCTTAAAACTCCTCAAGCTCCGTTCCTAACTCGATGTTCATCACAATCGTGTTTAATACGCGCATCCCTAATTCCATTTCATCAACTCCTTAATTAATTAACATAAGCATAACTTAGAGTCTACATAGCAATTAGTTGGAGCATCAAGTAATAATCAAGAGGAATTACCTAACCGGAGGCTGAAAACGAACTCGGGGGATCAAAACAGGTGGGCGAAACGACTCGGAGAGCGGCGGCGTGTGGCGGTGGCGGCGGCAGCGGCCGATCGACAACGACCAACGGCGACACGTGGTGGCAGCTCGACAACGCGTCTCGAAGCGTTGAACACATCGTCGGGAAGCTCGTAGCCCGATCTATCCAAAACCGCTTTCCAATCTAGGAAAACCGGTCAGAAAACACCCCAAAACTCGAACCAAACCTGTGCACCGGTTGCCGGCGGTGGCGCGTGGAGGCGAGATTCGGCCGCGCGCGTCTCGGGCGTGGAGTCGAGATCCAAGAAGCTCGTGAGCCGATCTATTCGGAACCAGTCTTAGAACTCAAAACCGATCGGATTGCCCAATAAAAACTCGAACCAAAAACGGAACCGGTGGTTTGGTGAAGTTCGACTCCGGTGACTACCCGAAGTTGCAGCGCTCGGATCCACGGCTGCTCGACCCATGACTCTCCGGCGAACCTTCATGGAATGATCTTCGACGGGGGGCGATCAAAAGCGAAGGCTGCTCGTGGTGTTCGACGGCGTGCACATCAGGTCGACGAGCTTGCAGCTGGGCGTAACGGCGACTTCTCCATCGAGCTCGCGTCGACTGTGGCTTGGCGGCAGGGACGAAGACGTGCGATGGATGCTTGACTGACGGTTGAGGGACGACAGCTGCACCGACCGACGAAGGGAGATACGCAACGGCTAGGAGATTTCGCGTGAGGTAGGAGAACATGGAGAAGAAGGCCTCGATAAACGTGAGTCCAAGTGTAAAACCCTAATTCTCTTTTTAACTAAATTTACGAAAATGCCCTTCATTTAACTTCTAACTACAAAATTACCCTTAGGCTCATTTAATTGTTTTAAAAGGACCTTTAATTACGCAAGTTTTCTACTTTTCAAAATCGTTCTTTAGATTCAAAGTCCACAAGGCCCAATTAAATTTTATTTCCAATAATTTACCCAAAACACGAATTAAAAGGTACTTGGAGTTTTGGGTCGTTACACTCCAAACACTGGAATCAGAAACTACGGGGTTTCTGATTCCAAAACAGCGCGCCAAATAACCCCAAAAGTAATGTCATGTAAATTAGCTTTTATAAAAGATAAATAGTTGATTGAAAGTGTTAGTTACTTGTTTTCCAACATCATCTCCAACATTTTTATCATCCTTTTTTCTCTCTCTCTTCTTATTGGTTTTCTGGACTTTTTTTTGTAATTTTTATGTGTGTTTCATTAAAGTTTCGCCTTTTGTTGCATAGTTTCCTCAAATAATAATAAACAAAAGGTTTAAACCGAACAACAGTAAAATGGTTATAAACTACTTAAAAAATAGAGATATAAAGGTCATTGTTTCATAGTGATGTATATTGGATAATATTGTACTTTGTTGTGTATAAAACTGAGTAACACTAGTAAATTGATTACGACTTAACTAGCTACAAACTATTACAATAGTAAGTAATTGTGCAAATATTTAATATAACAACATATCAAAACTCAAGAACAAAGATGGTAAATAGTCGAGGCACGCTTACTAAGCGCTTTTCTGAAGACAATTATTCGCTCTGCACAGGTTGCAAGCAGACTACAACGATCGTCTAAGTAGGGTACAACGATTGGCTCCGATCGAACAACGTTACAATCTCGAACTACTCGAATCTAGCAGAACTCTTGGACACTTGCTCTCAACTTGGACTCAAGATTAAAAAGAAGAAAAAAAAGAGAGAAAACTCTTCAATTGGAATGAGATACTCCAAAAATGGAATGGGATGCTCCAAATGAAGAAACAAGTTGTTATTTATATGCTAGCAACTTAGAAACTTAGTAACACTCTAAAATTAAATAAATATGAAGAATATAAAACATATATCAAATGTAACTCAATTGTGAAGTTACTTGTTACAATTCAAATAAAACTCACAAACTTAACTTCTTAAGTTAAATTTGTATAAGAATCAACACATTTAGATGTTTCAAACCATTTTGAAACTTTTGAATTTAAAGTTAAATAACATCAACATCAATTGGATTTTGATGTCTCAAAACAACACTTTCTTTCACATTTTTTCCCCATAAAATCCAACAATCCCCCACATGAAAGAAAGTTTGAAAATCAAAACACAATCGTTGACAACAAACAAAAAAGTTATGCATTAGGATAGGTGTCTTCTGGACTTGAACCTTCCTTAGTGAATATCTATCGAACTTACCGCAGAAATAGTGAGACCAACTCTGGAACTATCCTTCTCATTGGTAAATTGAGACAACAGACATCACACATAACTCATCTTGTATCTTTGAGTTCTGTACGTTTGTGTCCATTTTGGTCCTAGACAAAATCTCGAATTCATGAGAGCTTTAAAAAGCATAAGTGATAGCACACAAAATGTGCTACCCTTAGGCCTAATTATTGCTAGTTTTATGATGATTTCAGGGCTTTTACGTGGTTACTTTATTCAATTTCAGGCTAAGAGCTTAAACGGAGCTATTGGAGACAATTTGGATCACTCGGGATCAAAACAAGGCTATTTGGAGCTAAATATAACATCAAATGGAAGAGAGAAGACCAAACCAAGTCAAGACTGAGAGGTGATGGCGTTGCAACGCCATATAGAGCGTTACAAACGCCATATAGAGCGCTGCAACGCCATATAGCGCGTTACAACGCCGAACGTGCGACCAAGCGACTTTGGAGATCATCGCCGATAGCATTGCAACGCCGCTGCGGCGTCGCAACGCTAGATCGATTAGGCGCGCACGCATGAGAAGCGCCTGGAGGCGTTGCAACGCCGCCTTGCGCGCGTCGCAACGCCGGATCGATAAGGGCGCGGCGTGTTAAGGTAGCGGCGTTGCCACAACGCCGCCGATAGTTTCCATATTTACCACGCTGCGTTTAGGGTGCAGCGTTGCAGCAACGCCGCCCCCTAGCGTTGCAACGCGCCCCATTGATGCCTATAAATACAACCTTATGATTCTTGCAATGTGGAGCACAATTTGGTAGAGTTTTGCTCTAAATTCGAAATACACCTTGTAACACTACAAGAAAGATGGGCTTTTATAGCTTTTTATCATAGCCTTTTAAGAAATAAGCTATGAAAGGAAAAGGAAAAAAAAGAGGCGGAAAAAGGTTAAAAACGAATTTGGTTTGGGCGCTCGAAATTTTTGAACCATGTGCGTGAAACCCATTAACGCATCGTCACTCCTCTTTGACGCGAACCCCATTTGTTTCTTCTTTCCCATTTTTTCTTTCTTTCCTTCCCCCATCTAATGCCAAACCTTCACCGTTGCTGGAAATTTTTTTGATTCTTTCTTATTTAATGTCGCATTCCAATCATGAATGTCAGCGAGTCCGACCCCAAGCTCGACAATGACTCCGATTCCTAGGTTTTGGTTCTTAGCGTCTTGAATTCGAGGCTCATCTGGAGCCTTTTAATGAAGCACAAGCTGCAGCTTTGGGGTTTTTCTCTTAATCTTGTTTGTCGTACCACTTGCACTCTTTCCATGTCAATTTCTCTGGTAGGATAGGATTGGATTTTTCTTTTTATGTCGTTTTTCTTCTTTGCTTATGAGACTATTAGATTTTTAATCAATTTCAACTCTAGAGTTAAATATATGTATCAAGTAATAATGGCCATCATCTGTTAAGTTATAGAAGGTTTAATTGAACTATGTTAATGAAAAAATGAGGATTTAATGGCACGAATGATTCAATAACATGGTTTTATTTCAATCTGGAATGTTTCATGGTTTTTAGGTAGATTTTTAGGCTACTTATAGGTGCAAAACTTGAATCTTTGTAAAGGATGCTGAGTACGGTTGAAATTTTGTATGCATTGGAGCCAATATTGACGATTTTTTTTGTCACAAACATGAACTTCATATGGGGGAAGGTTATGTCAATATTAAGAGCCCAGATTTTTGGAAAGTTGTTGATTTAGAAGGTAATTTCCTTTTTCTATCATGGATTTCAGTGTTAGAGTGTTGTGAATAATATTTTGTCATTATGAATGACTGGATGAGATGAGCTCTCTTAAGTTTGATTTTCATGTAAAATGTTTTGGCCTCCTTATTTGTTCTCCCTTTTACTTTTCAGGTGGAATTTTTTGACAGATACAAGGTATATGTATATTGAACCACTTATTCATAATCTATTAGAGACATATTTTCTTATTATTTCAAATTCGTTACTCTTAATTTCTCCTTACTCCTTTTTCGTTCTATTTTATATTTTCCCATTTATTTATCTCTATCGGTAATGTTCGTTTCTTGGTTAGTCTAATATTTCAATTGGATCGACTTGGACTTTTCCTTTAAGGCTGGTGAAATTACAGGATTGTTAACTTTTTATTTGAGCTCTCTTAAGGAAGTGGTGAGTGAATGTTTCAAGGGACTGTGGATTCAGAGCGTTCTTTGAGGCAAGCAACATTTCACCAAGTACAAGTGAGCTCTGTGTTGCCTGCATTTGGCATATAGATTTGTTTCACTGTTGCTAATTGAAATATAATGTTTTTCCAATCTGAACTTTTTTTTCTCTTTGATTCTCTTTATATGGTTGGATTTTGTGTCCAATCTTTTATTTATTTTCTCCCTTACGTGAAATAACTACGTTGTTGAAAATATGACTAAAGTTCTAGTTGTTGACTATAGAATGTGGTCATAAATTTTCCTTGTATGTGAACCTTTGTCGAAGTTTCACAATTTGTTATTTTTTGTTTCGATATTTATTAACGATAGTGGAATCTTGTGCTCCTGTATGTTGTTTTGTACAGGCGATTGGAACAATATGTATATTATTAACATCTTGTCTTCAGCTTGCACCCATTTCTTGATCTGTTGATGCTTTCTGTATTTTTCTCAGTAGGTAAGTTTATCGGTTTAGCTAGCTTATTTCTGAGGCCTCCCGCTATTTCTCTTTACAGTATTTATATAGACTAAAACTTCTTCCCTTATTTGTATGTCTTGTGTTTTTCTATTATTTGCAAGGGTGACTTTCATTTTTTCTCCAATTGTATACAAGTGTTCAACTATTCTTGTATTTAAAGCTCATGGATTAGCTCAAGCATCCATGGTTGATTGTGCAACAGAGACATTCTCTGTTATTCGTCATGTGAGTTTAAAACACTCTGCTACTTGTATCATTACTAAATTTGATTTCCCAAACCTGTAGAATTTTTGCTACTGCTCTTGTTGAGATACGAAGATGCTATTATGGGTGAGATCCTTTGGTGGTGAAAAGCGCCAAATGCTCATTTTTAGTCAAAAAGAAAGATATTATTGGGAACTATAAAGGTGCCTTCACAACAAATTTTAGAGCAATGTTAATCTACTGGAATTATTTATTTACTTTTGGACTTTGGAAAATTATTGTGTATGAGGGTAATTGCATATCACTTGGGACTTCTAAATCTCTGAATGAATCTCTGAACGTATTTTCGGTGACATATATCAAAAGTTAGAATTCTTCTCAGTTTGTCATTTTATCACTTGCAACACCATACCAATTTTAGATGCACTATATTCAACATATTGTATATGAATCCTATAAAGGACAACTACTAATATTATTGTTTTGCTTAAAGGAAGTTGTTGACTCTTACTTAATTGACAACTAACACAAACAAACTTATTTTCTTCCGTGATTGTTCATAATAGCCAAGAGGTAATGAGTATATCATTCTTTCCCATGTGTTGTATTGTGGATTGGGGAGTGAGTTGTCATCTTTGTCTTCAATCTTTGTTGTACTGTCGTGTGTGTTGTAGTGTTGTTTTGGTTTTCAACTAATTTATCTTTTTATCTTCCTTTGCTTTATATATATATTATTCATCCTTTTCTTGGCTTTGTTTAGAGTAGTTTTGGTGGGAAATGAGACTGTTCTTCAGAGAATGAGTAAGGTGATATTGGGATCGTTAAAGGGTGTCCTGCCAATTGAGGTTGTTGGATTGGACATGGAAGAAGAGAGAGGGCGATTTTTGATGAGGTTGTGAACCGAGCATGTAGTATTTTGGGAACTTTGGATGCTTTCGTCCATGCTTATTCTTATGAAGGTACAATCCATCTCTATAGCTCTTTCACCCATGTTTTCTTTCCATAACATGACAATGATGTGTTCAGATCTTGTGATGTAGTGAGTTTGTTATATAGTTTTTTATTTAATTGTTTTAGTTTCTCTATAGCTCTTTATGCTTACATTTTAACATTTTTTTAGATTAACTTAAGGTAGGTAGAGCTTATGTAACACGTTTTTATGGGTTAGAGAGTTCTTTAAGGCATTTGATAAAATTATGTATTCCATAATTTTTTATGATCTTCACATTCTTTACACCTTCTTAAATGCAATTACTTGACATAATTCTTCAAGAAAATGAACCGAAGAAAGCCACTCTATATTGAAAACTTTATTAATAGTTGGTTCTCAAGTGAATGTGTTCCAAGTTCTAAAATTTAGTCTCTTTAGTTTTTATGTATGAAATCCCTCATTCATATTAGTTTCTATGCTACTATATATATTTTTTCTTTAAGTAGAATGACATTCTTTATTTATTTATTTATTTTAGGTGGACTTGTTTTACTTTTATTAACCTTTTACTGTCTTAGTTATATACTTGTTGGTTGTATTTTAATTATATGCATTTGGAAGCTTGGTCTACTCTAAAGAGCTTTATTGGTTGAAAAACTAACAAAAACACACAAACTACTAAAAAAAGAAACGAAAACTAGATCTTTGTGAGAGAGTTTTGGAATAGTCGGGTCAATGGCGATGCCAAAAAAAAAGAAGGTTACATTGCAAGGGGGTAAAGAGTGAGAGGAATGGGAAGTTGGGTGGAAATGTAATTCATGAATAGACAAAGGAAAGCAAAGGAAAAGTTAGTTGATGTAGGAGGAAGTGAAAGGGCTTTCTTTTTAGCTGAAATGGACAAGTATTTTTGTCTTCGTACTTTGCTTTTTCTTTATTTATTGCTTTAGAGGAAAGCTTGGTTATGACTGCTTTCGGATGTCATTATGTTGGAGGGAGGGAGTAGGAAGTTTAGTAGAGTTATCTTCGTCACTCTGTTGTGTTCTATTGACTTTGTCGTGTGATCTTCTGATTATGAAATAGATAAAGTTTGGATGAAAATGACGTTATGGATATCATTATATGTTGGGGGAGGGAGTAGGAAGTTTAGGAGACTTATCTTTGTGGTTTTGTTGTGCTCTATTGACTTTGCTGTGAACTTCTTGTTATGAAGTAGATAAAGTTTGGCTGAAAATGACTACTTCTGGATGTCATTATGTTGGGGGGAGGGAGTAGGAAGTTTAGTAGAGTTATCTTCGTCACTCTGTTATGTTCTATTTGACTTTGTTGTGATCTTCTGGTTATGTTCTTGATGATGCACTATAATAGGTTTAAAAAGTTAGATTTCTCTCTTCTATATGATTTGTATTACCTTAATTTTTGTACTTGATGGTAGGAGCGTATTGAACAAACTGAAGTTGAGACAATAACTTCCCCAAATAATGTGGTTGATAACGCATTGAGTAAGGTTCTTGGCCCAGATCGTGGGAATGTACGAGGATTTGGGCTTGGTGTTACTCGTTCAAAATTAGCTCTCATGTCTCAACGAGATAACAAGTTCACAATGCTTGAAAAAGAATATTTGAGGATGAAGGAGGAAATGATGGAAATGAAATCAATCATGTCATGTTTAATAAAGAATCAGGTAAACTTTTTTATTATCTTAAGTTTATTATTGTTGAGTTTTTAGTGAACTTCGTGTTATGTTTCAACTAAAATTATTATAGGTTGAACCAAGTGAGGAACTTTCAAATGCAACTATTTATTTACATTTAATAAACCTATATATTTATATTTTTTTTTATCCATTTATGTAGGTGAATGAAATGGTACTTTCCACATGCAAAAGGATCAAAGATGCCAACTCAACTTCATGATACTAAATCTTGAACATTTGGTGAATTTTGTATTTTGTGAACTATATTAATTTCTTGTTAAAAATTACAATCGGTGAATTTTTTGTATCGTTGTATCCTTCTATTGAATACTATTGACAACTATATGGTACCTTTGAAGACTTTATTTTGTAATATAATGGAATACTAAATTTCAATTTCAAAAGGAAGTCATGATATATTTAATGTGCTATGAATATTTCATGTATAGATTATTTAGCTAAAAACTAGTACTTAAAATAAATTTTATAAAAAAATTAATTTAAATGACATTTAAATAATATAATGAGTTTAGTGGTAGTATTAAAAGTAAATTTTATAGCTATGAGTAGATATAATAAAATTTACATAGCAAAAAATAAATGTTATGAAAAATGATACTACAATGACTATGATAGTAACGAAGAAACAAATGCTATTATAAGTTAAAGATAGCATTAAGAGAATATTATAATATGTTAAAAATGACATTAAGAAAAAGATATAATATGTTAAAGATACCTTTAAGAAAAGGCTATAATATGTTAAATATAGCATGATGAAAAGGCTATCATATATTGAAGATAGCGTTCATAAAATGCTATAATAGGTTAAGGATAGCGTTATTAAAGCACTATCTAAAGATATTATAGCTTTAATAAAAAATGCTATAAGATGTTATCATAGCAATGTATATATGCTATATTTTCATACTCTATTATAGCATTCGACATATCTTTACAAAAACGCTATCAAAAGTCTTAGACTTTTAATAACAGGGGATGTCAGGACTTTCGAAAAAAGCTATAAAAAGTCTATTATAGTTTTTTTCGTTAGCTATCATATCTGTTATTTCTTGTAGTGTAAGAAGAGAGAAAAGAGTGATTTTGGGAGCCAAAGCATTCGTGGAGGTTCGAGATCGAAGACGGGAGCTCGGAGACGAAGGACCGACATCGACACCTAAGTTTATTTCTCTTTCTTTCAATTTGTAATAGCGTTCTAAGACGTTTTCTACTTGTTTAGTTTGTTTTTCTTGTGATTTAGAGTAGCTAAACATAGTAGTTAGGATTTGAATTACTTGTTATGGCTTTCTTGTGATGTATTGAAGCATGTTATGTCGTTATTTTTGGCAATTCGTTCTTTACTTTTTAATTTGTTGATTTAAGCGGACTCGAGAGATAAAGCTTGAATTAGAGCAAAATTGTCAAAACCCTTGGAAGTCTGGCACGAGAGTGACCTAGAAATCTTAGGGAAACACATAAAGAAGTTGCTTAATGCCATGCATGTTGTAGGTTCATATGGAGACTATGAGTTTATTGCATGTGTGAGGCTCACTAAGAATCGAGAGATTTTCTTGAGTATTTTACTTCTTGTTTATAATTTCATCTCATTGGTTCAATGCATGTGCCAGTTAGGACTTTAACTTGTAAAATCACTTCTCCCAAATCTATCAATTTGTGTCTCCACATGTTTATTCGTTTGTTTGTATTTACTTCAACCAACTATCCATGTTATGTTTCTTTAGCTAAAATCGAGAATTAGTACCTTAATAATTAATTAATCTAGAAACCCATTCCTGAGGACGATACTTGGACTCATAAATCACTATACTAAAACTTGACCCGTACACTTGCGGTATTGCAACATAATTTTACGCAACAATAAGTCATTTTAAAAGTCCTCATAGAAGCGACCCCACTTCTACTCTCACATAGGTGATATTGATTAAAAGTATTCTTGATGGAGATTGGATCCCCTGAGCAACGGAAACGTGATTTGAAATCGATTTTGCAAGTTTATTTTGGTTGAACACAAATACCAATACATTGGTGAAAAAACAGAGATAATCATACATTTCTAATCTAATTAGGCATGGATATTAAACATGCAAACATGTTGTAAATTTAACTAAAAAGAAAGTAACAATTACCTTTGTAGATATTAACTTCCAGCACCAACTCCTTGCTCCAATTAGGTTCTACAGAAATCAAAGAACACGTAGAAAATCCTCTGTTCTTTCTTCACCATAGGGACAACACCAAAAGTGAGAACCTTCTATAACTCTGAGTTCAACTTAGATCTTCTTTGGTGGGAAGGATCCAACAATTGGAATGTAGAAGAAGGGAATTGAGAGAGAATTTTCCAAAAAGCAATCCTCAGTTACACTTATCGATCAATTCCAAAAAATTCTAGTTTGAGAGGTTTTACGAAGAGAAACTTTTCTCCCACTCCCTATCGATAAGGAGTAAGTGAGGAAGAGGGGAAAGTGTCCTCCTGACACGTTCCCATTAATAAATTAATTAAATCAAATTTAATTAATCATTTAATTAAATATCATATATTTAATTAATCTTATATTTTGTAACGCCCCAGGCCCAGGATCCTCTGCGACCTGGTTGCGTCACTATATCATCCATGACTGCTTGTAAGAGTGAAGACACTATCCCCACAAACCAACACGGGGTCCTTCCAGCATGCTTTGTCCTCACTCACATGCTCCCTAGGAAAATTTCCAGGAGGTCACCCAACATAGAATTGCTCCAAGCTAAGCACGCTTAATCGTGGAGTTCCTATGATTGAGCCACCGAAAAGGAAGGTGCACCTTGTTGGTATAGGTAGTAGCTATCAATTCTTTTAAGCCTTTCTCATTTATACTTGCACATCCTCGCATGTACCCCTTTTCCTCGGGCACCATGCTTTCATATCCTCGTGATCCTCTCTCATTCGGATGTGGACTCGGTTCATTCATGTACCCTCTTTCTCGGGGCGTCACATGCCCACTCACTTCCGCCTTGGTTCGTCCCCAAACCACATCTTACTCGGGAGAGGTTCTGCTCGATACCATTTGTAACGCCCCTGTGCCCGTGATCCTCTCTCTCACGACTGGTGGTTGCGTCCACTATATCATCCATGACCGCTGTAAGAGTGAAGACACTATCCCCACAAACCAACACGGGGTCCTTCCAGCATGCTTTGTCCTCACTCACATGCTCCCTAGGAAAATTCCCACGTCTTGCGCGTCCAGCCAGCCGTTCGAAAAGTCCTCCAGCCACCTCGTCTGCAGCTCACGAACGAAGAAGCGCCGGCAACCCACGATCAGAGACTCCAGCCGTCCGAAGAGCCGCATCCGTACGTGGAAGTCACGCCTTTGAAGCCGTCTCTTGGAAGTGCTCGCGTCTGAGTGCGCCGGAGACCGAACGTGGAGCTGCCGTCGAAGTTCTTGCCGCGCCGGACCGCCAGTCACGTCCAACCCAACCGCAGGCCTCGCCGGAGTTCACACAATTTTTCCCAGCCGCCGCCGCTGTTTAATCTGCTGCCGTCGAGCTTTGCAACGCCGGCCAACGCTATTCTACAGCCGCTGAAGTTAACCCGGTGAGCGATCTTGTTAAGTATGGATTTTGAATGAGAATTATTCGTGACATATTGATCATCTAAGCGTATAATTGAGAGCCTAAACTACTGTTTCGAACACTAATTGTAGGGACCAAGCTTGGAGCGAAATTGAGGGTCGATCGTCAAAACGGACTAAGGGGTATTAGGTTTTCGCATTGAACTCGAGGTAAGCGGGACATGACATTTTAGTAACGTAATTTAAGTACCTTATGATTATGGGTTTAGTGAATACTTGGAGATTGAACTTGGGAATTATGGTGTGAATCAGGTTTCACTAAAAGAAGAGTAGTCCAGGAGCTCGGGTTAAATTTTGGAGTAGAATTCGAACTAAGGTAAGGGACTTTGTGCCGAATCTTTTTAAATGGGATTAAAGAAAACGAATTTCAACATTTTATGTGAAATTAGTACGATATTTTACTTAAAAGGATTTAATGATTTTTATACGAGAATATCCCGAGATTTTATGTGAAAATACTTTGATATTCTATGAGAAGATATCTCAATATTTTATGCGAGAATAGTCTAGTATTTTATGCGAGGATGTCTTTGTATTTTATGTAAGGATATTCCAGTATTTCATGTGAGGATAGTACAGTATTATCTATGAGAATATTGCATGATTTTGTACGCGAGTATTACGCCCTATCTGATGTGAAAAGTCATGATTTGCATATCAATGATAATGGTTGTGGCATGTACACTATAGTTATGATGAATGATGGGACCTCATGCATGTTATGTATGTCATGAAATGAATTAATGAAAAGTGTGGACATTGGTCTCCTGAGAGCATTATGTGCATGGTCAAACATGCAATAGAGACCCTATGGGTCAAATTACAGTGTCCGTGAGGGACTCAAATTATTACAAGGGTCCATGAGGACTCAAATTATTACAGGGTCCCATGAGGGACTCAAATTATTACAGAGGTCCATGAGGGACTCAAAATGAAATGACTCAAGATGACCAATCGGCCACACAAATAAAAAGGAAGTCATGGATTAAAGACTCGACAATATGAAAAAGTTTTAGGTCCCGTGATATGTACATTTCAACAAGTTCAAAGTCATGATTGTATGTGTATGTGCATATCCCAAACCTCGTAACGAGGTCACTTACTGGTATTGTTTTACAATACTCACCCTTTCTTTTTTAAAAATGTTTTTCGTGTAAGGCTAAGGACGTGCGGGTAGGCGAGTGACGGAGGCGCGCTGCCAAGACCATGGGAATAGACATGTTTTCCGCACATTTCTTTCATAACTGATGTCGTTCCTTTTTGTTTTTGAAGTTTAAACTTTTCTTTACAGATCATAAATAGGCCATGTTAAACTGCTCCGTTTATCTGTTTTAAATGATTTACTTGGGATCCCTAAAGACAAATTATTTTAGTTGGAGGTTTTCTTTTAAGATCTTTTATCTCTTGGCCTATAAATGCATGCATGTGTAGTAATGTCCCTAAGAGTTTAGTCATAGAAAAGTAGGGGCGTTACATATTTAATCTAATTCTCTTCTAACCTATAGTTTTAATGCACATCTAATGTACATTAAATTTTAACCTATAGTTTTCAATATAAATCAATTCACATTTAAATTAAACATTTGAACTCTTACAAATATTTAAGTCTCTTACATAATTTAATATGAATCATATTCACATTAAATTTATAATATATAGTTCCAAAACTATATATTATATCGTATCTATATACATTAAATTTATTCCCTAATGAATTTTAACATTTCAAATTCAAACGATCTAAGAACCCTTTACAAGCTAGAAGGTGCACCTAATGGACCTACTGGTCGAAGCTCCAACGATACGAGATTACTCCTGCTTAATCTCATTAACCTCCTAATCAACATTCGTTAATCGTGGAAACACTCCACTAAAGTCCCGCAGCTTGCACTCTTCTCACCGCAGATATATTTCTCGTGTCCACGGATATTGACCAATAACAACACGTCAATCCTTCACGAATGTTCAGAACACCAAATTAGGTTAAATTACCATTTTACCCTTGTTACATCTTGTACCATCAAGATTAGTGCTACTCTAATGAACAATTTGTTTGTGGTTCTACCAACAAATAGAAGTCTCTCTCGGGCCAATGAGAGGGTCGGACCCTTTGTTGAAGTCCTGGAGACAACACTTAAGGGAACATTCCTCTACTTACCTTAGTAGGCGGGAAGGAGTGAATTCCATCTTGCTAGGCTAAGTCCCCAGCTGCTCACTTGGTCTTGTCCCCAAGAAGGTAGGTATATTGAGTCGGCGAATCTGGCCACTCTCACTCATACCAGTCACAAGACAATCCCTTGTGAACAGGAGTTCGTAACCTGCTCAGGATTGAGATCAAGTTGCCCAGGTCATCTTAGTGAAATAGAAACCTAACTGGTCAATAGAGTTACACTTAGTGGTTACTATTTCGCGGTCCGGTCTTATGTAATCTGATTACATAGGATATCCCAACTCACATGTCATCTACACAAACACGTTAGGATCACAGTGTTTGTATCATATACAAAGTGGGTCACATCCATAGTGTTACCAGGGGAAGGTACCCAAACCTTATCCCTTTACTATAGACCCTTTAGGTTGTATCTCGAACCGAGATCCTTTATATGTTCACTACATTCAGTTAAAGATACATTTTACAGCCTCAGATGTTTAGTTTATAGGATTTAGGGGTTAAAACAAGGGAAATGTCGTAAATAACGAATCAATAACTCTTTATTGAAATAATAACACTTTATTACAATAATTAGAACAAAATTACAAACTACGAGTTTTAGGGCACAACCCCCAACAAACTCCCACTTGAACTAAAACTCTAGTGGGGTATATTACACTAGGGCATCCATATACAAACACAATAAACTAGGGCATCCATGTACCCCATTACATATCTCCCACTTGCCCTGGATTAGACTATGTACATATCTCGTAGACCTAGACTTTTCAGATCAACCTCGAACACTTTAGCCGTGAGAGTCTTTGTAAACAGATCAACAATGTTGTGCTCTGAAGCGATCTTCGTGACTGTCACATCTCCTCGTTGTACTATTTCTTGTATCACCTGATACTTCCTCTCGATGTGCTTACCTCGCTTATGGCTACGAGGTTCCTTCAAATTGGCTACCGCACCACTGTTGTCACGGTATAAGGTGATGGGACGAAATTCCATATTTGGAACAAGTTCCAAATCAGTAAGGAATTTCCTTAGCCAAACAACCTTTTTAGTTGCTTTACAAGCAGCGACATACTCAGCCTCCATCGTGGAGCCAGCGATGCATCCTGCTTGATGCTTCGCCATACTATAGCTCCCGCGTTAAGGGTGAAAACTGATCCCGATGTGGATTTCCTAAAATCCTTATCGGTATGAAAATCAAAATCAATGTATCCAGTAAGGATCAAATCCTTAGTCCCATACACAAGTGTATAGTCCCATACACAATTGTATAGTCCCTCGTTCTCCTAAGATACTTGAGGATATTTTTAACTTCGGTCCAGTGGTCTAACCCTGGATTGGATTAGTACCTACTGACAATTCTCACTGCATAACAAATGTCTGCGCGTCGTGCACATCATAACATACAGTAAGCTACCTACTGCAGAGGCATAGGGGATACGTCTCATAAACTCAACTTCTTGAGGTGTCTTAAGGCACTGTTCCTTAGATAGATGAACTCCATGCCTGAAGGGTAATAAACCCCTCTTGGAATTCTACATCGAATATCAGGCCAACATTTTGTCGATATAATATGCTTGAGACAGAGCTAGAGTTCTGTTCTTGCGATTCCTGAAAATCTGAATCCTAAGAACATATTGTACCTCTCCCAAATCTTTCATTTGGAATTGGGTTGCCAGCCAATTCTTTAGTTTCAACCCCTCTCTTCTTTTAGGCTCATTTTTTTATACCTTTTGCAAAGGAAATGACATCTAGGAATAAAAGGAAAAAAACAAAGAGAATAATACTAGTAATAATACTAATAAAAAAAAGTAACATGAAAGAAAAAAAATACTACTAACAAAGAAACGAAGAACACACCAACAAAATATAGGATAAGAACATACACACAAAAAAAAACATAGATCGAAGTTGTAAAAAAATAAAATAAAATAAAAACAAAAAAACAAAAGAAAACCCCTTACTCAACTACTATTTTTCAGGTGATTCGAGAATGCAGATCTCTAGAAGTGGGGAGGGGGGAGAACACAACTAGCTTGCTATTGAGGTGCAGATCCCCAGGTCAAAAGCCCTACCAAGTGCAACCTCCGGCTAAACCCGACCGTTCTTGTTGTGTTCTAACCCCCTTTTTTTTTTGGTAAAGAACTTCTATGAAATAAGGAATACTTACTCTGTATCTTCCCTTTTTTTTGTAAGATGATTGTGAATGAGATGTTGAGAATGGGTTGACAATGGTTTTTTTGTTGTTTGAAATCCCCCCCTCCCCCCACTAGGTTTTTTTAAAAAAAAATTACAAGGGTTTATATAGGCCAAAACACCTCTTCTTTTGGACAAAAAAAAAAGGTATTTGGTTTTGAAAAAAAGATTGTGGTCTTCCAAAAATAACGTGTCCGTCCAATGAAGGGAAAGCTCGACTTATATAGTAAAACTATTGATCAAATTAGGAAAGAACAATATAATGTCAAAAAATACCAAAATGGAAAGAAAATATTTGATTGAAATATTGTTTCCTAGATTTCAAAATTTTATTTGCCTAATTACAAAACTTTCCAAATGGAGGAATATATTGATTTAATTAAAAAATATACCAAATTGATAAAATGTCTAATTTTGAAAAAGAAAAAAAAATTGGTCAACAAAAATTGGTCTTAATTAATGTTACCAAAATCTCTTATTTTCATTTTAATTAGAATAGAGTCGGACAAAAATAGGTGGCTACACAGAGGTTGGCTACTTCTCCTTCACTTTCAGATTCGCTCTCGTCGCTTTCATCCCAAGTGGCTTTCATGGCCTTCTTGCTCTTCTATAAAGATGACTTCCTTGGTGGACAATCCCACTTCACGTGCCCAGGCTTCTTACATTCAAAGTATATAATTGTGTCCCCATTGCTCTATTCTCCCTTTCCCTCTTAACTATTACTTCTCTTGGAGAAATTTTTCTTTTAAAAAAACCTCTTGAACTTTTTGGTATGATACGCATATTCATCATCAATCAATTCATTCTCACTTTCAGAACTGTCTTGAGCTTAAGTAGACTTTAATGCTAGGAACTTCTTCTTCTTTACGTCATCCTCCATGTTGCCCTTCATGATTATCTCATGTGTCATGAGAGACCCGACGAGCTCCTCTAAAGGAAGTGATGAGAGATCTTTGGCTTCTTGAATTGTTGTGACTTTAGCTTCCCAACTTTTGGGCAATAACCTAAGGATCTTCCTGACATTCTCAAGGGTAGAGTAAGTTTTTCCTAATCCTTTCAAGGCATTTACTATATTACTAAATCGAGTAAACATTTCAAAAATAGACTCATTTGCATCTATTCTAAATAATTCGTAATTATGGACTAACATGCTAATTTTTTATTTTTTTACTTATTTGTTCCTTCATGAGTTACTTCGAGCATATCCTAAATTTCTTTAGCAGAGTTACATGCATAGACTTGATTGAACTCATCAGGACATAAGACACAAAACAAACAGTTCATAGTTGTAACATTAATAGACATTTTCTTTCATCATCTTCATTTAACTCATTTTCATTTTTGGGCACTTCCTGATTTGCAACATGATTTAGTTGGGACAACAGACCCTTGAAACAATTTCCCACAAATTATAATAAATGGATAATGTAAATTTCTATCCTAGTCTTCCACCATGCATAATTATTTCCATCTAAGAAAGGTGGCCTAGTGGTAGATTGACCCCCTACAAACCCATTTGTTCCAGTATTTTCCATAAGCTCGAACAAATTAAGAGTTTTTTTAAAAAAATATTAAAACAAAAAAATTATTCAAATTTTAAAAAAATATTTATTTTTTTCTTAAATTAAGATGAATTTTATTGAAGACAGTTTTTTAATAAAATTTCAAAACATAATTAGAGTTTTTTTAAAAAAGTTGAATTTTAAGAATCAATGATTTTTCTAGTGAAATAACCCTTTTAAAAACTCAAAAATCAACTCTTTCTTTAATTTTTTTAAAAAATCAAAAACAATTTTTAAAAACATATAAAAAAATTAAAATACCCTTCCAGGTAAAAAAAAAAGAGCTACCCACTCTGATACTAATTGTTGGACCGTATGACAACACTAGAGGGGGGTGAATAGGTTTTCTACCAACTTTTTGATTTATTAAAAAATTAATTTCAACACTTTTTAGGCATTCTTTCACACAATGAAAAATTTAAGAAATTTGTACTCAATTAATTTTAATACAACAAACTTAAAAGAAAAAAAAAACTAATTCAATGATAGAAAGATTGCAGACAAAATAATTCAAAGAAACAAATCCTAAATCATGCCATCTAAAATAATGCTAGAGCAGAAAGTAAAGTGCAGAAATTAAAAAGTTGAGGGAAAAGAGGACACCGAAAATTTTATAGTGGTTCGACAAATTGCCTACTCCACACCCCAAGCTCTTCTTGGGCATTTCACTAAATTCGATCCTCTTGCGGGCAAGAATCAAACCATCACGACCCTCTTTTTCCTAGGCTAAATAAAAATCCAAATCATTTTTTCTGGTTCAGGATTAAACCAATTGAATTTTCACACAACTCAAGGTGTACCTACACATTAATACAATATTCCCAAAAGAAAGAAAATTGAACAAAAGAAAAGATTGCTTCAAAAAAGCAAGATTACACAAATTTCGGATCACGCTTCAATTCTAAAATTCTCATAATAATTGCAGGATTTGTCGGTTTAGAGGATGGTGAGAATTTTTGAAGATTAGAGTCTTTTTGGAGACCTTTTGATGGCTTTTTTGTTGCTGGAAAATTTTCAAAAAGTGTAAGAAAGATGATGTTCTTAGGGTTAAAAAAGATTTTGAACAAATTGAAGATAGATCATTGGATTTAGGTAAAAAAGGATGGATGGTTGAGATTGAATGGTTTAATTTTGGGAAGGTTAAAGTCCATAATTGGAGAGGAGAGAGGAGAAAAGATTATTCCCCAAAATATCCATATGTGACATTCTTTCCCTTTTGTTTTTGTTTAATTCATTTGAATTTTAAATTTTTGTATTTTTGACCGTTTCTCACCCCATATACTCTTTTTTTCCGTCCACGTATATCACGTCAGCAAAATTTAGTCGTTATGTGCCATGTCATCAAAATAAAATTGGTAGGTGCCACATCGGTTGACACGTCATCCGCCATGTCGACAAAATTTGACGCGGAGTGCCACGCCAACGCCACGTCATCTTATTCGACCATTGAGTACCACGTCAATCACCACGCGTCATCATCGCCACATCACCACCACCACGCCAAAGATAGTGCCACGTGTCACTGCCTTATTAGTTTCCTTTTTCAAACTTCTTTTGCTCATATCTCCTTCATTTGAACTCCGATTTGAGGAATTCAAATTGTCTTGTACTCATCTCTTCGAGCTCTAAGAGATAGATTCTTTGAAATACTAAAAATATTAGTACAAAAATTTGAGTTTGTTATCATCAAAATATTTAGTTTGATTGAAACCTTAAAGCTAACACAAAGAAGGTCACCGATAGTAGCCATTGGACGTTAGAGAAGGTCATAGGAGGTAGTCGTTGGACACAGAGATGGTCGTTGGAGGTGGTTTTTAATCGCCGGAGATGGTCACTGGTCGCCAAAGATGATCATTGGAGGTGGTTTTCAGTCACTAGAGATGGTCGTCGAAGGTAGCTTCCTATTGCCGGAGGTGGTCATCGGAGATGGTTGTCAGAGGTGATTGTCGATCACCGATAGTGGTCGCCGGTTATTGGAGAAACAATGATAAAATATGTTAATATGGTTACTGTACACAAGTTGGTGGAGTTTATATCCTAAAACTGTAGTACGTCGATAGAGTTGAGTTGAGTTAGTGTTTCCATGGGCATAACGGTGAATTGGGTTTAAAACCCAACTCAACTCAACTCCGGGGCCAAACACCCCAGAGCGGAGGAAATTGCATTTCAGTATGTTAGTGAAAAGTTGCGAAGGAAAATATCTTTCTATGCATATCAATAAATGGTGAAAAAGTAACAAATCTTTCTATTGAAATAATAATTTACTATTTATTTGAGACTAACCTAGGGTTCTTCGAGTTCCTTCTTTAGGTTGGACATAATTTAACTAGACCCTTAAAGATCGTCCTTAAGTCGAGAATGTGAGGCGATTGGATTAACCAAGGGGATCAACCAAGGGTTGACTTGGCCTCTTTGGTCTTTGACACAATGTATAACATTCTCAAGGCCTATTTGGGTCGCCCTTCACATGGTCAGTCAAGTCTTCCCTAGGATCATTTGGGCTTGGGTTCACCTCTACTTTGAGCTCTTTGTTTTGAATTACCTTTTGTCTTAGAATATTTATTTAGCTTCAAATTTACTCTATAATATATTCACTAAAAACCCAAAAATTGTATTAGTAAATGGATGAAGAAAATAATAAGAACAAAATAAATAGACTACAGTGAGATTTGAACTTATTGAATTAAAGCATGGACAAAATTGCCAAAAATAATTTTCCATCTATCTTTCTCACTTTTAATATAGTAAGATAAAGATAAACATATGAGTAGTGTGGGATATGAGATCTAATCAATTTCATAACAAAGCGACATTTTTATTCTGTCGGAGAGCATTCAGGAAACTCTAAAAAGATAAATGAGAATATTTTTACTCTTTCAAGATTTTTTTTTTTAAAGAAAAGATAGTGAGAATATTTATATATATATATAATAAACCATAATTCTAAATTTTTATTAAATATCATTTTACTTTTTTAAAAAAATTAAAAAAAAAAGTCTCCTAAATAGAAATCTCTAATTAGTATTTAACCATTTAAATAAAAATTTTCAAAAGAAAAAAAAATTATGTAATAAAATAAAGAAAAATAGAAATGATAAATGGGGAATTATTCCCACAGAGGGACCCGATCCCTGCGAATTCCCCACAGGGAATCCCCGCCCCGTTTCCCACGAAATTAAATGGAGAATTTCGCGGGGACGAGGAATGAAATGGGGGCTCGAACTTGGTGAAGAAGTTTTTGATATACCTATGTATACAATAACTTTGTTTAGATCGACGTATTATGCGTAGTGGCGGATTCAGAATTTGTATCAAGTGGGGCTTGAATATGACATTGAAAAAAATATTTAATATTGTACGAACAAGAGCTTCAACCTAAGACTTGAAGGGGGGCATATGACATATTTACCACTATGCCAAAAGACTTTTTTGTTATTTAATCTGAGGGTTCGAACCCCCCTGCGCCCATGGGAAATCCGTCCCAGATTATGCAGGTGTAAATTCGAAGCTTTGACCTTTTAAAATTTTTTTTTAAAAAAATTATAGAACATACTTTGTCAACTTCCAAATATTAGTATCTGAGTCTGCACCTAATAAGTGGCTCTCCACGAAGCTATACTAAAATGGTGCAGAAAGATATATTTTATCCATACCATTTTGGGACTGCAGTGCAATAAACCTTTGCATAATAATGGACCATGATGACTTTGAATCTATTTAAAAGAACTTTTTGCAATAGTTAGGTAACAATGAAGATAGGAAGGACAATAAAGTGGAAAGATAAAACAGAAGTTGAGGATATGAATTTTTATTATTTAATTCATTTCATTTCATATGAAGCATGTGCTCTCACAATACAATGGAGTGTTTTTTCTTTAAAATTGGCATGATGTCTAAAATGAAAAACTCGAAAGGCAAACGTGAGATGGTTTACAATATCATGCACGTAAATTGTCGTGAGAGTTGATGTCTAAAAATTATAGTAAACGATTTAAGCTGATAGTTTGGAGTAAATGAGTTTGAACACAGGACCTCTTAGAGCACTTGCTCCGATATCATCTTAAAACATCAATCAAACTAAAAAGTTAAGTTGATAGTTTGGAGTAAATTTAATTGTATCAACATAGTGTTAGACTATGCTATCAATAACTTAAATAAAAGTAAGATAGCAAATAATGTTTAGAAGAATTAATTTTTCTTCTAACTTTTAACTTCACTACGCGTAAGAACTAATTTTGCGTTAATTTACTTGTACTCAAATCCTTCAAATTCTACCCTACAGGTACAATACACTCTTCAGTCTTGACTCAAATATCTTTTTAATGGTAGGTACTAGATTTTTCTAGCATGTCTTTAAAAAATAAAATAATTTTGAAAATATATATGATTAACATTTTTTATACCATGATCTTATTTATACAATTGGGAACTATATAATTTTGTAATTAAATTTTTATATTTTACATGGTGTGATATATCTGATATTCTTTCTTTTCATGTTAGTATTCAATTGAAATTTTATGTGTATATTTATAGAATACATTGCAAATCTCAATATTCCTTAAATGACTTAGCTTTTATATGGTGTGAAACTCTAATTCCTCCTTATCTAAGGTTTATCTTTGCTATAATAGGCGTAAAAAAAATGAAGGAAAAACTGAAAATAAAGTTTAATGTATGCATGTAAGGAAGTATTTAGGGGGTGTTTGAAGCACCGTTTCAGAATCAAAATCCTCGGAATCAAAATCATGTGGGTTTGTTCTAAGGGGTTTGAAACTCTAAGAATCAGAAAACGGTGTTTGGTATGTAGCGTTTGATGTTTGGGAATTAGCGAAACTGTGTTGGAATTAACGAAACAAAACCATGGAGTTGTATTTCAAACCCATTGGGTTTTGAACACAGTGACCCAAGATTATGAACTTTCGAGGGAGAAAGTGTGAGTGAACTATCCCGATTTATTACAAGATTATGAACTTTCGAGGACGAATGTTTTTAAGGAGGGAAGATTGTAACACCCCGAAATTTTCAGGTACATTTTAGGTTGTGATTTGGGTTAATGTAATGGAAATTAAATTTATTGAGCCTTGGGGCTTTGTATTTTATTGAAAGGCTTTGTAAATTAAGAATTTTGTGTAATTGAAGATATTTTGAGGACATTTAATTTGGCTTAAGGGCATGCTTGTGGTTAAAAGGAAGATGGAAGGGTATTTTCGTAATTTTGAAAGAAAGTCAAGGTAGGGTTTTTATCTTTGAATCACGCATATCGAGGTCTCTTCTTCTCCATCCCTCCCTACCTTCACGATGGAGCGATCGCGCAGACGCCAACCATCCGTCCGCCATTGTCGTGCGTTGAAGCTAGCTAGCTAGAGGTCATCGCCGAACCCCACCTAGTCTCGTCGCGCACCGCATTTAACCGCCAACCACACCTTCTTTGTGGATCACGTCGTCCGGCAAACCAACTCCAATCCCTGAAGCCTTCCTCCGAGAGCCCCACGCCGTCGACACCCATCGAACCCATTTGGGCGGGCCGTCGAATCAATCAATCCGCTCGAGTCGATTATCGTTGCTCGGATCCTCGTCGTGTCGTCTGACGTCACGCACGCAGCCTTGCCGGAGGACGTCGATCTCGCCAAATCAAGTGTCAAACGGCTGGTTCCCGTTGTGAGATGGTCGGTTTTGAACAGATCAACGGTGGAGTGTCCCGAACACGAACAAAACACGCCAGCGCCGCCATCTGAAGCTTGGGCCGAGCACCGCCACTTTGGGTCGGTCGGTTCACCCCTTTTCTGGTTGGTTTTGCTTGAAATAAGATTGGTTTTGTATAGATCGGCCGACGAGCTTCTCAGATCTGATCTCCACTCGCCGCCAGTCGCCACCACACGCTGCGTTGCCCGCCGCCGGCCGGTCACGCGTCGCCACCGGTCGGCCACCACGCCGCTGTTCATCGAAACTCACCCGTTTGCATCCGTTTCGCCTCCCGAGTCTGTTCCAGCCTCCATTTGTGGTAACTCGACCTGACTATTATTGAATTCGAATAAGTTTATTTATATGTGTTCTAATTAGGAAATTGGATTGAATTTAGAGAACTCAAGTATCAAGCACGATTGAGAGGAGCTTTGAATTATGAGCGAAACTTTAGGAGTTTCAAGTTAAAGCCTAAGTAAGGGAACCCACGCCAACCCTAAAATTTAGAAGTTAAGGACTTGTTTGAAAAATGTCATGTTCAGCTTGAAAAGTCTGTTTTAAATGTCATGTTCCGTTTGAAAAGTCCTTCATAAATGTCATGATTTGAATGAAAGGTTCGTTTTAAATGCCATGATCTGGTTCACTTGATATTTATCTCAGAGGCCATGAATTTCATGTTGTAGTTGGTTTAAGATTGAACATTTTGACTTTTTATATAACTATGCCATGAAAATTTTGCATGAATGTTGTTACTATTTCAGTTGGGACTTCCTGATAATATTCATTATATAAGTTATGTATGTGTTAGAGTCGACTCGAATTAGAGGCCATGATACGGGAGAACTTAATTGTCCACTAAAGGCCGAAGAGAAACTTTATAAAAATGAAAATGTTTACGAAGGCCGTGACAGTTAAACTTCCAATATATATATATATGTATACATATTTGATGCTATGTAAGTTACGAAATACTTAGAGTCGGCCTAAACTAAGAGGCCATGGATCAGGAAGTCTTAATTTTTCCACTGATAGCCGAAGAGAAAAAGTCATGAAATATGTTTTATTTATGTATGGGTCCCACATAAAGCCATGGTTTGTTTTGACAATTTGTTTTTCAACCCCGGTAGTAAGGGACACTTACTGAGTATTAATTCATAATGCTCACCCTTTCTTTTAAAAAAAATGTTTTCAGGTAAAGCAAGAACTTACAGGGCGAATGACGGGAATGCGTTGCGAAGGCCATGGGAATAGAAGTCATGTCTTCAGCATCTTTTGAACTTCGTTTCATGTTTTAAATTTGTTTTTATTTATAATCCTTCTGTCATATGTTGAACTTTATTTGAGAAGAGGCCAGAATTGAGTTTTTTTCTTTTTTTCATTTGAGTGAACTTGGTTTTTAAACGATTGTTTTCTTGGGATCCCAATAAAGAAGGTATTTCGGTTTCGTTTTTACTTTTTGGTTGTTTTGTTTTTGGCCTCAAATGAATGCATGGTCAGTAACGACCTTAGGAAAAGAGTCTTAGAAAGTAGGGTCGCTACAACAACGTTTTTGGTGTAGATTCCAAAACCATCCAAACCCAAGTCGATGCTTCAAACGCCCCCTAGGGTGTAGAGTTGTTTGGTTTGGAATTATTTAGTACGAAGTTATTTAATCTGTGAAATTATTTAATCTATGTCTGAAATGCAGAGTTATTTAGTCTAAAGTTATGAAACCCATATTGGGAATAGTGTTGGTTAACTTGGAGTTGTGAGTCTAAGTTTATACTTTTTTTTTCTTTTTTTCTTGTTTTATTTATTTAGAGCTTTATTGTACCATACAATTAGAGCTAGATTCCAATGATTTTTTTTTCAAAAAAACTTAATTAATATAGCTTTATTTCAGTCCATTCTAAAATTGAGATTTTAAGTTATATTAGTTTAATGAATATTTTACAATTGGTTAAAGTATTAATTTTAATTACGATAAACAAAATAATTTTGCCTATTTTTTTTCAAAGTTTTTAATAACAAGTTTTTTTCGTCAATTTTTATATTTTAATCTAAGATCTATTTTTCAAGAATCAAAGTTAATTATAATATTTTTTTCATAATTTAATATTTTAATTTCTAACTAGAAAATGAAATGAATTATCTAAAGTTTGATTAATTTTAAAATAAAATATATTATTTTATGTTTAAAAATAACTAAGTTAAATATAAAATATTAAATATACGTGTTATTTTAATATCATTAAGGTCAAAATGAATATCATACATATACTTGGTTCAAAATACTACATATTTATGTTATTTATTGTAATAATTTTATTTAGTTTGAAAGAAGGGTTTTTTTTTTACTTAAATATGTTTAATTTAAAAATCAAATATTTTTATTTTAATATATTAACCTTTTCTTAAATTATAAAACAGGGTAATCTAAAATATAGTTTTCTTATAAATCATAAAAGTGTATATATATATATTAGCTATTTGCAAAAAAAAAAAAGCTTAAAAAATAAATTTGTTATTTTTATAAGTAATTTTAATTTAAACTTAAAAAATGTAAATAACATGGGGGAGAAAGTGAGATATGAAGATTTTTATCAATTAATTTTTTTTTACATAGTACTTTAATTTAGATTAGAATTTCAATTTAAATAACAATATCATATCTAAAATATTTTTATATAATTTATTTTTAAAAATAAAATAAATTTATAAGGTAAAAATAAAAAAAAATATTGTTAAAAAAATTTATTAAAATTATAAGATAAAAATACATATATATTTATTGTTTATAATTTAATTAGGAATTAACAATAATAATGAGAAAATTTATATAAAAAACTGTAAATTACGAAAATAAATAAAATTATGGAAGCAGAGGATGTCTTTTGACTTTGTTAACTAGGGTTTTGGTCCTCAGGGGCAAATGGTTGGTTTGGCTAAAAGTTATATGCTCAAGAATAAACACAATGGATTACTATTTAGGTTGGGAGGGGGCTTTGGTGGAGAGGAGTGAATTATTGAGAATGTCAACAAAATTTCACATTTGTTTGATAAGACAATATCTAAAAGTAGACACAATATCATATATTGTGAGTGGTTTTAATGTTCCTAATAAGTGGTATCAGAGTTATGCCCCACACTTAACCAGGCAGGTTGAATCCTTCGGTATTGAATAAGGAAATTGATGAGTTTAAAAAGAGGGCTTAATGGTCATTTGTTCGTATTCCCAACAATCCTGTCCATAAACAAATTTATTCGGATATTAAAACAACTCACATATCTCCATGGTGGTATGAAATTATCAACATTCAAGCATAAGTTCTCATGATTTTGTTTTTTGTGTTTACATAATGGGTCATATATTAATGGAGATATTGTCTCTCACTTATATACATATGATTTCTCCCTTTATCTAGCCAAATGTGTTCACCTCCACTTTTAGTCTCTTTGTTTTGAATTACCTTTCTGTTAGGAGTACTCACAATGTTTCACATTGGCTAGAAAAGGAAAAGATCCATGGTATATAAGTGAGGACAATGATCTCCATTGGTATGAGGTCTTTTGGTGGGAACCAAAAACAAATTCACGAGGGTTTATGCTCAAAGTGGGCAATATCATACAAATGTGGAGATTTGTCGGGTCCGTTGTGTTTATCACTTTTGTCTTAGGATATTTGTTTAGCTTCAATCATCTTACCCTATAATATATTCGGTAAAAATCCAAAAAATGGTATTAATAAATGGATGAAGAAAATAACAACAAAATAAATAAACTAAGGAAGATTTGAAATTATTGAATTAAAGTATGGACAAAATAGCCAAAAATGAATTTCCATCTATCTTTCCAACTTTTAATATAGTAAAGATAAAGATAAACATATATATGTATAGGGATGTGAGATCTAATCAATTTCATAACAAAGCGACATTTTTATTCGGTCTTAGAGTATTTAGAGTATTTAGGAAACTTTGAAAAGATAAATGAGAATATTTTTACTCTTATTAGATATTTTTGTGTTTTTTAGAAAAGATAGTGAGAATATTTATGGAGCAAAGTAGTAAAATCCATGCTATAAATAGCAAAGCATGTAACAAGAACAAACATAGCAAAAGTCAAGAAGCAAAGAGAGAGAGAGAGAGAAACAAACAATGGTGGAACTCCCAAAATATGCAGCACTGAAATCAAAGTACAACCACAAATACTTGCGGTTTGTGCATGAAACTTGTTCAAAAGTAAATACATTTCTACAATACTCAGGAGAGGAGTTCTTACACCATTTACAAAGTTCGAGTTCGAGCAAGCTCAATGTGACCCATCTCTATACCACATAAAATGTTGTTACAACCAAAAATATTGGTGTAGTTGGCCTTCGGACCATCATTTTCTCGTTGCAGGAGCCGACCAAAAGAAGAAGACAAATCCAAATGGACATGCACATTATTCAAACCACTTTACGACACTTGTCATAAATCATTCCGATTCTGTCATGTCCATCTTGGTTTGAATGCTGTTTTATGGAGAGTTGGTCCCCTTTTGGAGAAACCTTACGTTGCCAATGGTCGAACTCGATGCAGATCTTTGTGATCTCAGTATAGTTATCAATTTGGAACACATCATTAAATTACCAAAAATAGTTGCTTTTAGAGGCGATAATGGTTCCTATCTCACTCTCTCGTATCATCGATAATCAGCCATATTTGCAATTTTCATCCAAATTGTCTCGAAGATCCATCCATTCAAATGGAGACCTTCATCACAACAGATGGAAAAATTAAATGTAAAATCGAATTGCACGAAAAAAATTCGGAGACGTGGTACTTCTAATTGGATTTTTCTTTGATTGTCTTTGACGACACTTCTCAAAACCTCGACATCAGTCTATTCCCCAACAAAACTTGCTCCCACCATTGTTGCATTATGCAACTTGGGTAATAGCTACTTTGTCAAAAGATTCACTACCGGTAGCAAAATAAGTCTTCTCAATGCTCAAATCAAAGAAATCGATGTTCATTCACGCTTAGAAATGACTGAGCTTGTTCGTTCAAGAAAAATCCACAACGTACAATTTCATTCTGTTTATGCCAGAATCTCTGATGGAGTATCCATCGCATTAGCAAATGGAGAAGCTACCAATACCACAAGAAAACCCATCACCGCAAAAGTGATTCTCTCATTCACAAGCTCTAGAACTAGCTCGTGGAGTTCCTCAATCTCAATGAAATTGGATCATGTCAAGACAACCCTTGATTCAGCAATTCCCATAATTGTGGAAGGAAAGAAAATTGATACGTCGTCAATTAGGTTCAATGGAGAATACAAATGGGGAGAAACTATAACAACATCAAAGCCGGAGGAAAAAACATACGAGGTAACTATACCGCCAATGACTATTATTACGGTTACCTTAATTGTAACGCCCCTACTTTTCTAAGACCAAAACCCTAGGGACATTACTACCCATGCATGCATTTATAGGCCGAGAGATAGAAGAAACTTAAAGGAAATTTCCATTTGAATTAAATAGTTCCAGGGATCCCAAACAAAAACAAAACATTCAAATCATTTAAAAGACATCACATCGACTTGGCCTTTTAAAAAGAAAACGGTCGATCGGTTTAACTTCAAAGGAAAACATAAAGACAACAATAGTTCAAATCATGAATATGCGAAAATCAATCTTTGGTTCCCATGGTCCAAATCACGCTTTCCGTCACACGCCCGCACGTCCCTTCCCTTTACCCAAAAAACATTTTTAAAAGAAAGGGTGAGTATTGCATAAACAATACCAGTAAGTAACCTCGCTACCGAGGTTTGGGATATGCATACACATACAATCATGATCTTTAAATTCATTCATAACATACATAGATGATGGGAATTAAACTTTCTAAGGTTGCGGTCTTTTAATCCATGGTCAGTATATTTAAATGTCGCCTTTAATCCATGATTGTTCATAAAATTGCCGTCTTTAATCCGTGGTCGTTTCATAAGATTGCCGTGTCTTTAATCCATGGTCGTTTCATATAATTGCCGTGTCTTTAATCCATGGCTACACATTCAATTGCCGATCTTTAATCCGTGTGGTCGTACATATAATTGCCAGGTCTTTAATCCGTGGCTATTCATTCAGTTGTGAGGCCGACTGGTCATCCTGAGTCATTTCAGCGATCTCAGGATAACCAATGTCCACACTATTCAATAATTCATTTCGTGACATACAAAATCATGCATAAGGTCCCAACAGTCATGTAATCATGGTGTACATATCACAATTATCATCATCAACACATCATTCATACTTTCTCATGGACAGGGTGATAAATCATACTTTTGTAAACAACATAAAACATTCTCATACACACTGCTGTCCTATTCTCACATGAAATAATGGAATCTCTATACATACCATACGAGAATACTTTCACATAAAATAATGGTTCAATTTCACGTAATACATAGAGGCATTTGCACATAAAATGTCGCGTATTCTCAAAAGAATAATTGTGTGCTTTCATGTGAAAACTATAAACTGATTCGCATAAAATCATGAAATTCATTTTCATTTACTCTCATTAAAAGTTCGGCACGAGGTCCCTTACCTCGAGCTTCGACTTTAATCCCAAAACTTAATCGAACTCCCGGTCTATTCTCCTTTTAATGAAACCTGAAACACATTAATATTTCCGAATTCAAACCCAAGTAATCACACTTAACCCTAATCATGCGAAACTCGAAATCATCAGAATGTCGATGTCGTGTCCCTCTTACCTCGGTTTTCGCGCGAGAACTCGATATTCTCTAGTTCGCTTGGCAATTGACCTCCAATTCCGTTCCGAGTCCGGTTCCTACAAGAGATATTCGAACACGTAACCTAGGTTCTCCAACAAACTCTTAAATAATCGACGGTACACAAATTATCCTCAACCGGACTCGATACCTAGCACGATCGCTTACCGACGACGAATCCTTGTTGCTGTGAAGGTCTCGACGGCGGTGAAGGGGCGGAAGATTTCGTGCGGCTGCCTCCGTGGCTCGATCGTGCTCGCGCAGCGTGAACGGTCGGTGGAAGACTTCGACGCGACGCGAACAAAGCAACAACAAGAATCGGACTCGACGTGGGGCTCCCTCCGCTCGTGACCGGCTGGACGAGGAACAGACTTCCGGTGGCTGCGTGCAGTCTCGTTCGATGGTCGCGGTTCGGCTGAAGACTTCGCGGACGGTCAGCCGGCGGCTTGCTCGGTGGATCTGGTCTGCGCGCGTGGGACTCTTCTTGCCGGCGGCTAGGGTTGGCGTGCGAAGTCTCCTCGTGCAGGCCGGCGGCTAGGGCACGGCCAAAGCTCGCGTGAAACTCTCGGTAATGCAGCTGGAGAACTTCGACCTGCGGACTCGCCGGCGATGAAGACCTCCGTACGGCTTCTGGTTGGTGACGGCAGCTGCAGATGTTGAAGTTGCGTTTTCCGGCTAGGGCAAGAATCGGCTGAAGAAGGTGGTGAGGGTTAGGGTTTCACTTAGGTTTACCATAAGAAGAGGCTAGGGTTTTGCTAGGGTTAGGGTTCAATTCTTCACTTCTTTGATTTGGGACTTAGTGATGCTTAAATACCATGCATTAGGTTAAGTTTAATTGCTAATTACATCTCCAATTAGATGGTAATAGCTAAAATGCCCTTGCAAATTTCCTATTCCTTCAATTCCATAAATAATCTTGTCTTATAGGGAACCATTCATTTGAACTAAACACAAATTAAGGTCTCACTCTCCCCGAGCTTGGTTAGAACACCAAAACGACTAAATACAGCTGCTAAAAGAGTGTTAATTAAAATAACTAATCGTACCTGAGATGGTGGTCGTTACAATCTTCCCTCCTTAAGAACTTTCGTCCTCGAAAGTTCCTATTCTTGAAATAGTTCTGGATATTTAGCGCGTACTTCCTCTTCTCGCTCCCAAGTAGCTTCCTCCGCGCGGTGGTTTTGCCACAATACCTTGACTAAGCTGATCTCACGGTTACGGAGGGTCTTTCGATCTCTCGCAATAATCATGCAGACGGCCGCTTCGCCATAACTCGATCTTACGCTAACTGCAATGGTTCGAAGTCTATGACATGGGTCGGATCTGGGACGTACTTCCTCAACATGGAGACATGGAATACGTTATGAACTGCTGAAAGGGAAGGCGGCAGTGCTAATCTGTAGGCCACCGCACCAATCCTCTCTAAGATTTCAAATGGCCCGATGAAGCGCGGACTCAACTTCCCTTTACGGCCAAACCTTAGAATTCCCTTCATTGGGGCCACCTTAAGAAATACGTGGTCCCCAACGTCGAATTCTAGGTCCCTTCTTCTCGTGTCAGCATAACTCTTTTGTCTGACTTGGGCGGTCTGCATTCGTGCCCTGATCTTTTGCATTGCCTCATTCGTGGCCTGTACTAATTCTGGACCCAACAACTGACGTTCACCAACCTCCTCCCAGAATACTGGAGTTCTGCAACGTTTCCCATAGAGAGCTTCAAATGGAGCCATTCCGATGGTCGACTGATAACTGTTGTTATAAGCAAACTCCATTAGATGCAAATGAGTGTCCCAACTACCTGGGAAATCTAAAGTGCAAGCTCGCAACATATCCTCTAATATCTGATTTAAACGCTCCGTCTGTCCATCCGTCTGTGGATGAAAAGCCGCTGTGAAGTTCAACTGCGAACCCAATGCTCTCTGTAAACTTCTCCAGAAGTTGGAGGTGAAACGTGGATCCCTATCTGAGATAATCTTGACTGGGATTCCATGTAAACGGACTATCTCTTCCAGGTAGAGCTGCGCCCACTTATCTGTAGAATAGGTGGGTTTCCCTGGTATGAAATGTGCTGACTTTGTTAACCTGTCCACTATGACCCAAATCACCGTGTAACCTCGTAAAGTCCTAGGCAATCCAACTATAAAATCCATAGAGATCTCCTCCCATTTCCACTGAGGCACATGTAGTGGTTGCAGTAATCCTGCGGGCCTCTGCTGGGTGCCTTCACTGTGACAAGTCAAACACTTGGCGACAAACTCGCCACATCGCGCTTCATGTTGCACCACCAAAACAGCATCATTTGAGATCCCTACATCTTGGTACTGCCAGGATGCATAGAAAATGGTGAGTTATGGGCTTCGTTCAAGATTTCAGTTCTCAGCCTGTCCTCGTCTGGCACACACAAACGTCCCTGAAATAGTAATCCACCATCTGTGGATAGGGAAAACTCTGTCAACTCACCTGTAGTTACTGCAGTAAGTTTTTCCACTAACTGGGGGTCCACTTGCTGAGCCTCTATAATACGTTGCCTCAAGGTCGGTGCCCAGACATTAATCGGGCTAAGCGGCCGTGGTCCTTCCTACTAGCATCGCAATTTCACTCGAGCAAACTCTGCTGTAACTCTGCTGCTGGCCCGTCATCACCACTCGTGCGCAGCATGCACCAACTTCTCTTTGAGGGCATCGGCCACTACATTAGCCTTACCGGGATGGTACTGTATGTCAATATCATAATCTTTCACCAATTCCAACCATCTGCGTTGCCTCATGTTCAATTCCTTCTGAGTGAACAGATACTTCAGACTTTTATGATCTGTAAAAATCTGAATCTTCTCGCCATACAGGTAGTGTCTCCAGATCTTTAACGCAAATACTACTGCTGCTAGTTCCAGGTCATGAGTCGGATAGTTCCTCTCGTGCGTCTTCAATTGTCGGGATGCATAAGCTATTACTTTACCGTCTTTGCATCGATACACGGTAACCCCTTTCTTGGAAGCATCACTGTAAACCACAAAGCTCCACTGTTCCTCGGAAGCTGTAAGAATCGGGGCCGACACTAATGCGTGCTTGAGTTCTGGAAACTCGCTTCACAAGCATCATCCCAAACAAAAGAGTTTCCTTTACGCGTCAGCTGAGTCATAGGCATAGCTATCTTGGAGAAATCCTGCACGAAACGCCTATAGTATCCTGCAAGACCCAGAAAACTACGTACCTCTGTAACTGTGGTCGGACGAGGCCACTGTGTGACGGCCTCCACTTTTGCTGGATCAACAGAGACTCGACTTGACACCACATGCCCTAGAAAAGATACATGCTCGAGCCAAAATTCACACTTGGAGAATTTTGCATACAACTTATTCTCTCTCAGTGTGAGTAAGACTTTCCTCAGGTGCATTTCATGTTCTTCATCACACCTGGAGTATATCAATATATCATCGATGAATACAATCACGAACGTATCAAGAAACTCCTTGAACAAACGGTTCATCAAGTCCATGAAGGCGGCAGGAGCATTGGTCAGGCCAAACGGCATCACTGTGAACTCGTAATGCCCATACCGTGATCTCAATCTTTGTTTTAGGATATCCCCTCACCGATCCTCAATCGATGGTAGCTTTGATCTCGGATCGATCTTAGAAAACACTGCATCGCTCTTGCAAATCGATCGAACAAATCATCTATCCTGGGGAGAGGATATTTATTCTTGATTGTAACTTTATTCAACTCCCGGTAGTCTATACACAGGCGCATGGATCCGTCTTTCTTTTTCACGAACAATACCGGTGCTCCCCAGGGTGAAACGCTCGGGCGTATAAACCCTTTGTCTAGCAAGTCCTGTAGAATCATGCTTTTTAGCTCTTTCAACTCTGCTGGTGCCATTCTGTACGGGGCCTTGGATATCGGGGTCGTCCCCAATTCCAATCCGATGTTAAAATCTACCTCCCTGACTGGAGGTATTCCGGGGAGATCCTCGGGGAAAACGTCTCGCAAACTCATTCCTCATCGCACCGATGTCACCGAGATCTCTGTGCATCTTGCATCTAGTATGCGCGAGCTAAGACTCCCAAGCTCCCGATGCAATAACTTTCGGCCTTAAGGCGATGATTACCTTAGGTCTACTTCCTCGCTATAGTGCCTCAAACTCAGAGCTTGGGTGGTTAGGAGGAGTGAACACTACCTCCTTCCCGAAACAGTCAATACAAGCATGGTTCTGCGCTAACCACCCATGCCCAATATTACATCAAAATCAAACATATCTAGAACCACTAGGTTCACTTTGCTAACTCATGGTCTGCGATGGTCACACCACCATCCTTGACTTTCATATTGGCTAACAAATTTATCCTCACGAGAGTGGATACTGAGATAGAGCATCACATGAATCGTTTCTAGTTCTAATTCGACTTGACTTACAAAGGATGCGAAATAAAAGAGTGCGTAGAACCGTAATCAAATAGTACAAAGGCGAGGTGCCCAAGTAATGGAAGTGTACCAGAACCACCGAGTCGAGCCATAGATGTCTCGATTGGTGCTTGCATAGGCTCTCCCCCATTGTATGGCGGGTTTCACACAGAGCAGCCCACTACTCATAATGCGTGGGTGGCTAGTCTTTGGCTTGATTCGGGCAAATATTAGCTCTGTGCCCTTCCTTTCCACACTTGAAACATGCTCCGGATCAGGGCCATACATTTACCCCAGTCAGATTTACCACATTCCTTGCACTGCGTGGCCTATCTCATTGCTATTCCACGATCTGTTGATGGTGGTTTCGATCGGAACTTGTGCGGAAATGCCTGCACAGTCTATGCGGTGTCTGTGGGGCGTTGTGAGCTGGAATGGGGCTGGTCCCACTTCCTCTTATGATTCGCCATGGGTGCCCAGAGTTAACTACCACTGCTTTGTGCGATCTGAGCTCGCACCCAAATCGATTCGCCCACTCTCTCACTGCGGAGGCGTAATCAGGAGGTGCTAATGCTTGAATAAAGCCTCGTACATTCTCATCTAGCCCCATGATGAAGCGCTCAGTCTTCTTTGCTTCCGTATCCACTAGCTCAGGGGCAAAACGGGACAGACGGGTAAATTCCCTCTCATATATCCACCGCTTTCTCTCTGCTACAGCACATTGTAAGTAAAATTCTGCTTCACCTCGTACGCAGCCGCAGCGGGATAAATTTCCGCCAAAATGCTTCCTTGAATAGATTCCAAGTAATCGTCTCCCCGCTGGTAACGATGGTTCCTTGGGCGGACTCCCACCACAAGTACGCGTCATCCCTCAGCATGAAGGTCGCACAGGACACCCTCTGGTCCTCAGGGCAGTTCATCAGTCTGAAGATGGTCTCAATGGAGGACAGCCACAACTCCGCCACAGTGGGGTCACTGGAAGACCCATTGAAAGATCTCGGATCATACTTCCTGAAGTCCTTCAGGTAACGGGACTCCAGGGTTGCGTCGTTTCGCCCCTGATTTGCTTGGGCCAGCTGGGTGGCTACTGTGGCTCGCACAAGGCTCTGCATGGCCTCCACCATCATAGTCATAACATTTGCATTCCCCTGGTCTGCCACAGGGGCAACTGCAGGTACATTCTCCTGACGGTCAGGCGGGTCCTGGGGGAGGTCTCGAACGGGTGGAGTAATCTCTTCCTGATCCAGGGGTAATTCCGGTTGGGCGTCAACATTTACCCTTGCCCTCCGGCCCCTACCACGTCCCCTACCTCTCCCTCGGCCTCTAGGTGGCATTATGTCAAAACTACAATATAGAGAGTTTCTAGCTCAGTTTTCTTTACTTTCAAATCATAAGATAGAATCACCCCTTAGGGCTTTTAAGGTTATGTATGCATAAAACTATATCATATCATAATCATTTACTTTCTTAATAAAACATCGAACGTGCACAGCGGTGGTGGAAGGCGTTGTTAAACCATGGGAACTACTCGTGCTTACTCTGTAGCAAGCAAGTCTCTGAAACCCTTAAACCTAGGGCTCGATACCAAGCTATAACGCCCTACTTTTCTAAGACCAAAACCCTAGGACATTACTACCCATGCATGCATTTATAGGCCGAGAGATAGAAGAAACTTAAAGGAAATTTCCATTTGAATTAAATAGTTCGGGGATCCCAAACAAAAACAAAACATTCAAATCATTTAAAAGACATCACATCGACTTGGCCTTTTAAAAGAAAAAACGGTCGATCGGTTTAACTTCAAAGGAAAACATAAAGACAACAATAGTTCAAATCATGAATATCGGAAATCAATCTTTGGTTCCCATGGTCCAAATCACGCTTTCCACACACGCCGCACGTCCTTCCTTTACACGAAAAACATTTTTTAAAAGAAAGGGTGAGTATTGCATAAACAATACCCGAGTAAGTAACCTCGCTACTGAGGTTTTGGGATATGCATACACATACAATCATGATCTTTAAATTCATTCATAACATACATAGATGGGAATTAAACTTTCTAAGGTTGCGGTCTTTAATCCATGGTTTGTATATTTAAATGTCGAGCCTTTAATCCATGATTTGTTCATAAAATTGCCGTCTTTAATCCGTGGTCGTTCATTCATAAGATTGCCGAGTCTTTAATCCATGGTTTGTTCATATAATTGCAGTCTTTAATCCATGGCTACACATTCAATTGCGGATCTTTAATCCGTGGTTTGTATATAATTGCCGTGTCTTTAATCCGTGGCTATTCATTCGGTTGTGAGGTCGATCGGTCATCCCGAGTCATTTCAAATGATCTCGGGATAACCAATGTCCACACTATTCAATAATTCATTTCCGTGACATACAAAATCATGCATAAGGTCCCAACAGTCATGTAATCATGGTGTACATATCACAATTATCATCATCAACACATCATTCATACTTTCTCATGGACAGGGTGATAAATCATACTTTTGTAAACAACATAAAACATTCTCATACACACTGCTGTCCTATTCTCACATGAAATAATGGAATCTCTATACATACCATACGAGAATACTTTCACATAAAATAATGGTTCAATTTCACGTAATACATAGAGGCATTTGCACATAAAATGTCGCGTATTCTCAAAAGAATAATTGTGTGCTTTCATGTGAAAACTATAAACTGATTCGCATAAAATCATGAAATTCATTTTCATTTACTCTCATTAAAAGTTCGGCACGAGGTCCCTTACCTCGAGCTTCGACTTTAATCCCAAAACTTAATCGAACTCCCGGTCTATTCTCCTTTTAATGAAACCTGAAACACATTAATATTTCCGAATTCAAACCCAAGTAATCACACTTAACCCTAATCATGCGAAACTCGAAATACTGTAATACGATGTCGTGTCCCTCTTACCTCGGTTTTTATTGCGAGAACTCGATATTCTCTAGTTAAACGGCAATTGACCTCCAATTCCGTTCCGAGTCCGGTTCCTACAAGAGATATTCGAACACGTAACCTAGGTTCTCCAACAAACTCTTAAATAATCGACGGTACACAAATTATCCTCAACCGGACTCGATACCTAGCACGATCGCTTCTGACGCAGCGAATCCTTGTTCTTTGTGAAGGTCTCGGCGGCGGTGAAGGGGCGGAAAGATTTCGTCACGCGCCTCAGTGGCTCTCGATGCTCACGCGGCGTGAGCGGTCGGTGGAAGACTTCGACGGCGAACGACGGCAAAGAATGTCGGACTCGGCGTGGGGCTCCCTCCGCTCGTGGCCGGTGGGCGAGGAACAGAACTTCCGGTGGCTGCGTGCGATCTCGCTTCGATGGTCGCGGTTGGTGAAGACTTCGCGGACGGTCGGTGGCGGCTTGCTCGGTGGATCAGTGTGCGCGCGTGGGACTCTTCTTGCCGGGCGGCTGGGTTGGCGTCACGAAGTCTCCTCGTGCGGGCGGCGGCTGGGAGCGCGGCCAAAGCTCGCGTGAAACTCTCGGTAATCACGGTGGAGAACTTCGACCATGGACTCGCCGGCGATGAAGACCTCCGTCACGGCTTACACGGTTGGTGACGGCAATGCGCAGATGTTGAAGTTGCGTTTTCCGGCTAGGGCAAGAATCGGTGAAGAAGGTGGTGAGGTTAGGGTTTCACTTAGGTTTACCATAAAAAGAGGCTAGGGGTTTTGCTAGGGTTAGGGTTCAATTCTTCACTTCTTTGATTTGGGACTTAGTGATGCTTAAATACCATGCATTAGGTTAAGTTTAATTGCTAATTACATCTCCAATTAGATGGTAATAGCTAAAATGCCCTTGCAAATTTCCTATTCCTTCAATTCCATAAATAATCTTGTCTTATAGGGAACCATTCATTTGAACTAAACACAAATTAAGGTCTCACTCTCCCCGAGCTTGGTTAGAACACCAAAACGACTAAATACAGCTGCTAAAAGAGTGTTAATTAAAATAACTAATCGTACCTGAGATGGTGGTCGTTACATTAATTGCAACGACCGGCGTATGTGAAGTTCCATTCTCGTACAAACAGTATGATACTCTCTTATCTGGGACTGCAGTTGAATATTATTTAGAAGATGGTGTCTACCGTGGCACCAACTACTACAAATTTAAATATGAAACTAAAACTAAACCATTTTGTGGATGCCCTACTGATTAAATAAATAAATAATGATAAATAATAATAATAATAATAATAATAATATTAATAATAATAATGTAATAGTTGTTGCACATGTACTAAGTGCAGTCTTGATCTAGTAAAAGTGACATCCTTAGATTTATGTGTGTTTTGGGTTTGTAATATGTAAGAGAATAAAATTATTGTAGTGTTGTCTACAATATTATAAAGTTATGTGTGTCGCTTATTTTATACTTTGTTTTAAATGTTACTCTCTCTTCTCCCTAACCAAAAAAAGGTTACTATAACGCCCCTACTTTTCTATGACCAACTCCTAGGGACATTACTACACATGCATGCATTTATAGGCCAAGCGACAAAAGATCTTAAAAGAAAACTTCCAATACATATAAATAGTCTTTAGGGATCCCAAATCAAAACATTTAAAAAAGCAGATAAAAGGGTCAATTTAACATGGCCTATTAAATCTGTAAGTAAGTTTAAACTCCAACTAAAACATAGAGACAACATCGATCTAAAACAAGAATATGCGGAAAACATGTCGGTTCCCATGGTTTTAGTAACGCTCCTCCGTCACCACATACTGCGTCCTTTCCTTTACACGAAAAACATTTTTAAAAGAAAGGGTGAGTATTGCAAAACAATACCCGATAAGTAACCTCGCTACGAGGTTTGGGATATGCATACACATACAATCATGACCTTTAAACTTATTAAGTAATATACATATGCGGGACCTAAAACTTTCTCATGTTGTCGGTCTTTAATCCATGACTTCCTTTTTAATTGTCGTGTCTTTAATCCATGACTTCTTTTGTAATTGTCGTCTCTTTAATCCATGACTTCCTTTTTAATTGTCGTCTCTTTAATCCATGACTTCTTTTGTAATTGTCGAGTCTTTAATCCATGACTTCCTTTTTAATTGTCGTCTTTAATCCATGACTTCTTTTGTAATTGTCAGGTCTTTAATCCATGACTTCCTTTTTAATTGTGTGGCCGACTGGTCATCCTGAGTCATTTCGTTTTGGGTCCCTCACAGACCCCTGTAATAATTTGACCCATAGGGTCTCTATTGCATGTTTGACCATGCACATAATGATCTCAGGATACCAATGTCCACACTTTCCATAAATTCATTTCGTGGCATACAAAACATGCATGAGGTCCCATCATTCACATAATAATAGTGCACATGTCACAAACATCATCGTCGATATGCAAATCATACTTTTCTCATAGACAGTTTGAAGATCATACTTTTGTAAGAAAACATGAAATATTCTCATACAAATTACTGTCATATTCTCACATGAAATACTGGAATACTTTTACATAGCATACGAGAATATTCTCACATAAAATAATGGTTTATTTCCACATGATGCATCGAAATATTTGCACATAAAATATTAAGTATTCTCACGATAATATCTGTATATTTTCATATGAAAAATATAAACTAATTTCGCATGAAATCATGAAAATCATTTTCATTCAATCCCATTAATAAGTTCGACACAAGGTCCCTTACCTTAGCTCGGAGCTCCTTACATTCCGTTTTTAACTCAAGGTTTCGCTTAGTCGAGCTCGACAGTCGAATCCCCTAAATCAAATTCATCAATTCCTTAATTAAATTTCATAATTAGAAACTTATTTTGAATCCCATCATAGTTAGGCTACATTACCACAGACGGACGCTTAAAAGCGAACTCCCGGGGCGAAAGCGGAGGCAATTGGCGGGCGGCGGGAGTGGCGGCGGCGTGGCGGAGCACGCGGCGGCGCGTGGGCTGGAGTCTGGCGGCGGCGCGTGTGGCGGCGCGTGGCGGCGTGTTTGGCGTTGAGGCGGATCTCGAGATGCCCACTCTCCGATCTACACGAACCGGTCCACGAAAAGTCCAAAACCGATCGCAACCTCCTCAAAAACGAGAACCAAAATCGGACCGGCGAGGACTCGCAAAGAAGAACAGACTTTTCCGCGCGGCCAGCGGCAACGACGGGCGGCAGCATCGGTTGGGGGTTGCGGCTTCAACGGACGACCTTAGGGGCGTTCGATCGAACTCCACGGCTCCGAGCAAGGTGGTCGACGGTCGTACTCTGCGTGTAGGGGAGTCGGCGAACTCGATCTGGCGTGTGGGTTCTCCCCGGCGGCTAGAGTTAACGGGAAACGACCGGTTGCAGCACTTCACGCTCGCTTCGACGATAGACGACTCCTCATGGCAACGCACGGCAGAGTGGTGAGGCTGACTGACGAAACTCGATCCGGCGTCAGGCTTGATCGGCGTCGAGCCACTCTAATCGGCAGGGGAAGACGGCCAGCCGATCCGGACGTGCAGGACTCTGTCAGGCGGCTCACGAGAAGGGGAGAGAAGGAATGAGAATAATCCCTAGGCCAAATTTCTCTAAATTACCAAAATGCCCTCCAAAACTCTCTTAATCACTAGAATGCCCTTGGCTCATTTGGATGTTTTGAGAGACCTTTCCAATTATACACTTTTCTTAACTTGCATAATATTCCTTCAAGTTGCAAAGCCACACGTTCCAAATAAATTTATTTTTCCGATAAATTAATCTAACACACAAATAAGAGTACTTGGAGTTTTTGGGGCGTTACAATCTTCCCTCCTTAAGAACTTTCGTCCTCGAAAGTTTCTACTCTTAGATTAGTTCAGGATATTTTTCACGCATTTCATCCACTCGTGCCTAAGTAGCTTTTTAAGTCCGAAAGTTTTACCACGATACTTTAACTAAATTCGTTTCCCGATTATGAAAGGTCTTCTGATCCCTTGCGAGGATTCGCACCAGTCATTCCTTATAGGTTCAGATTCCCATTCAACTATAAGGGCTTGAACTCAAAAAGCATGTGACGGATCTGACGCATACTTTCTTAGCATAAAATCGTGGAACACATCATGATCTGCAGAGATGTGCAACAATGGTGACTTATAAGCCACGAAGTAAATTCACTTTAGAATTTTCGATCGACCCTCCAAAGCATGGACTTGGCCTCCCTTTGTGATCAAATCTCGACCCTTCGTTCAAAGCTTATTGTACAAGTTGCTAGCATTTCTGTCAAGGCATGACTCACTCGTTTTCTCACTTTTCCAGAGATGTGACTCATTAAGGGTAAAGTTTTAGCAAGCTCGTTTGGTGGTTTAGGATTATCTTGTCGAGTAATCTTTCACGGTCCTTGGTAACCTTATAAGGAACGTTGTAGAGGCAGTCTCCCTCTCAAATTTAAAACACTTAAGGTTGTAATAACTCAAAAGACCTTTGCCCCATAGCCTTCACTTGGTCCAATGGTTAGTTAGCCACTAATTGGGCGATATCTTTTCTGATGAACCTCAGTCATGTAATTAATCAACTTTGAGCCTCTCTATTAACCTACAATAACCCGCTGCAAGCTTAAAGTCATGTTTGAAGTAAGTTAAACATAGGTCTCATTTGGTTGTTATCGACACGTGAAATGTTCCATACAATCTGTCAGTCTTATTACAAAAATGCTCAAAAATTTAGCAACATGACAAAGATAACTACAACCATGCCAAAAATTTTCTCTAACACTGTTTGATGGAAATTGCACTTCTAAAATCGTAAAATAAACCAATCATGCCTCCAAACTTCATTTGATTACAGGGTTGAAAAACACACTATACACGAAATGTTGAACAACCCAATATAAGTGAAACTAAGTTTCTTTAATCGTAAACAATGATCCTCCAGGACACAAAAAAATCTACAATCAGTGCGACAACAACCCTAAACTAACTTTAAAAGAATGTAATGAAATCCTCTTGGCTTACCACCTGCTTAAGAGCCTAAACAATTATAGGTTGTCGCATTAAGTGACAAAATTTTCATTGTAAGTTCTAGGATTAGAACGAATCCTTTAAAGCAAGTTATTCAAGATATAACTCATACTCTATCTCTTTTAATCTTTCCTCGATGCGTGGCACAACAACTGAACAATCATTCATATCACTCCCCTTAATATAACTCAACCTGCTAACCACCTCGATGTTAAGCGATCTCGCGAAAAGGAATTTAGTCTTTTAAAACTCATTCTCCCTTTATCCTTCACTCCCTTGAATATCCTGCTCAAGTAATCACTTGAGTATAATGCAATTTTCTTAACACCAATAGGGTTGGATACCTTACAATGGCATCCACTACATTTCTTAACTTTTCCGACTCTTTTGTCATGAAACCCTAACGTTCAAACCTTGAATACGAATGCTTTATTTTACACCTCTAGACGTTGAACTTTTCAAGAATTACAATATTCCTCTGTTAAGGTTCTACTCGCGAACTTAGTTGTTCAAGGTTTCTTGAAAGACTTTCACCTCGTAATGTCTACTCTTTCCTTCTTTTGTCCAAACTACCCCTTTTGATAACGCGCAAGTGAGTCTTATCTTGACAAAGTTTCCTTTAAGCCTTACATCCTGAACTCGGATATTCCCTTTCTAATATCACTCACCTGAGGTCACATACTCGTCTTTTCTTAGCTTGACAAATTTCCTTCTGCTCATCTTTTGAAATCTACTTGAGCACTTAACTCCTTAGTGCCCTTTCGACTACTTCCATATCTCAGGACTTACTCTTCCCTCCTTATGCCTAAAGCAATCCTTCCGAATTGTCGTTTCTGCCCCTTCTAGGCTTGGTTTAACTAGAACGTCTCCGACAACTTTATCTCACAATAATTTACCTCTTTTTTTTTTTTTTTTTTTTTCTTGAGCACTGAATCCATCAAGCCTATAAGCATTAGGGTCATTTAAGTAAAATCTCTACAACCTTCATGATGTTCATAAAGTTATTTGAAAGTCGTCTCGGGATATCTAATCCCTGATTCATGACAGGCGCTAACTTGTCTCCAAAATCATCTTAAGGAATACTATGTGTCCTTGTACTGGTGGAATAGGTCGTTCATCCACGGACGGAGAGATTTATTCTTAGCAACCACTTTCTTCCACTTCTCATCTCCCATGCACAAGCGTAAGAATACACCTTTCTCCTTTACGCAACCCCCTATTACTCCTTATGGCGAATAAACTACTATCAACTCTTACATGGAAGGTCATGTACTTATGACTTGAGTTCTTTTACTTTCTTTGGAGCATTACAGCAAGAGTATTAGAAATTACTTATTACGCTCTACTTTTAATTCCATAATTAAGTCTGTCTCTTGTGTTAGGGGTAACTTTAAAAGATAGAACCTTTCTTATCTAACACTAACGCATTGTTCCTCGTGCTTACTATCCTTAATCTTGGCCTTCTTCTTTTAGTAAGATTAAGAACTTTCTCAACTATTTGTACTCGTTTGGTTATAAAGTCAAATTCACTAAAACTTCTCTTAAGAAACCATCAACCTAGCCTTTACTAAAGGAACCTTATAGTTTCATGTTTCTAATGGTCGCTCAACCACTACCACTATACACTTTACTAATTGAAAGAAGTTCCTCAGCTTAACTGCTATACAGCGAAGAAGAGACTCGAAGCACTCTCCTCTATTAACTGAATCCTCTCTCCTTAACCCTCTGATTGGGGAAAGGAAACTTTACTACATAAGGGTTCAAGGGTAACATCACCTGTTATCTCTTTCAAGTTGTACGCATACATTTAGCGCAACAGGTAGAAATTAGTGGCAAGGTTCTTATACACATTCCACAAGCTTGAATACACAAGTGACCATATGAAAGTCAATTCGTGCACAAGTTTCTGGAGTCCCGACAATCAAATCTCCTGTGTTCTCAAACTAAAACCCTAACTCCTTACTTTTCTTCTTTATACTTGTCTTTAATACGTTTATTTAGCTTAAGGTATCGCTTTTGAAACTTCGTATCATGCCTATCTGTGGTATCACATTAATGCGTGTACCCTTGTGGCTTTCCTCTCGGAGTAATGGTATATAAAAAAAAGCAAGTGTTTCAAGTGTCTTGAGAGAAAACTAATTTTCATCTCAACATTAACAATCTATTTTTTTTCCTTTACATCTCGAGCCCATTTTCAAAACACTTTTGCTCCTTTACTTTTCACTCCTTAAATACTATAGTTATGCAATCACTTGAAGATGGAGGACTTTATTCGAAACAAAGTCGAAAACTCCAAAGTGGTACGTTTACTAAATCTCATACCCTTCTATCCAACTGATTTAGCATGAATGAATGAGACCACTAACCTCTTATCGAACACATTCAAACTTTGAACTTCTCATGAGTAGTCTTAACTTTTATTATTGAAAGCTATACTTAAATAATCTAGTTTCTTAGCAACCTTTAGCACTCTAACCTCTTAAGTCTTACTCTTTACTCCCTTGGTCAAAGCGGACCTTTTAATAATTCTCAACACGTGTTTTATGGCTATAAAACTTCATTTTTAGCGTAAACATTCTTAACTAAAACATTTTCCTTTCTATCATCAATAGTAGGAATCACATGTGTTCTCTTTCCTTTCGGCGTAAGCTCACGTCAACGCTATGACGTATACGCGTATAGATTCACATATAAGCATTTCATTTATGCATTTCCTTTTCATAGACATGTAGTTTAGCTCATACCTTCTCATTCTTTCTTAGTTTGGAAATTCATCAAACTTGATTTTTATATGAAAGTATCTTTACATAGAATACTAAATTTTCTTTTCATGAACAATAAAACTTTTAATTCGAAGACATACCTGGCGGTGACCGGAACGCGTTGTTCAACCATGGGAACTACTCTGTGCTTACTCTGTAAGCAAGTCTACAGAACCCTTAAACCTAGGGCTCTGATACCAACTATAACGCCCCTACTTTTCTATGACCAACTCCTAGGGACATTACTACACATGCATGCATTTATAGGCCAAGCGACAAAAGATCTTAAAAGAAAACTTCCAATACATATAAATAGTCTTTAGGGATCCCAAATCAAAACATTTAAAAAAGCAGATAAAAGGGTCAATTTAACATGGCCTATTAAATGCAAGTAAGTAAGTTTAAACTCCAACTAAAACATAGAGACAACATCGATCTAAAACAAGAATATCACGGAAAACATGCTCTGGTTCCCATGGTTTTAGTAACGCTCCTCCGTCACACGCCCTGCACGTCCTTTCCTTTACCTGAAAAACATTTTTAAAAGAAAGGGTGAGTATTGCAAAACAATACCCAGTAAGTAACCTCGCTACCGAGGTTTGGGATATGCATACACATACAATCATGACCTTTAAACTTATTCGTAATATACATATGCGGGACCTAAAACTTTCTCATGTTGTCAGGTCTTTAATCCATGACTTCCTTTTTAATTGTCAGGTCTTTAATCCATGACTTCTTTTGTAATTGTCAGGTCTTTAATCCATGACTTCCTTTTTAATTGTCAGGTCTTTAATCCATGACTTCTTTTGTAATTGTCAGGTCTTTAATCCATGACTTCCTTTTTAATTGTCAGGTCTTTAATCCATGACTTCTTTTGTAATTGTCAGGTCTTTAATCCATGACTTCCTTTTTAATTGTGTGGCCGACTGGTCATCCTGAGTCATTTCGTTTTGGGTCCCTCACAGACCCCTGTAATAATTTGACCCATAGGGTCTCTATTGCATGTTTGACCATGCACATAATGATCTCAGGATACCAATGTCCACACTTTCCATAAATTCATTTAAGTGGCATACAAAACATGCATGAGGTCCCATCATTCACATAATAATAGTGCACATGTCACAAACATCATCGTCGATATGCAAATCATACTTTTCTCATAGACGGTTTAAAGATCATACTTTTGTAAGAAAACATGAAATATTCTCATACAAATTCTTGTCATATTCTCACATGAAATCTTTGGAATACTTTTACATAGCATACGAGAATATTCTCACATAAAATAATGGTTTATTTCCACATGATGCATCGAAATATTTGCACATAAAATATTAAGTATTCTCACGATAATATCTCAGATATTTTCATATGAAAAATATAAACTAATTTCGCATGAAATCATGAAAATCATTTTCATTCAATCCCATTAATAAGTTCGGCACAAGGTCCCTTACCTTAGCTCGGAGCTCCTTACATTCCGTTTTTAACTCAAGGTTTCGCTTAGTCGAGCTCGACGATCGAATCCCCTAAATCAAATTCATCAATTCCTTAATTAAATTTCATAATTAGAAACTTATTTTGAATCCCATCATAGTTAGGCTACATTACCACGCAGACGGACGCTTAAAACGAACTCTCGGGGCGAAACGGAGGCAATTGGCGGGCGGGGAGTGGCGGCGGCGTGGCGAGCACGCGCGTGGCGTGGTCGGAGTATCTGGCGGCGCGCGTGTGGCGCGGCGTGGCGGCGTGTTTCGAGGCGTTGAGGACGAGATCGAGATGCCCACTCTCGATCTACACAGTAACCGGTCCACGAAAAGTCCAAAACCGATCGCAACCTCCCTCAAAACCAGAACCAAAATCGGACCAGCGGCTTCAGGACTCGCAAAAGAAGAATGACTTCCGGCGCGGCCCAGCGGCAACGGCGAGGCGGCGACATCGGTTGGGGTTGCGGCTTCAGCGGACGACGACCTTAGGGGCGTTGATCGAACTCCACGGCTCGAGCAAGGTGGTCGGCGGTGCGTACTCTGCGTGTAGAAGTCGGCGAACTCGATCGGGCGTGTGGGTTCTCCCGGCGCTAGAGTTAACGGAAACGGCCGGTTGCGGCACTTCACGCTCGCCGGCGATGAGCGACTCCTCATGGCAACGCACGGCGGTGGTGGTGAGGTGACCGAAAACTCGATCCGTCGTCGAGGGCTTGATCGGCGTCGAGCCACTCTGTCAGCGGGGAAGACGGCCACCCCGTATCCGGACGTCGAGGACTCTGTCGAGCGGCTCACGAGAAGGGAGAGAAGGAATGAGAATAATCCCTAGGCCAAATTTCTCTAAATTACCAAAATGCCCTCCAAAACTCTCTTAATCACTAGAATGCCCTTGGCTCATTTGGATGTTTTGAGAGACCTTTCCAATTATACACTTTTCTTAACTTGCATAATATTCCTTCAAGTTGCAAAGCCACACGTTCCAAATAAATTTATTTTTCCGATAAATTAATCTAACACACAAATAAGAGTACTTGGAGTTTTTGGGGCGTTACAGTTACTCTTCCCCTTTTTTCATAAATTTATGTATGCTTCAAATTATAATTTTATTGGCAAATAAGTAGTTTTAAGAAATAAATATTGAACTAATGTTAATATCTAGCATTTTCTTTCAAGTGTAAAAGATAAATATTATGGATAATGAAGTTTTTTTTTTAATTTTTTATTTATTTATTTAAATTATTCTCCATCCCTGTTGAGTTTGAAAGATTTTTTTTTAATGATACTGCAATATTTAAAATTTTGAAAGTAAAAAAAAAGTGATGATAGAAAAACTAAAGAAAACATAAAAAAATATATAAATATTTGAAAATGAATTGAGAAATCGCATTTCTAGGTGAAAAATAAAAGTGTATAATCACTTTTTTTAGCTTCTCATTTAAAATTTAAAAGAAATTAAAAGAGAATTTCGTTTAAAATTGCAAAATATACCATTGGAATAAAATATCGTATCGTATACTTTGAAACTTAATAAAGATAGAGAATGGTTTTTTTTTTTTTCAAAAAAAAAATTGATGCATTATTTCCTTCCATCAAACTACGGAAATGAAACCCAAAGCTAATTAACACAATTAATTTCCAATTTAGGTATGTATTTGAAAAATATATATGTACATTTATATAGTGTAATGTCACCTTAGCCTAATTTAGTGAATACGACCTTATTACTTTTCATAAGGTTAAACGTGGAATATCCAACTACTCCAATTTCTGTAATAATGATAATGCATCAATATTTTTTTTAATACTTTATTTGTCCTTTATTGGTTTTGATTTTGTTGTTCTTAATAAATTAGATTCCATTATAAGTATTAACAGAAGAACATGAAAATCTTGTTGGATTTTATAAAAAAGAAAAAATTGTGATAGAAAGTTGTGATTTGAAACATTAAAAAATGAATTGATGTTTCATTTTATTTATGTTATTTAACTTAAAATTCAAAATTTTTTGAAACATCAAAACGCATTCATCTTTCTTTTACAAATTTAATTTAGAAGTTATTTTTGAATTTTTACAACTACACAATAGAGTTATTTTTTATGTATGTTTCATATATTGTTCATATTAATTTTATTTTTGGAGAGTCACCAAGTTGCTAGTCTATAAATAGTAACTTGTTTCTTCATTTGGAATATCTTATTTTATCTCCAAGTATCTCATTCCAGAAGAAAAGTTCTCTTTAATCTTGAGTCAAGTTGATAGTAAGTATCCAAAAGTTCTAATAGATCATAGTAGTTCAAGGTTGTTGTTCTACCAGAGTTAGTTGTTGTATCCTATTGAGACGATCGTTGCAGTAGTCTACTTGTAACCCGTGCAGAGCGAATAATTGTCTTTAGGACAATGCTTTGTAAGCATTCTTCGACTATTTATTTGTCTTTATATCTTGAGTTTTGAATTGTTGTTACATACAATAGTTACATGATTATTTACATTGTAATTGTTTGTAACTAGCTAAGTTATAATCAATTTATTAGTGTTACTCCGTTTTTAAACACGACATATTATTATCCAATAAATAATAACAAAGTTTTCAATTTTCACAATAAATAAATAAAACAAAATAAACAAGATATTTATTCTTTTAATAAATTTAAATTCTTTTGTGAGGTAAAAAGAAGATTAAAATACTACTTTGATGTGTATTTTAGAACTCATTTTATTTTAGTTCATGTATCTTCAAATATTCAAATTTAGTTCTTATAATTTTTTTTTTATAAAAAAAAGTCTAAATTTAACCTAACAAACTTGAAAAAATGTCAAAACAAGTTTTAATTTCGAAATATGGCTAAAACAATTTTTAACTCAAATCTACTGTAATGAGACGAAAATACCCCGTTAGAATTTATAAGTCTATATTAAAAGAGTAGCTAATAAAAAAGTAATGCATCAAAGAGTGAAATATGTTGGATTTTTTTTTTTAAATAGTTAAATCTAGAGATTGAAATTTTGAAACAAAATCTAAGGATGAGGATGGAGAATGTTACAAAAACAAATGTAACAACCATGAATAAAATTTAAAGATTGAAAATTTCTAATATTATTTAGAATTAATTTCTAGACTCATGATATAGTAAGTTCAAATACTAATTTCAAAAACAAAAATGTGAATATATAGGCTCACATTAGTGAATTAATAAACAGAGTAATGAGCACCTTGATAAAGATGATGTAACGCCCCTACTTTTCTATGACTAAACTCCTAGGGACATTACTACACATGCATGCATTTATAGGCCAAGAGATAAAAGAACTTTAATAAACCTCCAATTAAAAATAATTTGTCTTTAGGGATCCCAAATAAATCGTTTAAAACAAATAAAAGGAGCAGGTTAACATGGCCTATTAAAATCTGTGAAGTAAATTGAAACTCCAAAAACATAAAGGGACAACATCAGTTATAAAAGGAATGTGCGGAAAACATGTTTATTCCCATGGTCCTGGCAACGCGCCTCCGTCACTCGCCTTGCACGTCCTTAGCCTTACCTGAAAAACATTTTTTAAAAGAAAGGGTGAGTATTGTAAAACAATACCCAGTAAGTGACCTCGCTACCGAGGTTTGGGATATGCATACACATACAATCACGACTTTTAAACTTGTTCGAAACGTACATATGCGGGACCTAAAACTTTCTCATTTTGTCAGGTCTTTAATCCATGACTTCCTTTTTATTTGTGTGGCCGACTTGTCATCCTGAGTCATTTCATTTTGAGTCCCTCACAGACCCCTGTAATAATTTGAGTCCTCACGGACCCTGTAATAATTTGAGTCCTCACGGACCACTGTAATTTGACCCATAGGGTCTCTATTGCATGTTTGACCATGCACATAATGCTCTCGAGAGACCAATGTCCACACTTTTCATTAATTCATTTCATGACATACATAACATGCATGAGGTCCCATCATTCATCATAACTATAGTGTACATGCCACAACCATTATCATTGATATGCAAATCATGACTTTTCACATCGAGATAGGGGCGTAATACTCGCGTACAAAATCATGCAATATTCTCATAGATAATCTTTGTACTATCCTCACATGAAATCTTTGGAATATCCTTACATAAAATACAAAGACATTCTCGCATAAAATACTAGATTATTCTCGCATAAAATATTGAGATATCTTCTCATAGAATATCAAAGTATTTTCACATAAAATCTCGGGATATTCTCGTATAAAAATCATTAAATCCTTTTAAGTAAAATATCGTACTAATTTCACATAAAATATTGAAATTCGTTTTTCTTTATTCCCATTTAAAAGATTCGGCACAAGGTCCCTTACCTTAGTTCGAATTCTACTCCAAAATCTAACCCGAGCTCCCGGACTACTCTTCTTTTAGTGAAACCTGATTCACACCATAGTTCCCAAGTTCAATCTCCAAGTATTCACTAAATCCATAATCATAAGGTACTTAAATTGCGTTAATAAGGTTCCATGCCCCGCTTACCTCGAATTTAATGCGAATCCTTAATACTCCTTAATCCGTCTTGGCGTTTGACCTTCAACTCCGCTCCAATCTTGACTCCTATAATTAGCGTTGAAAAGCAGAACCTAAGTTCTCAATCAAACGCTTAAATATTCGATGAGGTCACATATAACTCTCATTCCAAATCCATACTTAACAAAATCACTCACCGGTTATAACTTCGGAGGTTGTAGAGGTGCTGATCGATCGAGCGGATTTGGGCGGTATCGGTGATTCACGGTCGATCGGCGGGCGGCGTGCTCCATAACCACCGCAGCTGGCCAAGTCGTGAGAAAACCGGCGCGAGGTTTGTTCTTGTGCTCGTGAGCAGACGGCGGCTGGGGCGGCGAAGTTCCGTTCGGTGATCGGCCGGCGTGACTCAGATGTGAACGAAGGACTCTTCCGTCCGTGGTCTTCAGGCGTGTCGACGGATGAAAACGGCTGCGGCGGGGACTTGCGATCGGCTGGACAGGAATGAGTTCACGAGTGGCGGCCGGTGAAGTCACGAGCTATCAACGGCATCAGAGTTTCGTTCGGCCTTCGGCGTGCGGGCGCCAGCGTCACGATTCGCGCGTAGGGGTGACGGCGCGCGGCGGGCGTGCGTGGTCGCGGCGAGAACGAATAGATCACGTTCGTTGATCCGCCGGTGGAGCAGCACAGTCCTCGGCTTGCAGGCAGCGCGGCGCGAATGTTTGCAAGGACTACACTTCCTTCGTGGAGCTGCCGGCGGAAGGGTGTTCGTCCGTAAGCTTGGTCGGCGGTTAGGGCATAGAGGGTGGAGATAAGATGGTTAGGTTTAGGGTTAGGGCAAGGTACAAGGAGGAGGAGAAGATGTTGTTGGGCTAGGGTTTCTTTTAACCTTTCAATGAGTTTAGGGTTAGGGTTTTTGCTTCAATTTGCAATTTAAGGAGCTTAAATACTACAACATTTAGGCCAATAATCAAAAGTCCTATGTAACCCTCATTTAGTGATTAATAACCAAAGTGCCATCGCTCCCTCTTTTTCCTTTAATTTTACAAATCATTATCTAGGAGAATATTTCGCTTTAAGCTAAGTAAAATCAAAGACTCACTAACACCGAGCTTGATGAGATTCACTAATCCAACTCGACGCACACAGGTTGATAGAACGCTAAATAAAATAAATAATTAGTACCTGTGGTCGTGGTCGTCACAATCTTCCCTCCTTAAGAACTTTCGTCCTCGAAAGTTCCTATTCTTGAAATAGTTCGGAAATTTAGCTCCGCATTCTTCTTCTTCGCTCCCGGTAGCTTCTTCCGATGCGGTGGTTTTGCCACAACACTTTAACTAAGCTGATCTCACGGTTACGGAGGGTCTTTCGATCTCTTGCAATAATCTGTACCGGTCGTTCGCCATAACTCAGATCTTACGCTAATCGCAATTGTTCAAGTCTACGACATGAGTCTGTGTCCGGAACATACTTTCTCAACATGGAGACATGAAACACGTTATGAACCGCGAAAGGGAAGGCGGCAGTGCTAATCTGTTAGGCCACTGCACCAATCCTCTCTAAAATCTCAAATGGTCCGATGAATCGCGGACTCAATTTCCCTTTTCGGCCAAACCTTAGGATTCCCTTCATTGGGGCCACCTTAAGAAATACGTGGTCCCCAACATCGAATTCTAGGTCCCTTCGTCTCGTGTGTCGGCATAACTCTTTTTCGACTTGGGCGATGCGCATTCGCGCCCTAATCTTTTGTATTGCCTCATTAGTGACTGTACTAGTTCGGACCCAACAATCGGGCGTTCGCCAACCTCCTCCCGAAAAACGGAGTTACGCAACGTTTTCCATAGAGAGCTTCAAATGGAGCCATTCCGATGGTCGATCGATAAATCGCATTGTTGTAAGCAAACTCCATCAAATGCAAATGAGTGTCCCAACTACAGGGAAGTCTAAGGTGCAAGCTCGCAACATATCTTCTAATATCTGGTTTAAACGTTACATGCGCCCATCCGCATGCATGGATGAAAAGGCATACTAAAGTTCAATCTGCGAACCTAACGCTCTCGTAAACTCCTCCGGAAGTTGGAGGTGAAACGTGGATCCTCATGCAGAAATAATCTTAATCTGGAATCCCATGCAAACGGACTATCTCTTCCGGTAAAAGCTGCGCCCACTTATCTCAGTAGAATAGGTGGGTTTCCACAGTATAAAATGTCTTGACTTGGTTAATCATCCCACTATGACCCAAATTACCGAGTAACCTCGTAAGGTTCTAGGCAGTCCAACTATGAAATCCATAGAGATCTCCTCCCATTTCCACTGAGGTACATGTAAAGGTTGCAGTAATCCTGCGGGTCTCTGCCTAGGTGCCTTCACCTGCTGACAAGTCAAACACTTGCGACAAACTCGCTACGTCGCGCTTCATGTTGCACCACCAAAATGACTGTTTCAGATCTCGATACATCTTGGTACTGCCAGGATGCATAGAAAATGGTGAGTTGTGGGCTTCGCTCAAGATTTCAGTTTTCAGTTTGTCATCATCTGGCACACATAATCGTCCCTGGAATAGTAATCCTCCATCTGTGGATAGGGAAAACCCTGCCAACTCACCTGTAGCTACTGCAGTAAGTTTTTCCACTAACTGAGGGTCTTTCTGTTGAGACTCAACGATGCGTTGTCTCAAGGTTGGTTGTACTGTTTAATCCCAGCTAAGCGAGCCGTGGTCTTTCCTACAAGTACTGCAATTTCAGCTCGAGCAAACTCTGCCTGTAACTCTGCTCTGTCAGTAACTCGTGCAGAAGTATGCACTGGCTTCCTACTGAGGGCATCGGCCACGACATTAGCCTTACCGGGGTGGTATTGTATGTCAATATCATAATCCTTCACTAATTCCAACCATCTGCGTTGCCTCATGTTCAATTCATTCGGGTGAGCAGATACTTGAACTTTTATGATGCAGTAAAAATCAATTTTCTGCGCCATCTGAGTAGTGTCTCCGGATCTTTAATGCAAAGACCACTTCTTTGCTAGTTCCAAGTCATGAGTTGGATAGTTCCTCTCGTCGTCTTCAATTGTCGGGATGCATAGGCTATTACTTTACCGTGCTACATTAGAACCACATTGAACCTTTCTTAGAAGCATCATCAGAAACCACGAAGCTCCTGTTCCCTCGGGGACGTAAGAATCGGGGTGACACTAATCTGCACTTGAGTTCACGAAACTCGCCTGCAAGCATCATCCCAAACAAATGAGTTACCCTTGCGCGTCCACCGAGTCATGGGCATGGCTATCTTGGCGAAGTCCTGCACGAAACGCGTCTATAGTAACTCGCAAGACCCGAAAAACTACGTACCTCCGTAGCGGTGGTGGGACGAGGCCAACGTGTGACGGCCTCCACTTTTCTTTGGGTCAACAGAGACTCGACCGGACACCACATGCCCTAAGAAAGATACATGCGAGCGAAATTCACACTTGGAAAATTTTGCATATAACTTATTCTCTCTCGGCGTGAGTAAAACTTTTCTCGGTGCATTTCATGCTCTTCATCACACCAGAGTATATCGATATATCGTCGATGAACACAATCACGACGTATCTAGAAACTCTTTGAATAAGCGGTTCATCAAGTCCATGAAAGCGGCGGAGCGTTGGTCAAACCAAACGGCATCACCGTGAACTCGTAATGCCCATAACGTGATCTCGAATCTTTGTTTTAGGAATATCCTCTTCACCGATTCTCAATGATGGTAGCGATCTCGAGATCAATCTTGGAGAACAACGTCGCTCCTTGCAAATCGATCGAATAAATCATCTATTCGGGAAGAGGGTATTTATTCTTGATCGTAACCTTATTCAACTCTCTGTAATCTATACACAGGCGCATGGACCCGTCTTTCTTTTTCACAAACAACACTGGGGCTCCCAAGGCGAAACGCTAGGGCGTATAAACCCCTTGTCCGATGAAGTCCTGTGAATCGTATTTTTAGTTCTTTCAACTCTGTCCGGTGCCATTATATACGGTGCCTTGGATATCGAGTCGTCCCTAATTCCAATCCGATGTTAAAATCTACCTCTCTTCTGGAGGTATCCTGGGAGGTCCTCGGGAAAGACGCGTCAGTAAATTCGTTCTGCATCGATGCAGGTGACACGAGAGATCTCCGTGCACCTTGCATCTAGTATGCAAGCTAAGGCCCCAAGCTCCCGATGTAATAACTTTACGGCCTTAAGAGGCGATGAATTACCTTAGGCCTACTTCCCCGCTATCGTGCCTCTGAACTCAGAGCTTGGTTGGTCGGGAGGAGTAAACACTACCTCCTTCCCGAAACAATCAATGCAAGCATGGTTCTGCGCTAACGATCCATGCCCAATATCACATCAAAGTCGGACATGTCTAAGACTACTAGATTTCTTTGTTAACTCATGGTCTGCGATGGTCACACTACCATCCTTGACTTTCATAGTGGCTAACAAATTTATCCCCATGAGAGTGGAGCAGAGCGAGCATCATCATGGCTCGTCTCTAATTCTAACTCGGCTTGACTTACGAAGGATGCGAGAAATGAAAGAGTGTGTAGAACCGTAATCAAATAATACAAAGGCAAGGTGCCCAATTAATGGAAGTGTACACAGAACCACCGAATCGAGCCATAGTGCATTTTTTCTTGGTGCTTGCATAAGCTCTTCCTTGATGTATAACCGGCTTCACAAAGCGATCCCACTATTGATAACTTTGAGGTTGGCTAGTCTTTGGCTTGACTCGGCAAACTATTAGCTCTGTGCCCTTCTTTCCCACACAGAAGCACACTCGGATGGGCCAAACACTTACCCCAATGCCGCTTGCCACAATCTTTGCACTGCGTGGCTTATCTCCACCGTTATTTTTCCGTTCGTTGACTTGTGGTTTCGACTGAACACGCGCACGAAAATGTCTGGTCTCTATCACGGTGTACTGCTGGGGCGCCAGTGAGCTTGAATTTGGCTGGTCCCACTTCCTCTTATGATTTGCCATGGGTCGCCAGGTTAACCACTACCTGCATTGTGCGATGCGCTGCACCCAAATCAATTCCGCCACTCTCACTGCGGAGGCATAATCGGGAGAGTGCTAGTGCTTGAATGAAGCCTCGACATTCTCATCCGGTCCCATAACGGCGCTCTGTTTTCTTCGCCTCTGTGTCTACCACTTGGGGGCAAAAAAAGAGACAAGCGGGTGAATTCCTCTCATACACCTCCACCGCCCTCTGCTTACTCGTCCAAGCCGTAAGAGTGCTGCTGCTTCCTATAACGAGCTGCGGCGGGTAAAATTTCCGCGCCGAACGCTTCCTTAAAGCAGATTCAGTGTCGTTTCTCCATTGGCGACAATGGTTCCTGGGCGGACTCCCACCATAAATCACGCGTCATCCTCGGCGCAAAGGTAGCACACAGACACCCTCTCGGTCCTCGGGGCAATTCATCGGCTGAAAATGGTCTCAATGGAGGACGACCACAACTCGGCCCACGGTGGGGTCAGCTGGAAGACCCATCGAAAGATGCGGGATCATACTTCACGAAGTCCTTCGGATATCGAGACTCGAGTTGCATCGTTTACCCCGATTTGCTTGGGCGGTGAGTGGCTCTCAGTGGCTCGCACTTCAGAGTCTGCATAGCCTCTACCATCATAGTCATAACGTTAGTGTTCCGCTTGATCCGCCATCGGAGCAAGCTGCGGTACATTCTCGGCGGGCGGCGGTGGTCTGGGGAGGTGCAATGCGGGTGGAGCAACCTCTTCCTGTTCCAAATGTAATTCGGTTGGGGCGTCAACATTTTCCCTTGCCCTCCCGGCCCCTACCCACGTCCCCTACCTCTCCTCGACCTCTAGGTGGCATTTTGTCGGTACTACAATCTGAGAGTTTCTAACTTTCGGTTTCATTACTTTCTAACTACGGATAGGATCACCCCTTGGGTTTTAAGTTCATGTATATGCATAAAAGCAGAATCACATCATAATCATTTACTTAATTAATAAAATACTAGAACGTGCACAGCGGTGGCCTAACGCGTTGTCCAACCATGGGAACTACTCTGTAGCTTACTCAGTAAGCAAGTCTATAGAACCCTTAAACCTAGGGCTCACGACCAACTATAACGCCCCTACTTTTCTATGACTAAACTCCTAGGGACATTACTACACATGCATGCATTTATAGGCCAAGAGATAAAAGAACTTTAATAAACCTCCAATTAAAAATAATTTGTCTTTAGGGATCCCAAATAAATCGTTTAAAACAAATAAAAGGAGCAGGTTAACATGGCCTATTAAAATCTGTGAAGTAAATTGAAACTCCAAAAACATAAAGGGACAACATCAGTTATAAAAGGAATGTGCGGAAAACATGTTTATTCCCATGGTCCTGGCAACGCGCCTCCGTCACTCGCCCTGCACGTCCTTAGCCTTACCTGAAAAATATTTTTTAAAAGAAAGGGTGAGTATTGTAAAACAATACCCAGTAAGTGACCTCGCTACCGAGGTTTGGGATATGCATACACATACAATCATGACTTTTAAACTTGTTCAAACATACATATCACGGGACCTAAAACTTTCTCATTTTGTCGTCTCTTTAATCCATGACTTCCTTTTTATTTGTGTGGCCGACTGGTCATCCTGAGTCATTTCATTTTGAGTCCCTCACAGACCCCTGTAATAATTTGAGTCCCTCACAGACCCCTGTAATAATTTGAGTCCCTCACAGACCCCTGTAATTTGACCCATAGGGTCTCTATTGCATGTTTGACCATGCACATAATGCTCTCAGGAGACCAATGTCCACACTTTTCATTAATTCATTTCATGACATACATAACATGCATGAGGTCCCATCATTCATCATAACTATAGTGTACATGCCACAACCATTATCATTGATATGCAAATCATGACTTTTCACATCAGATAGGGCGTAATACTCGCGTACAAAATCATGCAATATTCTTGTGACGACCATCACCACAGGTACTATTACTTATTTTATTTAACACTCTATTAACCGCTGTGTTTAGCTGGATTAGTGATTTTAATCAAGCTCGGCGAGAGTGAGGCCGTAATTTTGTTTAGTTTAAGTGAATGGTTCCTTCTAAGATAAGATTATTTATGAAATTAAAGGAAGAGGAAATTGCAAGGGCGTTCTAGTTATTAATGTCTAAAGGAGGGTGTATTTGGCATTTGAATTTTTAACCTAAGGTATGGTATTTAAATATCCTTAAGTCTCAACCAAAAAGGAGGAAGAATCAAACCCTAGAGCAAAACCCTAACCCTAATCTTCCATCACCTCCTTCTTCTCTCGTTTTTTTTTTGCCCTAGCCGACCGCCCCTCTCCTCTTGGTCGCTGCCCTGCCGCCGGTCGGAACCACGAGCGGAGCTATCGTCTGCAGCTCACGAACGGAGAAAGCGCCGACGCCTCCAACTCACTCCAGGGCTCCGGCCGCATCACCGCTCGCGAGTGCAATTCCCGTCCAGCCGGTCCTCCTCGTGGTACGCTCACGCCGGCGAAAGGAAACACGAGCAGACGACCCACAAGCAGCTCGCCGCCGGCCACGCACGTCCAGTCAAAGAAGGCCCCACCGCTTATCAAAATCGTCTTTGCCGCAGATCTGGTTCCGATCGTTGGTGACCGCAGCGCCGAAGGATTACGTGAAGCCCCAGCCGACCGTCCGTAGCAGCAGGTTCGCCGGATTCCACGCACGTCCATCCGTGAGCTCCGAGCAGCCGCAGCCGTCCCTTTGAGGGCTCGTCCGGTCGAGCACAGTAGCGGAATCCGGCCTCGATCGACACTGAATTTACAACCGGTGAGAGTTTCGTGTTGAGTTCCGTTTTTGTTGAAGGATTATTTGTGACCTATCATTTATCTAAGAGTCTAATTGAGAGTGTAAAACTACGGTTTCGAAACACGATTTGTAGGAGCGAACTGAAGTGTAGGATCAAGATTTCCAAGCTTTGGAGCAACCAAACCCACGTTCGGATTATTATTCGGAGTCGAGGTAATTGGAGCAAAGTGAGAATGATTGACGCTTTCGTACTTAGATTCTTTATGTTGATGGAACTGTGTAGTAGGATAACGAATAGAAGAATTCTTGGTTTCAGGTTATTTGGAGGAGACCGTTAAATTAAGAATTAGAAGGAAATAGTGAGATCAAAGCTCGAGGTAAGGGACCTTGTGCCGAATTTTAATGGGATTAAATGAAAACGATTTTTTTATGATTTCATGCGAAAATATTTTATAATTTTCTATACGAAAATATACGGATATCCATGTGAGAATACGTAATATTTTATGCGCAAATACTTCGATGCATCAAGTGGAAATAACCCATTATTTTATGTGAGATCATTCTCGTATGCTATGTAAAAGTATTCCATTATTTCATGTGAGAATACGTAATATGTTATGCGCAAATACTTCGATGCATCAAGTGGAAATAATCCATTATTTTATGTGAGATTATTCTCGTATGCTATGTAAAAGTATTCCATTATTTCATGTGAGAATAGGACAGTAGTTTGCATGAGAATGGTACATGTTTTCTTACAAAAGTATGATCTTCAAACTGTCCATGAGAAAGTATGATTGATATATTGATGATGATGTTTGTGACATGTACTCTATTATTATGTGACTGATGGGACCTCATGCATGTTTTGTATGCCACGAAATGAATTAGTGAATAGTGTGGACATTGGTTATCCTGAGATCATTATGTGCATGGTCAAACATGCAATAGAGACCTATGGGTCAAAGTACAGGGGTCTGTGAGGGACTCAAAAACGAAATGACTCAGGATGACCAGTCGGCCCCACAATTAAATAAGCAGTCATGGATTAAAGACCTGACAATTAAATGAGCAGTCATGGATTAAAGACCTGACAACTAAATAAGCAGTCATGGATTAAAGACCTGACAACTAAATAAGCAGTCATGGATTAAAGGCCTGACAACTAAATAAGCAGTCATGGATTAAAGACCTGACAATACTAGAAAGTTTTAGGTCCCATATATGTATGTTACGAATGAGTTTAGAGATCATGATTGTATGTGTATGCATATCCCAAACCTCGGTAGCGAGGTTACTTACTGGGTATTGTTTGCAATACTCACCCTTTCTTTTAAAAATGTTTTTCAGGTAAAGGAAAGGGCGTGCGAGTGAGTGGCGGGAGGCGTTACTAAAACCATGGGGACCGACATGTTTTCCACATTTGCTTTTAAAAGCGATGCTATCTCTATGCTTTTATTTGGAGTTAAACTTATTTACGTTTTAATAGGCCATGCTAGAACGATGCTTCTATCTGATTTTAATGTTTTGTTTTTGGGATCCCTGAAACTATTTATGTTGATTGGAAATTTCTTTTAAGTTCGTTTATCTCTCGGCCTATAAATGCATGCATGTGTAGTAATGTCCCTAGGAATTGGTCATAGAAAAGTAGGGGCGTTACAGTTGGTATCAGAGCCCTAGGTTTAAGGGTTACGTAGACTTGCTTTACGAGTAAGCCTGAGTAGTTTCCATGGTTTAACAACGCCTTCCATCCACGCCAGTGCGTTACGATATTTTATTAAGAAAGTAAATGATTATGATATGATCTTTGTTTTATGCATATACATAACCTTAAAAGCCCCAAGGGGGTGATCCTATCTTATGATTTGAAAGTAAAGAAAAGCGAGTTAGAAACTCTCTATATTGTAGTATTGACAAAATGCCACCTAGAGGTCGAGGAGAGGTAGGGGGCGTGGTAGGGGCCGGAGGGCAAGGGAAAACGTTGGCGCCCAACCCGAATTACCCCTAGATCGGGAAGAGGTTGCTCCACCCGCTCGAGACCTCCCCGGACCCGGCGGCGCCGGGAGAATGTACTGCGGTTGCCCGATGGCGAGATCAAGGGAACGCCAATGTTATGACTATGATGGTGGAGGCTATCACGAGTGCAGTGCGAGCTCTGATAGCCACCCGGTGGCCCAAGCAAATCGTGTGTCGTCGAAACGACGCGCAACTCGAGTCTCGTTACGAAGGACTTGGGAAGTATGATCCTAGATCTTTCAATGGGTCTTCCGGTGACCCCACCGTGGCGGAGTTGTGGTGTCCTCCATTGAGACCATCTTGGTGATGATGAACCGCCACGAGGACCGAGAGGTGTCTGTGCTACCTTTATCTTTGAGGATGACAGCGTATTTATGGTGGGAGTCCGCCCGAGGAACCATTGTCGCCACGAGAAACGATTACACGGAATCTGCTCAAAGAAGCATTACTCGGCGGAAATTCTATCTGCTGCTGCACTCGTTCTGACGAAGCGGCGGCGAATTCTGTCAATATGCGAGCCGGAGGCGGTGGAGGTGTATGAGAGGGAATTTACCCGTTTGTCCCGTTTGCCCCCGAGCCGGTGGAATCTGAGGCAAAGAAGACCGGCGCTTCATTATGGGGTGGATGAGAACGTTCGAGGCTTCATCCAAGCATTAGCACCTCTCGATTACGCCTCGCGGGTGAGAGGGCGGAATTGATTTGGGTGCGAGCACGCATCGCACACCGGTAGTGAATTAACCCGGGGCGACCATAGCAAATCATAAGAGGAAGTGGGACCAGCCAAATTCTAGCTCACAGCGTCCCCAGCGTACACGCATAGACGGGGCATTTTTCAATGCGAGTTTCCGGTCGAAAAACCACAAGTCAACGAGATCGGAAATAGCGGCGGAGATAGGCCACGATGCAAAGAATGTGGTAGCGACCTTTGGGTAAGTGTTTAGCTTGGTCCGGAGTGTGTTTCAGTGCGGAAAAAGAAGGGCACAGAGCTAATAGTATGCCCGAGCCAAGCCAAACACTAGCCACCTCAGTTATAAATAGTGGGCTCTTTGTGAAGCCAGTTATACATCGGGAGAGCCTATGCAAGCACCAAAGTAGAGACATCTATGGCTCGGACTCGGTGAATTCTGGTACACTCCCATTACTTGGGCACCTCGCCTTTGTATTGTTTGATTACGGTTCTCGCACTCTTTTATTTCTGCAACCTTTGTAAGTCAAGTGAGTTAGAACTAGAAACGATTCTGATGCCCCTGTCTCTGTCTCCACTCCTGCGGGAATAAATTTGTTAGCCAATATGAAAGTCAAGGATGGTAGTGTGACCATCATGAGACCATGAGTTAGCCGTGTGAATCTAGTGGTCTTAGACATGTTTGACTTTGATGTAATATTGGGCATGGATCGGTTAGCGCAGAGAACCATGCTTGCATTGATTGTTTGAGGAAGGAGGTAGTGTTCACTCCTCCCACCAACACAAGCTCTGAGTTCGAGAGGCACGATAGCGGGAAGTAGGCCTAAGGTAATTCACGCCCTTAAGGCCGAAAAGTTATTGCATCGGGGAGCTTGGGCGTCTTAGCTTGCATACTAGATGCAAGGTGCACAGAGATCTCGGTGACATCGGTACGATGGTGAATGAGTTTACTGACGTCTTCCCGAGGACCTTCCCTAATACCTCCGATCGAGGAGGTAGATTTTAACATCAGTTGGAATTGGGGACGACCCCGATATCCAAGGCCCCGTATAGAATGGCGCGGCGAGAGTTGAAAGAACTAAAAGTGCGATTACAAGACTTGCTAGACAAAGGGTTTATACGCCCAAGCGTTTATGCAGGGGAGCACTGTTTTGTTCGTGAAAAGAAAGAAGCGGATCCATGCGCTTTGTGTATAGATTACGAGGAGTTGAATAAAGTTACGATCAAGAACAAATACCCCCTTCCCGAGAATAGATGACTTGTTCGATCGATTCTGAGGAACAACGATGTTCTCAAGATCGATCCGAGATCGAGCTACCATCGATTGAGGATCGGTGAAGAGGATATTCCTAAAACGGCATTGAGATCACGTTATGGGCATTACGAGTTCCACGATAATGCCGTTTGGTTTGACCAACGCCCTGCGCTTTCATGGACTTGATGAACCGTTTGTTCAAGGAGTTTCTTGATCGTTCGTGATTGTATTCATCGATGATATCTTGATATACTCGGTGTGATGAAGAGCATGAAATGCACTGAGGAAAGTCTTACTCACACCGAGAGAGAATAAGTTGTATGCAAAATTCTCCAAGTGTGAATTACGCTCGAGGCAATTATCTTTCCTAGGGCATGTGGTGTCTGTTTGAGTCTCTGTTGATCCAGCGAAAGTGGAGGCCGTCACCACGATGGCCTCGTCCGACCACCGTTCTGAGGTACGTAGTTTTACGGGTCTTGCGGGATACTATAGACGCGTTTGCGTGCGATTTTTTGCCAAGATAGCCATGCCTATGACTCACGGTGACGCGTAAGGGAAACTCTTTTGTTTGGGATGATGCTTGTGAGGCGAGTTTCGGGAACTCAAGAAATGCAGATTAGTGTCGGCCCGATTCTTACAGTTCCAGAGGAACAGGGAGCTTTGTGGTTTCTGATGATGCTTCTAAGAAAGGGTTGGGACATGTGTACTAATGCGAAGACGGTAAAGTAATAGCTTATGCATCCCGACAATTGAAGGCGCATACGAGAGGAACTATCCAACTCATGACACGGAACTAGCGGCGAGTGGTCTTTGCATTAAAGATCCGGAGACACTACTACTGTATGGCGAGAAAATCCAAATTTTTGCAGATCATAAAAGTCTCAAGTATCTGTTCACCCGAAGGAATTGAACATGAGGCAACGCAGATGGTTGGAATTAGTGAAGGATTATGACATTGACATTCAATACCATCCCGTGGTAAGGCTAATGTAGTGGCGATGCCCTCAAAGAGAAGCCGATGCATACTGCCGCGCGAGTTCTGAGCGAGAGCGAGTTACTGAGCGAGTTTGCTCGAGCCGAAATTGCGATACTAGTAGGAAAGACCACAGCGCGCGATTAGCGATTAACGATACAACCGACCTTGAGACAACGTATCATTGAGGCTCAAAGTGAGTGGACCCCGATTAGTAGAAAAGCGTCATCTGCGGTAACTACGGTGAGTTGACGAGTTTGCCCTATCCACGGATGGAGGATTACTATTTCAAGGTCGATTATGTGTGCGAGCGGCGACAAACTGAAAATCGAAATATTGGCGAAGCCCATAACTCACCATTTTCTATGCATCTGGCGGTACCAAGATGTCTGAGATCTCAAACTTGATTGTTTTGGTGGTGCAACATGAAGCGCGACGTGCGCGAGTTTGTCGACAAGTGTTTGACTTGTCGGCGGTGAAGGCACCTGAAGCGAGACCCATGGGATTGCTGCAACCTTTACATGTGCCTCGGTGGAAATGGGAGAGATCTCTATGGATTTCATAGTTGGACCGCCAAGAACTTTACGAGGTTACACGATAATTTGGGTCATAGTGGGCCAGATTAACAAAGTCGGCACATTTCATACGGGAAACCCACCTATTCTACGAGATAAGTGGCGCGGCTTTACTGGAAGAGATAGTCCGTTTGCATGGGATTCCAGTCAAGATTATCTCGGAGGCGAGGATCCACGTTTCACCTCCAACTTACGGAGAAGTTTACGAAAAGCGTTGGGTTCGCGATTGAACTTCAATGATGCTTTTCACCCACGAGCGGATGGGCGATGAGCGATTAAACGAGATATTAGAGGATATGTTGCGAGCTTGCACTTTAGACTTCCCAGGCAGTTGGGACACTCATTTGCATCTGATGGAGTTTGCTTATAATAACAGTTATCAGTCGACCATTGAAATGGCTCCATTTGAAGCTCTCTATGGAAAACGTTGCAGAACTCCCGTTTTCTGGGAGGAGGTTGGTGAACGCCAGTTGTTGGGTCCAGAGTTGGTACAGGTCACAAATGATGCGGTACAAAAGATTAGGGCGCGAATGCAGACCGCCCAAAGCAGACAGAAGAGTTATGCTGATTCGAGACGAAGGGACCTGGAATTCGAAGTTGGGGACCACGTGTTCCTCAAGGTGGCCCCAATGAAGGGAATTCTAAGGTTTGGCCGAAAAGGGAAATTGAGTCCGCGATTCATCGGACCATTTGAGATTTTAGAGAGGATTGGTGTTGTGGCCTACAGATTAGCATTGCCGCCTTCCCTTTCAGCGGTTCATAACGTGTTTCATGTCTCCATGTTGAGAAAGTACGTTCCAGACCCGACTCATGTCATAGACTTCGAACCATTGCAGTTAGCAGAAGATCTGAGTTATGGCGAGCGGCCAAGTCTGATTATTGCACGAGATCGAAAAACCCTCCGTGCAGAGATCGGCTTAGTCAAAGTGTTGTGGCAAAACCACCGCACTGGAAGAAGCTACAGGGCGAGAAGAGGAAGTGCGAGCTAAATACCCAGAGTTATTTCAAGAATAGGAACTTTCGAGGACGAAAGTTCTTAAGGAGGGAAGATTGTGACGACCATCACCACAGGTACTATTACTTATTTTATTTAACACTCTATTAACATTGTGTTTAGTTTGGATTAGTGATTTTAATCAAGCTCGTGAGAGTGAGGCCGTAATTTTGTTTAGTTTAAGTGAATGGTTCCTTCTAAGATAAGATTATTTATGAAATTAAAGGAAGAGGAAATTGCAAGGCGTTCTAGTTATTAATGTCTAAAGGAGGGTGTATTTGGCATTTGAATTTTTAACCTAAGGTATGGTATTTAAATATCCTTAAGTCTCAACCAAAAAGGAGGAAGAATCAAACCCTAGAGCAAAACCCTAACCCTAATCTTCCATCACCTCCTTCTTCTCTCGTTTTTTTTTTGCCCTAGCCGACCGCCCCTCTCCTCTTGGTCGCCGCCTGCCGCGGCCGGAACCACGAGCGAGCTATCGTCTGCGACTCACGAGCGGAGAAAGCGCGCGCCTCCAACTCACTCGTGGCTCGGCGCATCACACGCTTCGCGAGTGCAATTCCGTCCCACCGGTCCTCCTCGTGGTACGCTCACGCCGCGCGAAAAAACACGAGCGAGCGACCCACAAGCGGCTTCGCCGCCGCCACGCGCCGCGTCGGTCAAAGAAGCCCCCACCGCTTATCAAAATCGTCTTTGCCGCGAGATCTGTTTCCGATCGTTGGTGACCGCGGCGCGAAGGATTACGTGAAGCCCGGTACCGACCGTCCGTCGTAGCGGCGAGTTCGCGGATTCCACGCCGCGTCCATCCGTGAGCTCCGGCGGCCGCGGCCGTCCCTTTGAGGGCTCGTCCGGTCGAGCACGATGGCGAAATCCGGCCTCGATCGACAACGAATTTACAACCGGTGAGAGTTTACGTGTTGAGTTCCGTTTTGTTTGAAGGATTATTTGTGACCTATCATTTATCTAAGAGTCTAATTGAGAGTGTAAAACTACGGTTTGAAACACGATTTGTAGGAGCGGCGAAGTGTAGGATCAAGATTTCCAAGCTTTGGAGCAACCAAACCCACGTTCGGATTATTATTCGGAGTCGAGGTAATTGGAGCAAAGTGAGAATGATTGACGCTTTCGTACTTAGATTCTTTATGTTGATGGAACTGTGTAGTAGGATAACGAATAGAAGAATTCTTGGTTTCAGGTTATTTGGAGGAGACCGTTAAATTAAGAATTAGAAGGAAATAGTGAGATCAAAGCTCGAGGTAAGGGACCTTGTGCCGAATTTTAATGGGATTAAATGAAAACGATTTTTTTATGATTTCATGCGAAAATATTTTATAATTTTCTATCACGAAAATATACGGATATCCATGTGAGAATCGTAATATTTTATGCGCAAATACTTGATGCATCAAGTGGAAATAACCCATTTATTTATGTGAGATCATTCTCGTATGCTATGTAAAAGTATTCCATTATTTCATGTGAGAATACGTAATATGTTATGCGCAAATACTTCGATGCATCAAGTGGAAATAACCCATTATTTTATGTGAGATTATTCTCGTATGCTATGTAAAAGTATTCCATTATTTCATGTGAGAATAGGGATGATAGTTTGCATGAGAATGGTACATGTTTTCTTACAAAAGTATGATCTTCAAACTGTCCATGAGAAAGTATGATTGATATATTGATGATGATGTTTGTGACATGTACTCTATTATTATGTGACTGATGGGACCTCATGCATGTTTTGTATGCCACGAAATGAATTAGTGAATAGTGTGGACATTGGTTATCCTGAGATCATTATGTGCATGGTCAAACATGCAATAGAGACCTATGGGTCAAAAATGCAGTGTGCATGAGGACTCAAAAAGCGAAATGACTCGGGATGACGATCGGCCCCCCACAATTAAATAGCGATCATGGATTAAAGACACGACAATTAAATGAGCGATCATGGATTAAAGACACGACAACTAAATAAGCGATCATGGATTAAAGACGACAACTAAATAAGCGATCATGGATTAAAGGCACGACAACTAAATAGCGATCATGGATTAAAGACCTGACAATACTAGAAAGTTTTAGGTCCCATATATGTATGTTACGAATGAGTTTAGAGATCATGATTGTATGTGTATGCATATCCCAAACCTCGGTAGCGAGGTTACTTACTGGGTATTGTTTGCAATACTCACCCTTTCTTTTAAAAATGTTTTTCAGGTAAAGGAAAGGACGTGCAGGGCGAGTGACGGGGGAGCGTTACTAAAACCATGGGGACTGACATGTTTTCCGCACATTTCTGTTTTAAACTGATGCTATCTCTATGCTTTTATTTGGAGTTAAACTTATTTACGTTTTAATAGGCCATGCTAGAACGATGCTTCTATCTGATTTTAATGTTTTGTTTTTGGGATCCCTGAAACTATTTATGTTGATTGGAAATTTCTTTTAAGTTCGTTTATCTCTCGGCCTATAAATGCATGCATGTGTAGTAATGTCCCTAGGAATTGGTCATAGAAAAGTAGGGGCGTTACAATTCTCATAGATAATACTGTACTATCCTCACATGAAATACTGGAATATCCTTACATAAAATACAAAGACATTCTCGCATAAAATACTAGATTATTCTCGCATAAAATATTGAGATATCTTCTCATAGAATATCAAAGTATTTTCACATAAAATCTCGGGATATTCTCGTATAAAAATCATTAAATCCTTTTAAGTAAAATATCGTACTAATTTCACATAAAATATTGAAATTCGTTTTTCTTTATTCCCATTTAAAAGATTCGGCACAAGGTCCCTTACCTTAGTTCGAATTCTACTCCAAAGTCTAACCTGAGCTCCCGGACTACTCTTCTTTTAGTGAAACCTGATTCACACCATAGTTCCCAAGTTCAATCTCCAAGTATTCACTAAATCCATAATCATAAGGTACTTAAATTGCGTTAATAAGGTTCCATGCCCCGCTTACCTCGAATTTAATGCGAATCCTTAATACTCCTTAATCCGTCTTGGCGTTTGACCTTCAACTCCGCTCCAATCTTGACTCCTATAATTAGCGTTCGAAACAGCAGCCTAAGTTCTCAATCAAACGCTTAAATATTCGATAGGTCACATATAACTCTCATTCCAAATCCATACTTAACAAAATCACTCACCGGGTTATAACTTCAGAGGTTGTAGGTCTTTCTTGATCGGAGCGGATCGGGCGGTATCGGGTGATTCACGGTATCCCGCGGCGGGCGTGCTCCATAACCAGCTGCAGCGGCTGAAGTCGTGAGAAAACCGGCGAGGTTTGCTGCTGTGCTCGTGAACGGACGAGCGGCTGGGGCGAGCGAGTTCCGTTCGGTGATCGGCCGACGTGACTCAGATGTGAACGAAGGACTCTTCCGTCCGTGGTCTTCAGGCGTGTCGACGGATGAAAACGGCTGCGGCGGGGACTTGCGATCGGCTGGACAGGAATGAGTTCACGAGTGGCGGCCGGTGAAGTCACGAGCTATCAACGGCATCAGAGTTTCGTTCGGCCTTCGGCGTGCGGACGCGTACGATTCGCGGTAGGGGTGACGGCGGCTGGCGTGCGTGGCGGATCGGCGCGAGCACGAATAGATCACGCGTTCGTTGATCCGCCGGTGGAAGCGACCACGATCCTCGGCTTGCGAGCAGCGTAGCGCGCGCGAATGTTTGCAAGGACTACACTTCCTTCCGTGGAGCCGCCGGCGGAAGGGTGTTCGTCCGTAAGCTTGGTGGCGGTTAGGGCATAGAGGTGGAGATAAGATGGTTAGGTTTAGGGTTAGGGCAAGGTACAAAGAGGAGGAGAAGATGTTGTTGGGCTAGGGTTTCTTTTAACCTTTCAATGAGTTTAGGGTTAGGGTTTTTGCTTCAATTTGCAATTTAAGGAGCTTAAATACTACAACATTTAGGCCAATAATCAAAAGTCCTATGTAACCCTCATTTAGTGATTAATAACCAAAGTGCCATCGCTCCCTCTTTTTCCTTTAATTTTACAAATCATTATCTAGGAGAATATTTCGCTTTAAGCTAAGTAAAATCAAAGACTCACTAACACCGAGCTTGATGAGATTCACTAATCCAACTCGACGCACACAGGTTGATAGAACGCTAAATAAAATAAATAATTAGTACCTGTGGTCGTGGTCGTCACAGATGATGACTTGGATAAGTACAACAAGGATTCCCCATTTAACTTGAAGTTGGTAACATTAACCATTGAGCTGTATGAGTATAAAGACACGAAGTAGTAGTGTGCGTGATTATATTTAGTAAATCCAGCTATGAATTTAATAAAAATAAAATCTGAGATAATTAAGTCACAACAAGAGTATATATTCATAATTTCATCTACAAGTTTCTAGTTTTAACCACAATCAGTAACCTTAGACCTTAAACATTTATAATCCGAAAATCAAAATGATTGAAATGAACTACCATATTGATCAAAATGATGAAATACAAAAGAATATTGACATCTACAAAAACATACCTCGCCACTAAATTTTCCAATAAACTAAAGCAATGTATAAATACATTTAAATACCCATAAAGCATATAAAAATAGAATGATGACTCACCATTTTTCGATTTAAAAATCCTGATACATCTTATCAATCACATTTACTTGGCATCATTTATAAAGATGTTCCACACTTGAAAACCTCTTGTACCCGATTGACGGATATAATTATTTTATTTCCATTCACTATGGATGCTACTAAATTCATGAAGATAAATAGAAATCTATCATCTGCATCAACCTACTAGGAAATGTATGTCCCTGACAAAAAACGTTGTAAATATCAATTATACATGTAATTAGGTTTACAGTCTTCTCTTTCCCTCCACACGTTGTCCAATATTAGATCAATTTCTCACATTTCATATTTTCCAACACATCATAAGAAAACTTTTCAATCATCAATGTCAAGCCTTACACCAAATTTAGAAGGTCATCAAAATTATGAATCCTAGATAGACAATTCATACAACTATCAACTCCTTTTATAATACAATAGGGGTTGAGGGTTCAAACTACAGACCTCGTGGTCGTTATACATTCTTTATGCTAGTTGAACTATGTTCTTTTTGACAATTATGATTGCCATTTAAAAATATAAAGGTTAGATTTTGAAAATTCATAACATATCTTAAAATATATCATAAAGAAAAATATTAATTTTTTTGTTAGACTGGTTTGAATATAAATACATGGATATACTATAGGTATAAATGAAAACAAAACTCTTCACGTTAGCTAAAATTTTAAATATAAAATATTTTTATTTAGTGATTTTTTTATTATAGATATTTATTTGTAGACATTATTTACCAACTTTTTTTTTTGTTTATAGAACATTATTAACATGAGGAGAGTTAGGTTTAATCTCAACCACTTGGATTTGGACTCTAGCCACACCATTTAGAAATTTAACTAGATGTCCATAATGGTAGTTTGAAAAATGCGAAACATCTCATAAATTTTAAGTATGACCAAACTAGATTTTAGATCGATTTAATTGCCTACATTTTTTCTATCTTTGCCCTTCCACTATTTGCTGGCCCTTTTTACATTCTTCCTAGAACAAAATCAAACTTAAATCTCCTTCATCAACAAAATCTTTTCACAAATCTATGTACATTTTAAATCATTTTGATATCCTATATCATTTTCTAAATTAAAATCATTATTAATATTTTTTAAAATGTTTTATAGAATTTGAAATTCCATATATGAAATCTTAGATTATAAACCAACACTATTTCAAATTTTTAAATTGTCCCTTAAATTCTAACCTTAATCATAATTTAAAAATTCATAATATAATTCTCAAATTCTATATTTCTTCAATCTTTTAATTTTCATAATATAATTATCATATTATTGACTTGTACTCTCATTTTAAATTTTAAATATTACATGATCATCATATTATAAATGCCACACTAATAATTGATAATATAATATATCACTTATATAATTATCATATTACCGATATAACGACCTATCAAACTTTTTTCTTTTCTATACTAAATCCAAAACCTTGTTTGGTACAAGGGGTTTCAAACCCATGGAGTTTTGAAACAACCCCATGGGTTACTACAATGCAATTCTATGGGTTTTGTACCATGTTTTCCACTTCCATTTGTCGTTTTTCATTTTCGACGACCACTTCGACAACAACTCCGATGACTACTCCAGAGACCCAATCAACTCCGATGACAACTTCGATGACCACCAACAATGAAAACTCGGACGATTACACCGACAACCCGACCAACTCCGATGACAATTTCGACGACCACTGGCAACTCGACTAACTCTAATGACAACTCCGACGACCACATGATCACTACCGATAACAAAAACTTCGACGACCGCACCGGCGACCCGACCACTGCGACAATTACCTCCATTGATAAATACTACGAAAACTCTATAGATTAATTTAACGATCACCCTTGAACTCGACCACCCCAACAACTTGATACTTTGATGCCCCAACCACCACAACCCTTACTGGTCCGAACCACCGGCAACGAGCATCTGACAACTACTTCGACTACTAAACAATCTATAACCATAGTTGAAGACCACTCAACGACCTGACAACCATAATTGACAACCACCCCAAAAATTTGACCACCTAGAAACCACTGTCGATGACCACTTAATGACCACTTCAATGACCCAACCACCATAGAAACCCGATCACCTCAATGATTACTTCGATAATCACCCCAACCTGACAACCCAACCACCCAAAACCATTGTTGATAAGCACTTGGTGACCACCCAACAACCCAACCATCATATTTACCACTCTGGCAACGACTCCACCGACTCGACCACTTCACAACTACTTCCATAACCACCAAACGACCACTTCGACGACATGACTACCCTGATAACCACTCCAACGACCCACGACAACCTAACCACTGTGCAATCACTATCGGCGACTACCAACAACCAACCAGCCAACCACCTAGTCAATTTTTAAAAGGTTAAAAATGAAATTAAAAAATGGTTACTAACAAATTTTTTTAATCATATGTTTGAAATAGGATTCAAAATACTATACAAAATATATTTCTAATATTTTAATTTCCAAAAATTGCATTCTATTGGATCCTGTTTAGTCCAATTCATGTTGGAAATGAGAATTCAAATTTCATAACTAATTTATCCTTGAAATATGTTTTAAAATACAATGAAGAATTTTATTTAAATTCCATAATTTCTTAAATAAACCTCCAATATTTTAATTTTTAAAATAGAGTTCCGAAAATAGGTCTATGAATACTTTGTGAAATAGAGTCTTCTCTAATATTTTAGATAGACTTCTAATCTTTTTAATCTCTAAGATATAGTTTAAAAAATAGCTAGGTTATTGAATATTATATAAAATAGAGTTTTAGATTCTTTAATTTATTAAATAGACTTAAAATTTTTAATTTCTAAAACAGTTTTCTGAGTATTTTGTGAAATAGAATATTAATGCACTACTACAATTTTGGTCTTTAATGACAGCTAAAAACTGTCAACATTCACTTCAGTTGACGTTTTTGACCGTCATTGAAACCAGTGTCAATAAATCTAAGCGTCAACTTTAAGTTGATAGTTGACGGTCGTTAAACGTCAACGATTATGTCTTTATTGACGAATTTTAAATGTCAATAATATAAATGTTGACACTTATAAGCCATCAACTATGACGTAAATCCATCAACAAAGACCTATTTATTGACACTTATGTACCGTCAACATAGGGTATAGTTGATGGATTTTAACCGTCAATATTTAGGGAAAAACGTCAACAAAAACCTTTTTATTGGCACTTCTGTATCGTCAACATAGGGTATAGTTGATGGTTCTTAGCCGTCAATATTTAGGTCAAAACGTCAACAATAACCACTTTATTGACATCTGTAAGCCGTCAACATTAGGTATAGTTGATATTTTTTAAATCAACATTTTTAACCAACCGTCAATAATACCTCTTTTATTGACACTTGTTGTCTGTCAATATGAATATATCTTGACGTATTTTAGCTGTCATCTATAACTATACTTGACATTTTGCATTGTTGACTATGACATATATGTTCACAGTTTTGAACCGTCAATACTGCCGGTTTTAATGTCGCTTTTTAGTCGTCAACTATAACTATGTATAAAAAATAAAAAAATTTGGATATTATTCACCCATCCTCTACCACCTGCATCTGTATGAACAACTCTATCAATTCACATTTTTCTCATTAAGGTAGTCATTATCAACATGTAATTCATCTAAGACTAGGTAACATTGTAATTAGAGACTCAACGATTTGCCAAACTATATAAGTACAAAGTTTATCAAAATAAACTATAATTGCAAATGAACTAAAGCAAAGTTCCATTGACTAACTAATAAGTTAAAATTTACATATCCTTTTTCAAGCAAACTGTTAAAAAACATAACACTAACTCCTGAAAATCACATAAATGAAGTATGATAATAAAAATGTTCATAAGTACCGAGATACAAATTCACATAACTCAACTCGCATCTCGTCCAACACATCTTGGGTGTACTTATCTTTTCTCATCAATTGCAAACAAATAAGTGTACATACATTAAAAAGTTGAATAAATCAAGAAACTGTAAAACACATAGAATAAAATCAAAGATCACTACGTCCGTTATCACTCGACTTCTTTGTGTTACTATATCTCGAATAAACTTCATAGTATAGTAACCACACTCAGTACTCTCCGATTACTTAGCACACTATATAAATAGATTAAAACATATAATAAGCAAGACTCAAACAAAAAACAAAATGGTAGTAAAAAATGGTAGATTTGAAACGATTACCCGAACAGCTATCCAATTAAAAATTGGACTTCTAGCGTTTGCTTGAGCATATAACATCCTAATAGCTCTATACAAGTACAAATACATAAAAATAAGTGAATAACGTTTTCAATCATAAATATATCAATGGTAGAAGTTACATAATACTTACGTATTAACTATAGTTTTCACATAATTGCGAATGTCATGTCCTAGGGAGTCAATCAACCAAACTGTAGATATTCTCAATGAGATAACCACCAACGACTAATGATTTCTAAATATAGAATTACCAACAAATAAGAGTTAGGAATATATACAAAATACAAATAAATTAATAAGTACATGGTTTACGTACCCTGTATTACAAGGACAGATCAATAAGTTATTCTTCGTCTCTCGTAGCCTATTGCATAGGAATCGACAGCGTTGCGCTTCAAGTCCAAAGGCATGTGAAATCAAGGATGGTTGGAGGAATGCATATTATTGTTCTAATATGATGGGTTCAAATTTTGCACAAGCAATAAATAAAAAATATTAAAGTTTAAAATGATACAATTAAATTTAATAATATATGACAAAACCATGTAGCCCCCTAAATTTGAGTCTAATCTAAGGAAAGGTTACTAAACTTACTACCCATTACGTCCCAAAAATTTCGACAACATAATAGCATAATTACAACAATACCAAAATTTTACATGTACCTTTCTAAAACAAAAACACACTTCTAAACTCAACATCCGGATAACTCAATCAAACTCCAATTCACTAATCATTTTAACGATTCAATAACGTGCTCGTCCACCAGAAATGATACAAAACATACACTAAACAACTACAAAAGAAATATAACTCATATGTCACAATTTCTAAGCATAACTCAAAACTAACAAATCAGTTAATATGACTATTCTAAAGTGGAGTTTACCCTTAAGTCTCAAAAATTTCGGCAACATAACAACATAATTACAACAATACCAAAATCTTACAGGGACTTGTCTGAAACAAAAACACACTTCTAACCTCAACATCCAGATAACTCAATCAAACTCCAATTCACTAATCATTTTAACGATTCAATAATAACGCTCGACCACCAGAAATGATACAAAACATACACTCAACAGTTTCAAAACAAGTATAACTCACATATCACAATTTTTAAGAAGAACTCAAAACTAAGAAACGAGTTAACATATCTATCCTAAATTTCAGCAACATAACAACATAATTACAACAATACCAGAATTGTACATATACCTGTCTTGAACAAAAACACACTTCTAAACTCAACATTCAGATAACTCAATCAAACTTCAATTCACTTATCATTTTAATGATTCAAGAATGCTCGACCACCATAAATGAAACAAAACGTACACTCAACAACTTCAAAACAAGAATAACTCACATGTCACAATTTCTAAGCATAACTCAAAACTAACAAACTAGTCAATATGTATATCCTAAAGTGGTAAATACCAAGAATATCAAAGTCTACATAATTAAATAATACTTACGCGATATAAGCTGATATAACCGAGATTGCAAGTTCCTCCATCATGCAGAACTGTTGCATGTTGTCTTTCATCAAATGAAAGTTGAATTGATATCCGAACACGTGATCAGGTATTGGGATGTCTATACACACAATGATCAGGTCTTCAAGAAGTTTGATCATGTATTTCACTGCAAGTGGCATATGCACTCGTGACACACCATTTCTACCTCTCTTCTCCCTTAATGCCGCTAGCTCACTGTGAGGTTTCTTACGTTCCTACGTACACAATGTTATATATTAAAAATTATAGACATTAAGTTAAACAACAACGAGCATTTTCAAATAAATTTACCTTTTCTATTTTATCTACTATTACAAGATTCTTTGGTCATGGAACGTGAGAACCAAGCAATGCAACATTGAAGTCAAATACAAGAGTTATAAGTACTCTCACATTGTTCAACGTGAGAGGTACACCGTAAACAACTTCATGCGGACTTAACCTCTCATAAACCATTTTTGATGCCACAATATTTTGTTTATATCTTCAACAGCTACATCGCAAGATTTTCCCTACAAAGTATATTAAAAATTATGACTTAGTATTTATATACATTTTCTCAAAATACAATTAACGAAGATTTAGAATAAGAGTTAGGCTTCCTTTACCTTGAGCCATACCTTCCCAACCTTGAACTGAGCTGATAAAAAGTAACTATTAAGCTCAATGTACAGGATTGGGGAGTTTGTTTTATATTGGTAGTAGCTTGTGAACTTATTTCTTCCTCTTGTACTATCCCAAAATCTGAGACAGAAGACTATTTTAAGTAAGTTAAATATGTGTTTTAGTCCCTTGTGCTTAGATGTTTTTCAATTTACTCCCTTGTGTGTTTTAGCATTTTTCAATTATACCATTTCTAAACACACATCATATAATTTTGATTTACCTAAATTGTAAAATGAAAAGATAATGGAGTAAGCAAATAATTTTGATTTACCTAAATTGTTATAAATCAGAAAATTCATTTCATGCATGAATTCAACAACAAAATATATGGACCCAACTATTATAGTCTGTGATTTAGCTAGATCTCAATGTTCTTTTTTCTGCTCCCTATCCTCTTTCTACTGTTTGTAATTATTTCCCTTCGTAAGCAATAGTATTATTTTTCTAAACTCTAATTGAGGGTCCAAATGATAGTTTCAAACTTTTCATACAACCAAATCAACGAGAAGTATTCCTTTTTCCAAAAATAAAGAATACAACCAAATTAACTGAATTTTCTTCTTTTCATTTGTAAGATTAAATTTGAGAAAGTTAAAATGATATTGGCACATTTATATTTTGATTATTAAAAACATATGTTTAGCAAAAAGAAAGGTAACTAAAGATTTAGTTGCAAAATTTGTTCATGGACTTATTGAGCAGTTTCATAAACATATAAAGCCTCTCGAGGAAATGACATATTGTATGAGGTACTTTGTGACTATGACTTCTAAATATTTTTTTAAAAGACAAATAAAAAAATCTCTTTGAATACTATGTTTTATTCATTATTTCACAAGTCTTCTTGCCTTCAACAACAAAAACTCTCCTTCTCCGTAAATATAGATGCTAGATACAATGAATTACTTTCAAAATCTTTTGCGATATAAGAACATGAAAACTTTATCCCTATACCTACGTTCTTATGCATACCTTAATTTAGTATCACCTCCAATCCTATATTACTCTTAAACATCCTTCTTCAACCCTTACAATTTTTATCCTTTTCGAATATGTAAATTTTACAACCAACAATTTTGGCCCTCTGTTCTTCAATTCTAAATGAGACAGCCACCCTACCCTAAATTAAATCAAACCAAGCCAATTAACAATTTTTTACCAGCATATTCAATTTGTCATAAATAAACAATTAATTTTAGAGTAACCTCACGACCTATCTCTGATCACATTGAAATTTTCTATATTTTCAGCCTATCTCATCAAAATTGGAACAATGAACTAAATTATAAATAAAATTTTCAATATACCCAATCTATTATACCTAAAAGAGACCAAATGCTCACTGACCTGCACAACTTGGGTGAAGGAGAAGACAATCGACACCAGAATCGATCGATGAAGAAGACGGTGACACAAACTTGCTTAGGCACAAGATGACAATCACTGATGAAGCAGGGGCTTTAGCAATCAGCACCAGAGGACAGTGAAATCGAGTCGATTGAGCTGAGGGTGAATCGACGGTGAGAGAGAAATTGAAATCGTGAGCTGTGAGAGGGAAGTTAATGTCGAGAGACCTGAGGGTTTTAATTAATTTCGCATTACCAATTCCGAGAAAGAGACGACGGAGATAATGAGGAACGAGCTGAGGGTTTTCATTTTCGATAATTATTTTTTAATAATAAAATTTTCAAAACGACGTCGTTTGGTGAATAGTTTAAAAGAAACTTTATTGACGGTTATGCACCGTCATAAATTCATTTCAAAGGGTTAAAGTTGACGGTCATGGACCGTCAAGAAAAGCGACCTTCCTTGACATTTATAAACCGTCAAGAATACAAAAAACACGCGTGAATTATCTCTAATTGACGGAACTTTTCGGAAAGGTATTCCATGACATTCAAAAACCGTCAAGTATTATAAAGCACATAATGGATATTTTTGGAAAAAACGTCAATAAAGCTACTTAAAATCCGTCAACATATGTATTTTTAAATTAATCATTAATTTTAAAGTTTAAATTAACTTTTTATTGACGATTTTTTGTCTCAACCGTCAACAATTCAAATAAGTCACGCATCAATAAATGCCAAAATTGTAGTAGTGCTTATATTATGAAATTATGCAAATATAATTTGCATAATGCATATTTTGTACATTTAGTTGGATATTGGGTGGAGGAAATTGTCTCCACCCTCACTCCCTATATCAGAATGCATGTAGATGCATTTTGTTGGTTGATTGCTCATTTTGTTTTAGAAATACGGATTTCCATATCTCACAAACTCTCTCAAAGTTCTCTCCCAAAAATTCTCTCCCTTTCTCCAAAAGAAATCCCACCATCTTCCCTCTCCTAGAGTACAACGGAGAAAACTTGTTGGAGGTGTTCGAGTTGATCGTTGAGAACGAGTACGTGATTGTAGAAGGATTATAAGAAGAGGATTTTTTAAAGGTAAATTCTTCTTCTACATTATGTTTAACCTTAAATTTCTGTTTTTGTGCTAAATTCCATAAAGTAATTGCAAGCAAAAGTAATTCCAACGCTTCTGCTACGGGATACGATCCCTTCATAGGACACTCACTTAATCTCCTAAACCTAATTTCAAGGTGAATAAGAGTAGTAACTTTGGTTTACAATTGAATGTAGAATAGGTTGGAATTGCAAACAATTACAACTTAGGGCAATGACATTCTTGAGCCCCTCATTTCTCTAAAGTATTCTCTTTTCTAATTTTCATTTCTTTCATCACGTCAAATTGATTTTGCTACTCAATCTCGCAATTGTTATATTTTGCAATCTAGTTTTGTAATATTTATAGTTTTCAATTCTACAATTCAGTTATGAAATCTTTGCCACTTTAGCTTGCATTTAAATTTTGAAATTATTTTTTCTTTTAAAAAATACACTAACCCCAACCTTGTTTGTGCAATTTTTAGTTTTCAAGTTGCAATTCTCCTTACAGTTTTGCTTAGCAATAACTTTTATTACACCATTTCCTATGGAAACAATACTTAATTAGGAATACTCTTGTTTTAGTACTTGCATCGGTAGTGTGTACTTGCACTAGGATTGAACGTAATTACTTACTTTTCTTCACGCAAAGTTCACCCAATCAAAAAGCATTACAACATTGTCCATATCGTTAAAATGTTAGTCAAAAATATTTTCTTCTTTTTTTTATAAGATTCAAGGGACAACATTGCAACGTTGCCCCTAATGTTGCAATCATGTCTCGACTCTATAAAAGGGAAGTTGCTATTTCGTGAAGAGAGAGTTATTTTCTAGAGACCAAAATCTTATCTCAATTTCTACGCTATATATCTAATGACCTAGAGGAGAGTTTGGGAGAGCTAGGAAGGAAACTCAAATTTCAGGATCATGAAAATCACATCAGAAACGAGTGTTAGCAAGAGACTTTAGTCTAATCTCTTTACACTACTACAAATTTGGTATTTATTGACAGCTAAAAACTGTCAACATTTACTTTAGTTGACGTTTTTTTACAGTCATTGAAAGCGGTGTCAATAAATCTAAGCGCCAACTTTAAGTTGATAGTTGACGGTCGTTAAACATCAACAATTATGTCTTTATTGACGGATTTTAACTGTCAATAATATAAATGTTGACACCTATTAGCCATCAACTATAACGTAAATCTGTCAACAAAGACCTCTTTATTGACACTTATATACTGTCAACATAGGGTATAGTTGATGGTTTTTAGCCGTCAATATTTAGGTGAAAGCATCAATAAAAATCTTTTTATTGACACTTATGTGTCGTCAACAAAGGGTATAGTTGATGGTTCTTAGCCGTCAATATTTAGATCAAAGCGTCAACAATAACCACTTTATTGACATTTGTGAGCCGTCAACATCAGGTATAGTTGATATTTTTTAACCGTCAATATTTTTAGCCAACCGTCAATAATACCCCTTTTATTGACACTTATTGTCTGTCAATATAAATATATCTTGACGTATTTTAGTTGTCATCTATAACTATACTTGACGTTTTGCATTGTTGACTATGACATATATGTTGACAGTTTTGAACCGTCAATACTACAAGATTTTAATGTCATTTTTTAGCCGTCAACTATAACTATGTATAAAAAATAAAAAAAATAGATATTATTCACTTATCCTCTACCACCTGCATTTGTATGAACTCTATCAATTCACATTTTTCTCATTAATGTAGTCATTATCAACATGTAATTCACGTAAGACTAGGAAACAATATAATTGCAGACTCAACGATTTGTAAAACTATATAAATACAAATTTTATCAAAATAAACCTTAATTGCAAATGAACAAAAGCAAAGTTCCATTGACTAACTAATAAGCTAAAAAATTATTACATATCGTTCCAAGCAAACTATTAAAAAACATAACACTAACTCCAGAAAATCACATAAATGAAGCATGATAACAAAAATGGTCATAAGTACCGATTTACAAATTCACATAACTCGTATCTCGTCCAACTCATCTTGGGTGTACTTATCTTTTCTCGTCAACTGAAAACAAATAAGTGTACATACATTAAAAAATTGAATAAATCAAGAAACTTTAAAACACATAGAATAAGATCAAAGTACTACCACGTCCGTTATCACTCGACTTCTCTGTGTTACTATACCTCGAATAAACTTCATAATATAGTACCCACACTCTGTACTCCCCGGTAGCTTAGCACACTATATAGATTAAAACATAATAAATAAGACTTGAATAAATAAACAAAATGAGAGTAAAAAATGGTAGATTTAAAACGATTACCTGAACAGCTATCCAATTAAAATTTGGACTTCTAGCGTTTGCTTGAGTATAGAACATCCTAATAGCCCTATACAAGTAAAAATACATAAAAATTAGTGAATAACGTTTTCCATCAGAAATAAATCAATGGTAGAAGTTTCATAATACTTTACGTATTAACTATATTTTTCAAGTAATTGCGAACGCCATGTCCAATGGAGTCAATCGACCAAATTGTAGATGTTCTCAATGAGATAACAACCAACAACCAATGGTGTCTAAATATAGAATTACCAACAAATAAGAGTTAGGAATATATACAAAATACAAGTAAATTAATAAGTACATGGTTTACGTACCTTGAATTACAAGGACAAATCAATAGTTTATACTTGGTCTCTCGCAGACTATTACATAGGAATCGACAACGTTGCTCTTCAGGTCCAGAGGCATATGAAATCAAGAATGGTCGAAGGAATGCATATTGTTCTAATATGATGGGTTCAAATTGGAACAAGTACCAAACAATAAATAAAAAATATTAAAATTTAAAATGATACAATGAATATTAATAATATATGATACAATGTACCTTTCTAAAACAAAAACATACTTCTAAACTCAACATCCAAATAACTCAATCAAACTCTAATTCACTAATCATTTGAACGATTCAATAACGCTCGACCACCAGAAATGATACAAAACATACACTCAACAACTTCAAAACAAGTATAACTCACATGTCACAATTGCTAAGCAGCACTCAAAACTAACAAACTAGTTAATATGTCTATCCTAAAGTGGAGTTTACTCTTAATTAAGTCTCGAAAATTTCAGCAGCATAACAACATAATTACAACAATACCAAAATGTTACATGTACCTGTCTGAAACAAAAACAAACTTCTAAACTCAACATCCAGATAACTTAATCAAACTCCAATTCACTAATCATTATAACGATTAAAGAGCATTCGACCACTAGAAATGAAACAAAATATACACTCAACAACTTCAAAATAAGTATAACTCACATGTCACAATTTTTAAGAAGAACTCAAAACTAACAAATGAGTTAACATATCTATCCTAAATTTCAGCAGCATAACAACATAATTACAACAATACCAAAATTTTATATGTACCTGTATTTAACAAAAACACACTTCTATACTCAACATCCAGATAACTCAATCAAACTTCAATTCACTTATCATTTTAACGATTCAAGAATACTCGACCACCATAAATGAAACAAAACATACGCTCAACAACTTCAAAACAACAATAACTCACATGTCACAATTTCTAAGCATAACTCAAACTAACAAACCAGTTAATATGTATATCCTAAAGTGTTAAATACCAAGAATATCAAAGTCAACATAATTAAATAGTACTTACGCGATATAAGCTGATATAATCGAGATTGCAAGTTCCTCCATAATGCAGAACTGTTGCATGTTGTCTTTCATCAAATGAAAGTTGAATTGATATCCGAACACATGATCAGGTATTGGGATGTCTATATACTCAGTGCTCAGGCCTTCAAGAATTTTGATCATGTATTTCACTATAAGTGGCATATGCACTCGTGACACATCATTTCTACCTCTTTTCTCCCTTAATGCCGCTAGCTCACGGTGAGGTTTCTGTTCCTACGTACATGATGCTATATATTAAAAATCATAGACATTAAGTTAAACAACGAGCGTTTTCAAATAAATTTACCTTTTCTATTTTATCGACTATTACAAGATTTTTTGGCCATCGAACGTGAGAACCAATCGCATTTGAAACTGTCTCAATACTCCCAGCTATCGGTATAGGCAATAGAGCATTGAAGTCAGATACAAGAGTGATAAGTACTCTCACATCGTTCGATGTGAGAGGCACACCGTAAACAACGTCATGCGAACTTAACCTCTCATAAACCATTCCTGATGCCACAATATTGTTTATATTTCCAACAGCTAAATGGCAAGATTTTCCCTTCAAAGTATATTAAAAATTATGACGTAGTATTTATATACATTTTCTTAAAATCCAATTAACGAAGATTTAGAATAAGAGAGTTACCTCATCAAGATTTTCAGTAGATGTCGAAGCAATGGGTGGTTGTAGTTGGCAACTACCCCTATCTGACAAGAGAGTGACATCACCACACCGTTTTTCCTCATCTTTTCCACGTGTGTGTTTTGTCGTCATTTGACTGTATCGAGTCATCAGTTCTTTCTTTTCTTTCTTCCAACACGTTTCTTCGTCAGTCATGACGTTACTTTTCTGAGTCAAATGTGTGGGTTTATGAAAGAAGAAAGAGGGTGTGATTAAACCTCCCACGCCTCTTACACGTCCTGAATGTTTAGGAGTTCCTAATGCCTCTGCCAGTATATCATCATGCGCATTCTATGGATCTTTTGCTAGTTGGTCCTACAATTTAATATAAATATAAATATATATTTACTACTCGAGTATAATGTCAATAAAGCATAAAAATATATGAACATTTTTGCTTACAATTCTGACTGCAACATCTGCAATCTCTTCATTCAAGAATTTGTCATTCTTCCCTTGTCGAGCTTGTAACCATAGCTTAGCTCGATTTGCATCTAAATCTACTTGTCCTTTCTTATTCTACAAAAGTATGTAGTCATCTAATTAATAAATTAGCAGACATAACATACTAATGTACAAATTCACAAATTAAAACATACCAACTCTTCCACAAAATTTGCGTATCCCTTACGAGCAAGCCTATGATTGTATTTATTTTTGGAACGTCTGTCCTTTTGCAAACTGCTTAATTTCTACATCACACATTTATAACACAACACAAGGTTAATTAGTATCTTCGTGTAAACATTTATAAACAAAAAACAAATCATTTTTCAATACTTACTTGAAACTCTTCAGATAGAACTTTACCAACGAATTCATCCCAATGAACTTGCTCGATGTGGTTATATGTCGGTGGTGGGGACTTCAAACATTCTGGCATGTCTTGAAATAGAATAATATATGTAGTCCTCAAAATGCTCTTAAATTTCCAGAACGAAATTTCAGCTTTCATCAATATGTCCTTCTTTGATTTATAATCTACTACGAAAGAATGATGACAAAAACAATGTAATATATATAAGTATATTTCAATGAAACTAATAGAATATGCTATTAAATGAGTTAGTAAAATAATAGATTACCTCAATGCAAGAATAAATCTTTTCTTTCAATTCTCTAGGTACTTCAGGCCACGAGTCATATGTAATTGGAATGTGGTGTCGCACACACGTTCCAATATAGCTTATCATTTTCGTTGCATTCCTACCAATCCACTGTCCATGAGCATTGTATTCGATCACTCTTCGATCAACTTCATTTCTTATTCTTGCAAGCTCGAGCATCGCAGTAGCGCCTCGAGTAGGTCGCACATTAGGAGGTTGCACCATATCATCATTTCCTGCCTCATCTTCACTACCAAGTGGCATACGGTCATTATCACTAGAGTATTGATCCATTAGAGTATCCTGCTAAATACATGCTAAGTATCTGCACTACATTAGTTGAGTTACATATAAATAATAAAAACATCAAATTGTATCAACATCTAAATTCAACAGTGAAAAGTTATACCATATAATTTATGCTTCATTTTCATTTTCTATCCAAATGGGATCACAGTCAGTGCGAACATATGTTGAACTATCATCATCTATTTCATCAGATTCATTAGTAGTAGGAACGTAGTTAGAGTTATTGTAGTTTAAAAGTAAGTCCCCGAGCTCGTCTTTGTTAATATGATCTTCATACTCTCTATTTGGAGGATGCAACACAATAGACCATCGGGAGTCACTTGGATCTTCTATATAGAACACTTGCTTAGCTTGTGAAACTAAAATGAAGGAATTAGATTTATATCCAATACGTCTAAGATCAACTAGTTTAAATCCAACTTCATCTGGTTTAACACCTCCATTACTTTCAACCCAGTTACACTTGAACATTACCATCTTAAAATTATGGTAATTTAATTCTCATAACTTTTGAATCACGCCATAAAAAGACATGCTTGTGGTTATTGGATTTTTATCTTTTACACTAGATACTTGCATCGTACTAGCTACTAAACATACTCCACTATTTTGAACATTACGAGTACCATCACGAAGCTCTGTATTGTAGCGAACCACATTCACTACGTAGCTTAAATAGGTTATCACAGTGGGTGAAGGACCATGTGATATCCCTTTAATGTGTTAGATATAGTATGGTTTGGTACTTCAAGATCAGTAGCAACCTATATACATAAACGAGTATAAGTCGTTAAAAACTAAAAGAAAAAAGGAAAAAATTAGCAGAATTGTTAGAACCATACTTGATCACGTATCCAAAAAATGAAGGTTCTATTGTGTTGATCTTGTAACAACTTCTGATATCTTCATCTTGATGGATATATGAGTTTCAAATAGTTCATATGCTTTCTATAATATGCATAGAATCATTGGTGTTAGTATATTAAGTTTATGGATTAACTTTAAATTAGTATAAGAAGTGAACGTACTCTATGAAAGGTTGAATGTCATCTGTATTTTCTAATACATATAAATGAGCCTGCTTGAGTTGTTCCTTATAAGGCTTCATATGAGAAGCTGCCGATGCAGGTCTCCCAAATTCATCATCTTGAGGTCGTTCACTAGCTTTTCCGAGTCCAATAGGTTTTACATGATGCAAAAGTTCTGTGCAAAACTCTATAGCTTCCTCGACAATATAACCTTCAGCAATACAACCTTCGGGTCGATTCCTATTTTTCACATATCCTTTAAGAACTTTCATGTATCTTTCAAAAGGATACATCCATCGAAGATACACAGGACCACAAAGTCGCACTTCTTTGACCAGATGTACTGTTAGGTGCATCATTATCGTGAAGAACGATGGAGGGAAGTATTTTTCAAACAAACACAATACTACTACGATCTCGTGCTCCAACTCACTTAACTGTGCAACATCATCACTTTATTGCATATTGCATTGAAAAATAAATAGAATCGTGTGATAGCAATTCTCACATGCTTAGGTAGTGCAGATCGAATTGTAACTGATAGCAATTGTTGCATGAGCACGTGATAATCATGTGACTTCAAACCATTAACTTTTAGATTATCGAGTGATACAAGGTTCTTTATATTGGAAGAATAACCTTCAAGAACTTTCTTTTTTGACAATGATTGACAAATTACACGTTTCTCATGTTTGGATAATGTGTAGCAGGTCGGCGGTATGAATGTCTTTCTTCCTATAACTTTTGGGGCCAACTCGGGACGAATACATAATCGTTCTAAATCACGTCGAGTTTGTAATCCATCCTTTGTCTTACTAGGGATGTCGAGTAAAGTGCCTATTAAATTCATACAAACATTTTTCTCGATGTGCATTACATCTAAGCAATGTCGAACATGAAGCTTCTTCCAATATTCAAGTTCAAAAAATATCGATTTTTTCTTCCAACAAAAACGTAAGGCACCTATTGGTTTCTTCTCTTTTGGCATATCTTCATTGGAATGTTCGTTGTTGGTGAATTTTTCAATAATTTCTTCTCCTGACAATGGTTGTGGAGTCTTTCCAAATTCTTTTTCATTATTGAATGCTTTCATCTGTCTTCTAAAGGAATGAGCTAGTGGCAAAAATTTTCTGTGTCCAAGATAAGCCATCTTCTTTCCAAATTTTAAATGCATAGCTGATGTGTGTTCTCCACATATGGGACATGCACAATATCCTTTGACACTACACCCGGCTAAATTACCATATGCAGGGAAATCGTTAATTGTCCACAACAACACTGCTTTTAATGTGAATACTTCATCTCGATATGGATCATAACAGGACACTCCATCATTCCAAAGAATTTTTAAATAATCTATTAAATAAGTCAAATACACATCTATGTTGTACCCTGGTTGCTTTGGCCCAGATATTATCATGGTTAACATTAAAAATTTACGTCTCATACATAACCAAGGTGGGAGATTGTATGTTGCCAATATTACAGGACAACAACTGTACTTGCTATTCATCTCACTATGAGGATTTATTCCATCAGTTGATAGGGCAAGACGAAGGTTTCTCTCTTCACTTCCAAAATCAGGCCACAAATGATCGATCAATTTCCAAGATGGAGTATCAGCAGGATGTCGTAACTTGCCATCAACTAATCTCTCATTAGCATGCCAAGTTAAATCCTTTGAAATTAACGTGCTATTGAACATCCTTTGAAATTATGGAATTGGGGGGAAGTACCATACAACTTTAGCAGGGACTCCATCTTTCACTTCCAACAAATGCTTACGCTTCATCCATCTTGACTCGTTACAGTGAGGACAATTAGATGCATCGGCATATTATTTCCTATATAAGCAACAGTCATTGGGACATGCATGAATTTTTTCATACGTCATTCCCAAAGTGACTAACGTCTTCTTTGCTTCATACGTAGATGTTGGCAATTCATTCATTTCAGGTAATATATCTTTCAATAAGGTCAACAACTCGTTAAAGCTAGTATCACTCCACTCAAAGTTGACTTTCAGGTGATACAATCTAACTAATGTACCTAAATTAGTTAATCTATTACATCCTAGATATAGAGGTTTTTCAGCATCTGCAAGCAACTTCTTAAATTTTTTTGGATCCTCTTCAAAATTTTGTTGTGCAGTTTCAACCATCTCAACAATGTTGTCATCAGAGTTCTCTTCATACACTTGTTCATTAGTGGTGTAGTTTAAATTTGACTCTACATTGTTTCTAGAATATCTATTAAGGGTTTCTCCGTGCCAATCCAATTTTCATATCTTTGATCGATACCATACGCAACTAAGTGGTTCCTAACTACATTAATGTTAAGAATCTTCAAATTTACACACTTAACACAGGAACATCGTATAGAAGGTTTACCACTCGCATGTTCATGTGCAAACTGAATAAAAGCGTCTACACCTTCTTCATACTCTTTAGAGAATCTATCTTTCGACATCCATAATTCGTCCATTATGTTATAGCCTAATTAAATGAAGTCAATAGATCAATTTTAATCCATATAAATAAACTAGTCTAAAAATCACATGATAAACTAATTCTCTTTAAAAGCCCAAACAATATTATACTAAGTATGAAATAGGCAGAATGAATAAAAAATAAAGGTGATATATGGTCATACGTGATGAGATATGTCTAGATATAATCATAACTACTCATTGCTTTTTTGTCTCTAAACTCATCTCTTATTACTTAAATCTCACTAGTTGTTTAAGGGATATATACTTCAATGTTCTCATTATGAAAACACCTTTGTGGGATAACAAGATGCGTATCACTAGGGGAATCACTAAAACTCGAAGCTAAAAATTTTTCAGCAAACATAACATAAAATCTTTAATCAGAAAAATGATTTGAAAGATTTAACTCATATATTATAAGACGAGTTTAGACATTTGTTTCCAAAAGGACATTCAACTCATGATGAATCGAGAACAAACACAATAATATAATTCAGTAACTCATACATTAAGAAAACCCATGTCATAAAATGCAAAGTAAAAACGTTGAAGTACCATTTAAACTCATCGAATGAACTTGATCTCTAAAACCTTAAATAATCCATATTGAAATCAGTATCACATTCATTAATGCTCTTCTAATTTAGATAAATAGTTCATATAATTCATCAAGAAGTTGGGTAAAACTAAGAAGTTATCCACTACCTTACAAAATAATCCATCCTAAAATGGAACATAAGTTGTAATCATGCAATCAAATCTAAGAAAATCATAATCATAAGTCTATATCAAGAAACTCAACTAATAGTAATTGTTCAAATCCAACTCATAGTCATTGTACTTTACTTACCGATGTGATGTTCCAACGAGAGGTGAGGGTAGATTTTGGCATGAGAATAACTCCAACCGTTGGACCAACCTGGAGATCGAACGACTTCGAAAGATTCTTCCAAATTCGAAAGTTTCCTAAGTGAACGAATAGATGGATCAATCAAACATATAAACCAAATAAAAGAAAAATAACCAAAAACCACATATCTGACAACAGTGCTCGTCATATAACTACTCAAAATTGTAAGTTAATACATGGTTAAGATCAAACGACTCTTGAAAGCCTCAAAGGAAGTCTCCAAAGAACCAGTGTTCTAGGGTACATGAAAGGTCAGAATGCAATAGGTTAACATGATGGATCTTTTGGATTAAACTATCAAATGCATGCTAACTCTAAAGTCCACGTCTTTCTCGCAATTATGTAGTCCTATTTAACTTGACTTACAACACCCAACAACCTTTTACTACTAAAATTAAGTTAGATATTGACGTTTCTCACAAAACTAGCATAGCAAAACAAAACTCTAAAATAATATCACTTATAAGGTGCGTGCTAAGAATTAAACTCAAATGTAAATGTTCTGAAAACTTTTCTTCTAATTATCAAGAACTAATTGAAGGGAATCGAATCCCACAACGGAAGCGATTGAGAATCGCGTGCTCTCGATTTAGTTACAAAGATTACATTCAAGAACGAAACTAACTAGATTAAGCATATAAACAGTATTTGGACAACAAGAAATATTACCTTTGAAGAACCTTTCTTCAAGTGCTCCTCCTCTCTCACGATCAAGATCTCAGCAACACGAACCACGAACGGACTAAGACACGACCACTGGATCTTCTCCGTTGTTCTCTAGGTGAGGGAGGAATGTGGGTTCCCTTTAGGTAAGATGAGATGTTGTGAGAGAGAGGTTTGTGCTTTGGAACCTTTTCAACAACACAAAAGAGCTTGGAATATCTTAACCTAGTTGCATCTTATGCAACTATATATATAAGGAGATAGGGATGGAAATTACCATCCTATCCCTCTTTCATTCTCTTTTTAGTATGTAGTTAATATGTGAATCCAATTCACATTAAAACTATATATTATATCAATTATATCACATATAATTGATATAACATCTCATATATGAAATTGAACACTTCAATTTCATTCCTAACTTTATACCCTCAATAATACCATGTTGAGCTAACGGAGGGACCTAATGGACCTATAGTTCATGAGCTCCAATGATATGTGATTAATTGATCAAACTCTTTGATCTAGTTAATCAATATTCATTAACTACAAGTCACTCCACTATAGACTTGTAGCTGCACTCTCCTCACTGTAGATAATATTGTGTCCACAGATATAGTCATTACCCATGAGTCGACCCTTCACAGGTTATTCGCAACTACAGTTGGGTCAAATTATTGTTTTACCCCTGTGATTACCTCTTAGTCCCTTAAGCACCACTGATCCTCTAATGAACAACAAGTCTAAGGTCCTACCTTAGACTCATACCCTCATAGAGGGCGGGGCCCCGTTGTTCAAAACCTGGAGTCGGTTCTTAAGGGAACAACCTATCTAATTCCTTAGTGTAGGAATGAGTGAATTCCATCTTGCACAGTTAAGTTTCCAGCTACCTACGAGGTTCTGTCCCTAAGAAGGTAGGCTTATTGAGTCGGCTACAAGCCACTCTCACCCATACTAGTCTAAGGACAAACTTCTATAAGCAGGAGTTCTTAACTTGCTCAGGATTCAAGTCGAGTCACTAATGACCATCTATAAATTACTAGTCTTATCCTGTTAACGGTGTTACACTAGTTAGACTAATAATTTGCGATCCAGTCTTGTATGAACTCTTCATACAGAATGCCCCCACTCGCATGTCAACTACATGAATGAGTTGGATTACCTCATTTGTACTAATTACAAAATTGGTCGCATCCATGGTGTTTCCAGAATGAGGTTTCCAACCTTATTCTTATACCATAGACCATTTAGGTTATATTCTTGAACACAATCCAAATAGTGTACACTGCACTGATGTTCAAGATATATGTTATAATCTTGGAGATTAGTTTATTGGATTTATAAAGCAAGACTGTAATTTTATAAAAACAAATAACCCTTTATTTAATTGATCAAAATTACACAAGTTTATGGCATAAATCCCAACAATCAACCACTTGACCTAAAGCTTGTGGAGTACTAAAACATTACAGTAATGTAAAAACAATAAACTAGGGCATTTAAACCCCTTTGTATAAAATACTCCCACTTGCCCTACTTGAGGAAGACTTGTAAACCTAGACCTCCTAGGTGACTCTAAAAAACTTTAGCGGTGTGAGCCTTTGTAAAAGGATCAGCAATGTTGTGCTCTGAGGCTATCTTCGTGACAATCACGTCTCCTCTGTGCACGATCTCTCAGATGAGATGATATTTTCGCTCAATGTGCTTTCCCCGCTTGTGACTTCGGGGTTCCCTCGAATTTGCCACTGCACCACTGTTATCGCATTACATCGTGATGGGCAAAGTCATATTTGGAACAACTTCCAAATTTAGCATGAATTTCCTTAACCAAACAACCTCTTTAGCTGCTTCACAAGCTGCTACATATTCGACCTCCATGGTGGAATCAGCGATGCATCCTTGCTTGATGCTTCGCCATACTACAGATCCTCCGTTAAGAGTGAATACTGACTGATAGCACACAAAATGTGCTATCCTTAGGCTTAATAATTGCTAGTTTTATAATAATTTCAGGGTTTTTACATGTTTAAATCACTCAATTTTAGGTTAGGAGCTTAAACAGGACATTTGAAGACAATTTGGATCACTCGGGATCAAAACGAGGCTATTTGGAGCTAAATATAATACCAATTGGAAAGAAAGGATCAATCCAAGCATGATGATCCGAAATGATGGTGTTGCAACGCTGTCCATAGCGTTGCAACGCCGAGCGTGCTGTTTAAGGGCATTGAAGACCACTGCCGATAGCGTTCTCGATAAGGAAGCTTATATGGGGAGCCGCATAGAGGGCGTCGCAACGCCAGATCGATAAGGAGGCACACGCGTTAGGGTAGCAGTGTTGCAACGCTGCTCTCAGCGTTGCAACGCCATCGACAGATTCCATATTTGATACGCGCCTTGAGTACAGCATTGCAACGCTGTCCTTAGCGTTGCAACGTTGCACCGATTGAACCTATAAATACAACATTATATCTTCTTACAAAGGGAGTCGAATTTGGTAGATTTTCCATCCTAATTTCGAAATACACTTTGTAAGAAGAGAGAAAATAGTGTTTTTCCAGCCAAAGCATCCGTGGAGGTTCGAGATCGAAGGTGGGAGCTCGGAGACGAAGGACCGACATCGACACATAAGTTTAATTTCCTTTTCTTTCAATTTGTAATAGCGTTCTAAGACGTTTTCTACTTGTTTAGTTGGATTTTCATGTGATTTAGAGTAGCTAAACATTGTAGTTAGGATTTGATTTACTTGTTATGACTTTCTTGCTATGTATTGAAGCATGTTTTGTCCTTATTTTTGGCAATTCGTTCTTTACTTATTAATTTGTTGGTTTAAGTGAGCTCGAGAGATAAAGCTTGAATTAGAGCAAAATTGTCAAAACCCTTAGAAATCTGGCATGAGAATGACTTAGAAATCTTAGGGAAACACATAAACAAGTTGCTTAATGTCATGCATGTCGTAAGTTCATATGGAGACTATGGAGTTTATTGCATGTATGAGGCTCACTAAGAATCGAGAGATTTTCTTGAGTATTTTACTTCTTGTTTATAAATTCATCTCATTGGTTCATTGCATGTGTTAATTGAGTCATTAACTTGTATAATCACTTCCCTCAATTCTATCAATTCGTGTCTCCACATGTTTGTTTGTTTGCTTGTCTTTACTTTCAACCAACTATCCATGTTATGTTTCTTTAACTAAAATTGAGAATTAGTATCTTAGTAATTAATTAATCTAGAAACCCATTCCCGAGGACGATACTTGGACTCATAAATCACTATACTAAAACTTGACCCGTACACTGCGGTATTGCATATTCATAAATATTACGCAACACTGACCTTGATGTAGATTTCCGAGAATCTTTATCAGTCTGAAAGTCAGAATCCGTGTATCCTGTAAGGATCAGATCCTTAGCCCCATACACAAGCATGTAGTTCCTTGTTCTCCGAAGATACTTAAGGATCGTTTTAACCGTTGTCCAGTGTTCAAGTCCTGGATTGGATTGATACCTACTAACCATTCCAACTGCAAAACATGTCAGGCCTAGTACACAACATGGCGTACATCAGGCTCCCAACAGCCGATGCATAAGGAATCCGTCTCATATCCTCAACTCCTTGAGGTGTCTTAGGACACTGTTCCTTAGACAAATGGATTCCATTTCTAAAAGGCAACAAACCCTTTTTGGAATCTTGCATCTTAAACCTTGACAACACTTTGTCTATGTAAGATGTTTGAGGCAAGGCTAGTGTTTTATTCTTGCGGTTCCGGACAATCTGGATCCCAAGAACAAACTGCGCATCACCCAAATCTTTCATTTGGAACTGCGTAGCAAGCCATTCCTTGATGTCAGTAAGATAACCTACATCATTCCCAATGAGTAGGATATCATCCACATAGAGAATTGAGAATGCGACAGAACTATTGATGATTTTCTTGTAGACACAAGGTTCATCATCATTCTGGTCAAAACCATAAGATTTGATCACCTCATCAAATCTTATATTCCAGGACCTAGAAGCTTGTTTCAGTCCATAAATTGACCTTTTAAGCCCGCAAACCTTTTGCTCTTGTCCTTGTTCAATGAACCCTTTGGGTTGGTCCATGTAGATATTTTCCTCATGATTGTCATTCAAAAAGACTGTCTTGACATCCATTTTCCATACCTCATAGTCATAATATGCGGCAATGGCAAGAAGGATACGGATAGACTTTACCATAGCAACAGGTGAAAAGGTCTCCTCATAGTCAACCCCTTCAACCTGGGTATAACCCTTTGCTACTAGTCTAGCTTTAAAGGTTTTCACCTTCCCATATACACCACGCTTTCTCTTGTAGATCCACTTACAACCTATAGGTTTTACCCCATCAGGCTTATCTACAAGATCCCAAACAGAATTGAAGTACATAAACTCCATTTCTTGGTCCATGGCTATGACCCATTTGTCTTTGTCTTTGTCAACCATTGCTTGATTATAAGTCAATGGATCCTCGCAGTTGTCATCTGGTATAACAACTTGTGTTTCAGCTAAACCCATGTAACGGTCAGGCTATATTACAACCCTCCCACTACGTCGAGGCATACTCAACTCTTGAGATGGACTCTCTTGACTAGACAAACAAGTATCAACAACTCTTGTTGACGTACTAGTTTTATTAGCAACCTTTGCTATTGTTCCGTCTAACTCACTCAACACAACTTTACTTTTTGGTTTGTGGTCCTCCTCTAAGAAAATGGCATTTGTCAACACAGAAACCTTATCTTCCTTAGGATCATAGAATAAACCACCTCTTGTTTCTTTTGGGTATCCTACGAATAGGCATAACTTTGAACGTGAATCCAACTTGTTTGGATTTGTCACAAGCACATATGCTGGACAGCCCCATATCCTGAAGTGACATAAACTACCTTTACGTTCTTTCCAGAGTACAAAAGGTGTTTCTGAAACACTTTTGAGGGCACATTATTCAAAATGTATCTGCAGTCTCCAACTGCGTAACCCCAAAAGGAACTAGGAGATGAGCATAAATCATCATTGATCGAACCATGTCCAACAAGGTTCTATTTCTCCTTTCGATACACCGCTTTTGTGGTGTGCTTGGGAGTCGAGAGTTGAGATGTAATTCCATGTTCTATCATATAGTTCTGGAATTTTAAATCCATGTACTCTCCACCTCGATCTGATCGAAGTGTTTTAACATTTTTATCTAATTGATTTTCAACTCCATCTTGAATTCCTTGAACTTTTCAAGTGCTTCAGACTTGTGGTGCATTAGGTAAATATGCCCAAATCTAGAATAATCATCTATAAAAGAGATGAAATATTCATATCCTCCCCTGGCTTTAACATTCATCGGACCACAAAGGTCTGAATGTATAAGCTCTAGAGGGTCTTTGGCTCTATAACCTTTTCAACTAAAAGGTCTTTTAGTCCTTTTGCCTTCTAGGCAGGATTTACATAACGACAAAGAGTTTTCTTCTAATTTGTTTAGAAGTCCGTTCTTTACCAATCTCTCAATCCTATTGAGATTAATGTGACCCAACCTAAGATGCCAAAGGTGGGCATTTTCTTTAGGAGAAATTTTACGTTTCATAGTTTGTGCGTTTGCAGTTTTAAATAATTCAGTGTTCAAAACCATTTTGACTGAATTAGGCTTTAAAACATACAATCCATTTTCTAATGAAGCTGAACATATTTCTATTCATTTATTCAAAATAAACACTTTATTCATTGAGAATGAAACAGAAATACACTGTTCTATGAGGCAAGAAATGGAAATAAGGTTTCTAGTAAACCCTGGTATCACTAATATATTGTCCAACAATACATATTTCTTGTCAAAATAAAGCTTCATCGTGCCTCTCTTTGCTCTGGTGAGACGACTTCTCCATTTCCAACCAAGAGCGTTATCTCTCCTTTCTGTAGCTGCTGCCAGGAATCAATTCCCTGAAAAGAAGAGCAAACATGATTAGTGGCGCCAGAATCAAGTATCCAAGCAGTTTTATCATTATCCACTAAACAAGCTTCTAGGCAAAGTAAATCATATTTATCTTCCTTCTTCTTTTCTGCAATGTACTTCGGACAGTTCCATTTCCAATGCCCGTTTTCGTTGCAGTGGAAACACTTTCCTTTCTTAGCAACGTCTTTGACTTTCTTGCCCTTCTGGGCGGCAGCTTTGTCAGCCTGTTTCCCTTTACCAACCTTCTTCATATTCTTCTTCTTCCCTTTCAGGTTAGAAGAGAATGAAGCCACTGTTTTTGTCCCGGAGGTCGAACCTCTGTGATAACTCCTACTGGCAACATTTGCCTCACCTTTCGATCCCTGAATTTTCATCAAAGATTGAAAGGTCTTGAGTTCATTCAGAAGGGAGGTAAGGTTAAAAGTAAGCATGTTCATAACAACATTACTTCTAAACTGCAGGAAACTATCTAGAAGGGTTTCCAGAATGAAGCTGACCTGACTCGACTCATCGATGGAAGCACATTCGACTTCGCGATGTTAAAGTGCACCATCATATCCAGGGCATTATGTCGGGCCTGTGTGGAATGTTGTCCAAACATACCCTGCACAGAATCCATGATTTCCTTGGCGGTTATCATGCCCTCATGCTTCTTGGCTAATATGTCAGACATACTTGCCAGCATGTAGACCTTGGCCTTATCATTGGCCTTGATCCATCGATCATATGCATCACGAACATTTCGTGACGGATTCGAGCCTGGCACCTGAGGACTCTCCTCAATGAGCACAAACTTCAGATCATCCACTACCAATACAGTGTTGAGTTTGTTTTTCCAAGTCATCATATTCTCTCCGGTTAACTTTTCCACACTCAATAAGGAAATAATAGAGCTAGACATTTTTGCTGAAAAATTTACAAACGAACTTGTATGAGTTTCTTGCTATAACTCTAATCCAATCATGTTTTAGCTAATTATCAAATGATTCCTAGGTCATTTTTAATTTGCAATGATGCTCCAAATGTTTAGAATGTATGACACCGAAGGGTAATAAAAAACACTCCTCCTCTGGATCAAGACACTCTTGACTAAAACCTAATACCAGAATAACTCTTATTCCTATAGGTTTTAGTTATCATTTTTCGGTCAGGATACATACACAACATATGTACCCCGTGAGTGTAACCCTATGTCTTTAGATCCAGAGTCGCCATCCAATAAAATCCGGCGAAGGGAGGACTAGAATGAAAAATTGTAACGCCCCTACTTTTATAACATAAGTTCCTAGGGACATTACTACTCATGCATGCATTCGAGGCCTTAAATAACTTTAAATAAGTAAAAATTGATAATTCAAATCGATTTAATTTGGGATCCCATAAATACAAAACATTTACAACTAACTAACTTTGGCCTCAATTTAAAATCGTTATACTACATAATAAGCGAACTAAAGTCATTTTTAAAAATACTTTCTAAATCATGTATCACGGAAAATCTTGACTTGGTTCCCATGACTTACATGAGCGCATCCCCGTCACTACTTTGGTATGCCTCTCGCCTTTACTCAAAACATTTTAAAACAGAGAAAACACAACAAAGGTAAAGGGGTGAGTATTATAAAATACCCAGTAAGTGGGGGTCGGAAAATGCAAACACATGCATAAGACTTTCCTTTAAACCTGACTTTTAAACATGACTATTGTTCGTGACTTTTAAAATCATAAAGCTTTCTATAGTGGGACCTAAAACTTTCTTTCATAAAATCATGACTTTTTCTCTTTGGCTATACGTGGTCAATTGAGTCTATCTGAGTCTTTTCATATTCAGTCCCTCACAGACCCCTATAGGTTTGAGTCCCTCACAAACCCCTATAAGATTTGAGTCCCTCACAAACCCCTATAAGATTTGAGTTCCTCACAGACCCCTATAAGTTTGAGTCCCTCACAGGCTCCTATAAGTTTGACCCATAGGGTCTCTGATGCATGTTTTACCATGCATAAATTCTCAGGAGACCAATTGCCACAGCCTACAAAGCATGTTCATATATATACAATATGCATGAGGTCCCATATGTCAGCCACACGTACATATGCAGTCATAATAATGCACAATCACATAATCATAGCATAACTTTCATAGCTTTGAAACTTGAGTCAATCAATCATAAAGCATAACATTTATATTTTCAAATACATGTTCATCACAATGGCATAACTGAACATCTCGCTATAGGTAAATATACATAACTGTGTTAAAAACTCATTTTCAAATACTTTGAAATCATTTCCATTCGGGTCCTCTCAAACCCTTAAATCATATGAAATTCTCTTAAAACTTAAAATCGTGCATTGGGGACCTCTCGAACCCTTCGGAATAGTAATTCTTGGAAAAATCATTCTCGAAGGCAAATCCTTGAAATTCATCTTCTTCAATAAACACATGAGTTCACCCTTTTGAAATAAATATTTCAAGGACATACCTATTTCCCTTTTTCAAATTAATTTATATAAAAATCCCTTACCTCAACTTAGCTGAAACTCTAAAGTTCTGCTCCTAACTCAAGGTTCCTCTCAATCGTGCTTGGCACTCGAGTCCCCTAAGATTAGATTCATCAATTTCTTAATTAAAACACATAAACATAAACTTACTTTCGAATCTGATCCTAGTTAAGCTATATTACCACAAACGGACGCTTAAAATGAACTCGGGAAACGAAATTGATCGGGTTGGGTTGACTCCGACGAGCGACGGTGCGTTGCCGGCGAGCGGCGACGCGTGTGGTGTCGGAGACTGCGCGTACCAACGCGTGAACGTCAGATCTGTGAACGTCGTGAACCGATCTATCCAAAATCGGTCCTGAAACCTCAAAAACCGATCAAAAACTATACAAATCGCTCGAACCAAAAGCTGAACCGTCGACTCACGGTTCTGTGCTACGGCTGCCGTCTCTTCCTCAGGCGCATCTTCAACTTTCTGCGGCTCGAAATGATGCGAAGGCGACCGGACAACCTCAACCTCGCTCTCGACTCGGCGACAAAGGGCCTCCGGCGCTGGACTTCATGGCTCTGGCGTGCACCGCGCAGCGGTATGCGAGGGCGCGAGAATCGACCTAGCGAGATGGACGAATTTCGCGTGCGGCGGCAGACGGCTGGGATCGAACGATCGATGGCTTCGACGGTTTGAACAACACAGTGAGGCTCGACGTCCAGCGATCGGAGGTAGTGAGTCCGGCAATTGAAAAACTTGCTTCAATCCGCGCGTGACGTCAACCGGCAACTTCACTTGAAATGTCGAACGCAGAAGAAGACGAAAACAATGCAGATCTGTTCGTTGGCGGCTTCTCACGACAAAGGCAAAAAGAACGGGAATAGGGAGTACAGTCGAGAGTGGCTATCGTGAGGAAGAAGGTGAGGGCAAGGGGAACCTCGGTTTACGTGCCCAAGAGAAAACCCTAAATCCAACATTTTTTTTATTCCAAAACTGCCCCTCATTTTCCATAGAAACACAATTTTGCCATAACTCTTAATTAAAAGCTCAAATTATTCAATTCTCTTTAGTTTGTAAAGAAACCCTAACAAAAAAATTCCAAGCCAAACTAAATATTCCATTAAATAAATCTCGGTATAGCCTAAAAGGCACTTGAAATTCTGGGACGTTACAATCTTCCCTTCTTAAGAACTTTCGTCCTCGAAAGTGGCCAATCTCGTAAGAATTCAGAATAGCTCGCTAGCACCTTCTCCACTCGGTTACAAAAAGTTGTTCGGTCCCTACACGAGAATTAGTACTAGTTGCTTCTTAAGTGACTCATATTGGCGTACTCGTTAATCCACAGTCTCATAACTTTAACTTGAGTTTCTTCCCCTCTACTGGGGTCCTTCTATTAAGGCCTACACAACAGATTTTCTTGACTCGAATTCTAAATCTTGAGAGTTCTGGATTCAAACCCTGAAACAACTCGAGATGCTTAGCTCGTATTTTCTTCTCTCGCCCCTAAGTAGTCTCTGTTGTCTTGTGATTTTAGAGTGGCATGCTTTACTGAACTGATTCCTTTGTGATTGATTCTCAAAACTCCCTTAAGGTCTACGGTACTAGTTACTAGCATTTTCTTCAAGGCATGACTCGATCGTTTCCTCTAGCCATCGCCTCCATAACCTTATCACCTTCACCAAAGATGTGACTTCAAGGATAGAGTTAGCAACTTTGTTTGGATGTTGAAGTCTCTTTACACTATTAGTTAACCTCTCGCTACTCTCCACGACCTTTTAGTAAACGCTGCAGTGACAATCTCATTCACATGCTTACTTAATTAACTTTGGGGCTTTCTAATGCAATCAATAACTTGTTGAAAGTTTTAAGTCATGGTAGGAGTAACCCAAACATAGGTCTCCTTTGGTTGTCGTGATACATGAAATGTTCCATACAACTCTGTCAATCTTATTACAAAAATGCTCCGAAAATTTCGGCAGCATAACGGCATAACTACAACAATGTCAAAATATTCTCTAACACCTGTTTGATAGAAATGCACTTCTAAAATCAGACAACCAACCAGTCATGCCTCCAAACTTCATTTCAAGATTTACTCAGAGTTCAGAACAAACAATACATAGGAATGTTGAACAACCAAATATGAATGAAACTCAATTTCTTTAGTTGTAAACAATGATTCTTTAAAGACAAGAAAATCTAACAATCAGGTTGCGACCTTAATTTTCAAAACAAACTTTCAGAGAGTGTAACAAAATCCTCTTGACTTTCCCTGATTTAGAGCCTAATCAATTATAGATTTTCACATTAAGTGTCAAAATTTTCATTGCAAGTTCTAGGAATCAGAATGAACCTTTTAAAGCAAGTTATTCATGATACAACTTGTACTCTATCACTTTTAACCTTTCCTCAGCCTATGTCACAACGCAACAGTCATTCATATCACTCCCCTTTAAAATACTCAACCGATAACAACTTCGATACTAAGCGATCTCGCGAAAATGAATCTAGTCTTTTAAAACTCATTATCCCTTTACCTTCCAACTCCTTAAATATCATGTTCAGGTGATCACTCGAATGTAACGAAATTTTCTTATCACCCATAGGGTTGGACACTTTAGAATGGCATTCACTACATCCTTTAACTTTTCCGTCTCTTTTGTCGTGAAACCTTAACGTTCAGACTTTGAATACAAATACTTCACTTAACACCTCTAGACTTTGACTTTTCAGTAAATTATAGTATTCCTCTGTCAAGGTTCTACTTACGGAACTTAGTTGTTCAAAGTTTCGTGGAAGACTTTCACATCGTAAAGTCCACTCTTTCCCTCTTTTGTCCAAACTGGCTCTTTTAATAACACGCAAGTGAGTGTCTAATCTTGACAAAATTTCTCTTAAGCCTATTTTCAACTCAGACATTTCCTTTCTAACACCAAACACCTTAGGTCACCTATTCGTCTCTTCTTAGCTCAACAAATTTCATTATGCACATCCTTTGAAATTTACTTGGACACATAACTCCTTGGTGACCTTTCAACTACTTTCACCTCTTAGAACTTACTCTTCCCTCCTTTTGTCTACAACAATCCTTCCAAATTGTCTTTTACTGCCTTTCTTGGTTGGGTTAACTAGAATGTCTCTGGCAACTTAATCACAACAATGTTTTACTCTTTTCTTGAGCACTAAATCCATCAAGTCTATAAACATTAGGGGCATTTAAGTCAAATCTCTATAATCATCATGATGTTCGTAATGTGGTTTGAAAGTTATCTCGGGATATCGTATCTCTGATTCTTGGTGGGCGATGACTTGATCCCATTTTCGTCTTAACTAATATTGTGCTCCTTGTAGCTGGTGGAATAGGTCGTTCATCCAAGGTGAAGACATTTATTCTTATCAGTAACTTTCTTCCACTACCAATACCCTATGCACAAACGTAAGGATACACCTTTCTCCTTTACGCACCACCCTAATACTCCTATGGCGATAAACTACTATTAACTCTTATATAGAAGGTTATGTACCTAACTTGAGTCTTTTAACTTTACTGGAAGCATTCTATAAGGAGTATTAGAAATTATTGTTACTCTCTACTTTTAATTCCATACTTAAGTCTGTCTCTTGTGTTAGGGGTAACCTTAAAAGATAAAACCTTTCTTATCTAACAATAACGCATTGTTCCTCATGCTTACTCTCCTTAAACTTGACTTTCTCCTTTTAGTAAGATTAAGGACTTTCTCAACTATCTGTACTAGTTTTGTTATAATGTCAAATTCACTAAAACCTCTCTTAAGAAACCATAAACCTAGCCTTTACTAAAGGAACCTTACAGTTTCATATTTCTAATGGTCGCTCGACTACTACTACTGTACACTTTAATAATTGAAGGGAGTTCCTCAGCTTGACTGCTACATAATGAAGAAGAGATTCAAAGCACTTTCCTCTATTAACCAAATCCTCTCTCCTTAATCCTCTGATCGGGGAAAAAGGAAACTTTACTACATAAGAACTTAAGGTCAACGCCTCATTTTAATTCTTCCCAGTTATACATATATATCTTGACCAACAGGTGAAATTTAGTGGCAAGGTTCCTTATATACATTCCAAAAGCTTGAACACACAGGTCTCCATGTGGTTGTTGAAATGTATACAAGGTCCTGGAGTTTAAATCATCAAACCTCTTGTGTTCTTGAAACTAAAATTCTAACTACTTACCCTTTCTCTTCGTACTTGTCTTTATTAAGTTCCTTAAGCTTATGGTATCACTTTGGTACTCCACTATGCTCATCCTCCGTAACACATAGGTGTCTCATAGTTACGAATTTCCTTTAGGTAAACTGTAACGCCCCTACTTTTATAACATAAGTTCCTAGGGACATTACTACTCATGCATGCATTCGAGGCCTTAAATAATTTTAAATAAGTAAAAATTGATAATTCAAATCGATTTAATTTGGGATCCCATAAATACAAAACATTTACAACTAACTAACTTTGACCTCAATTTAAAAATCGTTATACTACATAAGCGGAACTAAAGTCATTTTTTAAAAAATACTTTCTAAATCATGTATGCGGAAAATCTTGACTTGGTTCCCATGACTTCTGTAGCGCATCTCCGTCACTCGCCTGGTATGCCCTCGCCTTTACCTAAAAACATTTTAAAACAGAGAAAACACAACAAAGGTAAAGGGGTGAGTATTATAAAATACCCAGTAATTGGGGGTCGGGAAATGCAAACACATTCATAAGACTTTCCTTTAAACCTGACTTTTAAACATGACTATTGTTCGTGACTTTTAAAATCATAAAGCTTTCTGTAGTGGGACCTAAAACTTTCTTTCATAAAATCATGACTTTTTCTCTTTGGCTATACGTGGTCAATTGAGTCTACCTGAGTCTTTCCATATTGAGTCCCTCACAGACCCCTATAGGTTTGAGTCCTTCACAAACCCCTATAAGATTTGAGTCCCTCACAAACCCCTATAAGATTTGAGTCCCTCACAGACCCCTATAAGTTTGAGTCCCTCACAGACTCCTATAGGTTTGACCCATAGGGTCTCTGATGCATGTTTTACCATGCATAAATTCTCAGGAGACCAATTTCCACAACCTACAAAGCATGTTCATATACATACAATATGCATGAGGTCCCATATGTCAGCCACACGTACATATGCAGTCATAATAATGCACAATCACATAATCATAGCATAACTTTCATAGCTTTGAAACTTGAGTCAATCAATCATAAAGCATAAATACATTTACATTTTCAAATACATGTTCATCACAATGGCATAACTGAACATCTCGCTATAGGTAAATATACATAACTGTGTTAAAAACTCATTTTCAAATACTTTGAAATCATTTCCATTCGAGTCCTCTCAAACCCTTAAATCATATGAAATTCTCTTAAAACTTAAAATCGTGCATTGGGGACCTCTCGAACCCTTCGGAATGGTAATTCTTGGAAAAATCATTCTCGAAGGCAAATCCTTGAAATTCATCTTCTTCAATAAACACATGAGTTCACCCTTTTGAAATAAATCTTTCAAGGACATACCTATTTCCCTTTTTCAAATTAATTTATATAAAAATCCCTTACCTCAACTTAGCTGAAACTCTAAAGTTCTGCTCCTAACTCAAGGTTCCTCTCAATCGTGCTTGGCACTAGAGTCCCCTAAGATTAGATTCATCAATTTCTTAATTAAAACACATAAACATAAACTTACTTTCGAATCTGATCCTAGTTAAGTTATATTACCACAAACGGACGCTTAAAACGAACTCGGGAAACGAAATTGATCGGGTCGGGTTGACTCCAGCGAGCGACGGCGAGTGGCCGGCGAGGCGGCGACACGTGTGGCGGCGCGTGTGGTGTCGGAGACTGCGCGTACCGGCGCGTGAACGTCAGATCTGTGAACGTCGTGAACCGATCTATCTAAAACCGGTCCTGAAACCTAAAAAACTGATCGAAAACTATACAAATCGCTCGAACCAAAAGCTGAACCGGCGACTCACGGTTCTGTGCTACGGCTGTCGTCTCTTCCTCAGGCGCATCTTCAACTTCCGGCGGCTCGAACTGATGCGACAGCAACCGGACAACCTCAACTTCGCTCTCGACTCGGACACAAAGGGACTCCAGCGCTGGACTTCACGGCTACGGCGTACAGCTTCGCAGGGCGGCGACAAACGCAGAATCGACCTGGCGAGATGGATGGATTTTGCGTGCGACGGCAGACGACTGGGATCGAACGGTCGATGGCTTCGACGGTTTGAACAACACAGTAAGGCTCGACGTCCAGCGATCGAAGGTAGTGAGTCCGGCAGTTGAAAAACTTGCTTCAATCCGCGCGTGATGTCAACCAGCAACTTCACTTGAAATGTCGAACGCAGAAGAAGATGAAGACAATGCAGATCTGTTCGTTGGCGGCTTCTCACGGCAAAGGCAAAAAGAACAGGAAGAGGGAGTATAGTCAAGGGTGGCTATCGTGAGGAAGAAGGTGAGGGCAAGGGGAACCTCGTTTTGCGTGCCCAAGAGAAAACCCTAAATCCAACATTTTTTTTATTCCAAAACTGCCCCTCCTTTTCCATAGAAACACAATTTTGCCATAACTCTTAATTAAAAGCTCAAATTATTCAATTCTCTTTAGTTTGTAAAGAAACCTTAACAAAAAAATTCCAAGCCAAACTAAATATTCCATTAAATAAATCCCGGTATAGCCTAAAAGGCACTTGAAATTCTGGGACGTTACAAAAATAGTCTAAGGAAATCTTTATCCCTTTCGGGTGTCTAGTGTGTTCGATCCCCTATGATCAAGCCCTCCGAAAGGATTGTCTGGTCCAGGCCAAACTAGCAGGCTGACCATAGTGGTCTAACAGTGTAAACTGACAAAAGAGACCGTAGGTTTTGTTTTCACTAAAACCTGCTCCCACTCACTATAAGTACCCTCTCCATTCACCTTGATATTGACTCATACAAACACCATCCGAAGGGGGACGCTCCCATTTGCGCCACGAGGCCAAGTATGAGTCTCACGGTGTGAACTTCTCGGAGATAGCGTAGGTGGGAAAATATGTATCTCATACATTTTTCTCCCACTGAATACTTTAAAGTTATAGGAATCTTACTTAGGCTAAAACCCGGCTAATGGTTTTACCTAACTCTATCAATATAACTCTTATATCGATAATCAATATAACTCTTATATTGATTTTATCCTAAGTTTGTTAATATAACAATTTAAATTAAACCTAGGATTTCTAGTTTATTAACCCCTTAATAAACCCGTTGACGCTACTGTAATTTATAAACTCTCTGATTAAATTTCACTCCCAGGTCAGTTCCCAGGTAGGGGTGTTCCGTTTCCGTCAGCTTAAATACCCCAGCCTAGACAGAACTTTCCTTATACAGAGTTCCTCTTTTAATCATAACTTATAAATTACTTGGTTCCTAATTCTAATCTAATTAGAACTAGATAACCTAAGGTCTATTATTTCAAAGATCTAAACATTTTAAAACTAATAATTAACCTTAGGTGGCATGCATACTATGTTATAGTGCTTGGTCATTCATCACATGAATAATAAGACATTCATAGCATAATCATCTCATGATATATAATGCATGTCAATGTTGTCCATAAATTAATATAACAAGTTTATATTAATTAATCATGCAAACTATATAATATAACTTTTTATATTATAAATGATGCATGAAAATGTTTAACCTAAGGTGGAATTTCTAAAATAAAAGCATACATTATGCATAACAATAATTACACAACAATTGCATAATTTAAATAGCAAAATTAGACGAATTTTAGCACCCTAAAAATAATTTTAATTAATATAATCTAATTATATTAATTAACATTAAATAATTAAATATAATTTTTTTATATTTAATATATATAAAAAAATACGTTTTAAAATCCGTTTGAAGTCTTTGAAAAATGCCTCCAGCGTGATAACGCTACGCCTTATCTGTTCGCCCGTTGGGCGCGCGTTTGAAACGCTTTTGGCATTGCAACGCTGCCTCCTATGCGCGCCTCATTCCGCAAGCGCAGCGTTGCGACGCCAATGAACATCGTTGCAACGCTGCACACAGACAGCAAAGAAGATGCTCAATTTCTTGCTCGTTTTTGCTCCGATCTTCTCAACAACCACCTTGCCTCGATCGACACGGACTTACAGACTCGATTTACAATTAAATTTGCCCAAAACACCGAGCCCTTACATTGAACGATTCAATGAAAAAATTGTAAATCTAAGTGCCAAAATCAAAACCATCTAATTTACAAAACCGTTCATACATCTCATGCAGAACAGTAAATCCCACCTCGTTCTTGAAAATTCCAGAACGTAAATCAAGAACGCAATTGGGATTTTATACAAATTGAAGGGAATCGAATCCCACAGCGGAAGCGATTGAGAATCGCGCGCTCTCGATTTAGTTACAAAGATTACTATCAAGAACGAAACTAACTAGATTAAGAATATAAACAGTATTTGGACAACAAGAAATATTACCTTTGAAGAACCTTTCTTCAAGTGCTCCTCCTCTCTCACAATCAAGATCTCAGCAACACGAACCACGAACGGACTAAGACACGACCACTGGATCTTCTCCGTTGTTCTCTAGGTGAGGGAGGAATGTGGGTTCCCTTTAGGTAAGATGAGATGTTGTGAGAGAGAGGTTTGTGCTTTGGAACCTTTTCAACAATACAAAAGGGCTTGGAATATCTTGACCTAGTTGCATCTTATGCAACTATATATATAAGGAGATAGGGATGAAAATTACCATCCTATCCCTCTTTCATTCTCTTTTTAATATGTAGTTAATATGTGAATCCAATTCACATTAAAACTATATATTATATCAATTGTATCACATATAATTGATATGGCATCTCATATATGAAATTGAACACTTCAATTTCATTCATAACTTTATACCCTCAATATTACCATGTTGAGCCAACGGAGGGACTTAATGGACCTACAGTTCATGAGCTCCAATGATATGAGATTAACTGATCAAACTCTTTGATCCAGTTAATCAATATTCATTAACTACAAATCACTCCACTATAGACTTGTAGCTGCACTCTCCTCACTGTAGATAAAATTGTGTCCACTGATATAGTTATTACCCATGAGTCGACCCTTCACAGGTTGTTCGTAATTACAGCTGGGTCAAATTACCGTTTTACCCCTGTGATTACCTCTTTGCTCCTTAAGCACCACTGATCCTCTAATGAACAACAAGTCTAAGGTCCTACCTTAGATTCATACCCTCATAGAGGGCGAGGCCTCGTTGTTCAAGACCCGGAGTCAGTTCTTAAGGGAACAACCTATCTATTTCCTTAGTGTAGGAATGAGTGAATTCCATCTTGCACAGTTAAGTTCCCAGCTACCTACGAGGTTCTGTCCTTGAGAAGGTAGGCTTATTGAGTCGGCTACAGGTCACTCTCACTCATACTAGTCTAAGGACAAACCTCTATAAGCAGGAGTTCTTAACTTGCTCAGGATTCAGGTCGAGTCACTAATGACCATCTAAATTACTAGTCTTATCCTGTTAACGGTGTTACACTGGTTAGACTAATAATTTGCGATCCGGTCTTGTATGAACTCTTCATACAGGATGCCCCCACTCGCATGTCAACTACATGAATGAGTTGGATTACCTCATTTGCATTAATTACAAAATGGGTCGCATCTATGGTGTTTCCAGAATGAGGTTTCCAACCTTATTCTTATACCATAGACCATTTAGGTTATATTCTTGAACACAATCCAAATAGTGTCCACTACACTGATGTTCAAGATATATGTTATAACCTTGAAGCTTAGTTTATTGGATTTCTAAAGCAAGACTGTAATTCTATCAAAACAAATAACTCTTTATTTAATTGATCAAAATTACACAAGTTTAGGGCATAAATCCCAACACTAATTGACAACACTTGAGGGAAACATACTTGTATCAACCCTTGGACAAACATACAATACCAAAATTCATAAAATTTTAAACAGAGTCACAAGGAAAATCGAGAAATATATGCTGGAATTTGGAACTTTTTATTCTCAAATATTCTAAATAGTGTCTCAAATCCTAAAAAAATCTTCATAAATTAGAGGCATGGATATTTACCTGAATATAGACAGCTTGATGACGGTGGCAGGTTACTTATCCAATCGTCGATGGCTTGCAGACGGTGGCAGAGAATGATTTTCGTCCACTTCAGGCAACTCAGACAATGACGACAGCTCCGACTTCAGGTGACTCAGTTGCTTTTTCGATCGTCGACGAGGGGTGTTGTGAGATCCAACTGTGAGATCCGACTCAGTTGCTTTAGACAGCGGTGAGATCTCTGACTGTGAGATCCGACTCAGACAAAGGTGAGATCGTCAACGAGGGGCAGCGAGATCCGGCTGTGAGATCCGACTCAATTACTTCAGATAGCGGTGTGATCTCCGACTGTGAGATCCGACTCAGATGGTGGTGAGATCGTCGACGAGGGGCTGCGAGATCCGGCTGTGAGATCCGACTCAGTTGCTTTTTCGATCGTCGACGGCGGTGAGATCTCTGACTTCAGGTGACTGAGACTGCAGCGAGAGCATCAGCTTTAGGTCGACGGAGACGTGGCAGTTTCTTTTTCGATCGTTGACGAAGAGCTTCAACAACTTCAATCGACTCAAACGGCGGAGAGAGCTCCGACTTCAGGTGACTCTGACGGCGACGAGAGCTTCGGCTTCACTGATCGACGAAGACGAGGGATGTGAGAGAGAGAGATTGACGGATGTGAGAAAGACTTGAAGATCGATTTTTAAGGAAAATGTTAGGGTTTTCCGTTGGATTTTTGGTTTTCTTTTTTTTTTTAATAATAGGAAATGTAAAATGACATCGTTTTACTCAGATTGTTGCCTTATTTTTTTTTTAATATTAAGAAAGCTAAACGATGTCGTTTAGCTTCGAAACGACGTCGTTTTTTAAGTTTTGTTGACGGGTATTACCCGTCAATGAAAACAACATATATTGACGATTCCTAACCGTCAATGAAAGTATCCGCCTGCACGTCAATAAAACTGCCAAACAACGACGTCGTTTTTTAAGTTTTGTTGACGGGCATTACCCATCAATGAAAATAACATATATTGATGGTTTTTAACCGTCAATGAAAGTGTCCGCCTTGCTGTCAATAAAACCACCAAACAATGACGATTTTTAACCGTCAAGAAAACTAAAACACGGGATTTTATTAATTTTGACGCAAAAATTTCATAATTAACGTCAATAAAAGTAAATTTATTGACGGTTAATTGCAAAAATTTTAATTTATCCATTTAATGACGCATTATAACCATCAATATATATGTTTCAAAATTAATAATGGTTTTTAAAATGAATTTTAATTTTTTATTGACACTTTTTTTAGCCAAGCGTCAACAATTTGAAAAAGTAACGCGTCAATAAAGACCTAATTTGTAGTAGTATTATCTTTCTTTTCTTTTGGTTTTAATAGTTTAGTTTTTTGTTATGAACTCGGTTATTGTTTATCTTTGTATTTAAACAAGTATTGGTTGTGTATTTGAAAGTTTGTTTATGTTGTGTTTGAATCCATGTTTTTACTTCTTTTGTGCATCTTGTTATCATTGTTTAACCTTTGACCATGATTTTGGATGTTAGGCTAGATTTAACTCCAGATCAGAGTAAATTATTTATTCTTAGAACACAATAGATGCATAGATTTAATTTTATTGCACAAGAGTGAGTAGATTAATTCTAGAACCCTTAAGAGAATATTTTAATGCCATGTTTAGTAATGAAAATAGATCGAGAGGTTGACTTGTTACTATGAATGTAACGCCCCAAAAACTCCAAGTACTCTTATTTGTGTGTTAGATTAATTTATCGGAAAAATAAATTTATTTGGAACGTGTGGCTTTGCAACTTGAAGGAATATTATGCAAGTTAAGAAAAATGTATAATTGGAAAGGTCTCTCAAAACATCCAAATGAGCCAAGGGCATTCTAGTGATTAAGAGAGTTTTGGAGGGCATTTTGGTAATTTAGAGAAATTTGGCCTAGGGATTATTCTCATTCCTTCTCTCCCCTTCTCGTGAGCCGCCTGACAGAGTCCTGCACGTCCGGATCGGCTGGCCGTCTTCCCCTGCCGATTAGAGTGGCTCGACGCCGATCAAGCCTGACGCCGGATCGAGTTTCGTCAGTCAGCCTCACCACTCTGCCGTGCGTTGCCATGAGGAGTCGTCGATCGTCGAAGCGAGCGTGAAGTGCTTCGAATCGGTCGCGTTTCGCTAACTCTAGCGCGGGAGAACCCACACGCCGGTCGAGTTCGCCGACTCCCCTACACGCAGAGTACGACCGTCGACCACCTTGCTCGGAGCCGTGGAGTTCGATCGAACGCCCCTGAGGTCGTCCGTTGAAGCCGCAACCCCCAACCGATGCTGCCGCCCGTCGTTGCCGCGAAGCCGGCGCCGGAAGCTGTTCTTCTTTGCAGGTCCTTGAAGCTGCTGGTCCGATTTTGGTTCTGGTTTTTGAGGGAGGTTGCGATCGGTTTTGGACTTTTCGTGACCGGTTCTGTGTAGATCGGAGAGTGGGCATCTCAGATCTGTCCTCAACGCCTCGAAACACGCCGCCACGCGCCGCCACACGCGCCGCCGTACTCCAGCCACGCGCCGCCGTGCTCCGGCCACGCGCCGCCACTCCCCAGTTCTGGCCAATTGCCTCCGTTTCGCGTCCCGAGTTCGTTTTAAGCGTCCGTCTGTGGTAATGTAGCCTAACTATGATGGGATTCAAAATAAGTTTCTAATTATGAAATTTAATTAAGGAATTGATGAATTTGATTTAGGGATTCGATCGTCGAGCTCGACTAAGCGAAACCTTGAGTTAAAAACGGAATGTAAGGAGCTCCGAGCTAAGGTAAGGGACCTTGTGCCGAACTTATTAATGGGATTGAATGAAAATGATTTTCATGATTTCATGCGAAATTAGTTTATATTTTTCATATGAAAATATACAGATATTATCGTGTGAATTCTTAATATTTTATGTGCAAATATTTCGATGCATCATGTGGAAATAAACCATTATTTTATGTGAGAATATTCTCGTATGCTATGTAAAAGTATTCCAGATTTTTCATGTGAGAATATGACGATAATTTGTATGAGAATATTTCATGTTTTCTTACAAAAGTATGATCTTCAAACCGTCTATGAGAAAAGTATGATTTGCATATCGACGATGATGTTTGTGACATGTGCACTATTATTATGTGAATGATGGGACCTCATGCATGTTTTGTATGCCACGAAATGAATTTATGGAAAGTGTGGACATTGGTATCCTGAGATCATTATGTGCATGGTCAAACATGCAATAGAGACCCTATGGGTCAAATTATTACAGGGGTCTGTGAGGGACCCAAAACGAAATGACTCAGGATGACCAGTCGGCCACACAATTAAAAAGGAAGTCATGGATTAAAGACCTGACAATTACAAAAGAAGTCATGGATTAAAGACCTGACAATTAAAAAGGAAGTCATGGATTAAAGACCTGACAATTACAAAAGAAGTCATGGATTAAAGACCTGACAATTAAAAAGGAAGTCATGGATTAAAGACCTGACAATTACAAAAGAAGTCATGGATTAAAGACCTGACAATTAAAAAGGAAGTCATGGATTAAAGACCTGACAACATGAGAAAGTTTTAGGTCCCGCATATGTATATTACGAATAAGTTTAAAGGTCATGATTGTATGTGTATGCATATCCCAAACCTCGGTAGCGAGGTTACTTACTGGGTATTGTTTTGCAATACTCACCCTTTCTTTTAAAAATGTTTTTCAGGTAAAGGAAAGGACGTGCAGGGCGTGTGACGGAGGAGCGTTACTAAAACCATGGGAACCGACATGTTTTCCGCATATTCTTGTTTTAGACTGATGTTGTCTCTATGTTTTAGTTGGAGTTTAAACTTACTTACAGATTTAATAGGCCATGTTAAATTGACCCTTTTATCTGTTTTAAATGTTTTGATTTGGGATCCCTAAAGACTATTTATATGTATTGGAAGTTTTCTTTTAAGATCTTTTGTCGCTTGGCCTATAAATGCATGCATGTGTAGTAATGTCCCTAGGAGTTGGTCATAGAAAAGTAGGGGCGTTATAGTTGGTATCAGAACCCTAGGTTTAAGGGTTCTGTAGACTTGCTTACAGAGTAAGCACAGAGTAGTTCCCATGGTTGAACAACGCGTTCCAGTCACCGCCAGGTATGCCTTCGAATTAAAAGTTTTATTGTTCATGAAAAGAAAATTTAGTATTCTATGTAAAGATACTTTCATATAAAAATCAAGTTTGATGAATTTCCAAACTAAGAAAGAATGAGAAGGTATGAGCTAAACTACATGTCTATGAAAAGGAAATGCATAAATGAAATGCTTATATGTGAATCTATACGCATTATACGCTCATAGCGTTGACGTGAGCTTACGCCGAAAGGAAAGAGAACACATGTGATTCCTACTATTGATGATAGAAAGGAAAATGTTTTAGTTAAGAATGTTTACGCTAAAAATGAAGTTTTATAGCCATAAAACACGTGTTGAGAATTATTAAAAGGTCCGCTTTGACCAAGGGAGTAAAGAGTAAGACTTAAGAGGTTAGAGTGCTAAAGGTTGCTAAGAAACTAGATTATTTAAGTATAGCTTTCAATAATAAAAGTTAAGACTACTCATGAGAAGTTCAAAGTTTGAATGTGTTCGATAAGAGGTTAGTGGTCTCATTCATTCATGCTAAATCAGTTGGATAGAAGGGTATGAGATTTAGTAAACGTACCACTTTGGAGTTTTCGACTTTGTTTCCTGAATAAAGTCCCTCCATCTTCAAGTGATTGCATAACTATAGTATTTAAGGAGTGAAAAGTAAAGGGAGCAAAAGTGTTTTGAAAATGGGCTCGAGATGTAAAGGAAAAAAAAAATAGATTGTTAATGTTGAGATGAAAATTAGTTTTTCTCTCAAGACACTTGAAACACTTCGTTTTTTTTTATATACCATTACTCTGAGAGGAAAGCCACAAGGGTACACGCAGTTAATGTGATACCACAGATAGGCATGATACGAAGTTTCAAAAGCGATACCTTAAGCTAAATAAACGTATTAAAGACAAGTATAAAGAAGAAAAGTAAGGAGTTAGGGTTTTAGTTTGAGAACACAGGAGATTTGATTGTCGGGACTCCAAAAACTTGTGCACGAATTGACTTTCATATGGTCACTTGTGTATTCAAGCTTGTGGAATGTGTATAAGAACCTTGCCACTAATTTCTACCTGTTGGGCTAAATGTATGCGTACAACTTGAAAGAGATAACAGGTGATGTTACCCTTGAACCCTTATGTAGTAAAGTTTCCTTTTCCCCAATCAGAGGGTTAAGGAGAGAGGATTCAGTTAATAGAGGAGAGTGCTTCGAGTCTCTTCTTCGCTGTATAGCAGTTAAGCTGAGGAACTTCTTTCAATTAGTAAAGTGTATAGTGGTAGTGGTTGAGCGACCATTAGAAACATGAAACTATAAGGTTCCTTTAGTAAAGGCTAGGTTGATGGTTTCTTAAGAGAAGTTTTAGTGAATTTGACTTTATAACCAAACGAGTACAAATAGTTGAGAAAGTTCTTAATCTTACTAAAAGAAGAAGGCCAAGATTAAGGATAGTAAGCACGAGGAACAATGCGTTAGTGTTAGATAAGAAAGGTTCTATCTTTTAAAGTTACCCCTAACACAAGAGACAGACTTAATTATGGAATTAAAAGTAGAGCGTAACAGTAATTTCTAATACTCTTTACAGAATGCTCCAGTAAAGTAAAAGAACTCAAGTCATAAGTACATGACCTTCCATGTAAGAGTTGATAGTAGTTTATTCGCCATAAGGAGTAATAGGGGGTTGCGTAAAGGAGAAAGGTGTATTCTTACGCTTGTGCATGGGAGATGAGAAGTGGAAGAAAGTGGTTGCTAAGAATAAATCTCTCCGTCAGTGGATGAGCGACCTATTCCACCAGTCTGAGGACACATAGTATTCCTTAAGATGATTTTGGAGACAAGTTAGCGCTGTCATGAATCGGGGATTAGATATCCCGAGACGACTTTCAAATCACTTTATGAACATCATGAAGGTTGTAGAGATTTTACTTAAATGACCCTAATGCTTATAGGCTTGATGGATTCAGTGCTCAAGAAGGAAAAAAAAAAAAAAAAAAAAAAAAAGAGGTAAATTATTGTGAGATAAAGTTGTCGGAGACGTTCTAGTTAAACCAAGCCTAGAAGGGGCAGAAACGACAATTCGGAAGGATTGCTTTAGGCATAAGGAGGGAAGAGTAAGTCCTGAGATATGGAAGTAGTCGAAAGGGCACTAAGGAGTTAAGTGCTCAAGTAGATTTCAAAAGATGAGCAGAAGGAAATTTGTCAAGCTAAGAAAAGACGAGTATGTGACCTCAGGTGAGTGATATTAGAAAGGGAATATCCGAGTTCAGGATGTAAGGCTTAAAGGAAACTTTGTCAAGATAAGACTCACTTGCGCGTTATCAAAAGGGGTAGTTTGGACAAAAGAAGGAAAGAGTAGACATTACGAGGTGAAAGTCTTTCAAGAAACCTTGAACAACTAAGTTCGCGAGTAGAACCTTAACAGAGGAATATTGTAATTCTTGAAAAGTTCAACGTCTAGAGGTGTAAAATAAAGCATTCGTATTCAAGGTTTGAACGTTAGGGTTTCATGACAAAAGAGTCGGAAAAGTTAAGAAATGTAGTGGATGCCATTGTAAGGTATCCAACCCTATTGGTGTTAAGAAAATTGCATTATACTCAAGTGATTACTTGAGCAGGATATTCAAGGGAGTGAAGGATAAAGGGAGAATGAGTTTTAAAAGACTAAATTCCTTTTCGCGAGATCGCTTAACATCGAGGTGGTTAGCAGTTGAGTTATATTAAGGGGAGTGATATGAATGATTGTTCCGTTGTGCCACAGACTGAGGAAAGATTAAAAGAGATAGAGTATGAGTTATATCTTGAATAACTTGCTTTAAAGGATTCGTTCTAATCCTAGAACTTACAATGAAAATTTTGTCACTTAATGCGACAACCTATAATTGTTTAGGCTCTTAAGCAGGGTAAGCCAAGAGGATTTCATTACATTCTTTTAAAGTTAGTTTAGGGTTGTTGTCGCAGCCTGATTGTAGATTTTTTTTGTGTCCTTGGAGGATCATTGTTTACGATTAAAGAAACTTAGTTTCACTTATATTGGGTTGTTCAACATTTCTGTGTATAGTGTGTTTCTGAACCCTGTGTAATCTGAAATGAAGTTTGGAGGCATGATTGGTTTATTTTCTGATTTTAGAAGTGCAATTTCCATCAAACAGGTGTTAGAGAAAATTTTTGGCATGGTTGTAGTTATGCCGTCATGCTGCCGAAATTTTCGGAGCATTTTTGTAATAAGACTGACAGATTGTATGGAACATTTCACGTGTCGATAACAACCAAATGAGACCTATGTTTAACTTACTTCAAACATGACTTTAAGCTTGCAGCGGGTTATTGTAGGTTAATAGAGAGGCTCAAAGTTGATTAATTACATGACTGAGGTTCATCAGAAAAGATATCGCCCAATTAGTGGCTAACTAACCATTGGACCAAGTGAAGGCTATGGGGCAAAGGTCTTTTGAGTTATTACAACCTTAAGTGTTTTAAATTTGAGAGGGAGACTGCCTCTACAACGTTCCTTATAAGGTTACCAAGGACCGTGAAAGATTGCTCGACAAGATAATCCTAAACCACCAAACGAGCTTGCTAAAACTTTACCCTTAATGAGTCACATCTCTGGAAAAGTGAGAAAACGAGTGAGTCATGCCTTTGCAAAATGCTAGCAACTTGTACAATAAGCTTTGAGCGAAGGGTCGAGATTTCATCACAAAGGAGGCCAAGTCCATGCTTTGGAGGGTCGATCGAAAATTCTAAAGTGAATTTACTTCGTGGCTTATAAGTCACCATTGTTGCACATCTCTGCAGATCATGATGTGTTCCACGATTTTATGCTAAGAAAGTATGCGTCAGACCCGTCACATGCTTTTTGAGTTCAAGCCCTTATAGTTGAATGGGAATCTGAACCTATAAGGAATGATCAGTGCGAATCCTCGCAAGAGGATCGAAGACCTTTCATAATCGGAAACGAATTTAGTTAAAGTATCGTGGTAAAACTTTCGGACTTAAAAGCTACTTAGGCACGAGTGGATGAAATGCGTGAAAAATATCCTGAACTAATCTAAGAGTAGAAACTTTCGAGGACGAAAGTTCTTAAGGAGGGAAGATTGTAACGCCCCAAAAACTCCAAGTACTCTTATTTGTGTGTTAGATTAATTTATCGGAAAAATAAATTTATTTGGAACGTGTGGCTTTGCAACTTGAAGGAATATTATGCAAGTTAAGAAAAATGTATAATTGGAAAGGTCTCTCAAAACATCCAAATGAGCCAAGGGCATTCTAGTGATTAAGAGAGTTTTGGAGGGCATTTTGGTAATTTAGAGAAATTTGGCCTAGGGATTATTCTCATTCCTTCTCTCCCCTTCTCGTGAGCCGCCTGACAGAGTCCTGCACGTCCGGATCGGCTGGCCGTCTTCCCCTGCCGATTAGAGTGGCTCGACGCCGATCAAGCCTGACGTCGGATCGAGTTTCGTCAGTCAGCCTCACCACTCTGCCGTGCGTTGCCATGAGGAGTCGTCGATCGTCGAAGCGAGCGTGAAGTGCTGCAACCGATCGTTTCCCGTTAACTCTAGCCGCCGGGGAGAACCCACACGCCAGATCGAGTTCGCCGACTCCCCTACACGCAGAGTACGACCGTCGACCACCTTGCTCGGAGCCGTGGAGTTCGATCGAACGCCCCGAGGGTCGTCCGTTGAAGCCGCAACCCCAACCGTCTTCGCCGCCGTCGTTGCCCGCTGCCGCGCGCGGAAGTCGTTTCTTCTTTCTGCGAGTCCTTGAAGCTCTTTGGTCCGATTTTGGTTCTGGTTTTTGAGGGAGGTTGCGATCGGTTTTGGACTTTTCGTGACCGGTTCTGTGTAGATCGGAGAGTGGGCATCTCAGATCTGTCCTCAACGCCTCGAAACACGCCGCCACGCGCCGCCACACGCGCCGCCGTACTCGACCACGCGCCGCGCCGCTCGACTCCCACGCCACGCCACTCCCGGTTACGCCAATTGCCTCCGTTTCGCGTCCCGAGTTCGTTTTAAGCGTCCGTCTGTGGTAATGTAGCCTAACTATGATGGGATTCAAAATAAGTTTCTAATTATGAAATTTAATTAAGGAATTGATGAATTTGATTTAGGGGATTCGACTGTCGAGCTCGACTAAGCGAAACCTTGAGTTAAAAACGGAATGTAAGGAGCTCCGAGCTAAGGTAAGGGACCTTGTGCCGAACTTATTAATGGGATTGAATGAAAATGATTTTCATGATTTCATGCGAAATTAGTTTATATTTTTCATATGAAAATATACAGATATTATCGTGAGAATACTTAATATTTTATGTGCAAATATTTCGATGCATCATGTGGAAATAAACCATTATTTTATGTGAGAATATTCTCGTATGCTATGTAAAAGTATTCCAGTATTTCATGTGAGAATATGACAGTAATTTGTATGAGAATATTTCATGTTTTCTTACAAAAGTATGATCTTCAAACTGTCTATGAGAAAAGTATGATTTGCATATCGACGATGATGTTTGTGACATGTGCACTATTATTATGTGAATGATGGGACCTCATGCATGTTTTGTATGCCACGAAATGAATTTATGGAAAGTGTGGACATTGGTATCCCGAGATCATTATGTGCATGGTCAAACATGCAATAGAGACCCTATGGGTCAAATTATTACTGAGGTCCGTGAGGACCCAAAACGAAATGACTCAGGATGACCAGTCGGCCACACAATTAAAAAGGAAGTCATGGATTAAAGACCTGACAATTACAAAAGAAGTCATGGATTAAAGACCTGACAATTAAAAAGGAAGTCATGGATTAAAGACCTGACAATTACAAAAGAAGTCATGGATTAAAGACCTGACAATTAAAAAGGAAGTCATGGATTAAAGACCTGACAATTACAAAAGAAGTCATGGATTAAAGACTCGACAATTAAAAAGGAAGTCATGGATTAAAGACACGACAACATGAGAAAGTTTTAGGTCCCGCATATGTATATTATTACGAATAAGTTTAAAGGTCATGATTGTATGTGTATGCATATCCCAAACCTCGGTAGCGAGGTTACTTACTGGGTATTGTTTTGCAATACTCACCCTTTCTTTTAAAAATGTTTTTCAGGTAAAGGAAAGGACGTGCGGGCGTGTGACGGAGGAGTTACTACTAAAACCATGGGAACCGACATGTTTTCCGCATATTCTTGTTTTAGACTGATGTTGTCTCTATGTTTTAGTTGGAGTTTAAACTTACTTACAGATTTAATAGGCCATGTTAAATTGACCCTTTTATCTGTTTTAAATGTTTTGATTTGGGATCCCTAAAGACTATTTATATGTATTGGAAGTTTTCTTTTAAGATCTTTTGTCGCTTGGCCTATAAATGCATGCATGTGTAGTAATGTCCCTAGGAGTTGGTCATAGAAAAGTAGGGGCGTTATAATGAATGAGTACAATTGAGCTCGAGAGAGGATATTGATCACTAAGTAATTCTTGACTTATGATTAACGGCATGAAATCAAATCTTTATCTATAAAGTTATGCTTAGTAATATCATGTTTTCCATTATTCTTCACATCAAAGTCTCTCCCATAAATATCACATTATGTTGACTCTATTTTAATAACTACTTAAGTCTCGTTTGACAACTATTTAATTTTTTATTTTGAAAAATTATGTTTGTAAACACTACTTCTATCTATGCATTTTCTTTCTTTCTTTTTTTAATCTATTTTTTCAATAGGTTTATAAAATCCATCCAAAATTTAGAAAAACAAGAATAGCTTTGAAAAACTTGTTTGTGTTGTTTAAATTTTACTATGAATTTTAATGTTTTCTAGAAAGGTGAAAACCCTAGTAAAGTCGTGATAAGGAAACAAGCAACTTTTTTTTTTCAAAAACAGAAAAAATTAAAAAAACGAGCACAATTCAAGCCAAGTTGTCAAGACTAAAAAAATTAGTTTTTAAGAACTTTTTTTTAAGAGGAAATTAGCTAATAAAATTTATGCCTCTTAATTAAGAGAAGTGAAAACCATAGTATAAAATGGTAAGGAAACAAACACAATTTTCAAAAGCATAAGATTAAAATTGAAATAGTTATCAAATGGGACCCATATATAATGAGAATATAATTCCTCTCCTTTTCTCCCCTTTTTATATACTCTTTTGTTTACATCGTCCACCACAAATATACAACCATAAATATTATATGTTAGAGAATCTAAGGGTCTGTCTAGGGCATAAGTTATTAGAACTTGTGCTATAATAATTTGTGAAGTACTCTGCACCTCAAACACAGATTGTTATAATTCAAGACTAAACAACTCTGCATTTTAAATAATATTATATAATTCTACTGACTACAATAACTCACAGACTATTATAACTCATGTTATTATAACTCACTCAATGTCCCAAAACAATTTCTAAAAGTGTGAGACTTGATCTTAGCTTATTCCTTCGACCAGAGTAACAAAACAATAACAACAAAGTGCTAAAATAAATGTCAAAATGAAAGGAAATAACATTAGAGATTTACACAAGTTCACCTTTAATTAAGTTATGTCATATCTTCTAACAATATAAATGGGACTATAATGTTGAAGAGTATAAAGAGAACAAAAAAAAAAAGAAAGGCCCCGCTTTTGAAGAATTCGCGCTCAATAGGTTTTTCTCAAGGCTAGTTCTAAAACTTTATAAATTGTTCATAACTCGTCAATATACTATGTTTCCTATGAATTTCACCTAAAACTGATGTAAAACGTTCTTTTAAACAGATAGAAATTGATTGTGGTAATATCATGAAAATGTTTATTACCTCGCAGTGCCCAAATGGTATTACCTAAAATGACTTTTTGCGCCCATTGTAAGAGCCTTAGAGACACATACACTAGTACAAAATTGGATTTTAATGACGGGCGCATGTCCGTCATCAAAGCGAGGGTCATTGTATCTTACAATGACCAGCATTTTTAATGACGGACAATGTCTGTCATTATAGGTCTTCGACCGTTATTAAAAGTGACATATTTTGGGTTCACATCCACTTTTAATGATAGACATTGTCTGTCATCTTTTTGTTCATTATTTAATAAAAAAAAAATTTGATTGCTTCGATGGCTCTAACCAACAATATTAATATTTCTCAAGTTTTGTACAAAGAAAACATCAATACTATTACATTTTTACACAAGTAATCTTACAAACTTAATTAAATTAATAAAATATAGAAAATGTGATAAATTTCTAATATAGATTTTTTATGTCAAATAATGTTCAAAATTATTAGTCACTCGTGATGAATAAAGTAGAGAAAAACTAGCTGCATCCATCTATCATGTAACCCACTTTTCAACCAAAATTGAGGGGTTTAAATTTTCTATTGAACTCAAAAAAAAAAAAAGAAAGAAGAGAAAAAAAAGTAAGACTAATAAAAAAAATTATTTGAATCAATATTATAGCATAAATAACATAAACATCAAACCTTGGATGTAATTGAATAAGTTATAAATCTACCTTTGATAAATTTGCGTTTGCCAACAACATTAGTTTTAAAAAGAAATAAGTGAATTAAGATTATTTTCTATATTATTGTCTAACAATATTAATTTTGAGTTTGCCATTGTAAATTTTGCAACAAAATACTCTCCCATCCAAATTTACTGAAATGCATGTTTGATCATACTCATATTCTAATGTAATTGTCAGAGAGAAAACTTTATGAACGCATTTTACTTTCCGTTTTTTTCATATATGTTTTTTTAGTTCACTTTTTATATTGAACCTATATTATCCCTCATCACTTTTTTATATTGATAAAAGGAAAAATCATTATTTACGTGAATTTGGAGAAATTTTTAATTTGGGTAAAATACCTTTTTGGTCCCCGAGTTTTGAGCAATAGGTGTGTTTGGTCCCTAAATTTTGAAAATGGACCCTTTTAGTCCCTAAGTTTTGTTAAATAGATTTAAAAGGTCCCTCATGTTATTTTTCTATTTTTTAAATTTTTTTATATAAAATCAATATTTTTTTAAATTAAAAAGATATATATTTTCTCTCTCAATTCTCACTTCCCTCCTCTCTCTCCTCCCTTCATCTTCTTCTCTTCTTCTTTTCTTTTTCTCTCTCACATCTTCTACCCCACTCTCTCTCCTCTGTACATCACCGACCTTTACATCAAAATCTCTTAAGTTTAATCTAGAGGTTCAAAACTTAAGTGGGTTTAAAAGACAGTGACCATAACTTTGATTATGGATGATGGGTGATTTGAGAAGATTGAGGAAAAAACTAAATCTTAAGAGAGATTTTTTTTTGATTTGTTGCAGTTTTGTAAATTGAAGGGTGGCTAGTTGAGATCCACCCTTTTAAGGGTTAGAGAGAGTGAAAAAAAGTGAGATATATAAAAGAGAGAGTGTGGAGATGATGTTGTGGGAGAGGAAAAGAAGGAAGAGAAGGAAGATGGAGGGAGGACAAATGAGAGTATAACGAGAGAATTAAGAGAGAATTTATTTTTTATTTTTCTAATTAAAAAATATTGATTTTATATAACTAATTAAAAAATAAAAAAATAGAAAAATAACATGAGGGACCTATTAAACCTATTTCTCAAAATTGAAGGACTAAAAGGGTCTATTTTAAAAACTCATGGACCAAAAACACCTATTGCTCAAAACTCGGAGACCAAAAAAGTATTTTACCCTTTTAATTTTTACTCTAAACTCTCAATGTGCACGTGTTATAATCTTTATGATCTAATCTTTCATTAAGTGGTATATTGAAAAGGTGTTGTGCAAATTTAATTTACATGGTCTAATCTTTCATTAAAGAGTATATATGCTTCTTTATCTTGGTCAACTATGGCATTCCAAGTCAATTAAAGAATATATACCTTTTTTCTTTCCCATTATAAATGGATTGTTGTACATACCTATATATATATATATATTTTTTAAGTATAATAAGAGTAGAGAGATTTCGAACCACAAATCTCATAATTTTTAATATATTTGATATGTCAATTGAGCTATCTAAAGTAGGGAAGTTATGGGTACCTAATTAAAATATTTATTCATAACATTTTTTTTTCACAATTGGATTACAATTCAACTGATATAAATTTCCAAAATAAAACATCATATTTTGAGAAAAACTTTCTAGTATGTTTAATGGCATATTTTCTATTGTCTGCCTTTAGGAGACAAAAGGCTCACTACGATTGAGGTATATATTAAAGATCAAAAAAGAGACTTTCCAAAAAACAAAAAAAAACAAAGGCAAAGAAAAATGAGATATATTTAAGTGTTCGACTATTTTAGTTTTCTTTTTTTAGATATAAAAGTATAAGAAAAGACGTTGAATCTTATAATGTGACTAGAGGTTTGTAAAATCAATGACAAATCCAAAAGTTTGTGTTCAAAAGGGCACAACTTTATATAAAGTACCAATTTGGCCCCTAAACTCTCAAGATTATATCTTTTTGGTCCATGAACTTTAAAAAGTATTCAATATATCTATAAGTTCTCAATTTTATTAATAGATTCTTGTACCACTACCCTTTAATGTTGTGTCTAATATATCATAGATCTAATAGTCAAAAGTTTGGAGGAACTATTTGAAATAACATTATTGTTGGGAAAAAATCTCTACAACTACCACAAGAATAAATAGAAATAACTAAGAAATTAAAAGAAAACAATAAAATAAGAAACACAAGAACTTACGTGGAAAAATTCCAAACCGAACAGAAAGAAATTCTACTATGTGAAAAATTATTACAATCACACAAAATTCTCTCTCCCAACTCCAATTGCAAAAATAGTCTCCAAAAGCTTTATATCACTCACGCCCTTTAAGGAATTTAAATAGAGTTAATACACCAAGTTTAAATTGTTTCTAATTGGGATGTTTTGAAACCAAAGTCATAGGCTTCTTTTATAGTGGCAGGAACTCATCACTTCCTTTCATCTATCTGATGTGAGGCAATTTAACTTCTAATATATTGCCAAAAAACCATACAAATTCCACCTTGCCAAGAGATTTGAAGAATCCACAACTTTGTTGCATCATTGTTTCTACCGACAATCATAATCCTCAGCTTAGAGAATTATAACCTACACCGCCATAAAAGTAGACCACTTAGAATGTCACATTCTAAGACTTTTCTTTTTCGTCACATGTCGATAACCCGTGTTGAAATTCATGATGCAACTCCCACCTACTTGGCTCACCCGCAAGTTCTTCAACCATCGATATAACTTCCACCACACACACCTTACATGACTGCCAAGTCAATGCCCGTGTGTAAACTTGCGGGAATCGCTAACATCACATCGTCTATCATGGCAAAGCGGGCATACCATGAGGATGAATTATGTCTTTCTTCAGAAGAAGTCATCATCTTCTTTTACGAGAGAGACCACGTTAGCATCCGACCCAGAGCCTTTTGACGAACTTTCTTAGGAAAATTCTTTTTCATGTGTCAAGACTGTCTGCATTCCTAACAACCTTTATTTTGCACGAATTCTTTCTTATTCTTCCAATTCCAGATTGTCATGCTAGACTTCTTAGAACCTCTACTCGAACCACCACTGGATTCCATTGGACCACCATCACCGCTTAACTTTTCAGGAACACCACAACTCGGTGTTCCATTCAAAACCTTAAGTAACTTAGATCATTTGACTTGTGCACTTGCGACAAGCCAAAGTTCATCATTCCAAAAATTAAACCAATGTGACACATTGTGAATACTCTTGACCATTATAAATTAAGGACATATCAAATAATTTTTAATGTTAAAGAATTATTACACAAAACTCTAGAAGTTGAAAAAAAAAATCTTAACCCATAATTTAAAATGTATAGTGATTCCCGACCTATAAAGAACCGTTATATTTAATTTATATTAGTTTTTTAAATAGAAAATATGATTTTTTTTAGCACGTCAACCATTAGGGGAATCGAACTTATGACCTTTTAGTCATGAGTCATACTTGATATCTGTCGCCACGTACCTGCGACGCGGAGCAGCCGACGTCCTCGAAATAGGGATATTTAAAAGGAGTCGCCACCAATCTTTTTTATGGTGTGATTGGGCACCAAAATAGCATAAAATAACTTTTTTTAAAAAAAAAAAAAGTATGCGAAAACCAGATTTGGATTCAGGAGTTTTTTATGCATGGGGAAGGTATTAGCACCCCACAACACCCGTTTAAGACGGTGGCCAAATTTAATTTTGAATTGCAAAAAAAAAGGAAACAATGTTTATTTTTTTTTTAAAAAAAAATAAGATTTTTAAAACAATGTCTTATTTTACCATTCATTACTCCAATATTTGGAGTCATGATCCCATAAAATAAGTGGGTTTTAACCCATCAATTTGGCTACATTGAAATTATTCCCAAGATTCTAGAAATAATATCACATCTTATATGATAAAATTTTACAATTTTCTCAAATCTATCATAGGATAACCTCTTATAAAAGAAAGTTTTTTTTTTAAATTTTTTTTATTAAATTTTTTTTTTTTTTGGATCAAAATCTCGGACTCTCAAAGATAATGGTCCCTCACCTCAAGAATTTTAGAAAATCGGACTCCCAAATATTTCTAGATTACGTCGTAGGAATTTTTTAAAAAAATAAAAAAAATTAAAAAAAAAGAATCACAAAAGGTTGAAAATAAAATTTAGTTTTTTTTTTTAAAAAAAACCTTTATAAACTAAATTTGAAAAAAAAATGAAAATAAGTTTGCAAAAAACAAAAAGATTTAAAAACATGAATGATAATCAAAATAAAATTAATTTTGAAATAAATACAATTGCAATTTAAAGATAGATCATGCTTAACATAACAAATTGATCATACAAATAAGAAAATAAACGTCATTTACAATTATGCAAACCGAATTTTACGAAAAAAATAAACATATTGAAATCGATCTTGGACTTCCAAAGAATCGATTTCTCACCTCGAGAAAACTAGAAAATCGGACTCCCAAATACTTCTAGATTCCGTCGTCGGTATTTTTTAATAAACGGTACATATTAAAAGATCATGAACCATGCATTAACTAGCAAGCTTATATCAAAACTCCAACTATAATAAACAAGAAAAAATATTTACATTTTTTTTATCCCACAAACATAACACAAAATAAAAAGATAACAAGAATAAGACTAATGATAAAATAATATAATTGTTTGAGCTAAAAATAAGAATTTGCTATTTTTCAAGAAAAAATGCATAGTAATACAAAAAATAAAAATAAAACAGTAAATAAAATATCATATTAGAAAAAAAACTATACATATATATAAAAGAAAGAAAGAATTTATTTGTTTTTTTTTAAAAAAACTAAAGTCTGACGTGAAAAAAAAAATTAAAGACTGACGTGCGTTAGTGGCACGCGAGAAGGGATGGGCGGCCAGTCATCATTTTGTTTTTTTATATATATATATATATATATAATAATATTAATAATAATGTAATAAAATTTAATGAGAATTATAATATAATATATATATACAAAAGATTTTTTTTCTTTTAAAATAATAATAGTTATAATAATAATATAAAATAAAAAAAATAAAAAAAAGAGGATGGGCGGCAGTTTTGCCCCTATATTCAACTTTTTTTTTTGTTAAATTTAATAATAATATTAATTAAATATTTTTTTACTTTAAACACAAAACATTTTCAAGAGCCCTGCTCTTATTCTTTCTTCTTCAAACCTAAATCTCAACTTTCTCTTTCTTTTTCTTCTCTCTTTTTTTTTTCTGTTCTACCTTCTTCTTCTCTTCTTTAAACTTAAATCTCATCTTTCTCTTTTTTCTCATTCTCTTTTTTTGTCCTACCTTCTTTTTTCTTCTTCAAACCTAAATCTCATCTTTCTCCTTCTTTTCCTTAGTTCTTCTTTTAATCTAAAGATACTACACAGAAGCAAGGACTCTCCCACGAAGGTATGCTATTTACTCTTTTTTTTTTACAACATGTTGCTTCTCTCTTTTAGTTTGTGTGTTTTTTATTTCCATTACTTTTACAAAGATGCTTCGATTCTTTTTTTTTTTTTAGTTTCAAACACTCTCCTCTTTTAGGCTCATTTTTTTACTTCTAGCAAAAGAAAAAAAGATCTAGGAACAAAAGAAAAAAAAAACGGAGAGAATATCACTAGTAATAAAAAAAACAGTAGCATATAGAAAAAAAAGTGTGATACTAGTAGCAAATTAACAACACTGTAATAAGACGTAGGATAAGAACACCAACACAAAGATATAGATTAGTGTAAAAAAAAAATAATAACAATAACAATAACAAAAAAGAAAACCTCCCTACTCAACTACTGTTTTTCAGGGATGATTCGAGAATATAGAAGTTGGGGGAGGAATACAACTAGCTCGCCATTTGAAGTGCGGATCATTGGGTCCAAAACCCTACCAAGTGCAACTTCCGGCTAAGCGTGGTTGTTTTTACTATATTCCAAACCTTATTATTTTGTAAAGAACTACTGTGGAAAATAAGAACTTACTTTCTTTGCTTTTTTTGGTTGTAAGATGGTTGTGGATGAGAAGTGGAAAATGTTTTTTTTTTCTTTCTTGGAATTCCCCCCCCCCCCATGGTTTTGAAAAAACAAATGTTTATGAAGGAAAACTCATTTCTTCTTTTAGACAAAACAAAATATGTAAAAGTGACCCAAAAAGGCTATCATACAAAAAAGAAAAAGGCAATAATTTGAAAAGAACTTGATTTAAGAGACTATCTTTCAAAAAAACCAACACATTTTTTTTTTTTTTCAAAAGACAAATCATGTCACACTTAGTAAAATCACACATAAAAATGCCACAAACAAGATTATTAAAACTCTAATTTAAATTTAATAATTAAAACTGATAAATAAGCAAGCCGGACAAAAATATGTGGCTACATCATGCCCCCCTTATACATCCTTATAGGATTATAAGGTGGACAAAGGTATAGCCATTATTTTGTTCGATCGCAGCAGAGATAAAGAGTGTCAAGGGCCAGGGATAAACAAGCGCTACATGACAAAATAAAATACGCTGAGGGTCAGGGATAAACAAGCGCCACTGTAGCAAAAGGTGTCAAGGGCCAGGGATAAACAAGCGCCACATGACAAAATAAAACACGCTGAGGGCCAGGGATAAACAAGCGCCACTACAACAAAAAGTGTCAAGGGTCAGGGATAAACAAGTGCCACATGACAAAAACAAGCAAGATCGTGAACAAGGGTAAGCCTTGTTTACGCATGTATATGCAAAGTTTTGACTGATTTATTACCACTACTTTATCCTTCTTTTATTTTGCTCGAAAGGTTAAAGCCTATAAAATAACTTTTAGAACACAATTGTTCAAACAAAACATCAACTCATTGGATTGGAAAGCCTCATGGATACAATTTCTGACCAAACAAAAGCCTTCTATCGAGCTTTATAGAGCAAATCCAGATAAAACGTAACTCCTACGACTAGAAGTTACTACTCTTTATGCATAATACTTCTTGACAAAATCTGCGTTTAGCAGATTGGGTAGTCATTGTCATCCATGTCAGTTAAAACCAAAGCCCCACCTGAGAATGCCTTTTTTACCACATATGGCCCCTCGTAGTTTGGTGTCCACTTCCCCCTGTGATCCTTTTGAAATGACAAGATCCTCTTTAAAACCAAATCTCCTTCTTGGAAGCAACGTTGGCGTACTTTCTTGTTATAAGTGCGAGCCAACTTTCTCTGGTATAACTGTCCTCTACACAATGCAGTCATCCTTCTTTCTTCAATGAAGTTTAATTGCTCGTACCTTGCTTGAGCCCACTCTGCTTCTTCTAACTCTGCCTCTTTAATCACTCTGAGAGACGGGACTTCAACTTCAAAAGGTAAAACTGCCTCCATTCCATATACTAAAGAAAATGGAGTTGCCCCAGTTGAAGTGCGAATGGAGGTTCGGTAACCGTGTAGAGCAAAAGGCAACATCTCATGCCAATCTTTGTACGTGACAGTCATATTCTCTATAATTTTCTTGATATTCTTGTTTGTCGGTTCTACGGCTCCATTCATCTTAGGTCGGTAAGGAGTAGAATTAGAGTGTCTAATTTTGAATTGAGTACACAACTCATCCATTAACTTGTTATTCAAGTTTTTTGCATTATCAGTAATGATCCGCTCAGGCAAGCCATAACGACATATGATGTCTCTTTTTATGAATTTGAGCACGACTTGCTTAGTGACGCTTCTATATGAGGTGGCTTCTATCCACTTTGTGAAATAGTCAATGGCTACCAGAATAAAGCGGTGACCATTCGATGCTTTTGGTTCAATTGGTCCTATCACATCCATACCCCACATAGAGAAAGGCCACGGAGTCGTTAGTACATGAAGAGATGAGGCTGGAGTGTGCATTTTATCTGCATATATCTGACATTTATGACATTTCCTTGCATATTTAATGCAATCTGATTCCATGATCAACCAATAGTAGCCAACACGTAGGATTTGCCTAGCCATTATGTGCCCATTTGCATGAGTCCCGCAAACTTCTTCATGCACTTCTTCAACTATCTTTTTGGCCTCCGTTTCATCAACACACCTTAGCAAAGTCATGTCATGATTTCTTTTATATAACACATCCCCATTTAAAAAGAAACTCATGGCTAACTTCCTGATCGTGCGCCTATTATTTTCGGATGCCCCTAGTGGGTATTCTCGACACGTAATGTAACGTTTAATGTTGTGATACCAGGGCCTCCCATCTGGCTCTTCTTCAATGCTCAAGCAGTAGGCTGGCACTTCTCACTTTCGAAAATTTAAAGGTTGAATTTCCTTATCATAATCTAGCTGGAACAAGGCAGACAAGGTGGCTAATGCATCTGCAACTTGATTACTTTCTGGTGGAACATGCTCAAACGTGATTGACTCAAATGATTGAGCCAAATCTCGAATATACTTATTATAAGGGATCAATTTAGGGTCCCTTGTTTCTCATTCTCTATTTAATTGGTGTATCACCAAAAGGGAATCTCCAAACACCTACAATTTGTTTATCTTCATGTCAAATGCCATTTGAACTCCCATACTGCATGTTTCGTGACTCACTCGTTATTCGTGCTGGCAAGTATAACTTGCGATCAATGGATATAGCTTCCCTTCAGGAGATGTCAACATAACTCTGATTCCATGTCCCACCTCGTTTGTAGCTCCATCAAACCACATTGTCCACATTTCCAAGTAATGTGGCTCATCTGATACAACCATAATGTTCTCGTCTGGAAACTCGAATTTCATCGGCTCATAATCCTCCACCGGCAACTCGGCCAAACAATCTGCGATTGCACTCCCTTTTACGGCCTTCCTGGTAACATAAACAATATCATATTCTGATAACAAAACTTGCCACTTAGCTACCCTTTCGGACAGAGACAATTTTTCGAAGATGTACTTTATGGGATCCATTTTCGAGATAAGCCATGTCGTGTAATACAACATCTACTGTCTCAATCTTTGTATTGTCCAAGCTAGGGCACAACAAGTTTTTTCTAACAAAGAGTAATTCAACTCACAACTTGTCAATTTCTTGCTCAAATAGTAAATAGCCTGCTCTTTCCTCCCCGAAGAATCATGTTGCCCGAGCACACATCCCATTGACCCTTCTTTTATTGTTAAGTAAAGGATTAGTGGGCGTCTTGGTATCGGTAGGACCAACACTGGGGGGTTTTGCAAGTATTCTTTGATTTTCTCGAAAGCCCTTTGACAATCCTCATTCCAACGACATACTTCACTTTTGCGTAATAATCTTAGCATCGACTCGCAAGTTTGAGTTAAGTGCGATATGAATCGTGCAATATATTTTAACCGCCCTAAGAAACTTCTGACCTCCTTTTGAGTCTTTGGAGGGTTTAGATCCGTTATTGCTTTTATCTTATCGGGATCTACCTTGATTCCTTCTTGACTAACAACAAACCCCAATAATTTTCCAGAAGATACCCCAAATATGCATTTTGTTGGATTCAACTTTAATTGAAATTTCCTTAGTCGCTCAAAAAGTTTACGAAGAGTGACAATGTGCTTTTCTCCTGGCTTGGACTTGGCGATCATGTCGTCTACATACACCTCAATTTCTCTGTGCATTAGAACATGAAAAAGAGTAACCATAGCTCTCTGATAAGTTGCCCCTGCATTCTTTAAACAAAAAGGCATGACTTTATAGCAAAATGTCCACCATAGAGTGATGAAAGTCGTATTTTCTTGGTCTTCAGGAGCCATTTTAATTTGGTTGTATCCTGAAAATCCATCCATAAATGAGAAAGTAGAATATCCTGTTGTATTGTCCACTAAAACGTCGATGTGAGGAAGTGAAAAATTATCTTTGGGACTTGCGCGATTCAGATCCCTATAATCCACACACATTCTCACCTTTCCATCCTTCTTCGGGACTGGGACAATATTTGCTACCCACTCAGGGTACTTTGCTACTGCTAAGAAACCCACATCAAATTGCTTTTTAACTTCTTTCTTTACTTTGATCAACATTTTGGGTTTCATATTTCGCAGTTTTTGCCTTATGGGTGTACATTCAGGTTTAAGCGGTAACCGATGTGTTACAATTTCTGTATTCAGACCAGGCATATCTTGGTAAGACCATGCAAATATGTCGTTGTACTCACGTAAAAGGGCTACAAGATCCAAACGATCTTGCTCCATAGCCAAAGTGTCGATTCGTATTTCTTTTACTTCCTCTGATGACCCCAAATTGATTACTTCTAGCGACTCTTGGTACGACACAACTTCTCTTCTTCTTGCTTCATCAGTCTTAATAACTCTTGTGACACTTCAAAGTCATCCTTCTCGCTTTGGTCAATACTAAAAACTGGAACTTCAAAGTTGGCTTCTTCATCTTCAGCGTCCCTGTCAAGGATCCAAGTTGTATTGGTGATAGATAGAGGATGACGGAAAGTGAATGACAATCAAGAATAATAAAACAAATGGGAGCGAAAGGAAGAGGTCAAGTGGATGAACTAAATAAAAGCCAACAATCCCTTTTTCATTTCTCAACAAGAAGGTACAAGTTCTGGAGATATAGAGATTGCATATACATTAAGCAAGTAATAAAGAAATGCCACTATTACAAAATCCATGGCTTTAAGCATAACCACAAATAAATTATTACTCTTGGATCTTCCTAGTGACGCTGGGCCTTTCTTTAACCTCCCAATTACTTAACTCAAAGCCTGGAGGGCAGGGGTAAACTAGTTGTCGCGGCTTGGTGGCGCTTTCAGAGAGAACAACGATCGAAGCGTCAAAGGCTTTAACACGAAGCGGGTTGTCACCATGAATCACTTCACCCGATTTGAAAGTCTCGGATATATGCGGTATATACATTCTTCCTTGTTCGACTTCTCGACCTTCAAGACGTGCACTTCTCACCTTTCTCTTTTCTGCTCTGACTCTCTTGCACTTAGAAACTGTTGGTTTGTACCCCAATCCAAGCCTCACTTTGAATTCAGGGAGGCAAATCACCTTTGGGTTTCCTTGATTATTTCGTCCCAACCCCTCATGCATCCGAAAACCGCTTTTTAGCATTACTCTTGCAACCATCAAAGTTGTCTTGGCTGAATAACGGTCTATATCCCAACCTTCGGTTGGAAAGATGGTGGCGTTGGAAACTTCAAATGATCTGTACGAGCACTCAAAAGCTTTTTATGCTGCTTCTACATATGGAAACGATGTTGTCTTTGTTACAAACATATCTTCCTCCCTGAAAACGACGGCCTGACCATTTTCTACAACGAATTTCACTCTCTTATGAAGTGATGAAGGAACAACTCCTGAATGAATCCAAGGACGCCCAAGCAAACAACTATACGAAGAGTTTACGTCCATCACTTGAAATGTTACATTGAAAGAAGATGACCCGATTTGTAGGGGAATTTCTATGTCTCCGATTACTTCCCTTCGAGCACCATCGAAAGCCCTAACAACCATGGTACTTGGCTTTAAATAGGAGGAGTCCAAGGGGAGCTTCATCAATGTCGACTTTGGCATTATGTTTACAGATGAGCCATTGTCCACAAGAACTCTAGCCACTAGATGATCTTTACACCTTACAGAGATGTGTAGTGCCTTAGTGTGTCCAACCCTCAAAGTGGGATCTCATCATCGAGAAAGTAATACAATTCAGTAGCAGATTATGTTTCCCACAATTTCACTGAGTGCATTTACCGAAATATCAGGGCCTACATGAGCTTGGTTCAAAACATCGAGCAAAACTTTGCGGTGCGGCTCAGAATACAGAAAAAGTGATATAATTGATATCCGAGCTGGGATGCGATGTAACTGCTCTATCACTTTATACTCACTTTGCTTAATCAATTTCAAAAACTCGCGTGCCTCTTCTTTTGTCACTGATTCCTGACTCGTCTTTTTTTCTGTTATGGCCACTTTTTCTGCCAAAGCTTTATCTAGATCTTTTAAACCATCTTCGTCGATTATCTCCACAGCTTTGCCCTTACGTTGTCTAATTTCCTCTTCTCTTGAAATATTTTTCAAAAATTCTGGCGTGTAGCATCTACCACTACGGGTCATTCCTCCGACTGCTAAGATGTCAGGTGTAGAAGCACCATTATCCGTGATGAACTGACATTCGTATTTCCAAGGTACAACCCGACTATCCTTATAAGCAAAGGGACCGGGCAGTTCTACAATCATTGGCTTGGGTACTTGAATATGAGAAGTGGTACCTGGATTGCTCTTATAGTGAACGATTAATGGTTTTGGTGAAGATGACACTTCTCCTGTCGTTTTCTTAGAGGAGGACGCATGAGTAATCATGTCAACATTCATCTCCTGAGTTGCTGTCTGGCTCACAATCAGTAACTTTGAATCCATTAGTTTTTGCACATGCTGCTTAAAATCATCACAATCTTCTATAGAATGTCCGACCATTCCTTTATGAGAAGGGCATATCTTCTCGTTATGCAAGCCCAAGTCATTTATGCTACTCTGCTCAGACCCTACCGAAAGATATCCGACATCGCAGAGAATTTGAAAGAGAGTCTTCATAGATGTATTCAAATTTTAGACTTTATCTTTATAGCATTCTTCAGACGCTTTAATGACATTCACAGTCGAATTTTCATGGTTTGGGAGAGGATTTTGATTAACATCAGGCCTTTCCCCTGCTTTCTTGAATTTTAACCATCCTGCTTTAACAAAACTTTGTACCTTAGCCTTTAATGGATAACAATTCTCTGTGGAATGTCCAATTGCCCCTACATGATATTCACACCGCGTGCTTGGATCGTACCATTTAGGATATGGGGGTTGTAATGGCTCTTGAGGCACAATGACAACTTGATGGTTTTTTAGTAATTGGGGCAAAAGCTCAGTGTATGTCATGGGAATGGGATCAAAACGCATTTGTTTCCAATTGCCGCTAGTAACACGCTGATTTGACTGATTCAGTGACTTTGTCCTCCAAGTTGAGGACTACGGTTATAACTCGCAGGTCTTTGAGTTGGTGAAGTCATATGGGTCACAACTCTCAGTCCTGAGCTTACCTCATGGACCTCTCCCTCCTTCTTCTTAGGAATCATTACCTTTCTCAGATTTGCCTCAGGTGTTACGTCTGTGATCCTCCCATTCTTAACTCCATACTCTATCATTTCTTCGATTGTTATGATGTCAGAAAAATTTGTGGATGCACTTCCGATCATCCTGTCGTAATATGGCACTCGCAGAGTATTGATAAACATGGCTGACAATTCTTTGTTAGTTAAAAGAGGTTGTACTTGAGCAGCCAATTCTCTCCACCTTTGTGCATACTCCCTAAAAGTCTCGGTAGCCTTCTTTTCCATTCGCGAAAGATCTAAACGATCGGGTGCCATGTCAATATTGTACTTATACTGTTTTAAGAAAGCATCAACCAAATCTTTCCACTTGTGCACTTGGGAGCCATCCAAATGCATATACCAACGAGACGCTGGGCCAGTCAGGCTGTCTTGAAAACAGTGAATCAATAACTTATCATCGTGCGTATAGGCCGACATTTTCCTACAATACATGACCAGATGACTCTTTGGACATGTAGTCCCATTATACTTTTCAAACTCTGGCGTCTTGAACGTTGGGGGAATAACAACATCTGAAATCAAACATAGTTGGCTAGCATCGATATCCCCATAGACGTCGGCACCCTCAATCGCGCGTAGTCTTTCTTCAAGGAACTCCAACTTTCCTTTTCCTAACAAATCTTCGGAAGTCTTTTTATGATTTTCTGCGGTTGAAACAAATACTGGATCACTCACATGACTGGCCTGCTGCGGAGCTCGACCGAGATCTTGCACAGGGAAAGAGGTTGGGTAAGCTACCCAGCCATGTGTGGATTTGACACCATTAGCGGCGTAAACCCTGGAGGGTAAAAAGAAATGTCATCTAGCCCTTTGTTTTGACCTATCTCAGCTTGCAACATCGTTCCTGCTATAGACTTTTCCTTTCTTGCGGTAAGAAGCTCAAAGATCTTTGCTACTTGCTCTTTCAATTCTTCCACCTCTAGGCGGACTGTTTGTACCTGGTCGTTCACTTGATCATCCATGAATTTGGCCTTCCTTCTCGTCCAATATGAATGATGAGGAGGTGAACTTCGAGCTATTTTGTAAACTTTGAACCTTTTATTATAAAAGAAAGAGTAATGGTTTGATTAGTCAAAAAGAAAATTTTGCTAGCGAAGTTAGATCTTTGTTAGTGTTAACATGAAATGAATGAATGCAAGCTATAAAGAAAAAAAAAATGAGGATTCATTCAAAGGTCAAAATTCACCATTACAAGAGTCGTTTAAAAATGAAACAACAAACAAATCAAAACAAGACCTAATGGTAACACCAAAAATGCCCGAGGTCTCGTCCTATCACCCCTAGGAATCTAATCAAATCTTCACCGCCTGGCTGTGTGGGAACGATACCTTGTCGAAGAATACTGGCTCTTCCAGCTAATTGGTCAGCCTTTCTAGCCATCAATCTCAACTTCTCGGCTCCTTGTTCAACTTGTCCTTTTATGTAGTCATAACGGCGTCTCAGATTTCCATACTCGTCTCTCAAAATTGCAAAGTCTGTATTCATCACCTGATGCTCTTCTTTTAATCGTGCATGATCTTCCATCACTACTTCGTTCGCATTTCGATATACTACCAACTGGTGCTCCAAACTTGCAATAGTATCTTGAAGCAGTGTGTTTCTCCGCTCTGCATTCACGAATTGGCTCTTATACTCATCCGTCAGCTTTTGCAAAACTTTCTTTTCTTTTTCCAAAGATACAATTGTCTTTTGTGACTTTGTAACTTGTTCATCAAGTATATCTTGGAAGTCTTTCATGGCATTATTGAGCTTTCGTACCTCTTGCTTCAGGTCTTTGATGTGTAATTTCTGAGCCTCTGCCTCACCTTGTAGGACTTCTATTTCTCTCCACAAGCCCCTATTTTTCTTTCGCAGTTGGACGACTTCTGCATTTAGAGAACCGTTTTCCCTCTCTAATTCAAGCTGCCTCTATAAACGCTGTTGAACTTCTTCCAACTGTCTTTTCGCGCTTGTGGATTATCCAATCCATAATTTAGCTTCAGCCCTTAATTCCTCGTTTTCCTTCATGAGGACAGAGTTTCTTTCTTTTGCAAGCTTCAATTCTTTTTCCAAATCAACATGGTCTATCTTCAAGGCTTCCTTTAAATCAATTGGCATTGGTGAAACATCAATTTTTACCCCAATTCTAACTGCTCTCCAGTCTTCGTATTGTGGCATGGTTCCTTCACAATGCTGGATATTTTTCAATTTCCTTATATCCTTCCAAACATTGATTGCTTGATTGCTCATGGTGCTAGCAACGTCGGAATCGTGCGAGAACTCCCAATCCTCCAAGCCAGGGATAACTGGTGCAAATTGCTTCAGCCATACCTGTCGTAGTACCAACAGAGGCGAGTAAGTGATACTCCCCACAGTCCTAAAAGTGGTACGAATGGAAATTGCCCACATCGATATGTTATGGGACCTGAAGGTAGCGACGTCGCTCTCCATACTACTTCATCCAATGTTAGGTGGCTCAGAAAAAGCTTCCATGCTTCGATAGAGGGAAGCTTGGATCCCAATGTGCAACAATGAAATCTCTCACCGTGTTTCTTGCAACATTCCATGGATTGCTAAACCTTATAGGAGCATACTTGAACTTGCTCGGGTACTTCAGATGACTGGAAATCCAAATAAAAAGCATGGGTGCGCAACTAAAAAACTTCTCTTTGCCTTGCAATTTACAATAGCTCAAAGATCTGAGGGTTTCTGCAAGAATTGGAATTACGGGGTTTACTCCGCGCTCAATTCCAATGAAGAGTTTACGACTTGCTCTTCCACGTATCCTCTAATTCTTGGAAAAATAACCATGTCATAGATACACATGGCTAAGAGAGACAAACCCTTTTTCTCCCGGCAAGCTCGTACGTGTGAGGTTGATCAAATAATCAACAGGAATGCAATTCTTCCCTTCCTTGACTTTCATTTGCTTCTTTATATCTGAAGCATGAACGCCACCCAAAAACTTGGATAAAGATCTTTGTAAAGTTGACCTTCGATCATGAGTGAAGACTTTACTTCTTATACTGGCTGGTACACGTATTAGAGCCTGATACTCCTCGATCGTGGGAGTCAAATCAAACATCTTAAATGAGAAACATTTAAGCACGGGATTCCAGAAAATGAACTAAAGCTTGCAAAGCGTTCAGGTCGACGTTTGCATACATGAGATCAGCGATATTCCCATACACTGCACTAAAACTAGCTCTGCTTTCCATACTCAAACCTTTCCATAAACCTTTTAATTCTTCCACATTGTTAAGAACGAGCTCTAGCTGACAATCCTGAGGGAGTTGGACCTCTGCAACTCTTGGCCAAATAACCTCTGATGAATGCTGCAACTGCCCAAACTGCTGGAACACTACTTCCCACAAGTCTTCCTTAGGGGTGGATTTGGCGAATGCCACGGGCATATGAGTGTCTACGATCCTAAGACTTTACACAAAAAGAAAAGTGAGTCTAACGGTTGACTTAAATGAAAATACAACATATCATAGTCAAAGCAACAACATGAAAACTCCAAACAAAGTGAGGTTAGATCTAAAGAACCGTTATATTTAATTTATATTAGTTTTTTAATAGAAAATATGATTTTTTTTAGCACGTCAACAATTAGGGGAATCGAACTTATGACCTTTTAGTCATGAGTCATACTTGATATCTGTCGCCACGTACCTGCGATGCGGAGCCACCGACATCCTCGAAATAGGGATATTTAAAAGGAGTCGCCACCAATCTTTTTTGGTGTGATTGGGCACCAAAATAGCATAAAATAACTTTTTTTAAAAAAAAATGGTATGCGAAAACCAGATTTGGGTTCGGGAGTTGTTTGTGTATGGGGAAGGTGTTAGCACCCCACAACACTCGTTTAAGACGGTGGCCAAATTTAATCTTGAATTGCAAAAAAAAAGGAAACAATGTTTATTTTTTTTTTAAAAAAATAAGATTTTTAAAACAATGTCTTATTTTACCATTCATTACTCCAATATATTGGAGTCATGATCCCATAAAATAAGTAGGTTTTAATCCATCAATTTGGCTACATTGAAATTATTCTCAAGATTCTAGAAATAATATCACCTCAAGAATATGAGAAAATTTTACAATTTTCTCAAATCTATCATAGGATAACCTCTTATAAAAGAAAGTTTTTTTTTAATTTTTTTATTATATTTATTTTTTTTTTGGATCAAAATCTCGGACTCCCAAAGATAATGATCCCTCACCTCAAGAATTCTAGAAAATCAGACTCCCAAATATTTCTAGATTCCGTCGTAGTAATTTTTTTAAAATAAAAATAAAAAAACCTTTATAAACTAAATTTGAAAAAAAATGAAAATAAGTTTGGAAAAAAAGAAAGATTTAAAAACATGAATGATAATCAAAATAAAATTAATTTTGAAATAAATACAATTGTAATTTAAAGATAGATCATGCTTAATATAACAAATTGATCATACAAATAAGAAAATAAACGTCATTTACAATTATGCAAATGGAATTTTACGAACAAAATAAACATATTGAAATCGATCTTGGACTTCCAAAGAATCGTTTTCTCACCTCGGAAAAACTAGAAAATCGGACTCCCAAATATTTTTAGATTCCGTCGTCGACATTTTTTAATAAACGGTACATATTAAAAGATCATGAACCATGCATTAACTAGCAAGCTTATATCAAAATCTCAACTATAATAAACAAGAAAAATATTTACATTTTTTTTAACCCACAAACATAACAAAAAATAAAAAGATAGCAAGAATAAGACTAATGATAAAATAATATAATTGTTTGAGGTAAAAAAAAGCATTTGCTACTTTTCAAGAAAAAATGCATAGTAATACAACAAATAAAAAGAAAACAGTAAATAAAATATCATGTTTAAAAAAAACTATACATATATATAAAAGAAAGAAAGAATTTATTTTTTATTTTTTTTAAAATTAAAGATTGACGAGAAAAGAAAAAAAAAATTAAAGACTGACGCGAGAAGTGATGGGCGGTTTTGCCACCCATCAGTCATCATTTTGATATATATATATATATTATAATAATATTAATAATAATAATATAATAAAATTTAATAAGAATTATAATATAATATATATATAAAAGGTTTTTTTTGTTTTAAAATAATAATAGTTATAATAATTATATAAAATTAAAATATAAAAAAAAAGAGGATGGGCGGCAGTTTTTTTTAGAACTTTTTTTAAAAAAATATAATAATAATAATAATTAAATATTTTTTTACTTTAAACACAAAACATTTTCAAGAGTCCTACTGCTATTCTTTCTTCTTCAAACCTAAATCTCAATTTTCTCTTTCTTTTTCTTCTCTCTTTTTTTTTTCTTCTGTTCTACCTTCTCCTTCTCTTCTTTAAACCTAAATCTCATCTTTCTCTTTTTTCTCATTCTCTTTTTTTGTCCTACCTTCTTTTTTCTTCGTCAAACCTAAATCTCATCTTTCTCCTTCTTTTCCTTAGTTCTTCTTTTTATCTAAAGATACTACACAGAAGCAAGGACTCTCCCACGAAGGTATGCTATTTACTCTTTTTTTTTTTACAACATGTTACTTCTCTCTTTTAGTTTGTGTGTTTTTTATTTCCATTACTTTTACAAAGATACTTCGATTCTTTTTTTTTAGTTTCAAACACTCTCCTCTTTTAGGCTCATTTTTTTACTTCTAGCAAAAGAAAAAAAGATCTAGGAACAAAAGAAAAAAAAACGGAGAGAATATCACTAGTAATAAAAAAAACAGTAGCATATAGAAAAAAAAGTGTGATACTAGTAGCAAATTAACAACACTGTAATAAGACGTAGGATAAGAATACCAACACAAAGATATAGATTAGTGTAGAAAAAAAAAATAATAACAATAACAAAAAAGAAAACCCCCTTACTCAACTACTGCTTTTCAGGGATGATTCGAGAATATAGAAGTTGGGGGAGGAATACAACTAGCTCGCCATTTGAAGTGCGGATCCTTGGGTCCAAAACCCTACCAAGTGCAACTTCCGGCTAAGCGTGGTTGTTTTTACTGTATTTCAAACCTTATTTTTTTGTAAAGAACTACTGTGAAAAATAAGAAGAACCTACTTTCTTTGTTTTTTTTGGTTGTAAGATGGTTGTGGATGAGATGTGGAGAATGTTTATGAAAACCCATTTCTTCTTTTAGACAAAACAAAATAGGTAAAAGTGTCCCAAAAAGGCTATCATACAAAAAAGGCAATAATTTGAAAAGAACTTGATTAAGAGATTATCTTTCAAAAAAACCAACACATTTTTTTGATTTTTTTCAAAAGACAAATCTTGTCACACTTAGCAAAATCACACACAAAAATGCCACAAACAAGATTATTAAAACTCTAATTTAAATTTAATAATTAAAACCGATAAATAAGCAAGCCAGACAAAAATATGTGGCTACAATATCAGTTGAGTTATGCTCTTGTTGGCTAGAAAATATGATTTAACATAATAATGGTTTGACATCGACATAATAAATGAATAAAAAATACCGATAAATAAGTAAGCCGGACAAAAATATGTTGCTTATAAAAAAAAAAAACATAATAATATGTTATTAGTTTATTCAATAGCATGATAATAAGTATTAAATTTTCAATGATATATCAATATTTTCAGATGTTTAATGGTTTGACATCGATATAAGAAATGAATCAACATTTTCATTATGATAGAGAAAAGTTGACAAAGTATAACAAGTATTAATTTAAAAAACTACTAATGTAGAAATAATAATAATAATAATAATAATAATAATAAACAATTAACTTATTTAAAATTAATTAGATATTTATTTTCTTTAATTATCTATTTTAGAATTTTTTTTAATTTTCATAATTTTTCCTAAAATATTTATAGACATCAATATTTTATCAACATTTCCATGCAATTGAACTACCGACCAAAAATATTTATAGATATCAATTGTTGTTTCCTTCTCGAGGCAAAGGAAATTCACGGAATATTTGCAAAATTTTTATTTATCTTCAAATTTTATATTTATATTTCATGTAATGTTCTACGTTTTTTATTTACTTACTGTGTATAAATTCAGGGGAGAGAAATGAATAAACCAAGTGTGATTTTTTCATTACTACACGTCTATTAAATTAACATAACTAAAGCATAACTTAAGCCTATTTGATAGCTATTTTATTTTTTTTATTTTTTATTTTTGAATACTAATTAAAACCTAAAAATAATATATCTATATGTTTTCTTATCTATTTGTACATATGCCTTCAAAAACCAAGCTAAGTTTTGAAAACTAAAACAAAAAGCAGTTTTCAAAAACTTATTTTCATTTTTGAAATTTGACTAGAACCTTAAATGATACATATAGAAATTATTAGAGAGAAGATAAAGAGAAATGGTGGAAAACAAACATAATTTTCAAAAATAAAAAATAAAAAACTCAATAGTTATCAAACAAGCAATACTATTTTGATTTATGGATGACAAATTTTTTAATTAACTCTGAAATTAATAAATTTGAGAACATAATAATTTTAAAAAATTCATTATTATTCTAAAAAAATTACAGTAAACTTTTGTATATTAATATAATAGTTTAATTAAGACTATAATATTTAAAATTATTTTAGCAAATAAAAATTAAAATATTATTATAAACAAACAAGTGGTAAATGCCCCATTCCACATGTCTTTCAATACCCATGCCGCCACATGGCAACTCCTCCAAAGCCATAATGTCCTCCATGTGTCCATTTCTCACCAATGCTTAGTGTCCAAATGTACCAACTCACCTTTACCAAATTGCCTATAAATAGTGACATTTGGTGGATCATAAATCAATTACACAATTGGTGAAATAAGCCTCCAATTCTTTTTCTTCTCTTCTACTTTCTCTTTAGTTTATTTCTTATTTAATTTCTCATAAATTTCCACTATCTTTTGTTTATATTATATTTATATATTCTAATTCTAATTTCCAAATACTTGAATTATTATTATTATTTCTTATGGGTCAAATCTGGTCATCGAGATTGGGCAGGTCAAATGACCGAGACAAAGGATCCGATAGAATAAGGAGGCTAGTGTGGGACCAAAGCGGGCCGAAGCCGAACAAAACAAGGCAAAAAAGGACTTGATCGGGCTTCGGTCCAATCATGTGGTCGGCCTCTCAGATAGGCCGAGGCCGACCAGTGCAGTAAAGCCCACCCGCTTGGGCTCTACCCCGCGCCACCGCCCCAAGAGAAGAGTCTAGGCCTAGTTTTCACCCCTGCCCCGTGGTCGCCTTTGGTCGAGGCCGAGGCCGACCAGGTGCAAGGCCATGTTACAGGCCTTGCACCAGCCCCTCGAGGCTCGGGAAATGTACGTCCAACCCTCTCCCGACTTTTCCTTTTCCCAAGAGGACAAGGAAAACCGGCTAGGGACCCAGAAGAAACTATTTAAACTCTCCCGAGGGAGGAGAGAAGGGTAAGCGAATTCTAGCTACCTCAATACAAAAGCTTCTCCATAATTCTCTCTGAGACGGAACTGACTTAGGCATCGGAGCTTGTGTGCCTTACACCATACCGGTGTCCAGGTTTTCTTTGTCTTGCAGGCTGTGTTCTTCCCCCAAGAATTACAAATTTACCGTCGTTGTCACGTGAAGGTCAGGTGCATTCCCCTGCCTGGAATTTGACAACAAAAGTTGGCGCCGTCTGTGGGGAACGAACAACGCTTGCTTGGAAAACTATAAGCCTATGCCAAGTAGCTGAAGAAGCATGAGTCGATTCATAGGGAACCAAAGCCGAAGCGAAGGAATAGAAGAATCTGATCTTGACCGTCACCCCCGGAGAATTAGAACAATCTCCTCTCCTCGGCCTCCTACTGACACAGGCCGACCACACGAGAGGATTGTCGAATTAAGAGAGAAGGTCGACAAGATGGACGAGTGCCTGTGGAAGATTTTGGAGAAGCTCGACCAGCAAGATCAACACAAGGGAAAAGCGGAGGTTGCAGAAGGGATGGGGGAGTCAAAATCCCCAACCCAAAAGCACATCGATAAGTTGATCCTTGGAGGAAACAACATACCGCGTCGATCTTATGCCAAGAGTAAAACAAGCAAAGCTAGCAAATTAAAATCCATTGTGCAAGTTGACTCACACACTTACCGCAGGAATCAACCAGGCAACTCGAAAGTAGTGGCCGAAAAAAGCTCCGGGGCGACGTTAGACTTGCGAGAAATAATTAACCAGAAGCGGAAAGCACAGGCCGAGGCCGACCAGTTCGCAGCCGAGGCCGATCAGATGACGGACGAGGCCGACCCGAGGAGAACTGAGGACGACGTAGTTGGAGCGACTCCACCCTGGAAGGCTGACATCCGTAAAATGCAGAAAGAGTTTGGTTATCTTCAAGGGGACCTCTTGAAGGTTCGAGAGGTCGAGAGGTGGGATCTTGAGGCTCTTATCGAGCAAGTTGATCCCCTCTTCACCGACAAGATAATGAACGAGAGAATTCCAGAGAAATTCAAAGTACCTGCCATCACCCCTTATGACGGAAGCTCGGATCCCGTAGAACACTTAGACACGTACAGGTCACGCATGGAATTGCACGGAGCATCGGAAGTACTTAAGTGCAGAGCTTTCTCTTCTACACTAATAGGGCCAACACAAGATTGGTACAGAAAATTGAAAAGAAAGTCTATCAATTCCTTCAAAGAACTTGCCAGAGCATTCATATCACAGTTTCTAGGAGGACGGGACCAATGGAAGCCCCAAATGCACTTGCTTACAATCAAGCAAGGACCTAAAGAAAGCCTACGCGACTACGTCTCTCGTTTCAATAAAGAGACTCTACAGGTCGAAGGTTTCGTAGATACTACGACATTAATTGCCATAGTTGCAGGTCTGCAAGATAAGGGTTTATTGAGATCAATTGGCAAGAAAGAACCAGCATCTTACGTTGAATTCATAGCAAGAGCACAAAAATACATGAGCGCAAAAGACCTATTGCAATCCAAAGAAGTACCCGACCAAGAGAAGAACGACAAAAGCATGGATCAAGCTGGAACACAAAACCATCCTCCAACAATCTCCAAAAGAAGAAGAGTCGAAGAAAGTAGTCGAGGCCGACCAGAGGAGTACTGAAACTGACCAGATCATCGAGTGACCCCAAGTCAGTCATTCGAAAGATACACCTCCACGACTCTTCCTCCTGAAAAGATCTTAATGGAGATCCACCATTTAAATCTTGTGAAGTTTCCCGAGAGAATGAAAGCTCCACCTGGAAGAAGGGACCCAACCAAGTATTGCATGTTTCACAGGGACCATGGGCACGCGACCTCCAATTGTTACCAACTCCGAGACGAGATCGAAGCTCTAATCAGAGAAGGATACTTGAAAGAATACATTCAAGACGAGACTCCACCCACGCCATCAAGAAACGACCGAGGCCGACCAGAATCAAGCCGAGGCCGAGCCGAGGACGAACAACCTCCAGAGATCCGAACAATTTTTGGAGGACCGGCGGGGGGCGAATCCAGCAGAAAGAGGAAGGCAATTGCTCGTGAAGCTCGACAAGATCCTTATTTCCAAGGTGTTTTCTCAGTTCCTCCAGGGATGGAGAAACAAGCCCTCGAGTTCACAGAGACTGAAGCTAGAACAGTCCACCAACCCCACAATGACGCCGGTAGTAACCTTTGCCATAGCCAATGTAAACGTCCATAGAATACTCATAGACGGAGGGAGCTCAGCCGACGTCCTATCCCTGGCTGCTTTCAACGCCATGAAATTGGCAAGGGGGCTTCTAAAAGAAAATCTAACTCCCCTCGTAGGTTTTGGAGGAGAAAGAGTTACCCCAGAAGGCAGCATAGAGCTCCCAGTCACCTTTGGCGAAGGGACGAGCTCGGTAACACAAATAATCAACTTCCTAGTAGTGGAATGCACTTCTGCCTACAACGCCATCCTTGGGAGGCCAACACTTCATCAGTTAAAGGCAGTTGCTTCCACGTACCATCAGTTGTTGAAGTTTCCAACCACCAACGACATTGGGGTCGTTAAAGGACAACAAAAAGCTTCGAGGAAATGCTACTTCACTGCATTAAAAGAGACAAGGAAACGAAGCTTTAAAAGAGACCTCGACCCCAACATGGTCGAGGCCGACCACGATATGGCCGAGGCCGACGTGGTCTAAAGCTGAAGCCGCCGAGCAAGCTCAAACGCTCCATTTTTCATTCAGTAGATAGGTTTATTTCCATTCGAAACTCCTATGTAAAGACTAAAGTTTCTTTTCTCTCATAAATGGAAGTTGTTTTTTCTAATAAGAAAGACATGACACAAGTACGACCATCAACCTGAATTTCCTACTTGAGTAGGGGGCTACAAGGGAGAAATACCTTGCGCACTCCTTCACATACCCTGTTCTTCTTACACACAAAAATGTAAAAGGAAGAATATAAAAAACTGGAAAGACACATGTAGGCCTCAAATTGGCAAAGGCCGACCACACAAGATCCCAGAATCAAGGACCAATCCCTCTGCAAATAAGGGTCTCGAATAAACTAAGGCCGACCACATGTAATCTTCGGCCAAAACTGAACAGCCGAGGCTGACCACACGAGATCCCAGAATCAAGATTCAATCCCTCTGCAACTATGGATCTCGAGTCAACCGAGGCCGAGCACATCACGGCCGAGGCCGACTACACGTGATCCCAAAAGCAAATAATCCATCTCTCTCCCAGTTAAGTGAAAACACTTCGTTTATTTCGTCTAAGTTTGATAAAGCGGTTCAATTTACCTAAGCCTATGTTCTCCCGCATATAAAAAGAAAGAAGAGAACAATAGATGGAAAACATACGTTCATTCATTGAAAAGAAGTTACATGGCGGGATTACATCAAACCTAGAAGAAATAAAGAAGCGAGAATTACATAAAAATTAAGATTCATCCACTCCATCCCCACCACTACTGTTTGAATCCTCAGATTCAGGGAAAGCAGTAGGGTCATTCTTGAAAGTGGCATAATCCTCCTCAAGGATCTCAAAGTCCATATCCTTGAATCGCCTAGAAGCACGCTTGATAGCCCAGTTGCAACCACCATAAAAAATATTGTTTTGAAGAATTGTAAACTCTTTTGTCTTCTTAAACCCTTCAACCAAATATTCAACATTTGCCAAGTGGGCTTGTGCTTCACTCAGTTGAGTTTGACTCTCTGCCAGAAGACGATTAACTTGACTCAAACTGGATTGAGCTTGAATCAGCTCAGATCTGGGGACAGAGGTGTGCTGGAAGTTGTTAATAGTCTCCGCCATGGCCATAGCAGCCATGCTAATGCGACCGAAGCTCTGAAGAAAAGAGGAAAACAACTTAACTATCAAGAAGTAAGAAAATGCAAAAAAGCACACGAATAAAAAAAAAAAAAACATTTAAGTTCAACAATCCTCATTAAAGCTTCTCACGGGGTCATTAGCCACAAACCCTGCAGGATGGTTTTGGCTTACCCCTCTCCAAAGCTCGAAGCTCCGACTGAGAAACTCAACCTCAGCAGCCAGCGAGGTATAACTCGGAGGAAGAGAAAAGGCCCCGGGAAGCGAGGGATTCTCTCTTTCTGAGGAAGAAGGAACATTCCTTCGGGTATGATGCGTGCTAACTCCGACGGGATGGGGTGGAAGATCATAAGCTTCAGGGGGTGGCACCTCACCCCTGGAGGGACTGGAATCTTCGACCCTTGAAGGCCCAACTCCACTGCGGGTCTTCTTTTTCTTTCTCTGCTCCATAACCTCGTACAAGGAAGCACTTTGCGGAGGCATCTCTGAGAAAACAAAACAATAACTAGTGAGTCAGATTACGACAAACGAAAGCAAAAAAAAGAGGGGCCGAGGCTGACCAGCGCGACCGATGCCGACCAATGCGCCAACCTTCAGAGAGAGGAGTAGGTGCAAAGTCGATTCTCTCAAGATTTTCTTGGCTAACGAGGGTAGGCCCGAGGCGAGAGGGAGCTCCCAAACTCTTCACGACCCTAACAAAAGCTCGAGCCGCAGCAGGACGACGAAATTCCAAAGGAACTGAAGAAAAAGGGAAAAGGAATGCAACACTGTTAGGCAGAAGATGCAAATACAGTTTCCAGAAAAAGAGAGGATAACTCATCGTAATTCCTAAACTTAGTGGAAACCGCATATGTGGCATTTTGGGAACCTCGAGACAACCAATTCCCACTCACTAAAAATCATTGGGATTTCTAGTTGTGAACGGAGCTCGGATTATTGATTAACTTCCCACAAGAGGAGCTTAAATAATAAAAGAAACGACCAAAAGACGGATTTCGACTCAAAATGTAGAGAGACATAAAAACATGTGGACTAAGTGGGCTCCCATCGCCAAAAGTTGCCCATAATACATAACAGCCGATGATGTGAATCCAGCTGTTTAGGACAATTTGAGCAGGTGCCAACCCAACCAACACTAAAAAGCTTTGCAAGAATAAAGGAAGAGGAAGACGAAAGCCAAATTTGAACATTGGAGAATAAAGAGCTACTTCACCAAGAGGAGGGTCATCAATCCGATCATCTGGTCCAGGAACCCTAATTTGCACATCTAAGGGAATATCATACTTGTACCGTAATCGCTCAAGTTGAGCTACGGTCACCAAGGATGATATAACCTCATGACTTGCACGAGATCCCTCGAAAGAATGATCAGATGGTTGAGGAGCCTCATAACAACTTGTGTCATAAGATTCCTCACCAAGAGAAGACTCATTAGCATCAGGAGATGTAGTAGACCAACTACCTTCCATTCAACAAAAAATTAAAGAAAAAGAAAACAACTTAGAAAGAAAGAACTACCTTAAAGAAAAGGGAAAGATGAGAAGAATTGTGTGGGAATAAAAAAGGAGGAAGTGCTCAATTTATAGGAGGAGTTGAAGACCGAAATGGAGGGAAAATTTGAAATGAAAAGTTTGAATTTCAAAAGCAAAATATAAAAAAAAGGAGAAAGAAGAGAAAAGAAAGGTGATGGGAAGGGTCGGCCTCGGCCGACCCGTGAAACTACCGAGCGCCGAGACTGTCGCAAGACGCGCGTGAGCCGCACCTACGGACGTCGGGACTTCGCAGCGCCTCGACCTCGGTGATGATTGCCGGCAGCGATGGCCGACTGCACCGAATCGGACGAGGCCGACTGCACCGGGCCGTGCGGCGAAATGACCAACCCATGAGGGGCCTATCTCCCTCCATAGCTCACCCGTACTCCTACAATAAAAAGTTATCTGACTCTCACCTCCTACTGACATAACCAACTTTCAACGTTTCTCAAGCTTCAACAACGACGTGGTTTATTAAGCAACAACTCCTGACGGACATGTTCTATCCAAGGGAACGACATGAGTCGTGAATCTGGGTACGAGCGTGTTTTTGTAGGAAAACGTGAAGACACAAAGCAACCCAACTGCTAGACGACAAGTTTCTCCCCCGATGAGAAAACGGAAAGCCTAGAGTAATCCCTATAAGGGATCAACGACAATCCGACCTAAAATTAAAGAACAATAGGTATATACATAATCGCTGGAGAACGACACAAGTCGTGAATCTGGATGAGAATTTAAACCCCCAAGAGAAGCAATCTTGGGATGACCCAAGGGAAATGGGGAACATCTGAAATGCAGAATAAGCATGACGGCTGGCCTAAAATCCCAGTGGTTAACAAGAAATTGACTCCCTAGTAGACTGAATATCCTCACAAGGATGGACAACAGAAACTGGAGAAATTCGGGGCAACCTCCGAAAAAAGTCTAAAAAAGACTCTGAAAAACCTCGCCAAGAGAATTGAAACGCAGAATAAGTGTGACAAGGTCTTGACATTCGTATTCAATACCGAAGAGGTCGACATCTTAAAGAGATTGAACATAAAGCTCAGTGAGCTACTCCCAAGTCAGTTTCCATGCGATTGATTCACGAGCTCCCAAATCTCAAATCCTGACTAGGGAGTGGGGGCTAATGTTATGGGTCAAATCTGGTCATCGAGATTGGGCAGGTCAAATGACCGAGACAAAGGATCCGATAGAATAAAGAGGCTAGTGTGGGACCAAAGCAGCTTGAAGCCGAACAAAACAAGGCAAAAAAGGACTTGATCGGGCTCTACCCTTGCCTATCGCCCCAAGAGAAGAGTCTGGGCCTGGTTTTCAGCCAAAGCCCGTGGTTAGCCTTGGTCGAGGCCGAGGCCGACTAGGTGCAAGGCCATGTTACAGGCCTTGTACCAGCCCCTCGAGGCCCGGGAAGTGTACGTCCAACCCTCTCCAAACTTTTCCTTTTCCCAAGAGGACAAGGAAAACCGGCAAGGGACCCAGAAGAAACTATTAAACTCTCCCAAGGGAGGAGAGAAGGGTAAGTGAATTCTAGCTACCTCAATACAAAAGTTTCTCCATGATTCTCTCTGAGACGGAACTGACTTAGGCATCGGAGCTTGTGTGGCTTACACCACACCGGTGTCCAAGTTTTCTTTGTCTTGCAGGCTGCGTTCTTCCCCCAAGAATTACAAATTTACCGTCATTGTCACGTGAAGGTCAGGTGCATTCCCCTGCCTGGAATTTGACAACAACATTATTATTATTATTATTATTATTTAAATATTGGTAAAATTATATCCGATTTTCATCCTATTTTCACAACAAATATATATTATTCTAAAAAGATATAATTTGTTCCCTGTCGAAGGATTGAGCATCTGTGGTGTGGGTTGGAATCTCAGAGAAATTGATGAAGGGAAATCATCTTTTTCTCCTGAATTTATATGGTGAATGCTCCTTTTATAAAGTTTTAAAACGTGGACTACGTATATTTGATGAAATATCATAACTTTTAATTATTTCTGTTTTGTCGGTATCTTAGTTATTTGGGATTTCATTATTTTGAAGTGGCTAAACAAAATTAACCCAAAACTTAGAATTGACATAGTCTAAAAGAATACTAGATCATGAGGAGAGTAAGTGAGCTTTTTGTTCTAGAAAATGGTCAAAGTTGAAGATATTTAAAATAATAAAGGAGAGGTAGTGAGAGGCTCAAATCTAGTAAATTGGAGATAGGTACCACAATATCAACTATGTGTTGTGAAATCGAGAGAAAACTGGGCATCAAAACTTTACCAAAATATATAATAATAATAATAATAATAATAATAATAATAATAATAATAGAAATTAGAAATCGGAATATGTATATAAAAGGAAGGAAATGAGAAAGTGGAGAAAGTTGGAGAGTATTGGTCTATTATTTCACCAATTGTGTGTTTTTCATGATCCACCAAATGCCACTATTTATAGGTAAATTAGCAAGGATGAGTGGGTACATTTGGACACTAAGCATTGGTAAATATTGGACACATGGAGGACACCTTGGCTATGGGGTATTTGCCACTTGCCATGGATATCAAATGACATGGAATGGGTATTTCATGTGTAATCTTTACAATACTCCCCCTATAATACATCAACTTCCCCTCATGGAGACATCATTTAAAGTTTCTGAGTCGCCGCATTCCAATGTTATGTAATAATTTCTCAAAGGTTGCAGTTTATAATGCTTTCGTAAATAAATCTGTCAGATTATCCTTCGAACAAAATTGTTGTACAGTGATGACGCCATTTTCTTCAAGATCATGGAGTGTAAAAAAGCTTTGGTGAGATATGTTTCGTTCTATCTCGTTTGATATAACCTCCCTTAATTTGAGATATACATGTTGTGTTGTCTTCGTATAATATTGTTGAAAGACACTAGAAGACAAACCATATGTTTCACGAATATGTTGAGTCATCGATCTTAGTTAAACACATTCTCGAATTGTTTCGTGAATTGCAAGGATTTCGGCATTATTTGAATGTTGGGATTTATGCCATAAAACTCGTAGTTTATAATGTTCTAATTATCAATAAAGAGAGTTATTATTTTCAATAAAGGTTATTGTTTATCATTACTTACTATCTAGCCTTTTATTAACCCTAAATCCAATAAACCAACATCTAAGGCTGTAACATGTCTCTTGGACTGAATGTAGTATACATATAAGGGATCTCAGTTCGAGATATAACCTAAATGGTCTATAGTAAGGGGATAAAGCTTGGGTACCTTACCCTGTAATACTATGGATATGACCCACTTTGTATATCACTACAAGAAAAACCAAATTACTTGGGGCTTGCAACTTTTAATTACTTGACGTTTTTTATGAAAAAAAAACGTCAAGAAAATGAAAAGACGGAGGTTGACAGATTTTTTCACGCTACGATAAAACTTGACGCTTTAAAAATGTCAAATTAAAAAAACATGGAGGTTTAATACGTGTTGCTTAAAAAGAAAACAAAAAGATAAAGGGAACGAGGGTTCCCTCGTCGCGCGCAAGCCCCCCACCCGACGTCTTCTTCTTCTACTTTGTCTTCTTCGGGTTTTGCCGCAAACAACAGGCCAGCCAACCGGTTGTTTTCTTCTTCTCACCGCCTATAATTTCCCTGTCCGTCCTCTCCGTCGATCGACCAATACGAAAGCCAGCGTCTTTTTCTTCTTCGCGTTTTCGCGCAGCAGCAACCGCGAGGCTCCTCGCGTTTTGAGATCGGTTTCTTCGTGTTTCGCCGGCCCCTCTTCTGATTTTCTTCTCTTCTTCCACTGTCGTCCCCGCTCCGGCCAGCTTCCTCGTGAAACCGATCGTTGTAGCCTCATCGCCGGTGAGTTTTCTCAAAACGAATTTAGTTTTGGTCCAACCGGTTCGCTAATTTTTAGTTCGGTTCTCGCGTTTTAGTTATTGGTTCTAGATAGACCGACCAACGAGTATCTCAGATCCATGATTCAATCACTGCCATTCATTGGGAGCTACCGCTGCTCGTCGGAAACCGCTGCCGCCGCCGCCGCCAGTTTGCAAAGCTTGACATTCTATATGGTATCAATGTCAGGATACAGAGACGATGAAATTGCAAAGCTTGCATCAAGTAGGATTTTAACCATTCTCATTGGATGTTGTTTCACTGTCTCTAAGCTACTTAATCTCACTAAAAATTACAATTTACTTTATTGTTAGTCTCAACATAATTAACCGTCAACTAGCCCAGAGGTTAGAAATTAGTTCCTATCTCCCTAGATTATTGAAGCCTCAAACATATAATGCACCAAGAAAAAAATACGGTTAACTTTGCCAAGATGGTACATTACAAATTATGAAAAAAGACTTTATTATATCCACATATATTACCATGTAAGAATGTACCCTAGGATAATGTCTCACACTTAAATTCATTACTTGCATCAACGAAATTGGATACAAGTATGAAAATATAGATATAAATCCCTTACAAGCTAATGAACAAAGGAAATATGATTATTAGATTTTACTTGATAAACACATGGATCTGCATAGGAAGATGTGGGCAATGATGTCAAGGTGAATGCTCTGTTTTTTGGCTTTTGATAAGACTTGTTTATGTTGGGTAGCTTGTCAACCATCAATGGTAGACTTCAATCAATCAACTTGTCAAAGTAAAAGAAAAATAAAAAGAAAAAAAAAGATCAATCAAAGGTAGACTTCAAGACTTGTTGGAGGAGAATTTCAAGTTCCTCACTTAGGAATTTGAACTCTCTTACCTACCTTGAAGCCTCTAACATACTCAACCTACTCTGTAAAGGAACATAGCAAAAAGTTACTTATTGTGATAGATATGTGGGTTTAACCTTTGGAAAAAGAAGTTTATTAGTTTAAAGTTTTGATTGTTTTTGTTATGTTTGGTTGGGTTTAGGTTTGAATATGAAAGTCTAAGGTTAAATTTTGTTAGGCTTGGATAGGTTTAAGGTTAAAGTTTTGATTGCTTCTTCTAATTTTAGTGTAATACAAGTGAACACCATGTTGGAAATTTCTATAATATGGGACCATGTGTAATTATTTAATGTGTTCTTTTGCTATTTTGATTAAACCTAAGAGACATGATGTACTTATGAAAATATTTATTAAGGAGTATTTACAAATTAGTCATGGGCAAAATGTGTAGATAATATTACTTTGTTTTCTAATTTGATGAGGGGTCAAATTAGAAATGAAAGTAGCTTACAGACTAATCGTTTTTTCTTTTAAAATTTAATGGTTGGTTGTGATATATTTATGGCCCCAACGTCAGATAAATTTAATTCACGTTGAGTTTCTTTTCCAAGTAGCTTACAGACTAATCGTTTTTTCTTTTAAATGGAGGAGAAACTAAGAAAATAAACATTAGAAGAAAAACGTGATTTATCTAGACTTGGAAAATCATACCTACTTTGCGGCTTTCAACAATGGATACAGGTATATTTTTACTTCGGCTTTTGAAGTTTATTTCTCTTGAATTTGACATGGGAAATCGATCTGTAAGTGTATTGATTTAGAGTTTTTTTTTAAGTCTATCCCAACACATCATTCTAATGATACAAGCTTGTTGTTGTTTATGGATGTTCCTTCATACTTTTTTTATTTTTTCTTTTCTCTTTTTCAAATCTCCTATCTTTTATGAATAGCTTCTCTTAGTTATTTGTTGTGGGGCTCACATTAGTGTAGTAAAGAAATGGAGAAGGTGAACAGGTATCAGAGTAATTCTAAATGTTTTACAATTGGTGTGATTTTTTTTTTCTGCCTTGCATTCTAAATTTTTTTCATAGGGAAGTGAAGTGATTTGTGATTTGTGACTGGATTTTGGGTGTTTAACAACATGATCCTTATTTTTATAGTTTGACTCCTTTTTCGTTTATTTTTCTAGAGTCATTTTAATTGAAACATTTTTCTTTTTAGTCAATGAGGCTTAGTTACTTTTGTATTGCAGGGACATGATATAATTGATTTGGAGATAAATTTGAACGAAAATAAAACTCCACATGAGGGTGATGAATATGGTGAGTTTGTATGAGCTCATCTCTTTGACTAAACTTTTCTTATGTAAGGGCTTATTATTTAAGATCTCAAATTTTTCCTGCCAATTAGTGAAGATGAAGGGTTGTTTCTGAAACTTGTTCTTGTTGGGCTTCCTTTGTCAAATCTTGGTCGTTGAACATCACAAAATATGTTACATTTATGTTGCGTATAATTTTAATGATGCAATACTGCAAGTGTACGAGTCAAGTTTTAGTATAGTGATTTAAGAGTCCAAGTATCGTCCTCGGGAATGGGTTTCTAGATTAATTAATTACCAAGATACTAATTCTCAATTTTAGCTAAAGTAACATAACATGGATAGGTGGTGAAACAAAGATAAACGACAAACAAACAAGTGGAGACACGAATTGATAGATTTGGAGGAAAATTGAATTCACAAGTTAACACTTATTTAACACATGCAATAAACTAATGTGATGCATTTATAAACAAGAAGTAGAATACCCCAAAAAATCTCTCGATTGTTAGTGAGCCTCGCACACACAATAAATTCTATAGTCTCCATATGAATCTAAAACATGCACGACATTAAGCAACTTCTTTATGTGTTTCCATTAGACTTCTAAGTCATTCTCATGCAAGACTTCTAAGAGTTTTGACAACTTTGCTCTAATCTAAGATTTTTCTCTCGAGTCCACTTAAACCAACACTATCAAAGAATTAAAGAACGAATTGTCAAAAATAAAGAACAAAACATACTTCAAAACATGGCAAACAAGTCTTAATCATGCAATTCAACTCCTAACTACAATATTTAGCTACTCTAAATCACAATAAGATCAAACTAAAGTGTGTAGAAAACGTCTTAAAACGGTGTTACAATCTGAAAGAAAAAGAAATTAAACTTATGTGTCGATGTCGCTCCTTCGTCTCTGAGCTCCCGTCTCGATCTCGAACTTCCACGAATGCTTTGGCTCCTAGAATGCTCTCTTTTCTCTTCTTACAGAGTGTATTTCAAAATTAGGGTGAATTCTCTATCAAATTCGGCTCCTTTTGCAAGAAAAAATAAGCTTGTATTTATAGGCATAAACGGCACAACGTTGCAACGCTAGGGACAGCGTTGCAACGCTGTACCCTAACCGCGTGGTAAATAAGGAATGTGTCGATGGCGTTGCAATGCTGAGGGTAGCGTTGCAACGCCGCTACCCTAACACGTGTGTTGCTATCGATCTGGCGCTGTGATGCTGTAAGGTAGCGTTGCAACGCCCTATGCACGGTTCTTCGACTTGGTCTTCTTATCGAGATAGCATTGCGACGCTGCAAGACAGCGTTGCAACGTTATCGACATTGCTTCTCTATGCTTTAAAACAACAAGCTGGGCATTGCAACGCTCTGCATGGCGTTGGAATGCCATCACCTCGGGTTCTTTAGCTTGGATTGTTCCTTCTACTTCCAATTAGTATTATTTTTAGCTCCAAAAAGCCTCTTTTCGATCCCGAGTGATCCAATATGTTTCTAATTGTCCTATTTAAGCTCTTATCCTGGAATTGAGTGATTGAAACACATAAACGCCCTGACATTATCATAAAACTAGCAATAATTAAGTCTAAAGATAGCACATTTTGTGTACTATCAAACACCCCCAAACATAAACTTTTGCTTGTCCTTAGCAAAAATAGAATTAAGCATGAGATTATTTTTATACATACATTTGGTTCAAGCCTCAAAGATTTAACAGAAAATTTGGCAGTCACAGGAGACAATCAAACATAATACTTCAATGAGCAATTTAGAACTTTTCCTAAGTGTTCCTACGTGTGTGTGTGATTAGCCTATGTTTCCTTCATTTTTACTAAGCCCGGATCAACTTTATTAGGCTCTCCATTCAACTTCCCCCTACACTGGTTATAATTACTAATCCTTGAGTCTCCCCACATTCAAGAAATAAACAATTTTACTCAGCACTTAACCACCTTTTTTTCACTTTTTCTATTTTTCTTTTTTGCAAGAACACTAGGTTTAACACATCCACTGCAGGGACCCTTACCCAGAGCACTCGCTCAATGAGTGCCCTAACTTATCACAGTGAAGGTAGCTCTTTTTGCACTCATGATTTTTTTTTTTCTAAAACAAACAACAGAGACTAACTACTTCAAAAAAAAAACACATAGTATACAAATTATGCATTTCATATTGTCATTCACCCTATCCTGCAGTTTAACTCTAAAATTAGCTCTTAGACTTATCAAGGTGACATTAAACTTCTAAGCCTAATAACTTTGTTCTAAGCATTTCAAAACTAAAGGAACACTGGCTATGTGCATAATATTGCAGGAAAAACTCAAGAAAATTTTTAAATTAACTCATATTCATATCATGCTCTCAACTTTCAGCAAAATCACAAAAATATTTAATTATTTATCAACCCGAGCTATCATGAACATACTTATGCAAAAGATCAATCAACAATTCAACATGTACTCAAGACAGTCACGACATATTAATAACATCTCGCCCCCAAACTTAAACTAAACATTGTCCCCAATGTTTGCAAAAATAACCACAAAGCAAGTATAAGGGTAAGAGTGAACAATATTGTCCTGAGTTATGGAGATCTTTATTTATTTTTTGAGTTTCTTGGATAGCCAAAACATGTGTGTTGGAGTTCCTCAGAACGGGAGCATGGATTTCAACGAGGGAAGACATCATCACAACCTAACAAAAACAAACAAACTAGTAAGAGAACAACAAAACAAGACAACTTAAACAAATTAAAGACAAAAAACATAAATAACATAAATGTAAAGCTTGGGTTGCCTCCCAAGAAGCGCTTTCTTTAACGTCTTTAGCTAGACTATACTCCCTCAAGGTGTTTCTTTCCTATCCTGGAGTGCTCGGAGTGATGTATTCATCTGGTTGATCTGGGTCTCAATGTTTTTTATGGCAACTCCATGACTAGTCACTATACCAGTTAGACTAGTGACTGCATTCTCTAGCTGGTTTGACTTATTTCTGGATTCAACTATGAAAGAGTGCACTGTCTGTTCCAGAGATGGTTTCCTCTCAGATGTAGAAGCATACCCTATAGGAGGATTCAACACATTTTTATTGTTGGCATAAGAGAAAATTTCATGATATCTCAAACTTGGATTATAATGTGCTGGAAGGGTATTCTGAGTCTGGTTTCCTCCATAAGTGTTGCTCCTATTGTTCAAATAATGTATTTGCTCCAAATTAGAATCTCCATTGGACTGGGAGCATTGAGAGGGCATCACTGTTTGGGGTGATCCTGCAAAATTATTCAGAGCATGAGTGAGGGATGCCATATGAGATTTAAGGGAGGTTACCTCATCCAGTTGATACAATCCAACTACTAGCTTGGATCTGTCATTGTCTGTAGGCCACTGGTAGCTGGCATTTGACACTTGCTCTCAGAGAGCACGTGCTTCTAGCACAGTCTTCACCATGAAAGCCCCTCCAGCAGTGGCATCCAAAATGGTCCTAGTCTTACCATCAAGTCCATTGTAGAATAATTGTACCTAGAGTCAATCTGGGTAACCATGTTGTGGATATCTCTTGAGCATGTCCTTGTAACGGTCCCAAGCCTCAAATAGTTGTTGTCCCTCCTGCTGCCTGAATGTTCCTATCTCTATCCTTAACCTTGCAGCTTTCACAAGTGGAAAGAATCTGGTCATGAATGTTTGGGCCAACTCCTCCCAGGAAGTGATACTTCCTAGCGGGAGAGACCCTAGCCATTCCTTAGTTCTACCCTGCAAAAAAGAAAGGAAATATTGGATACTTCTTGGGCCAGCTCCTCCCAGGAAGATCTTTCATCTCGAATTCTTTTTTAAGATATTTTATTGTTTCTGATAACACTTTAGGAGTTCCAATTATATTTAAGTCATCAACATATACAATTATAATAGAGAATCCTGATTAAGATTTCTTTATAAAAACACATGGGCATATTGGATTATTTTGATAACATTCTTTCATCAAATATCCACTCAGGCGATTATACCACATTCGTCCTGATTGTTTTAATTCATATAATGATCTCTATAACTTTATTGAACACAATTCTCGAGAATATGTTTCTCACATTTTAAATCCTTCCGGGATTCTCATATAGATGTCATTATCCAAAGATCCATATAAATATGTCGTGACTACATCCATCAGATGCATGTCAAGCTTTTCATATACAGTCTGGCCAATTAGATATCTCAATGTTACTGCATCCACCACGGGAGAATATGTCTGCTCATAATCAATACCAGGTCTTTGCGAGAATCTTTGTGCAACAAGTCTTGGTTTATATCTTGTGATCTCATTCTTTTCATTTCTTTTCCTTACAAATACTCATTTGTATCCCACTGGTTTTACACCTTCTAGTGTTTTGACTACTGGTCCAAAAACCTCACATTTTGAAAGTGAGTTTAATTCTACCTGGATTGTTTCTTTCCATTTAAGCCAATCCTTTTTGTGTTGACATTCTTCTTTAGATTCTGGATCAGAATCATAATCTTAATGAATAATATCATGAGCAACATTATAAGCAAAAATGTTGTCAACAACTATATAATTTCGGTTCCATCTTTTTCCTGATGTAACATAGTTTATAGAAACTTCATTATTATCCTCAAGTATTTGACTTTCATCAATACTTTTATCAGTAGTTATATTCTGGATTTCTTCTTGAACATCCATATCCTTACTGGATAACTTTGATCATTGACTACTTTTCTTTTTCGAGGATTTTTATCTCTAGAAACCATAGGTCTATCACACTTCTTGCGTGCCCTAGACTCATTAGTGACAACTTGTTGTATTGGGATATCAATTTTTTATGGAACATTTGCAGCTGGTATATATGATTTAGTTATTCTCTTAGCATCTATAAATGCATCTTGTAATTGATTTGCTATATTTTGCAAATGAATTATCTTTTGAACTTCAAGTTCACATTGATCTGTACGGAGATCTAAATGAGATAATAATGATGCATCCCATGTAATCTCTTTTTCCAACTTCTTAATTCCTACCCCTAATTTTGAATGTTTCATTAAAATGACAATCAACAAATCGTGCAGTAAATACATCACCCGTCAGGGGTTCAATATATTTAATTATAGATGGGAAATAAAATCCAACATGTATTCCAAACCTCCTTTGAGGACCCATCTTAGTATGTTGTGGTGGAGCAATCAGTACATATACTGCACATCCAAAAATTCTTAAATAGGAAATATTCGGCTCCTGACCATAAGCTAACTGTAATGGGGAGTACTTATGATAAGCTACGGGCCTAATATATAATAATGATGCATCGTACAAAATAGCATGACCCCAGACCAATGTAGCAAGTTTAGCTCTCATAAGCAATGGTCTTGCAATTAGTTGCAAACGTTTTATAAATGATTCTGCTAGACCATTTTGTGTATGAACGTTACAAGATGTTCAACACTTATCCCAATTGACATACAATAATAATTAAAAGTTTGGGATGTAAATTCACTAAATTTATCAAGTCGAATGGTCTTAATTGTATAAACATGAAATTGTACTCTTAACTTAATTATTAGAGCAAATAATCTTGCAAATGCAAGATTTTGACATGATAATAAGCATACTGTTATGGGGTATATGGATGCCCAAGTTTATTGTATTTTTATCTCTGTAACCACTGTTTTAGATTATGATGTACCCCACGAGAGTTTGAGTTAAAGTGGGAGTTTGTTGGGGTTTGTGCCCTAAAATTCGTAGTTTGTAATTATGTTCTAATTAATATAATAAAGTGTTATTATTTCAATAAAGAGTTATTGTTCGTTATCTACGAGTTTGCCTTTATTTTAACCCAAACCTTATCCCCTAACTATAGACCCTTTAAATTTTAACCTATAGTTTTTAAATATAAATCACATTCACATTTGAATTTAATATTTGAACTCTTCCAAATATTTAATTCTCTCGTGTAATTTAATATGGATCATATCCACATTAAATTTATAATATATAGTTCCAAAACTATATACTATATCGTATCAATATACATTAAATTTATTCCCTTATGAATTTGAACATTTCAAATTCAAACGATCTAAGAACCCTTTACGAGCTAGAAGGTGGATCTAATGGACCTACAGATCAGAAGCTCCAACGATATGAGATTGCTCGGTTAATCTCATTAACCTCCCAATCAACATTTGTTAACTGCGGGAACACTCTACTAAAGTCCCACAGCTGTACTCTTCTCACTGCAGATATATTTCTGTGTCCATGGATATTGACTAGTAACAGCAAGTCAATCTTTCACGAATGTTCGTAACACCAGCTGGGTCAAATTACCGTGGGTTACATCTTGTACTTTTAAGTACCAGTGCTCCTCTAATGAACAATTTGTTTGTGGTCCTACAAACAAACAGAGTCCCTCTCGGCCGAATGAGAGGGGCGGGCCCTTTGTTCAAGTCCCGGAGACACCACTTAAGGGAACATTCCTCTACTTACCCTAGTAGGCAGGAAGGAGTGAATTCCATCTTGCTAAGTTAAGTTCCCAGCCGCTCACTCGGTCTTGTCCCCAAGAAGGTAGGCATTATGAGTCGGCGAATCTGGCCACTCTAACCCATACTAGTCAAAGGACAATCCCTCGCGAACAGGCATTCGTAACCTGCTCAGGATTGAGATCAAGTTGCCTAGGTCATCCTAATGAAATAGAAACCTAACTAGTCAACCAAGTTACAGCTAGAGGTTGCTATTTCGTGGTCCGGTCTTATGTAATCTCATTACATAGGATATCCCCACTCACATGTCATCTACACGAACACGTTAGGATCACAGTGTTTGTATCAAATACGAAGTGGGTCACATCCATAGTTTTACCAGGGTAAGGTACCCAAACCTTATCCCTTAACTATAGACCCTTTAGGCTGTATCTCGAACCAAGATCCTCTATATATGTACACTACATTCAGTTAAAGATACATTTAACAGGATTGAATGTTTAGTTTATTGGATTTAGGGTTTAAATAAAGGCAAACTAGTAGATAACGAGCAATAACTCTTTATTGAAATAATAACACTTTATTACATTAATTAGAACATAATTACAAACTACGAGTTTTAAGGCACAAACCCCAACACATACATGTGACCATCTGCTAGATGTATCAATTAATACCATAAAATATATAAATTGAACCACTTGGTAGGTTAATAGGTCCACAAATATCACCTTGAATTCGGTCTAAAAATGCAGGTGATTCGACCCCCACTTTAGCTGGTGATTGTAACAACCCTAAATTTTAGAACTAGACTACTAGGGGAGTTACTGAGTAACGCCGCTAATGCTGGGGAAATTTCGGCAGCATAACGACGCTACTAGGGCAAACAAGAAATTTTCTCAACCTGTTAAAGGCATAAAAGCACTCCAATAAATAACACGACACACCCAGCCTCCACCAAACTACATGTACAATAGGCTGGGTTCCAATACAGATCACAAACAGGCAGTTAGGGTAAGATAATCCAAAAGAAACGAAGTTTCAACACATGCCAACGCTCACATGCCACAACGATAGTTCAAGCAAAATTTAAAGCATAAATAGAAGTTTTTCAAAAAAACCAAAAGTGAAATGTGCAGCGAGTTTACAAGATGTACAACAATAATAGCTTCCTAAGAGCCAGGGACACTACGAAAATATCTTATAGCCTCGCCAGGTTGTCTCCATCGCCATCCACCTCGGTTCATCTCTTACCTGCAAACAAAACATAGAAAGAAAACGAGTGAGTATAAAAATACCCAGTAAGCAGCCCACTTACGTCCAAACCTATCTCAGCAAGGCAACTAGAACCATCTCCCAATCTCGCTCAATCCCTGAACCGGTCTCTCCCTTAACTCTCTTCACCCTGGGCCCTTGTGGTGACTACTCGAACTCCACCTTCGGTCCTAGAACTTTGGTTGACGATGCAATGAGAGAAAGCAACCCTCATGCCACAACACGCCGGCATAGAACAGAGCAGGTACGTATCCCACACGCCCTATGGGGAATCACCCTTAAGCTAGCACGGGATCATGGAAAGCAACCACTCCCAATCTCAACGGGGACGCACCCAAGGCTCTCATAACACACTAGCATGGTACCGTGTGGTGCGTAACCAACACGCCCATTGGGGAATCGCCCCTAAGCTAGTCCGGGATCATGGAAAGCAACCACTACCGATCACAACGGGGACACACCCCAACCTCAAGAGCCTATCATATATCATCAACCTAGAGGTTCTGACCCGTTCAAGTGCAATCCACGATTCGGTGAGGGTTAACTCATGGATTCTGTTCATAAGCAAACTAGGGTCCCATCTAAGCATTTCTAACATCCTCGACCCACTCCAAGGGTCCAAACTCCCATCTAGGTTCTCAAGCCCATCAGACTCAACTCGTACCACACACTCACTTGGAATGTTAGATTCTACCAGAAGTACGACTCCTGCTTCTCATAGTTTCACACAACAGAACACGTATGCAATGCAACATAGTAAAACAGGATCAAACATGCTTGCAAACCTGATGTAACAATCATGCAATCATCTCAAGCTTCAAACTCATAAAAACATGCTACATGCTTCAAAATTTCTTAGCTGGTTAGCCTATGGTCTAACAGTAAACTCAAAAGACACAACGAGTAAAGCACATACGCCTTGCTCCCTCACATAGGAGCTCGACGTTACTCCAACTAACTACTTACTTTGAGAAAAGTGTGCAACGAAAGCTCCCTACTCATACTAGCAACCCAATACACCCATTGATGCGAGATGAAGACGTTCTCTGCCCAACCTTAGTCTCAAGCCCCCCCAACGCTTAATTCCAAGCCCAAAAATTTGTTCCTGTCCACCAACAAACAAAGGAAAAAATTAGAAAGGACCCAGCTCGGACCGAGAGAGAGAGAGAATTTTGTTTCGGATCTGAGAGAGAGCGAGAGAGAGAGAGGGAATCGGTTCGGCAGAGAGAGACCATTTCGGATCTGAGGAGGGAGAGAGAAACAGAGGGAGTCTGAAGAAGAGGGGGCGAGAGAGAGCACGGTCGGCGTGCAGATGGTTCGACGCGACACGAACGATCGAGGGAAGGGAGAGAGCGAATCAGAGGGCGAGGGAAACGGCGGGGACGAGGGGAGAGGTGCACGCGACGACGACTCGACGAACGGATGAGCAGGGAGGGGCGTCGACGAACTGGTGAGAGGGGAGGCGGTGGCGATCTGGCTGGCGAACGAGAGGCGACGCAGCGCACGCGCGACGATCGGCGAGAGAGGAGGGCGACGGCGACTGCTCGGTGAACGGCAGGCGGACGGCGGCTGGCGAGAGGAGAAGGGCGTTGCCCCCTTCGTGCGGTCCTTTCCCCGACTCGCACTTCTCTTTTCTTTTTTTTTCTTTTTTTTAAAGAAAAAGAATGTAACAAACGGAACCCTAAAAAGGGAGAAAAGAAAGGAATTTACCTCGAATCCTCCTCCAAAACGCTCGATGAGAGACTAAAGAGCCGCCAACCCAAATTTACAGGCGAGATTTAATTATCTGGGCCCCTGCAGGATCCATTAATTAACAATCTGCCCCAAAACTTTTAAGACTACAACACAAGGCCGAACATAACTTTCACAACAACAAAGTAAAAAGTTACCTGAAAATACCGAGCGTCACAGTGATGGTCTAATAATTAATTTCCCTTGAGAGCAAGCATCACATGACAACTCATTGGATTGAAAAATCTTATGGTTTTTTAATGGATGTCCATGTGAATTTTCAATAATTTTTCTCTTCATTACTGATCTTGGATGACCTAATCCATCATGCCAAACACTGAATTTTTTTGGATTCATGAACTTCTGGTTCATTGTTGCATAACTTTCGATTACTCGCATATGAGTATAATATAATGCAGAAGAAAAAGCAGGCAATGTTTCTAATATACGTTTATCATGTGAAACAATAGATGCGATATAGAGATATTTTATATTATTTTTACATTTACTTTCAACATGATAACCATTGTTACGTATATCTTTGAAACTTAATAAGTTTTTTTTATTTGTTAGAGAACAAACCATTATTAATTGAAAATTTTGTTCCTTTAGGCAAGATAAAACTTGTTTTTCCAAAATTTTCAATCAAGTCTGCAGAACCTGATATAGTATTGACTTTTTCTTCCAGCATTGCCAATTTAGAAAAATATTTTCTGTTTATAAGTATTGTGTACGTAGTTGTGCAATCTGCTAGACATAAATCTTCATTGCTCATTTTTTAGTCATTCAACATATGAAAATTATCCATATTTCTTCATTAAACAAAAAAAATTACAATAAAAGATACATCATACAAAAAGTTTAAAGCTAAAAAGAACATAAAAATAAACATTAGTACTAGACATTCTCAAAATCAAAAGAAGCACTTGTTAATCCATCAATTGCTTCAATCTTCTCTTTAGGAGATGTAAAGAAGTCTGTGCTACTAGACACATTTGTAAGGACAAGTCATTGTTCACCTCATATGAGAAGCTAGATGGCAACGATAAGCTATACATGGGAAATGCTTCGACTGCCTCTATGGAAGATAAAGGGAAGATCTTGCTGAAATGGACTTCTGGTAAGATACTTACCCTCAATGATGTGTGGCATGTGTCAGAGATTCGAAAAAATATAATGTCAGGAACTCTACTTATTAAGAATGAGTTCAAACTTGTATTTGAATCAGATAAATTTATTATGACTAATGGGGTATGTATGTGGGAAAAGACTATCTAAATGATGACATGTTCAAACTGAATGTATTGACACAAATGCCTAAGAATAATAATACTAATAACAACTCTTCTGCTTATATCGTTGAGTTGTGTGATGTATGACATTCTAGGTTGGGGCATGTCAATTATCATTGTTTAAGGAGAATGCTAAAGTTAGGACTATTGCCTTGTTTTAAAATTGATAATAAACACAAATGTGAAGTTTTTGTTGAATCAAAGTTTTCTAGAAAGTCATTTTCTTATGTGGAAAGAAGTAATGGGGTTCTTGATTTAATCCGCAATGATGTATGTGACATGAAAAGTACCTCTACAAGAGGCAGTAAGAAGTATTTTGTAACATTCATTGATGATTGTAGCAAATATTGTTATGTATATATTACATTGTAAACATGAAACCATAGATGATTTTAAAGCATATAAGGCAGAAGTTGAAAATCAACTTGAGAAGAAAGTAAAGGCATGTTTGAGAATGATTCTAGAAATATTGATTTTAGTACAATTGATTTGTTTATAATTGATTTATTAAAAGTGATTTTCATATAATCATTTTCATGTTTGGTTCTACACTTTTAATAGTGATTTTCATACAATTAAGTGGTTTTCCAAAGGCATGTTTGAGAGTAACTTTAAAATAAGTGTTTTAAGCTAATGATTTAATTATAATTATTTTTTTATAAAAATTATTTAGTTATAAATTATTTTAATATTTAATTCAAACGTTGTAAAAGTGAATTTAAATTTAATTAAAAATATGTTTTTAAGAAAATGATTAATGTTTGTTTTCAAAAGGGGTTTCAATGGAGGAATTTAAATATTTGAGAAATAAAATAGAGAGATAAAAAAAATTGGGTAAGATGATAAAAATTTTAGGAAAAATATTTATAACGAGGATTAAAGAGAAAAAAAATTAAGTGTTAGGAAAAAAAAGTACAAGAACAAAAATGGTAGAGCAAGAGATAAAAAAATTATTGATAAAAAATTTAAAAATATACGAAAATGATAGGGAGGAAAAAAAATTAGAAATAAAAAACTTCAAAGAAAGTTAAAACCATTATAGAGAAAAATGAATGAAAAGATAAAAAGATAATAAAGTAAGAGATACACATTATAAAAACATTAGAGAGAGAAAACTAGTCATTTTGTAAAAAAATGACGGATGAACTTAATGGTGAAGGTTTTGAGTTAATTCATTTTTTGGTGGAAATTTATGAATTTTTACAAAAGATGACGGGTTTTACTCGTCAACAAAAGTATATTTTTTCAAAATGAAATAATAGTCATTTTAAATCACAATTACTCAATAAAAATCACCTGGGAATGACCTCCCAAGTGATTGATAGGAAATCACTTCAAGTGATTTTGGAAATCCAAAATCACTTGTTCAATATTGCCAAACATCACACTTTTGAAATGAAAGTGATTTTAGACATGTCAAAATAGATTTTGGTCATTCCAAAATCACTCCCAAACATGCCATGAAGGTGCTTAGATCATATAGAAGTGGTGAATATGAATCATCATCACTTTATGAATTTTGTGAAGTTAATGGTATAATCCATGAAACTACAACACCTGAACACCACAACAAAATGATGTAGTTGAAAGAAAGAACCGAACTTTAAAAGACATGGTTAATTGCATGTTAAATAGTTCAGGTTTCCTCATAATTTGTGGGGGGAGGCTTTGCTTACAACATTTTATCCAAAATAGAATTCCACATAAGAAGAGTGATAACTCACCTTATGAAGTGTGGAATAGGAAATTACCCTCATATAAAATGTTGAAAGTGTTGGAGTGTTTGGCCAAAGTACAAGTTCCTTTGCCAAAAAGGACCAAACTGGGACCTAAGACAATTGATTGTGTATTTATGGTGTTGGGGTTTGTGCCCTAAAACTCGTAGTTTGTAATTTTGTTCTAATTATTGTAATAAAGAGTTATTATTTCAATAAAGAGAGATTATTTAAATAAAGAGTTATTATTCGTTATTTACGATATTACCCTTGTTTTAACCCTAAATCCAATAAACTAAATATCCAAGGCTGTAAAATGTATCTTGAACTGAATGTAGTGTACATATAAGGGATCTTGGTTCGTGAGTACAGCCTAAAGGGTTTATAGTAAGGGGATAAGGTTTGGGTACCTTACCCTGGTAACACTATGGATGTGGCCCACTTTGTATATGATATAAACACTATGAGCCTAACGTGTTCGTGTAGATGACATGTGAGTGGGGTTATCCTATGTAATGAGATTACATAAGACCGGACCGCGAAATAGTAACCACTAGATGTAACTCCGTTGACTAGCTAGGTTCTATTTCACTAGGATGACATAGGCAACTTGATCTCAAATCCTGAGCAGGTTATGAACTCCGGTTTGCAAGAGATTGTCCTTTGACTAGTATGGGTGAGAGTGGCCAGATTCGCCGACTCAATATGTTTACCTTCTTATGGACAAGACCGAGTGAGCAGCTGGGGACTTAGCCTAGCAAGATGGAATTCACTCCTTCCCGACTACTAGGGTAAGTAGATGAATGTTCCCTTAAGTGGTGTCTCTGGTGATGGAGATCTGATCTCCTTGAGCAGCGGAAACGTGTTTGGAATCTTAATTACTTAATTGTTTTGCTTAAAAACAAAAACTAGTACATTGACAAAAAATATATAACAAACATAGCATCCATAGACAATGGAGTTACAGCTAGAGGTTACTATTTCGTGGTCCGGTCTTATGTAATCTCATTACATAGGATATCCCCACTCACATGTCATCTACACGAACACATTAGGATCACAGTGTTTGTATCAAATACAAAGTGTGCCACATCCATAGTTTTACCAGGGTAAGGTACCCAAACCTTATCCCCTAACTATAGACCCTTTAGGCTGCATCTCGAACCCAGATCATATTTATGTACATTACATTCAGTTAAAGATTCATTTAACAGCCTTGGATGTTTAGTTTATTGGATTTAGGGTTTAAATGAAGGCAAACTCGTAGATAACGAACAATAACACTTTATTCAAATAATAACAATTTATTACATTAATTAGAACATAATTACAAACTACGAGTTTTAGGGCATAAATCCCAAAAAACTCCCACTTGAACTAAAACTCTAGTGGGGTACAACATAATCTAAAACAGTGGTTACAAGAGATAGAAAACAATAAACTAGGGCATCCATATACCCATTACATATCTCCCACTTGCCCTAGATTAGCTTATGTACATATCTCGTAGACTCAAACTTTCTAGATGACCCTCGATTACTTTAGCCGTGAGAGTCTTTGTAAACGGATTAGCAATATTGTGCTCCGAAGCGATCTTCGTGACTATCACATCTCCTCGTTGCACTATTTCTCGTATCAGGTGATACTTCCTCTCGATGTGCTTTCCTCGCTTATGGTTGCGAGGTTCCTTCGAATTGGCTACCGCACCACTGTTGTCACAGTATAAGGTGATGGGAGATTCAATATTCGGAACAACTTCCAAATCAGTAAGGAATTTTCTTAGCCAAACAGCCTCCTTAGCTGCTTCACAGGCATCGACATACTCAGCCTCCATTGTGGAGTTAGCGATGCACCTTGGTTGATGCTTCGCCATACTATAGCTCCCCATTAAGGGTGAAAACTGATCCGATGTGGATTTCTGAGAATTCTTATCGGTCTGAGAATCAGAATCAGTGTATCTAGTAAGGATCAGATCCTTAGTCTCATACACAAGCATATAATCCCTCGTTCTCCTTAGATACTTGAGGATATTTTTAATTGTTGTCCACTGATCTAACCCTGGATTGGACTGGTACCTACTGACTATTACCACTTCATAACAAATGTTCGGCCTCGTGCATAGCATAACATACATTAAGCTACCTACTGCAGAGGCATAGGGAATATGTCTCATATCCTAAACTTCTTGAGGTGTCATGGGACACTGCTCCCTAGACAGATGAACTCCGTACCTGAAGGGTAATAAGCCCCTCTTGGAATTCTGCATCGAATATTTGGACAACATTTTGTCGATATAAGACACTTGAGATAGTGCTAGCGTTTTGTTCTTGCGATTCCTAAAGATCTGAATCCCAAGAACATACTGCGCCTCTCCCAAATCTTTCATTTGGAATTGGGTTGCCAGCCAATTATTTATTCAGTTAGGTATCCTACATCATTCCCAATGAGTAGGATATCATCCACATAAAGTACTAACAAAGCTACTTTGTCGTTGACGATCCACTTGTAAACACAAGGCTCGTCAACGTTTTGGTCAAAGCCATAAGACTTGATCGCAGTATCAAATCTTATATTCCAAGATCTTGATGCTTGTTTCAATCCATAAATAGATCGATTAAGCTTGCAAACTTTTTGCTCCTGACCTTGGGCTATGAACCCTTCGGGCTGAGACATATAGATGCTCTCGTAAAGATTACCATTCAGAAAGGCAGTCTTGACGTCGATCTGCCAAATTTCATAATCATAAAACGCAGCTATGGACAAGAGTATCCTTATAGACTTCAGCATAGCAATAGGGGAAAAAGTTTCTTCATAGTCAACTCCTTCCCTTTGGGTAAAACCCTTTGCTACAAGCCTAGCCTTAAAGGTTTGTACCTTTCAGGCTGCATCTCTCTTTCTCTTATAGATCCATTTACACCCTATGGGTCTAACCCCTTCAGGTTGGTCTACAAGTTCCCATACTGAATTGAAGTCCATTGACTCCATTTCAAGGTCCATGGCTTTGATCCATTGGTCCTTGTCCACGTCATTCATTGCCTGTTTATAAGACAATGGATCTTCTACGCCGTCATCAGGTATGACAACTTGAGTTTCAGCTAAACCCAAGTAGGGGTCAGGTTGGGAAACAACCCTCCCACTGCGTCGAGGCATTCCCAACGATTGAGAAGGACGAGACTGACTTGAGGTGCTGACTCCATCAACTCTTGATGAAGGTCCAACTTGATCAATAACTCTTGTTGGTTCATGTGTAGCTTCATTTAGTACTAATTACTACGCGGTTTATGGTTCCTCATGTGATCTTCCTCCAAGAACGTGGTGTTTGTTGATACAATCACCTTATTTTCTTGTGGGTCGTAGAAAAGACCACCTCTCGTTTCTTTGTGATAACTGTTAGCTCTTAGAATGAGAGCTAAGATTGAGCTTTTATTGTGATTATTTCTTGATATTTTGAGCTTTCTTGACTATTTTAACCCTCAATTAGGTACTTTTGTGTGTTAATGTTTACAAAGTACTTTTGAAGTACCTTAAAGCCATTGAAGTACTTTTCATTACTGAATTTTGTCATTTTGGCCATGTTTACAGGAGTTTTTTGGAAGATGAATGTTATGAAGTCTTTGAAGGTCCGCTTCAGTTCTTTGTAGGGTGTGCAATTGTTGAAGGATCAAGATTGCTGGAGCAAAAATTCTGATACCAGTTCGCAGAATACGCACGTGGGAGGGATCTCATTAATTGAGCTGGACGAAAACCGCCACATCAGCCGCTGAAAACCAATGGGCAGCCGCCAAACCATTTTCCCTTGTCTATTCAACCCTCATTTCCATATGGGTGTGATATTAAGGCTTTCTTAGCCATTTTTAGGAGGAGAGTGGGCAAGAAGAAAAAGAGGAAAACTCGATTGGGAGAGAAGACAGCAAGAGAAAATCGAGAGGAGTCAATTTTGGAAACATTCCCTTCTGGAAAGAAGCTGAAGTGGGCCAAAGTAGGCCTTGGAACTTCACCCATCTGTTTCTTCTTTTATCTTTCTTACTCTTTACTCTTCTAATTTGTAACTAAGATCATTTTAAGCATGTTTAACACTAGTTTTACTGTTTTATTGTTGTCTTTTCTTATCACCATGAACTAATCACCCTTGGGGTGAGGATTATGAGACTTTAGGTAGATGCAACTTTAATGAAAGAGTAATTTGCTGCTATCTCCTCTTATGCCTTGTGATTTTACTGCTTAGCTAAGATTTGTTTGGCCATCTCATCTTAATATTGTTTATTCCAACATGAGAAAGGGAAGAATAAACCGTTTTCAAGGCATACACTAGTTCTGAATAAGAGATTTACTTCTCTCAGGTGATTGAGGAGTCTAGGGATAGTCACTCACCTATTGTTAACAATTATAAGCTAAAATTAAGGTGTTTAATGGAAATTAAGTGCCTAAATCGTGAGGAAATCTGGGAAGATTCCGTAAGTTATACTGTTTTGAGCTCTGGTGCAGTTTTGAGCTCTAGCATTAAGATTGCTGAAGCATAATTTCGTCCCTAATCCTATCCCCTTTTTACTGTTTTGGTTAAACTTGTGCTTGCTGACGTTTGCTTTACTAATCATCTTCTACATTACTTTAGCATTTCATTTGTTACTTCTAATTTCTAATCCCAATAGTCCTTTCATTTATGTTGGTTCCCCTTTACTCATTAAAAACAAACTCAACCTTGTGAATTTCCTACAACTAATCCCTTAGGAGACGATTAAAATACTTATCACTTGCTTCCTAGATTGTGTATGCTTGCACAGTTTAGGAGTGCTTTCTTGATAATTTTATACACCCCTTTTAAGCAAACAATAGCCAACAAATTGGCATAATCTTGAACGAGGTTCCAGTTTCATTGGATTTGTCACGAGCACGTGTGTCGGACAGCCCCAAATCCGGAAGTGTTGTAAACTAGGTTTACGCCCCTTCCAAAGTTCAAAAGGTGTTTCTGAAAAACTTTTTGATGGTACACTGTTCAAGATTTGAACTGCAGTCTCTATTGTGTATCCCCAAAATGAGGCAGACAATTGAACATAGCTCATCATAGAACGAACCATGTCTAACAAGGTTCTATTTCTCCTTTCTGACACACCATTTTGCTGTGGTGTATTAGGTGCTGAGAGTTGAGATTTAATTCCATGTTTTATCATATATTCCTAGAATCTCAAATCCATATACTCTCCACCTCGATCGGATCGAAGTGTTTTAATGGCTTTCCCTAATGCATTCTCTACTTCAGCCTTATACTCTTTGAACTTTCAAGAGCTTCAGACTTGTGATGCATTAGGTATAGATAACCATACCTCGAATAATCATTTATGAAAGAGATGAAATATTCGCACCCTCCTCGATCTTTAACATTCACCGGACCACAAAGATTCGAATGCACAAGTTCTAAGGGCTCTATGGCTCTGTAACCTTTTCCAGTAAAAGGTCGCTTGGACATTTTACCTTTCAAGCAGGACTCGCAAGGCGGTAAAGAATCATTTTCTAACTTGTTTAGAAGTCCATTTCTCAGCGAGTCTCTCAATCCGGTTGAGATTAATATGACCAAGTCTAAGATGCCACAGATGGGTATTATTATTTGGAGAAATGTTTTGCCTTTTATTTTGAGTGTTAGCATTTTTAAACATCTCATGATTTAAATTTGCTTTCGTTTTATTCGGTTTCAGTACGTACAAGCCATTTTTAAATTTAGCAGATCAAATATTGACACCCTCTTTCAAAATGAACGCTTCATTAACTGAAAAAGAAATACAATATCCAAGTTCTATTAAACAAGAGATAGAAATTAAGTTCCTTTTAAGCTTAGGAACTATATACAGATATTTTAAAGAAAGAAATCTATCTCCGAAAAATAACTTAGCATCTCCCACTGCACGAGCCGAGACGACGTCTCTCCTGCTCCGACCACTGAAAGGTCATCTCACCTCTTCGAGCTCCTTGAAGGAACTAGTTTCTGAAATGAAGAGCAAACGTGATTAGTGGCGCCTGAATCAAGTATCCAGGTAAAATCATCATTTTCCACTAAACAAGTTTCAAGAACAAGTAAATCTAATTTACATTTCTTCTCTTTGAGCTTAGCAAGGTATTTTGGGCAGTTTCTCTTCCAGTGCCCATCCATGTTGCAGTGGAAACATTTTCCTTTATCTGGAAGCTTGGCTCTTCCCTTGCCTTTATCAGCAGTGAGGTGCCTTCCCTTTCCTCCTATTTTCTTCTTTTGGGTCTTCTTAAGCCCGGAAGAAGAGCTACTGAGACTTAGTCCCGGAGGATGAACCCTTCTAGAACCTTTTGGAATGGGCAAACAGATTTGCCTCTCCATCACCGTCCCTTATTCTTCATAAGAGACTGGAAAGTCTCAGTAGTTCATTAAGGAGAGTAGTCGGGTTATACTCTATCTTGTTCATCACCGCATTCTTTGCGAATTGCGAGAAACTCTTGGAAGAGATTCCGGATGAATGATACCCGACTTTGCTCGTCAATGACCGCCTCTGTCATCTCATCTCACCACGTTGAAGTGGACCATCAAATCAAGAACGTGTTCTCTCACCGATGACCCTCCTTCATACGGGTTATAAACGTATTTGAGGATTCGTGGCGAATCTGTCCCCGACAGCTTGTCCAAACATTTCTTGCAAAATAACTCATGATCTCACGAGTGAGACCATGCCCTCGTGCTTTTTGGCCAGAACATCAGAAACACTAGCCAAAATGTAGACCTTGGCCTTATCATTGGCCTTGATCCAGCAGTCGTACGCCTCCCTAACAGATTGAGGAGCGTTACGAGCAAGGATCTGAGGACATTCCTCAGTTAGTACAAACCGTAGATCGTCAACAACGAGAATCGTATTCAAGTTGGACTTCCACGTAGTAAAATTCTCACCAGTTAAACGTTCGCTTTTAAGTAAGGCTATTATTGAGGACAACATGCTAAAAATCCAAAATAGCTCTAATTAGTTATGCCTTTTAAGCCCATTGTAAAAACCAATCTAATTTAGCAAAATTATTAAAGAACCCTAGTGTTTAAACTAAAACCCACTGTTTAAGTTAAACCTTTAATTTTGCAACGATACTTCAAGGGTTTAAAACAAAAGCCTCCGTCGGGCGGTCAGTCATTCCTCCCTTGAATTGAGACTTTCTCAGCCAATTCCCACTACCAAAACATCTCATGTCCCAATGGTCCTTAGCTACCGTTTGTTTGGTCAAGGATTTGTTAACTAACTTAACTCATCCCGTAAATGTGACCCTACCATTTTCAGATCCAATAGGCCCGAGCCAATAGGATACTATTAAGAAAGACAACTGCTGGCAAACAACCTAAGACACCCTATCCATTTCTGGAGTTCGCGGTGTTCCGATCCCTATAGTCAGGCCCTCCGTAGGGTTTGGCTGGTCCAAGACAACCTAGCAGGCGGACTATAGAAATCTCACGGTGCGACCTAATGGAGGAGACCGTAGGATACGTTGACACGCGTCCTACTCCCATTTACTATGGATACTTCCCTCATTCACCTTGGTATTGAACCATGCAAACACATACCGTAGGGGGACGCCCTATTGACGCCACGTAGCCGAGCATGAAACTCACAGTGTGAACTCTTGAGGACGTGAGAGTAAACTCGATGCAAACATCTCGTTTTCTCCCACTGAAGTTTCTAAAATTAGGGTATGGTTTTAACTTAGTCGGATTCTGGCTAAAAGAATCTATCTAAGTCTATGCCTATTATAACTATTATAACTAGGTTTTAAAACCTTATGTCTAGGTGAATAAATATTTTAATTACCTAGAGATAAGACAGAACTAAAGTTAATTCAACTCAAGTTCCGGGTCAGTTCCAAGGTAGGAGGTGTTAGATTAACTGTCGGCTTAAGTACTGAACCTTAGACAGAACTTCACCGGTAGAGTTCCCTTATAACCAAAGTCCTAAAGTCCTACTATATTTTAAACTATTTACAATACTACGTAAGACTTATTTCTAATCCTATTAGAAATTGAAACTTATGTCTAAATTAATTTTAAACGATTTAAAACTAATTAAATTTTTTACCCAAGTTCCTATGCTTGCATGCATTTCTTTATTATAGGCTAAGGTTTCTAAAACCCCTTTAATTTATAACTTTTATAAATTTTAATAATTAACCAATGATAAAGAAACTATATTATAAATCCAACAATCAATATTCAAATTGGAATTATAAAACGAATTTAACTCTTTGAATTATAAAATTACTTAAACAGAATAACATTTATTTTAAGCTAAGTAATTTCATGCTCCATGCAATTTATTTTCCATATAATCTAATTATAACACTTATAATTAATTACTCATGAAAAAAATAAATTAGTCATGCATTCAACCATATTCATATAACATTTTTAGATAAATAAAATGCATGAACATGCTTATCCTAAGGTGGGAATAATCTAAATGACATTCATATAGATAAATAGTTGTAAAACCGGAATAATTTGGCCCCTAAAGTGTAAAAAAAAAATAAATTACATTAATTTATTTCATAAAACCGGTCCAAAAACACCCTGAACCGGCCTTGAACCGCTCAAACTAGACCAAAAAAAATGAACCAACCGAACCGGTCTGCAGCTGCTAGAATGCCCCACGGCGTTGCAACGCTGAGGCCAGCGTTAACGCCGCTTGGCTCGTCTTGTGCGCTTTGGTATCGGGGTAGCGTTACCGCTGAGAGGCGCGCGCGCGCGCCGACCCTTTGATCGCTCAAGCGTCGATTGGGAACGCTGGCGTTGCGACGATGTTCTTCAGCGTTACAACGCAGCTACTTCGGCAACAACCTTCTTCCATGAACACAACAACTTCAAACTTCAATTTCTCCTTCGATTCTTAACCGAAATGCATGAAACTGGTCCCGAACGACTCGTAACTCAATTACAGACTCCATTTTGTACTTTTTTCCCAAAAACGCATGGGCCTTTACATTCAATTCGAGCAAAAACGAAATAAACTAAGGCCAAAACATTCCTAAACAAGTTTTACAGCAAACCAAATGCATTTACAACCAAATCAATGCAATTTTGTTTCAAAACAAAACAATACAAGCATTGCTCTGATACCAATTGATGGAGATCTGATCTCCTTGAGCAGCGAAAACGCGTTTGGGATCTTAATTACTTGATTGTTTTGCTTAAAAATAAAAACCAGTACATTGACAAAAAATACAGAACAAGCATAGTATTTCTAATCCTATTAGACATGGATTAATTGCATACATGCAAACATATATTAAGTTTAACAATTAAACTAAGAGAAGAAAAAAACCTTTGTAGTTTCGACTCACAGCAAATCCTTGCTCCTCTAAAAGAAATCAGCAACACAGGAACTTCCTAAATTCTCTGTTTTTCTTCAACAGAACACCACCAACAGTGAACACCTTCTATATCTTTGAGTTCTTAAATCTTCCTTGGTGGGAAGGTTTTCAACAATTGGAAGAAGAAGGGAATGTGAGAGTGAGAGAGAGAGAGAGCAATTCTCCAATTGCTTGTACAATTCGGTTGATCGATCGATCTTTGCAAAAAGCACACCCCTTCTCCCTTTTAAGCTATCGATAGGGAGAAGGAAGGGGATAGTGGGAACGTGTCTAGAAGACACGTTCCCTTATTTTATTATTAAAATAATAATAATAATAATAATAATTAAATCAAATTTAATTATTAATTTAATTAATACAAATTAAATATCATATATTTAATTTGGATTAAATCTCATTTAATCATATTGCCCCTTTAACCTATAGTTTTAATGTACATCCAGTGCACATTAACTTTTAACCTATAGTTTTCAAATGTGAATCACATTCACATTTAATATAATATTTGAACTCTTTCAAATATTCAATTCCCTCATATAATTTAATATGAATCACATTCACATTAAATTTATAATATATAGTTCCAAAACTATATATTATATTGTATCAACATACATTAAGTTTATTCCCTAATGAATTTGAACATTTCAAATTCAAATGATCTAAGAACCCTTTACGAGCTAGAAGATGGACCTAATGGACCTACAGATCAGAAGCTCCAACGATAAGAGATTGCTCGGTTAATCTCATTAACCTCCCAATCAACATTCGTTAACTGCGGGAACACTCCACTAAAGTCCCACAGCTGCACTCTTCTCACTGCAGATATATTTCTGTGTCCATGGATATTGACCAATACCGGCAAGTCAATCCTTAACGAATGTTCGTCATACCAACTGGGTCACATCTTATGGCTTAAGTACCAGTGCTCCTCTAATGAACAATTTTTTGTGGTCCTACCAACAAACAGAGTCCCTCTCGGCCCAATGAGAGGGGTGGGCCCTTTGTTCAAGTTCTGGAGACACCACTTAAGGGAACATTCCTCTACTTACCCTAGTAGGTGGGAAGGAGTGAATTCCATCTTGCTAAGTTAAGTTTCCAGCCGCTCACTCGGTCTTGTCCCCAAGAAGGTAAGCATATTGGGTCGGCGAATCTAGCCACTCTCACCCATACTAGTCAAAGGACAATCCCTCGCAAACAGGAGTTCGTAAACTGCACAGGATTGAGATCAACTTGCCTAGGTCATCCAAGTGAAATAGAAACCTAACTAGACAACGGAGTTACAGCTAGAGGTTACTATTTCGTGGTCCGGTCTTATGTAATCTCATTACATAGGATATCCCCACCCACATGTCATCTACACGAATACGTTAGGATCACAGTGTTTGTATCAAATACAAAGTGGGCCACATCCATAGTTTTACCAGGGTAAGGTACCCAAACCTTATCCCCTAACTATAGACAATTTAGGTTGTATCTCGAACTGAGATCCTATTTATGTACATTACATTCAGTTAAAGATTCATTTAACAGCCTTGGATGTTTAGTTTATTGGATTTCGGGTTTAAATGAAGGCAAACTCGTACATAACGAACAATAACACTTTATTGAAATAATAATACTTTATTACAGTAATTAGAACATAATTACAAACTACGAGTTTTAGGGCATAAATTCCAACATCCGGGACTTGAACAAAGGGCCCGACCCTCTCATTGGTCCGAGAGGACTTCTATTTTTTGGTAGGACTACAAACAAATTGTTCATTAAAAGAGCACTAGTACTTAAGGTACAAGATGTAACCCTAGGTTACATCTTGGGGTAAAACGATAATTTGACCCAGCAGGTGTTACGAACATTCGTGAAAGATTGACTTGTTGTTATTGGTCAATATTCGTGGACACAGAAATATATCTGCAGTGAGAAGAGTGCAGTTGTGGGACTTTAGTGGAATGTTCCCGCAATTAACGAATGTTGATTAGGAGCTTAATGAGATTAACCGAGTAATCTCGTATCGTTGGAGCTTCTGATCTGTCGGCCCATTAGGTCCACCTTCTAGCTCGTAAATGGTTCTTAGATCGTTTGAATTTGAAATGTTTAAATTCATTAGGGAATAAATTTAATGTATATAGATACGATATAATATAAAGTTTTGGAACTTTATATTATAAATTTAATGTGAATATTATTTATATTAAATTATATGAGAGAATTAATTATTTGAAAGAGTTCAAATATTAAATTTAAATGTGAATGTGATTCATATTTGAAAACTATAGGTTATAATTTAATGTGCATAAGATGTACATTAAAACTATAGGTTAGAGGGAAAAATATGATTTAATCTTAATTAAATATAAGATATTTAATTTGATTAATTAAAAATGATTTAATTAATATAATTAATTAGATTAATTATTATTATGTAATCTTAATATTAAATAAATGGGAACGTGTTAGGAGGACACGTTCCCCACTTCCATCCAACTCCCTATTGATAGGGAGTAGGGGAAGTTATCCCTCGTTTAATTCGTCTCCAATGCAGGAGAAAGGTTAGTTGATCGATCGTTGGTTGTAGCAATTAACGAATTGTTGTAAAATTCTCCCCTCTCTCTTTTTCCCTTCACCTTAAATTGTTGGAACCCTTCCCCACCAAGGGAGATCTAAGTAGTACTCAGAGACATAGGAGGTTTACTGCGTGGTGTTGTCCCTATGGTGGAGAAAGAACAGAGGAGTTTCTTTGTGTTCCTGTATTGTTGTACGATTGACAAGGAGTTGCTGAATTGAAACTACAAAGGTAATCATCTCCATCCTTTTAGTTTAATTCTAAAATAGCATGTTTGTATGTTTAATTTCCATGCCTAATTAGATTAGGAATTGTATGCTTATCTTTATTTTATTTCCAATATACTGGTATTTGTTTTCAACCAAAAATAATCAAGCAATTTTGATCTTTTAACCACATTTCCGCTGCTCAAGAGGATCGGATCTCCATCAATTGGTATCAGAGCCAGACTTGTTTTGTTTTGGATGAAACAAATTTGCATTGGTTAAGTGAGAATTGCATTTTGGTTTGCTGTAAACTTGTTTAGGAACTTTTTTGCCTTAGTATGTTTTAATTTGATCAAATTAAAGTGCATAATTGAGTCTGTAATTGAGTTGTGGGTCGTTTGGGACTAGTTTCGTGCAATTCGGATCAGTATCGATGGAGAAATTGGCAATTGAAGTTGTTGTGTTCGAAGGAAAATATTGATGTCGAAGCAACATCGTTACAATGCTACCAGCAGTGTTGCAACGCCATTCGTCAGTGTTACAATGTTGAGGAACGGCGTCATAACGCAGAGTCCCTATCGATGCGGAAGTTCCAGGGGTCAGCAGCGTTGCAACGCTACCCCGATGCCATGCGCGCGCGAGATGAGGCGGCGTTGCAACGCCGTGACGCCAACCTGAAGGTGCAGACCTCTTTTGGGCGGTTCAGGTCGATTTTTGTTCGGTTCGAGCGGTCTGAGCCCGATTCAAGGAGTTTTGGACCGGTTTTGTAATGAAATGAATGCAATTTTATTAATTTTGCACTTTAGGAGCCAAATGTTTTCGATTTTACAACTATTTTTCTTTATAAATGTCATTCCCACCTTATGATAAGCATGTTCATGCATTTTTTGTTTGTATAAGTGTTATATAGATATGGTAGAAATGCATGATTAATTTATTTTTCATGGGTAATTAATTATAATTGTTATAATTAGATTATATGGAAAATAAATTGCATGGAGCATGAAATTACTTAGTTTAAAATAAATGTTATTTTATTTAAGTAATTTGCGTTATTCAATTAGTTGAATATCTTTTATAATTCCAATTTGAAATTATTTGTTGGTTTTATAATATAGTTCCTTGTCATAGGTTAACTATTAAAATTTATGAAAGTTATAAATAAAGGGGTTTTAGAAACCATAACCTATAACAAAGAATTGCATGCAAACATAGGAACTTGGGTTAAATTGAATTAGTTTTAAATTGTTTAAAATTAATTTAAACCTAAGTTTAATTTCTAATAGGATTAGAAGTTAGTCTTACATAGTATTTTAAATAGTTTAAAATATAGTAGGACAATAGGACATTGGTTATAAGGGAACTCTACCAGTGAAGTTTTGTCTATGGTTGGGGGTACATAAGCTAACAGTTAACGGAACACCTCCTACCTAGGACCTGACTAGGAGCTTGAGTTGAACTAACCTTAGTCCTGTTTTATATCTAGGTAATTAAAATGTTTATTCACCTAGACATAAGGTTAAATGACCTAGTTATAAAAGTTATAATAGGTGTCACACCCCTAAAAGACCGGGCATCCCATGGCCTAGTGGACAGCCCGGACGAACCCCAAGGGAAGGCAAACCCTGCAAGCAAGAGGCCGAAAGAGAAGAAGGACAACACCGGACTAGCTTGAATTAGGTGTTGTCCCCCACACTCGATGGCAAAAGAAGCCATAATGCCCAAGCAGCCTGTATTCACTTGGAGCATCACAACCTCAGCACAACGATGGTCCATGCTGGTAGCAGTCCTATGTTGGGCGCGAAAGGACCAGCACGAGTGGGCAGTGCCACCCACCGAGGCATGACACACATGTGCGGGAAAACACCCGCCGCAGCCAGTCGAAGAGTCAACATCAAGAGGCGAGGGCAAGGCTTGCTGAGAGCAAGCCGGCCATGGGAACACCCAGGGGAGACAACAGCATGCTCCGCACCCCGCGGCCCATAAGGGGGCGTTGAAATGCCGTGATCGGATGAGCAGCAGCTGACACCATGCAAGAGGCACGGTCATGACCCAGGGATCAAGACACCCATGGCAAGACAGGCAACCGTGCCAGGCGCAGACCACGCCCAACCCATGACGCGCGGGCAGGGGGAAGGACAGCGCCAGGCCAACGCACTATACGAAAGTGCGCAGGGCATCGATGTGCATCAACACCAGCCAAGGGGCGGGCGCCACCCCAGGCACATGCCCAGCACAATTGACCCAGCACGCAAGCGGACGGCGCGCGCGCATGCGAGACGCCAACACATGCACACGCTCGTGCAATGAAGCGCAGGGATGCACGTCAGGCAGACGGAGCACACAGCGCGCCTGAGGCGCGCGGACCACGCTTTGCCAGTTACGCGGACTACCAGTCAGCGTCCCCAAAGAACGTCGCGCCAACTGCAGCCGCATGTAGATCGGCACGCACAAGGAGACGGAGCCCTCAGCGCTCCCGCCCCTCGCATCAATCAGGGGCATCCTTCAAGTAGTTGGCGCCATCAGCTGGAAAAGTCGGGCATAAGGACGATTGTGCAGGGGACCACGAAGACACTCGTTCCTTAACTATGGAATGAGAAAACAACTCCCTGTACGTGGGTGAGTTGAGGGAAGGAGCAAGGAAGACATTTCCCTTGGAACTAAAAAGGACCATCATGAAGCAAAGCTAAGTGAGGATCTCTTTTATAAGCCAAGGAAAAACTACCCTTCTAACCATAACGGGAGAGACGCCTTAGGATCATGACAAGTGGCAAACGTAGAGGGAACTAAGGAGAGTCCACACCTCCACTTCGGTGGTGGGTCAAACTACCACTTAGTGGACGTTCCACACCTCCACTTCGGTGGTGGGTCAAACTACCACTTAGTGGACGGGAGTTAAAACCGCCCAAGGAGTGGACCGAAGTTTATGGTAAGAAGTTAGCTAAACATGGGTAGTTAGCAAAACATGGGTAGTTAGCAAAACGTGGGACACATGTCCCTCTCGTGTACTTCCCCCTTCCCTATTTAAAGAAGCAATCCTCAATGTGGAGGGTGTGCTTCTGACCCCGATTTTGTAAATTGGAGAGTGTGCTATTTTTCTCATATTCAATAAAGTTAGAGTGAAAAAGGGTGTTGGCCCCCATAAAGCTTATGCTTATTCTTCTCTTCTCCACCTCTTAGTCTTTGTCCCTATTCCGCATGTCCAAAAGAGCTGCAGGCTGTACTAAGGAAACCTCTTTAGGCCGCACGGTGGTAGACGTTGCAAGCAAAAAATTCTAGTGTCGGAATTTACCCCGTGACAATAGGCATAGACTTAGATAGATTTTTTTAGCAAGAATCCTACTAAGTTAAACCTATACCCTAACCTTAGGAGCTTCAGTGGAAGAAAACGAGGTGTTCTCATCAAGTTTACTCTCACGTCCTCAAGAGTTCACACCGTGAATTCCATGCCCGGCTACACGACGTCAATAGGGCGTCCCCCTATGGTAAGTGTTTGCATGGTTCAATAAAAAGGTGAATGAGGGAAGTATCCATAGTAAATGGGAGCAGGACGCGTGTCAACGTATCCTACGATCTCCTCCATTAGATCGCACTGTGAGATTTCTATAGTCTGTCTGCTAGGTTGTCCTGGAACAACCAATCCCTACAGTGGGCCTGACTATAGGGATCGGAACACCGCGGACTCAAGAAATGGATAGGGTCTCTTAGGTAATTTGCCAACAGTTGTCTTTCTTAATAGTAGTCTGTTGGCTCGGACCTATTGGATCTTAAAATGGTAGGATCACATTTACGAGATAAGTTAAGCTAGTTAACAAGTCATTGACCAAACAAACGGTAGCTAACAATCATTGGGACATGAGATGTTCTAGTAGTGAGAATTAGCTGAGATAGTCTCAATTCAGGGGAGGAGTGACTAACCACCCGACGGTGGCTTTTGTTCTAAACCCTTGAAGTATCGTTGCAAAATTAAAGGTTTAATTTAAACACTAGTGTTCTTTAATAATTTTGCTAAAATTGATTGGTTTGTAATGGGTTAAAGGCATAACTAATAAGAACTATTTTTGAAATTCGAGCATGTCGTCCTTAATTATAGCCTTACTCAAAAGCGAACGTTTAACTGGCGAAAACTATACTACGTGGAAGTCCAACCTGGATGCGATTCTGGTTATGGATGACCTTCGGTTTGTATAACTGAGGAATGTCCTTAGATCCCTGCTCAAAACACCCCTCCATCTGTTAAGGATGCGTACGACCGTTGGTCCAAGGCCAATGAAAAGGCCAAGGCCTATATCCTGGCTGGCATATCTGCTGTTTTGGCTAGGAAATTAGAGGGAATGGTCTCAGCTTGTGAGATCATGGGTTATCTGCAGAGTTTGTCTGGACAACCGTCTGAACAAATTCGCCACGAATGCCTCAAGTACGTTTATAACGCGCGCATGAAGGAGGAAACTTATGTGAGGGAACATGTTCTTGATCTGATAGTTCACTTTAACGTGGCCGAAATGAACGGAGCGGTCTTGGATGAGCAAAGTCAGGTATTCTTCATCTTGGAATCTCTTCCGAAGAGTTTCCTGCCATTCCGCAGCAATGCGGAGATGAACATAAAGGAGTTTAACCTGACTTCTCTCCTAAATGAACTACAAGCTTACCACTCACTTATGAATAATAAGGGACAGGTTGATGGAGAGGCAAATCAAAGGTCCATATGGGTTCATCCTCTGGAACCAATCCCTGTGGTTCTTTTTCTGGGATTAAGAAGACTCGAAAGAAGAGGAAAGGAGGAAAAGGAAAAGCTTCTGCTACTGTAGACGTCGAGCTCAAAGAGAAAAAAGGTAAATCCGATTTACTTGTTCTTGAAACTTGTTTTGTGGAAAATGATGATTTTACCTAGGTACTTGATTCAGGAGCCACTAATCACGTTTGCTCTTCTTTACAGGAAACTAGTTCCTTCAAGGAGCTCGAACAGGGTGAGATGACGCTCAGGGTCGGAACGGGAGACATCGTCTCAGCTCGTGCAGTGGGAGATGACAAGCTTTTTTGTAGAGATAGATTTTTATATTTAAAAAATCTGTACATAGTTCCTAAGATTAAAAGCAACTTGATTTCTATCTCTTGTCTGATTGAACATGCATATTGTATTTCTTTTTCATTTAATGAAGCGTTCATTTCGAAAAAAGATGTCAATATTTGTTCTGCTAGTTAGAAAACGACTTGTATGTACTTAAACCGAAACAAACTAAAACAATTTTAAATCATGAGTTGTTTAAAACTGCTAATACTCAAAGTAAAAGGCAAATAATTTCTCCTAATAAAACCTATCTTTGGCACCTTAGACTTGGTCATATAAATCTCAACCGAATTGAGAGATTATCTAAGAATGGACTTCTAAACAAATTAGAATATGATTCTTTACCTCTTTGCGAATCTTTCTTGGAAGGTAAGATGACCAAGCGATCTTTTACTGGAAAATGTTATAAAGCCATAGAGCCCTTAGAGCTTATACATTCGAATCTTTGTGGTCCGGTGAATGTCAAAGCTCGTGGAGGGTACAGATATTTCATCTCTTTCATAGATGATTATTCGAGGTATGGTTATCTGTACCTAATGCATCATAAGTTTGAGGCTCTTGAAAAGTTCAAAAAGTATAATGCTGAAGTAGAGAATGCATTAGGGAAAACCATTAAAACACTTCGATCCAATCAAGGTGGAGAAGTATGGATTTGAGATTCCATGACTATTTGATAGAATAAGTAATTAAATCTCAACTCTCAACACCTAATACACCACTGCAAAATGGTGTGTTAGAAAGGAGAAATAGAACGTTGTTAGACATGGTTCGGTCTATGATGAGTTATGCTCAATTGCCTACCTCGTTTTGGAGTCACACAGTAGAGACTGCGCGGTTCAAATCTTGAACATTGTTCCATCAAAGAGTGTTTCTGAAATACCTTTTGAATTATGGAAGGGGCGTAAACCTAGTTTACAACACTTAAGGATTTGGAGTTATCCGGCACACGTACTAGTGACAAACTCAAAGAAACTGGATCCTCGTTCAAGATTATGCCAATTTGTTGGCTATCCCAAAGAAAAGAGAGGAGGTCTTTTCCACGACCCACAATAAAACAAGGTAATTATATCGACAAACACCACTTTCTTGGAGGAAGATCACATGAGGAACCATAAATCACGTAGTAAGTTAGTATTAAATGAAGCTACAAATGAGTCAACAAGAGTTGTTGATCAAGTTGGACCTTCATCAAGGGTTGATAAAGAAGCTGACACATCGAGTTAATCTCGTCATTCTCAATCGTTGGAATGCCTCGACGCAGTGGGAGGGTTGTTTCCCAACCTGACCGCTACTTGGGTTTAGCTGAAACTCAAGTTGTCATACCTGATGACGGTGTAGAGGAACCATTATCTTATAAACAGGCAATGAATGACGTAGATAAGGACCAATGGATCAAAGCCATGGACCTTGAAATGAAGTCAATGTACTTCAATTTAGTATGAGAACTTGTAGACCAATGTGAAGGGGTAAGACCCATAGGGTGTAAATGGATCTATAAGAGAAAGAGTGATGCAGCCGAAAAGGTACAAACCTTTAAGGCTAGACTTGTAGCAAAGAGTTTTACCTAAAGGGAAGGAGTTGACTATGAGGAAACTTTTTTCCTAGTTGCTATGCTTAAGTCTATTAGGATACTCTTGTCCATAGCCGCATTTTATGATTATGAGATTTGGAAAATGGACGTCAAGACTGCCTTTCTGAATGGTAATCTTGACGAGAGCATCTATATGTCTCAGCCCGAAGGGTTCATAGCCCAAAGTCAGGAGCAAAAATTTTGCAAGCTTAATCGATCTATTTATGGATTGAAACAAGCACCAAGATCTTGGAATATAAGATTTGATACTGCGATCAAGTCTTATGGCTTTGACCAAAACGTTGACGAGCCTTGTGTTTACAAGTGGATCGTCAACGACAAAGTAGCTTTGTTAGTACTTTAGGTGGATGATATCCTACTCATTGGGAATGATGTAGGATACATAACTGACATAAAGAATTTGTTGGCGACCAAATTCCAAATGAAAGATTTGGGAGAGACGCAGTATGTTCTTGGGATACAGATTTTCAGGAATCGAAAAGAACAGAATGCTAGCTCTGTCTCAAGCATTTTATATCGACAAAATGTTGGCTCGATATTCGATGTAGAATTCCAAGAGGGGCTTATTACCCTTCAGGCATGGAGTTCATCTGTCTAAGGAACAGTGTCCTAAGACACCTCAAGAAGTTGAGGATATGAGACGTATTCCCTATACCTCTGCAGTAGGTAGCTTAATGTATGCTATGTTGTGCACGAGGCCAAACATTTGTTATGTAGTGGGAATAGTCAGTAGGTACCAATCCAATCCAGGGTTAGACCACTGGACCACAGTTAAAAATATCCCCAAGTATCGTAGAAGAACGAGGGAAACTTTACGCTTGTGTATGGGACTAAGGATTTGATCCTTACTGGATACACTGATTCTGATTTTCAGACCGATCAGGATTCTAGGAAATCCACATCGGGATCAGTTTTCATGCTTAACGGGGGAGCTATAGTATGGTGAAGCATCAAGTTGTGATGCATCGCTGACTCCACGGTAAAGGCTGAGTATGTCGCTGCTTGTGAAGCAGCTAAAGAGGTTGTTTGGCTAAGAAAATTCCTTACTGATTTGGAAGTTGTTCCAAATATGGAATTTCCCACCACTTTATATTGTGACAACAGTGGTGCGATAACCAATTTTAAGGACCCTCGCAACCATAAGTGAGGCAAGCACATCGAGAGAAAGTATCACCTGATACGAGAAATAGTGCAACGAGGAGATGTGACAGTCACGAAGATCGTTTCGGAGCACAACATTGTTGATCCGTTTACAAAGATTCTCATGGCTAAAGTGTTCGAGGGTCATTTGGAAAGTCTAGGTCTACGAGATATGTACATAGGCTAATCTAGCGCAAGTGGGCGATATGTAATGGATATAAGGATGCCCTAGTTTATTGTATTTGTATCTTTGTAACCATTGTTTTAGATTATGATGTACCCCACTAGAGTTTTAGTTCAAGTGGGAGTTTGTTGGGGGTTGTGCCCTAAAACTCGTAATTTGTAATTTTGTTCTAATTATTGTAATAAAGAGTTATTGTTCGTTATTTACGATATTGCCCTTGTTTTAACCCTAATCCAATAAATTAAACATCCAACGTTGTAAAATGTATCTTGAACTGAATGTACTGTATATAGAAAGGATCTCGGTTCGAGATACAACCTAAAGGGTTTATAGTAAGGAGATAAGGTTTGGGTACCTTACCTTGGTAACTGTAACGCCCCTACTTTTAAAACATAAGTTCCTAGGGACATTACTACTCATGCATGCATTCGAGGCCCTAAATAAGTTTAAATAAGTAAAAATTGATAATTAAAAATCGATTTACATTTGGGATCCCATAAATACAAAACATTTACAAACCAACTAACTTTGATCTCAGTTTAAAATCGTTATTCTACAAAAGCGGAACTAAAATCAGTTAAAATACTTTCTAAATCATGTGTGCGGAAAATCTTGACTTGGTTCTCATGACTTCGGTAGCGCAACCCTGTCAGTCGCCTGGTATGCCCTCGCCTTTACCTGAAAATATTTTAAAACAGAGAAACAAAACAAGGGTAAAGGAGTGAGTATTATAAAATACCCAGTAAGTGGGCGGTCGGGAAATGCAATCACATGCAACATCTTTTAAACATGACTTTTATACATGACTGTTATTCGTGACTTTTGAAATCATAAAACTTTCTGTTGTGGGACCTAAAACTTCTTTCATAAAATCATGACTTTTCTCTTTGGCTATGCGTGGTCAATTGAGTCTACCTGAGTCTTTTCATATTGAGTCCCTCACATACCCCTATAGATTTGAGTCCCTCACAGACCCCTATAATATTTGAGTCCCTCACAGACCCCTATAAGTTTTGAGTCTCTCACAGACCCCTATAAGTTTGAGTCCGTCACAGACTCCTATATGTTTGACCCATAGGGTCTCTGATGCATGTCTTACCATGCATAAATTCTCAGGAGACCAATTGCCACAGCCTACATGACATGTTCATATACATGCAATATGCCTGAGGTCCCATTCTTCAAACACATATACATAAACATTCAGAATGATGCAACAATCACATAAAACATAAAATCATGGCATAACTTTCATAACTTTAAACTCGAGTCAATCAATCATAAGTAATAAGTACGTTTATAATTTAAGATACGATACGTAATTAACACAGTGGCATAACTGAAAATCTCAATATGCATAACTATACATAATTGTGTCAAGGCTCGTTTTAAAATACTTTGAAATCATTTATGTTCAGGTCCTCCCCAAAACCCTTAAATCATTCAAGCTCGTTTCTAAATCGTTTGAACGTCATTTACTCAGGATCCTTTACAACCCTTTGAAATATTACTTTTCTAAATTCATGAGCGTAAGTCTTGGAAATTCGCCCTTTTGAAATAAGTCCTCGAATTTCATCTTTTAAAATAAGTCTTTCAAGAAAATCATATTTACTCCCCTTTTTAAGATCATTTGTAGAAAATTACTTACCTTAGCCTTAGCTCTGAGATATTTCATAATTAAATCTCTGACTCTGCAATCCTTTCGTCTGTGTCCAATACCTGAGTTCCTCAAGTCAAATTCAAATTTCTTAAATAACACGCACAATAAATAGTCTTATCTTTGGGATTTTACAAATGAACAGGTTGAATTACCACTAACGGAGGTAAAAACGAACTTGGGGGATCAAAATAGGTGGATCTAAAATAGATCCGGCGAGCGGCGGCGAGTGGTGACGGCGCAACGGCGCGTGGACTACGTTTTTGCTTCATGAGCCGATCTACTTAGAACCGGCCGTTAACTCTCTAAAATAGGCTGAAAATGACGTGAACCGTTGACCCATCACTTGTTTGGTTTAAGCAAAACGATGTGGAAGTTGCTGCTCGACGGCGGTCGCTGGTGCAACTCGTCTCTGGTGGCTGACGAAGGTCGAATCGAGCATACGTGTGCGATCGACTCCCTCTACGGCACAACAAAACACGACAATGGTTCGTGAGGCGTGGCTCGATGATGCGGCGCTGGTACTGGCATATGACTCTCGGCTGGGAGAAAGTGGTCGACGGTTGGGTTCCGACGAAACTCAAGCGCTCGGACGAACGACTGGCTTGACAACGGAGCAGTCGGTGTAACGCCGGTCAGGGTGGCTGGTGAGATGTCGGTTGGCGCCTGCGACACCATGGTGAAGGTTGGTTTGTCGTGAGATTGAGGGAGATGAAGCCTCGTAATGCGTGTCCAAATAAAAAACCCTAAACCAATTTCCTTAAAATTACAATCATGCCCTTTCTCTTTGTTTTAATCACAACAAGCCCTTAATCCTATTTAAGTGCTTCCAAAGGTCATTTAATTACACAAAAATTCACCAATTGCATGAATCTTAAATTAAATTACAAAGCCTTAAGGCCTAATTAATTTAACTTCTAATAAAATAATCCAAAACACAAATTAAAAGGTGCTTGAAGTTCTGGGGTGTTACAGTAACACTATGGATGAGGCCCACTTTGTATATGATACAAATACTGTGATCCTAACGTGTTCGTGTAGATGACATGTGAGTGGGGATATCCTATGTAATGAGATTACATAAGACCGGACCGCGAAATAGTAACACTAGATGTAACTCCGTTGACTAGCTAGGTTTCTATTTCACTAGGTTGACCTAGGCAACTTGATCTCAATCCTGAGCAGGTTACAAACTCCTGTTTGCGAAGGATTGTCCTTTGACTAGTATGGGTGAGAGTGGTCAGATTCGCCGACTCAATATGCCTACCTTCTTGGGGACAAGACCGAGTGAGCAGCTGGGGACTTAGCCTATCAAGATGGAATTCACTTCTTCCCAACTACTAGGGTAAGTAGATAAATGTTCCCTTAAGTGGTGTGTTCGGGACTTGAACAAAGGGACTTTTGTTTGTTGGTAAGACCACAAACAAATTGTTCATTAGAGGAGCACTGGTACTTAAGGTACAAGATGTAACCCAGGGTAAAATGATAATTTGACCTAGCTGGTGTCACGAACATTCATGAAGGATTGACTTGCTGTTATTGGTCAATATCCGTGGACACAGAAATATATTTGTAGTGAGAAGAGTGCAGCTGCATGACTCTAGTGGAATGTTCCCACAGTTATCGAATGTTGATTAGGAGGTTAATGAGATTAACCGAGTAATCTCGTATCGTTGGAACTTCTGATCTGTAGGTCCATCAGGTCCACCTTCTAGCTCGTAAAGGTTCTAGATTGTTTGAATTTGAAATGTTCTAATTCATTAGGGAATAAATTTAATGTATATAGATACAATATAATATAAAGTTTTGGAACTTTATATTATAAATTTAATGTAAATATGATTCATATTAATTTATATGAGAGAATTAAGTATTTGAAAGAGTTCAAATATTAAATTTATATGTGAATGTGATTCATATTTGAAAACTATAGGTTATAATTTAATGTGCATAAGATGTACATTAAAACTATAGGTTAGAGGGAAAAATATGATTAAATATGATTTAATCTTAGTTAAATATAAGATATTTAATTTGATTAATTGAATATGATTTAATTAATATAATTAATTAGATTAATTATTATTATTTAATTTTAATATAAAATAAATGGGAACGTGTCAGGAGGACACATTCCCCACTTCCCTCCAACTCCCTATCGATAGGGAGTGGGGGAAGTTATCACTCGTTTAATTCTTCTCCAATGCAGGAGAAAGGTTAGTTGACCGATCTTTGGTTGTAGCAATTAACGAATTGTTGTAAAATTCTCTCCTCTCTCTTTTTTGCTTCACCTTCCAAATTGTTAGAACTCTTTCCCACCAAGGGAGATCTAAGTAGTACTCAGAAACATAGAAGGTTTACTGCGTGGTGTTGTCCATGTGGTGAAGAAAGAACAGAGGAGTTTCTCTGTGCTCCTGTATTGTTGTACGATTGGGAAAGGGTTGTTGAATTCAAACTACAAATGTAATCATCCCCATCCTTTTAGTTTAATTGTTAAATAGCTTGTTTGCATGTTTAATTTCCATGCCTAGTTATATTAGGAATTGTATGCTTATCTCTGTTTTATTTCCAATATACTGGTATTTGTTTTAAACCCAAAACAATCAAGCAATTTCGATCTTTTAACCACGTTTCCGCTGCTCAAGGGGATCGGATCTCCATCATATAGGCTATGCAATGCATAGTGCTGCTTATTGATTCCTAGTAGTTAAATCAGAATTATCTGATATCGACAATAATACTATCATGGAATTTATTGAAGCTGAATTCTTCGAGGATATATTTCCTTTGAAAGAAGAAAGATACACCAGTAGTGTTATTAAAAGGAATTATGAGGCTAGCTTTTCGAAAGGTAAAGACGATAAGAAAATTGAGTCTGAACCTAGAAGAAGCAAAAGAGCTAAGAAAGCTAATTCTTTTGGACCTGATTTCATAACTTATATGATTGAAGGTGAGCCTCAAACTTTTCTGGAAGTTGTGTCATCTCCAGATGCACCTTATTGGAAGGAAGCTATCAATAGTGAGATAAAATCTATTTTGCATAACAATACTTGGGTATTGGTTGATTTACCTCCTGGAAGTAAACCAATTGGTAGTAAATGTATCTTTAAAAGAAAGCAAAAGGTTGATGGCACTATTGATAAATACAAATTTCGTTTAGTAGCTAAAGGTTTTCATAAAAAAAAAGGTTAGATTTCTTTGATACCTATTCTCCAGTGACGAGGATTACATCTATAAGGATGTTAATCCCAATAACAGCTTTACAAAATTTAGAAATACACCAAATGGATGTAAAAATTGCATTTTTAAATGGAGACTTAGATGAAAAAATATATAAGGAACAACTTGAGGGGTTTGTTGTAAAGGGACTTGAAGATAAAGTTTGTAAACTAGTTAAGTCTCTCTATTTGTTGAAACAAGCACTCATACAATGACATGAAAAGTTTGATCACACTCATACTCGGTTAATCTCATTAACCTCCTAATCAACATTCGTTAACTGTAGAACCACTCCACTAAAGTCCTGCAGTTGCACTCTTCTCAGTGCAGAGATATTTCTGCGTCCATGGATATTGACCAATAACAACAAGTCAATCCTTCACGAATGTTCGTAACACCAATTGGGTCAAATTACCGTTTTACCCCTGTGTTACATCTTTACCTTAAGTCTCAATGCTCCTCTAATGAAAATTTGTCTGTGGTCCTACTAGTAAACAGAAGTCCCTCTCGGGCCAATGAGAGAGTCGGGCCATTTGTTCAAGTCCAGAAGACAACACCTAAGAGACATTCATCTACTTACCCTAATAGGCGGGAATGAGTGAATTCCAATTTGCTAGGATAAGTCCCCAGCTGCCTGCTCAGTTTTGTCCCCAAGAAGGTAGGCTTATTGAGTCAGCGACTCGGGCCACTCTCACCCATACTAGTCAAAGGACAATCCCTTGCAAACAACAGTTTGTAACCTGCTCAAGATTGAGATCAAGTTTCCTAGGTCATCCTAGTGAAATAGAAACCTAACTAGTCAACGAAGTTATAGCTAGCGGTTACTATTTTGTCGTCCGATCTTATGCAATCTCATTACATAGGATATCCCCACTCACATGTCGTCTACACGAATACGTTAGGATCACTGTGTTTGTATCATATACAAAGTGGGTCATATCCATAGTATTACAAGGGTAAGGTACCCAAGCCTTATCTCCTTACTATAAACCCTTTAGGTTGTATCTCGAACTAAGATCCTTTATATGTACACTACATTCAGTTGAGGAGACCTGTTACAACCTTGGATGTTAGTTTATTGGATTTATGGTTAATATAAGGCTAGATAGTAAATAAAGATAAACAATAACCTTTATTGAAAATAATAACTCTTTATTGACAATTAGAACATTATTTAA